>JAUPFP010000027.1:2407500-3007500 GCA_036925085.1 Brachycybe producta | reverse complement strand
ATTCGATTAGGCACGCCATACGACGATAGGGGTGTACACGGAGGCTATCAGCTTATCTCTTCCACATCTTTTAAAAAAAATAGAAATTTCAATCAGGTTTAGTCAAATCCCAATTTGTTTGTAAGTTGTAACAATTTCATAAAAATTTCCTTCAATTTTCCGTACTTTTTATCACTTTGCTTAATTACACTTCAGAACTTTTATCATTAGTTTCATGTTAAAATAAAGATTGTTCATTTGTTGCTATTGTAGTTTTTTTTAGCTGAAATGATGAAATTCCCTTAGCTGTCTTGTCAGTTCTTTTCATTTTTTTTTGTTTCTAGTTAAGTCAGTGATTCCCAAACTTTTTTTTTGTGCTCATCGCGGCACACTTAGTAAAACTTACAGCACACTAGCATGTCACACAACACCCTTTGAGAACCACTAGTTGTGTGCATAGAGAGAGGGGATGGGGAGGCTACGTGTAATTGGAAAGTTTATTTTGCTTTTTCCGAATAAAGTTAAAATTTATTTGAAAATATTAAATAATATTAACACAACATTCAGTATAAGATCCAAAATATTCGGTGACACCATACCTAACAAAACGTACGGCGGCACAACCCTTTGGGAATCACTGAGATAATAAGTGTTGAAAAGATTGTCATTTTTTAACATTAATTTCAAAGG
Source organism: Brachycybe producta (assembly GCA_036925085.1). Taxonomy (NCBI): domain Eukaryota; kingdom Metazoa; phylum Arthropoda; class Diplopoda; order Playtdesmida; family Andrognathidae; genus Brachycybe; species Brachycybe producta. The sequence continues at coordinate 3,006,831 of JAUPFP010000027.1, read as the reverse complement.
AATCGACTTAATTAGGCTTTGTAAAAAAAAAACTTTTGAATGTTTTTATAAAGTTGTTATGTCACACAAGCTTATTATATTATATTTTGTAGGAAAATTCTGAAATAATATGACAAATGCTTGTCATATATTTTTTTCTCTTTAATGCCATATTCAGTACGTGGCTTAACATTTGAGCTTAGAGAGAGAAAACGTTCCATTTTTTTCCCTTCTTCTGAATGTGTACACTGGGATTGGATGGAAAAGGGGGGAAAGAGCTTGAATCCAGTCTTCTTATAGGGTGGTGGTTGCCAGTTGCTGCTACTGGTGCTGGTGGTGGTGGCTTTTGATGTCTTTTCGCTTTAAACACAAGTGAAGCTTATAAAATTGGTAGAGATGACGAAAATAATCAAAAGAAGAAGTGGGTAAATGGGAAGAGGTTTGTATCCAAGTTAATCCAGGCGTGAAAACAGGGACGAAATCGGATCAATGGCGCGGACAGTATAGTTATGAAGATGATGATGATGGTGATCATCATCATCATCATTATTATTATTATCATTATTATATATAAGTTCAGTACTAGAAAGGCCAAAAAAAAGCCAGTTTTTTTATATCACCTCCTCCTCTTAACCATCTGTTCTTTTGAGTAGGATGATCTTATGGGCGTCATTTGTCTCCATTTTACTTCACAATTTATCGAAATATCTTCAGTGATATTTATTGTCCAATATGTAACAGAATCACTTTTAAAAGTTAACTTTTGTTTGCCCTGCAGTTTCTCCATTGGAAGATGCTTAATTAAATGGGCCTAAGTTGAAGATTGCAAACTTTGCATTTTAAGTTACACATCTTTTTTTTGAATTCTTTGACCTCTAATGGTCTCATTACAGAAAGGCAATAAGACTGTGATACGACAGTAAATCGTCATATCTAACTCATAACTGTTACCCCGCCCCTTTTTTGTTTTTTAATTTTAAGGGACAGAGATGAATGAAACCAGGTTCTTTAAGCCAGTGAAGGCTTCAATGACAAATCGGACCGAAAAAATATATTTTTTAACAAAATGGATTTTTATTTATCAAATATTCTAGAATACAAAATGGTTAGGTTAAAATAGATAAGTTTTTCTTTTGATAAAAATAGGTGTGTAATAAATGGTATATATAAAACAAGTGTAAGAGCTGTGCAATGAGTATGGCCATTTTAAAAATGGATTAAAGTGGTCTTACTGTTTTTTGTTCCTTGCTGTCTTCCAACAATTTCTTCAGGCACTTCACCAACTTCACAAATGTAGACCACAAACTTCCTAAACCTAAACTTCCCCAAAACATACAAACTTCCCCAAAATTAACTAACTCCTAAAACTAACTTTCCCAAAAAATCTTACTAACTCCCAAAAATCAAAATACCAAAAATCAAAACCAGAACCTTTCCCAAACAAATCTCGAAACCCACTGTCTAAAACTTCTTTTTCAAACTTCTATTTTTTGTTTCGTTTTTCTGAAAAATTCAGACTTGGGACCCAATTCTATTTTCTTTTCGGGACCTACTTTACTTTGTCCTTTTTTTACCATTAAGTTTTTGTTTTTTTCCTAATGTGTTGTAATCTATCATAATCATTTTTCTTTCCTTAATTACTGTGTTTTTCTGTCTTTGTGATATATGGTTTTTTTGGTTATTTTGGGACCTATTCTGATTTGTCCTTTGACCATTGCTATGTTTTCATTATTTCCAGTCATGTAATTTTGTGTTTTTCAGCTATTCAGTTGATGTTATCTTATTTTTTGTTTTTGTCCTTATTTAGCCTGTTTTTGATCTTTAAACATCTTTATCTTTAATCCCCCTATTTTGTAAAATTTTATCTTGTTTTTATATTTTTTCTTATTTTTGTATATTTGGATGCTTGCATTTGTGCAAGTTTAAAATTATTATTTTTATATAATTGGGGTTTTTATTTATTAGTTCTGTTTGGTGGGACCATGTTTAGGTGTTCATGTTAGGTGTTTTTATTATTTTCATGAGCACCTAACATCCCTACCCCCTAAATCTTCTTTATCTCTTTCTCTAATTTTGACTGATTTCCATGATTGTTTTTTGGTTACGAATGAACTGATGAAATTCCTCGGTGTGCTATATCATAGAATTGAACCCATTGAACAATGTTCTTGTTGCATATTGTCTTTTTATGGGTTGTTTTCCTAGATGTCTACCACACAATGTTGACCATCATTTCACTGTAAAACTCAGTTGTTTTTAGTCCCGGTTTCAGTTGACGATAGTTCACAACACAACACTAGATGCCGTTTTACAAGCACTGTCTATATGCTAACCAGCACGTTTGATGATGCAGCCTATTCTTCTGTTGTCACAAAACCCCAAGCGATTATCTGTTGTGCAATGCTTTAACATGAGGATTAAATGTCCCCTTTCATGTTTGATGAGGTTTTTCATAACATTTTGAAGGTTAGTTCTCCTTGGCATGTCCATTGCTTAATGGTGAACTCAGGTTTTCAAACTTCATGGTTTATAAATGACCTTAAGTTTTGGAATGTCCCGGTTTTGTTGATGAACTTGGCTCCACTGTTGCATCTTTATGTTATTGTTGTGTAGGCCTCTGCCGGGTTTCATCCTTTGGTGCATTTGTGTGTACCGACCGTTGTATCCTTGATTCATCACCCTGGTTTAAGTGTCCTTTGTTGTTGGCACTCCTTGTTTTTTGTTTAACCAAAAACATCATGGTAATCATGCCATTTCCCTACACTCACACTTGAGGGGTATCCTTTTGTTTAGTTATCTAAGCCTTACGGGACTACCTGTCACATCTCTGATTGCACAATTCTTACCCTTCTAAATTATTCATAAGTTTCATACATAGATAATTCTTGACAATTACACATTGTTAACATAAGTAATTAGTATCATATTTGAGTATATTGTGGTACATTCACATAACATTTGACTTTTTAAAATACATCATAATATTCGGTTAAGTTAATAGAACACTCAAGTAAGAATATGCAATATGATTATGTAGTGTTTCTGTGGTAACCCTATGGTTGTTAAGATCTGATTTTTGTTGAACCTTCTTTATCGCATGCGTAGTAAGCTTAATACACACGAAAATACAAAACATGATCCTAGTATGCCTAACCCAATCATTAATGGCATATAGAGCATAGAGCTTAAAGTACCCCAGAAATCTGGAAATAATGGCGAGATTTTGATGTCATCACCTGGGGCAAATCCCCCTTTTGATGAGACTCGAATATCTTGATTTTCCTGAAAGTTCAACTGTGGTTCTTCAAAACAACCAATAAAGGCTTCACAGGAAACACCAACCTTTGACCTTAAACACATTTTGTCATTAATACACCTCTTATCAATGCTTATTTGTATCTCAAACTGTTGAGCACTGGTAGAAAGAACTATGGATCGAGTACTCATTTTAATATTTTCAAATGTTACTAGCACTTCCCCAGGTAAACATGTGCTTAAGGCTTCAATCATAATTAATGCTAATATTGAGCAGGAATAGCACCCTTGATGTTTGACTATTTTAAGTATCTTTGGACACACTTGTATGGTGTGAATCATCACATCATATTTGCCAATTGATATGGATACTACCACAGGGCTTGAGGTAATCAAGGTGGATTTTAATTGACCATGCATTCCTTCCTCAATATGCATTTTGTGATTTGTTAGTGACAGTGGCAATAAATTTCGTTTACTGGTTAACATCATTTCAAGATACGATTGTTGTTTAGTACATGTCATTTTGTTTCATAGAATTGACACTCAACCATTTTCTTATCAAATATAAAATCATTGAATGTGACTTCACCAGACTGTACATCTCTGGGTCTGCCAATCACAATTTACACTTTCAAATGTTATATCTAACCTGCAACATATGTTTCTAAATGATCTGTGAACCATAAACATGCTGTGTACTCCAAATTGGTTAGAGTCAACTGGACCGTGGTTGATAGGGAGCATTTCTGACCCATTTTGGTTTCTTTACATTCTGTTATAGTTGATTTTATCAGCTTATGCTCCGTGCACCTGGCCAGGGTACCTGAGGCAAAAGTTAGCAAAATTCCTATAATTATAGTTATTGTCAACAAACTTGTTGGGTTGACTTTTTGCACTGTTCCAACTTTTGGCACTGTTCCAGCCTCTAAAATTTCGTATTTGTCTTGTACCTTTTTCACCTGATTTTTTGCTATTTTTCCACTAACAACCCCGATCACCATTGAGACTCTAAGACATTTTTTTGCACATCGATAGAACAACATGATAATGTAGACAATAAATTTAATAAGGTTCCATATGCTTAAAATAACAATACAGACATATAATATAAAAATACTAGTTAAAACCATTAGTGAAATCACAATTCCATACACTATGTAAGATGGCATGCAGTTTAGGTTGTATAAAAATTCATAACATTAAATATGTTATTCTTTGGCAAATATTGTTTACCTTCAACATAGAATTTGCCTTTCATCATATTATCTTTTTTAGATATGAAGATAATATGAAGTGTGCCAGATTCCATTTCAAATTCAGGATTTATAACTACCTGTTTTTTCCCACATGTGAACTTCTTACTACTCCATCATTTCTGATTATTAAAGTGCTTTCTGCACTAACTAATGATGGAATTAATGAATTTAATGAAGCTCACCCCAACCTCAATTTTGAATGCATCCATTCCCAATAATTTTGCCCTAGACATGTTTCTTTTGGTTGATTCAGATACTTGAAATAACAATTCTCTATAATATTATTTCAAATTCTGATTGTACCTTGTTATTCATTTAGATTATGTAATATTCTCTTTTATATTATTAAATATTTTACTTGTATTATTCTATTAAATAGTTCCCGATATATATCTCATTAATTTCCACATTTCCCAATATTTCTTTCTTTTAGAGACTATACTAATTTACCTCTTATTTATTGTCATTTTTCAGCCTTCCCGTTTGCTGAAATCGTTATTTGCTGAAACCCTTATTTTTTCATTTTCAGCATATCTCATTTTTTCTCTGATTCTAATCACTCTAGTTTCTCATTTTACTTTTATTTCAACTTCTGTTTTCTCGGATATCTCACTTATTGACTTATCAATGGTATTTGGGAATGGATTCGTGTTCCATTGTAATCCCTGTTTGGCTTAGACTTAGAGCACATTGTGGGCATATGGACTCTTATTCCATGAATTATCCCTTTATCATTTTGACTCACATCCATAGTTTGTAAGAATGAATTTTGTTTCATTTTTTTAATTACCACCATATAGCCTCACCATTGACATTTCAATTGTGTTGATTCCCTGAATTCCATAGGGCTTCCTACCCCCTAAGAATTCTTTTATTTCACATGTGAATTCTACATTTTACTATTTTCAAATTTCCCTTGATCCTAACTATTTTTTCTTATTTAGTGACTGATGCATACTTTCTAGCACTATGACATTTAGTGCCCGATCGAATGTATCAAGAATCTTATCCGCAAAATTCATTTGAACTCTCCTTGGTTCCTCTTTACAATTCCCTTGAACTCTCTTTGCTTCTTCTTCAAATTTACCTTGAACTCTTCTTGGTTCTTCTTCAAAATTCCCTTGAACTCTCCTTGGTTCCTCTTCAAAATTCCCTTTTGAATATTGACAAATTTTGATTTTGTGGCTTGTTGTCTGACACACATCATCAAATGTACCAATTTTCACTAAATTTCCAATTTCCACTAAATTTCCAATTTCCACTAAATTTCCAATTTCCACTAAATTTCCAATTTCCACTAAATTTCCAATTTCCACTAAATTTCCAATTTCCACTAAATTTCTAATTACCACTTAATTTCCAATTCCACCAATGTCCACTAAACCTTTTTCTTTTTCTCAACAGCTAATTTCTTTAGTATTCAAACCTTTCTCTAGTACACCTTTTCCCTTTTAATTGACTTGTCAATGGCTGTGGGAATGGTAATTGATTTGCCATTTTTGTCCCTTTGGTCTCAAATTTTCTACATTTAGTATGAAAATATTTTTTTGATTTTGACCACCATTGATGTGTCAATTTGTGTACCTTAGAAATACATCTATTACTCATTTCTTCTAATTATAAAACCCTTTTCCTAAACCTCTTAATTTTATTTCTTCGAGCCTCCACACTCTTACCATAAATTGTCTTTACAGGACATCCCACCCATTTGCTACTTTAATTCATTGATTCTCAACTCTTCACCTTTCTCTACAATTACTTTTCTTGACTAATGTCTTCTGATATAATTTTGATTGTCTCATCTAAATCTTTTGGATTCCTGGACAGTATGAATCTTTTAATCTTTGGTTGTAATCCTTTAATTATTTGATTTTGTACCATCCCATCCCTCATAACTATTTCATCCTCAGTGGGATTCTCACTGGTAAAATGTATTTGATGGCTGATTCCGAACTGCTTTGTTTTTCCTCCACGGACTTTTGCATCGATACAAATTTGGGTTCTATTGGCTCAAAACGCTGAATCATTATAGCTTTTAGCTCGTCTAGCCTTGTTAGCTGTTTTACCTCTGGGTAATCTCTAAGAAATCCTGCAGCAAGACCCCGGCATTTTGATTTAATTAAAATAATCTGAAATTCCTCTGTCCAATTAGCTAGTCTAGCAATACTTTCAGTCTGCTTAAACAGCTCTTTGACAGATGGACCCTTTTCATCTCCTGAAAAATGTGGGATCAAGCTACTGTGTACAGGATGATTCACATTTTGATTGTGCCCCACACCTGAAGTGGTAGCTTCATTGTCTTCTCGATGCTCCATGTTGCCTGCTTTGTTTCCTGTAAAGTGTCCCCTTACAAACCCCACAAACTTAAAGACCCACACCCAAATATGTATAGTCCACTTTTCTGGGACGTATTGTATGGGAGCGTGTGCGTGTATGTGTGGGAGCGAGCAGAAATTAGCACTAAATTTTTGCACATGCACTTAAAGATTACTTAATCGGCCATAACATGCACATGCCAAATTTAAATCATAACCCTTAAAACCTTTAGAACTCAAAAATATTTTTAACAATGCTCAAAAATTTATTCCATTTATTTAGATTATTCATAAAATTTAAATCTTCAACTCAAATAAAAATTTCAAAATACTAAACTTCATATTTCTTCTAATAAAATAAACCAACCCAACTATATATTCTTAATTTTAATGAAAAGATCCTGAAAATAACTCCCCAAAAAATTGTTTCAAGTTATGTGAAGAGTAACAACACACTCACAGAGTAACAACCAAAAATTAAAAAAGGACCCCTTATTCTCTAAAAATTCTCCTTAACTCATTATCTTCTAGAACCCTACCATAAATTCTTTTTTGTTCAGCTGCTTTAGCTAGTTGCTGAATTTCTTCCAAAGATAATGTTTCATCTTCCCAATCTTCCTCAACCAAACTGATATTACTTGGTATTGAAACTGGTGTTGCATCATGCATTGATTGGTTATTGAGTATCATTGGCTTGGTACATCCATTTTCTATAGTATTTATATATTTCTCACTACTATTGTTAATTGCCTTTCTTTCATAAGGACCCTTTTTAGTTTTTATAGTTATTTTAACCCTCTTTTTTCCGAAGTTATTTTGATTTTCCTTTCGGGGACTCATTTTAGAAAAAAAAATTATTCAAGACCTAAGTCCTGTAAATAAACAATGTAATCTTCGAATCTTGAGAAAAAAAAACTTTAAAATCCTGCCTTGGGAACTAATCCAATAATTTTAAATAATCCTGTCGACTGCGCCAGATGTGTTACCCGCCCCTTTTTTGTTTTTTAATTTTAAGGGACAGAGATGAATGAAACCAGGTTCTTTAAGCCAGTGAAGGCTTCAATGACAAATCGGACCGAAAAAATATATTTTTTAACAAAATGGATTTTTATTTATCAAATATTCTAGAATACAAAATGGTTAGGTTAAAATAGATAAGTTTTTCTTTTGATAAAAATAGGTGTGTAATAAATGGTATATATAAAACAAGTGTAAGAGCTGTGCAATGAGTATGGCCATTTTAAAAATGGATTAAAGTGGTCTTACTGTTTTTTGTTCCTTGCTGTCTTCCAACAATTTCTTCAGGCACTTCACCAACTTCACAAATGTAGACCACAAACTTCCTAAACCTAAACTTCCCCAAAACATACAAACTTCCCCAAAATTAACTAACTCCTAAAACTAACTTTCCCAAAAAATCTTACTAACTCCCAAAAATCAAAATACCAAAAATCAAAACCAGAACCTTTCCCAAACAAATCTCGAAACCCACTGTCTAAAACTTCTTTTTCAAACTTCTATTTTTTGTTTCGTTTTTCTGAAAAATTCAGACTTGGGACCCAATTCTATTTTCTTTTCGGGACCTACTTTACTTTGTCCTTTTTTTACCATTAAGTTTTTGTTTTTTTCCTAATGTGTTGTAATCTATCATAATCATTTTTCTTTCCTTAATTACTGTGTTTTTCTGTCTTTGTGATATATGGTTTTTTTGGTTATTTTGGGACCTATTCTGATTTGTCCTTTGACCATTGCTATGTTTTCATTATTTCCAGTCATGTAATTTTGTGTTTTTCAGCTATTCAGTTGATGTTATCTTATTTTTTGTTTTTGTCCTTATTTAGCCTGTTTTTGATCTTTAAACATCTTTATCTTTAATCCCCCTATTTTGTAAAATTTTATCTTGTTTTTATATTTTTTCTTATTTTTGTATATTTGGATGCTTGCATTTGTGCAAGTTTAAAATTATTATTTTTATATAATTGGGGTTTTTATTTATTAGTTCTGTTTGGTGGGACCATGTTTAGGTGTTCATGTTAGGTGTTTTTATTATTTTCATGAGCACCTAACATAACCATGTATCAGTCACAAAAACAAATTGTAAAATATTATGACAAATATTGTCATATGATTGCCATTGACTTGTTTAGAACATAAGATGATAGTCCTAAAATAATAACGCACGAGCAGTGATATATCATTCGAAACCTTCTTAGAGTGATTTTAAGTTCAAGTGTCAAGTTTCTTTTTTGAATTTTGTACATGTTGCAAAATTCATCTAAGCATTTCATTCCATTCTTCAGTAGAATGAATTAGAAATAATATTATTAAGTTGGTTTTTTTTTAGAAACTAGAAAAGGTAGCTGAGTCACTTAAGGGTATTTTTCAGGTTTATTATTTTTTAAAATAATCTTTTTATGTCAATTTGAAAAGACCCTTGAACTCGAAACGGATGACATTTTTTTTATAATTTTTATTTCAAATAAAAGTTGATTTCGAATATTTTAAATAATATTACGTGACTAAATTACCATTCTAGTTTCTAAACACACTTTTATTTTCTCTTCAATATTCCTGAAACGCAGAATATTAGAAACATTATTAATATTAATTTTGTATAATTTTTGAGGGAAAACAAATAATTTTAGGTCTTTATATTTTAATTTTGAAAGTAATTATTTTTGAGATTGATGAAAATGAGTTTGTTAAATGTTGTTTATCTCTCTTTCTAATGATTAAAAGGAAGTTTGTAACTTTTAAAGTATCTCATTTATTTGGCTTAGATTAATTGACGATATTTCTGCTATTTTGGTCTCTCTCTCTCTCTTCAGGAAATGAAAATAAATCGAAAGAATGAAAGAAACAAGTGAAAGCTTTTTTTTTGTTGTCTTTTTATTATAATAATGAGAGAGAGAGAGAGAATATGAATGAAAACTCATTTTGTTCAAGTAATATATAATAAATAAAAAAACATGATAAAACTTATTTACCAAAAAAATTGTCAAATTGAGATTTTAAGTCTTTGGATGTCATTATATTCTAATAATAATAAAATTTGAAATTGTCGAGACAATTAGGCACCTCCTGTAGGTTTTTTTCTCCTTATTATTATTCTAGTCCTCCTCTTTTAATATATTTTTTATGATTTTTAATGCAGGGGGAGGGGGGCTCTCTCCATACGGTTAATACCCCTAAGATGGGTTTTTTTTTACTTATTGATTTGACTCATTGCCCATTTTGACATTTTGAAGTTTTCACAATTATGTCTCTCATTCTTGTGTGTGTTTTTTTCTACAGGTTTTTCTCCTTTTACTGATTTGCCTCATCGTTTTTATTTCAGTCTTTCTTGATTTTTATCTAAATGAGAAAAAAGATGAGCGTTTATTATTATTACTACTGTAATATAGTTGGTGGGTTGAACAATTTTCATTTACCTCTCTGACTGAAGAAGTGACATTAGGAGGGGGTATTAAGTAATTCAGTACGGGGAGAAAATTGTAATATAAATGTTAGGAAGTTCCAATGTTACAAGGAGACAAGTATTATTATTACTTTTCTTACATTATATGTACGTTTTCTATGTGTCTAATGATAGATGTACTGAAAATAGCTGTACTGAAAAAGGATTTTCATACCAACAACCTCCACCATATTTCTATTAGAAGATAATATGTTCTCTATTCTAAAGAAAAAAATCATTGGGCATTTTTCTACTTTTCCCCCCTCAACTCTTTTTATTTGAATCTTTTTAAAATCTATACACCAATAAAATGTCAAGTTTAATTCATCTTTAACGAAATTAATTGCAGTTTAAACATAAAATTACTTTCAATTGTCAGTTTAGAACATTTTTTGTCTTCTTTTTTCTTTAAAACGGTCTTTAAAGCTCATTTGAAAAAAAAATAAGAAAATGAAAGAGAGAACAATTAAATGAGGGGCGACAATTGACCAGGGCCGGACTGGCTAGTGGTTGGCCCCACCGGCTATGAAATTGTGTTGGCCCCATTTTTTTAATTCATTTATTTTTGGCCCCCATTTTCTTTTGGCAGGCCCGGACTGGCCCGGCCGGCTGACCGGCCGGGCCAGTCCGGGCCTGCCATTGACACAGGTTGAATTTAAGAATGACTACATAGGCTAGAGGTGACACAGGCATTTAGAAATCGGGACGAACACAAGTTGGCTCCGTCCTTTTTATGACGACCGACAACTTCTAATTGGTTTGTTGTGTGGTTCCACGTTGAAATGGGCGGAGCATGTGACGTCAGACTACATAACCAACCAATTAGAAGTTGCCGGTCGTCATAAAAAGGGTGGAGCCAACTTTTGTATGTCCCGATTTCTAATTGCTTGTGCTTGCTTAGGCTTCTATGAGCGACTGTTTCATTGCATTCAAAATAGCAGTTGTCAAAAAAAGTCAACGTTGATTCAGTCTTTTACATGCGTAATCAGTTCTGATCGATTAAAATCGATTCTGAAAACTGCAATAAATACTATAATGTTATGGCAATGTAATGACTTAATATTATTTCTCAATTAAAACACATTTTATTTTAAAAACTTATTAAAGATTTCCGATGGAAATTAACATGGAAAAAAGCAACAAATTTAAAAATCAATAATAAGTGTATTTTTGTTAATTGAGAAATAATGTTAAGTCATTGCCTTGGTATAACATGGTAGTGTTCATTGCAGTTTTCAAAATCGATCTTCATCGATTAGAAGTGATTAAACATATGGACGGACGATTCAAAGTTTACCACTTGTTAAACAAAGCAGCCCCCATTTTGGAGGCTATAAAAAAAGGGTCCGTTAGAATCTCATCTGCACAACCTGCTCAACCCATATTTTCTGTTTAGGGCATAGCGACGAGTCCATTTTTCTCCACTCTCTAGCCTCTTAAGAGGGCTCCATAGAAAAATACTCATGTAAATGCAAAGTAAATGCCTTCATAGGTAAGCAAACTAGGCTCGCCAATTAGTCGAAATCGGATGCCTTTTAGCTCTAAAGGCGTCCAAAACAACCTATTATCAGCACGTGACAAACTTTCCCCCCCAGAAAACAGAAGAGAGCACGTGTAAAAATAGCGACCCACAATTAAAAGTTTGCCACGTGAGAAAAAGGAAGGTGAGTCAAGAGTTGAAGAGTTTCAGAACATTTCTAGGGAAAGAGGGCTAGTGGCGCCATCTAACACTACATGCACAAAATAAATGATCTACTTGCATTCTTAAGTTGACGAAAATTTGGTTATTTTCTCAAAATGTAATAAAAATTTAGAATATTAAAGATATGACTTCTTTTTAGTTTTAAATCACTTTGTGGTTTTTTAGAAGTTGCTTTAAAGATTCTATAATTAGATATTGTTTCAGAAAAGTGACATGGATGGCGCTTGCATCGCTAATGCTTTATTATCGTGTTAGAAGAAAAAAAATTTTTTTTTTAAAATAAATGCCTTAATTACAATAAAAAAACGCGAAATATGTTATTCAAAGCTGTTTATAATAGTTTTAAGAATATGGTTTGTTTTTTGGTCTTCTTGTGTCTCAAGACAAGGTGCTCTGTTATTAATTTTCTATTTAAATACTAGAAGGTACATGGAAATTTCCTTTTAGGGTTATGTTAGTAGATTAGTAATATAGCAAACTGCTAATTACTTGAAAAATCCGCGGATAGCCAAATTCATTTGTCCCTCAAGACATTCTAGTTGCCATTTTAGACTTGAAAATAAAGCTTAATTGACATTTCGTTTTGTTTATAGTAATACAAAATGTGACAATAGATGTCTCTTGAGTCTGTTATAAATTTTGGGTCTTTTTTTGTCAATTAATTGAGTAACTTACCTGGTGGTTTATCCTCGGTTATGTTAGATTATTGTATTAGCTTCCTTTATTTATATCGAGGGTCCTACATTACAATATTATTAAATGTTATATGGTTGCCTCGGATACAAAAATGATTTTTATTTGGAATGTAGATATAGTCATCATAGATTAATAAAGCAAGAAACCTGTAAATAAATTTCAGGGAGGAAAAGGGAGGGGGCCAGGATCCATAATGGGTGGAATAATAATAATAATAATAATAATATTCAATATATATATATGTAAGAAAAAGACTGAAAAGGAAACCTAATAGATTTAATATCTTAGCAACATGCTGAAGAAGAAGAAGAAGAAGAAGAGTCATATTATTTGCTTTAGCTCATCCTTTTATTTCGTCTTAATTTGCCTCAAGAATTCGTTTCAATTCAATTTCAGTAAAATAAAAATGAATGATAAAAAAAAACTTTTGAAAATTGAAATAAAACTCCACAAAATTTGTAAAGCTACAATTTTATTTTTTGATGTAACAAAACAGATTTTTTAAATATATAATTAATATATCCATGGGTTTATACTTTTTTACATAAATATGTTATTTTTATGTATAGCACACACCCACCACACACTTAAAAACAATTTCTATTGAATGGATATTTTTTTCTGCTTCTCTAAATCTAGTCACGAATATGATCCATTCTTGCATACAATAGAACAACACTGTTATTTTAACCGAGGAGAGGAGGAGGGGCGAGGGCTATTGAGATAAGGTTATATTTTTTTAATTATAGGTATTCTTCAAGCAATTGAACAAATAAATTTATTACATTTTATGTAAGTCATTGGGTGCATTCGGAAACTTAAGAAAATGCTATCATCTGTAGACAAAACAAAAGTAGAATCTGGAAACAACTTGTGAGCATTTGCATTTGTCAAGGAAAAGGTGTTCGGGAACTATGCTAGCTCCACATAGCCATCTCGAAAAAGCAAGCATCTAATCAAAATACAGTAAGTCTTCGAGTTGCACGAATTCATAGGTAAGCGGTTGCGGTACTTTCCTTAAAAACTAGCAACGCCACCTGTCAATTGTTTTTATATACGTAATAAAAAATACGTAGTACTTAAGCGCCGTTACTTACGCAGTTTTTCAACTTATGCAGAAACAATTAACCGTGTAAATTGAGAACTTAACTGTAATTGCTTTCTAGAAAAGGGTTAAAGTGATTATGGCGCCCCCTCAGTGTTGTAGGTCAGAATGTCAAGAATTTTTATATGTTGCGGTTCTTTATGTTTGAACCCCACCTAGCCTCTTCATATGAAGCTTTTATGGCCTCATATTTGAGAAGAAAATGGCATAATGAAGCACATCCGGAAATACTTGTGTTATAAAGTAGGTGGAGCAAGATATTATTTATTATTGCTCTTCTAGATTGTTTTCAGCTCAAAAAATAATCTTTCGTTTCCGACTGCGCTCATTATGTATTATATTGGAGCTACACACAGTACTTTGAGGTCAATCCTTGTAGGACTTTACTAGATTGTGGATTCTAATATGATTTATATAGTAGACATTCCAAATCATCTTTTCAAATCCGATATGATCCCTATTTTATACTATGATGATGACATTCTAGAAAACTAGCCTCATGGATGACGGACTTATTATTATTCCATTTAGGTATACAGGAATATGTTTCGTGTATTTTAGACAGGGATATATGATCATTTGACCATTTTTTTTTATCAACTTTCGAAAGAATTTATTAAATCATTGTCTTTCTAGCAATATAAACAATAAATATATTATCTTGATTTTCAATTTTCAATTTTTGAAGTTTTTAACTTCAATATTTGCTTTCGCTGATACTAACTGCTTCTAACATTAAATAATTTGGACCAATCGCAATTATTTTTTTGTTGAATACAAATGTAATTTATGTGAACCAGAATGAAGGCGTGAATGGTTGTTATTATTGGCATTTTTATCTTTTGCGGTTGGAATTCATGATCTCTCGAGAATAAAATACGTACAGAGTGGCCACAAAGTCCCTTATGCATACATGCAAATTGTGTCCACCGTTAAGTATTTGTGTTATACATGTATGTTAACGACAAATTCAGTGGACGAGAAGGATTTCTACATGGCTCTTGATAGGATGTGGTCTTCTTCTCCAAGTTTAGACTTAACAACTTGTGACAATTCGCTTTGGGCCATTGTCAAAGAGAAAATGTTGCAACTCCACCTAACAACAGTAGAAGAAGACCTATCGGGAACAACTTAATTTAGAATGACTTCCCCAAACGTCAACATGGAAGAACATGTCAGAAAAACATGGGGGGGAAAATTAAAATTGTGCAAAAATGGAGAACGCCAAATTGGACGAACGTCGAACTGAATAAATGTCAATTTTTGGCATTTGTTCCGTTTGGTAATTATTCAGTTCGACATTTGTTCAATTTGGCGCTTATTCAGTCGCCTCTAAGGTTCATTAAAAAGTTTACTAAAAATAGTAATCATTTAGTATCTAAGCATTAAATGCGAACTTGTTACGTGGCTGTGGCACGTGAGCGCCACCGTACCAATGGCGCACAATAAGGCTAATTCATAGAGGCTGCTTTTACAGAACGGAAGTCTTCCAAACATTACTCGACTCCTTTAATATGAAAAGCTGTCTGATTGAGTGCCGAATTGAACACGCGCCAAACTGAATTATCGCGGAACACTGGTACAGGACAATATATTTCGGTAGGTGTGAGAGATTTTTTAACCGACAGATTCATATTTGTTCCTAGAAAGCTAAGAGATGGAACTAACTTTCTTGTAGGAGATGTTATGCATAAAAATCAACTTACAAAAATATTATGGGGGGCTCTTTTAATTTTCTAACAATGCATTAATTCAATTACACCAGAACACATTGCAATTGTTATTTGGTTTATATCTTCGTGTTTTGATAATGCATTTTGCAAGTTGCAATTGGACTCGTGTCTCTCTGCCACAGGTCTTCCTTGCCTGCTTGTAGAGTGATTTTTCAAATTCAAATGTTGGCGTAAATTCAGTTCCTAAAGTTGTTCAATGTGTGATGCTTTATGAAATTTCTTATAATGACTAGAGTAGGGATAAGAAGTTGTTTGTGGCCATTCTGTGTGCAGAGTGGGTTCTAAACCTTAGTTTATTCCCACTCGAATAACACATATGCCAGCTCAATTTGAGAACTTCGAAAATTTAAACAGCATAAAAGTATATATATATATATATATATTGGTCAGTTGTGTGTACAAAACAGAGAGAGAGAGAGAGAGAGAGAGAGAAACCCAACCTAATCCAGTATTCTGTCAGTTGATTTATGAAGCTTTTGTTAAAAAATAAATCGATGTTTTAAAAACTTTCCAAGTCTCAACAATAGATTGACACTGAAGGGAGGAAGGAAGGACGGGTTTTGAGAGAAGGAAAAAAATCTGAACGAAAACCAATATTTGGATTTTGTGCTATCAATTACTTCAGGTTCGATAAAATATATTAGAAAACATAATTGAATCAAATTCGACGACCCCTCCTACTATTATTATTAATTATGTCTAATATAATATCACTTGTGATCGCTGATAAAAACAGAACACAAAATGCAGTTATTTCGGTTCTTTGTATTTTTTTTTAACATTAAACTTGTTTAAACATAATTTTTCACAATTATATTTGGCACAACCTGCTAACAATCATTAGAACTATTTTCAACAATAATTAATTTTATCACAACATTATACATTACTGTAGCTCTTTTATTTAATAAACATTTGATGATGAATAATAGCCATTGAGTGATATTAGCTGACATTGAAAGCCATGGTCAAGTGCCAGAAATTGAACAATTTTCAGAAATTTCAAATAGACCTGCTGCTGTATAGTAAAAGTTGCAAAACTTAACCATGATGATATTTTACAACAGATAATTTGAATACATGTAAATTACTTTTTGGTGGAATTAATTTGACAAAATCGGTTGATCAAATGTTGGGGAGAGGCTACTTTTTGATGATTTTCTGATGAAAAGACCATATTTAAAGCAAGTCCCATATCAAAAGCACTGGTGAAATATATTTGCAAAATGGCCAATATCTTACTTTTACCCGAAAATAACTTCCAAAATGATGGTATAGACTAAAATACGTGTTCCAATCAATTAACATTAGCAAAATCACTTAATAATAAATTAATTAAGACACTCACTAGTTAGCTAAATAGTTTCTGAACAAAAAATAATTTTTGGTTTTTTATTTATTTGTAACATTTTTGTTTTGTTTTTGTGTGTGTGAATTTCTTCTTCAAACAACGCTACCAATTAACATTGTTAGTAGGTCCTAGATTTATTAAAAGTTTAGTAAAATAATAATAATAATAAGATAACCCGTTGTATTAACTTGTTGGAGAGAGACAATGTATAAAATGGCCAGCCCCTATTAAAATTACGGAACATTGCATTTTTTTTGTTAAAAAAAAAGAAAATTAGTGCAAAGTGAAATATGGGCAATTGTGAAATAAATTAATTTGAGCTGATTGGATAAAATAAAATGACGGTCAGGTTTCAACTTTTGGCTTCCAAACAGAGAAACAGAAATTAATAATTAATAAGAGCCTTTTCACACGAACCGCTTTTATTTATCTTGAGTTCGACTGCCGAATGTAGTCGGCTTGCAGTTCACTCAAATAACAGAAGGACCCATCAAGGGTTTCTATGCTTTTTTTTACTATTGTGGGATATCTACTAGTATTATAGTAAATATCGGCGCAGGCGCAACAAAGTTAGGGAAAAGGCAATAGTTCATGCGCCATTATGAAAACGCCTTTTTAGAAAATGAACGATATGAATACGATTTTCATTCCATTTCCATTTTATGTACATAATAAATAATGATAAATTTATACATTTGTAACAAATTATTAACTTATGCACGGACCCCTGGGTTTTAGCCTAATGAATAATCCTGCCCTGTATTTTGCATTCGAACTTGACCACCAAAAGTGGTTCGTGTGAAAAGGCTCTTAAGAGTGGTCAACTATCAAACTATGATTTTTTTTTTTTTGCAATAGTGTCTTTAACACAGAAGTCTACAATTACAACATCCGTTATTGTACATAATGAAACATGAAAGAAAAATGGAGGTGGGGGACAGGGGACATGGGAGGAATTGGTAGTCGGGGGGGGGGGGCAGATCAATTGTTGAATAATAATAATGTTAACTGTTCTGTTCTAAATTATAAGCGTACGTTTCCAGTGAATTGAAGTGACACATATTTCATGTCTCTCTAATTGAAATAGAATTTGTATATATAGAGGTATTATAATATTTACAATAGACGCACATAAACACAATCACACGCACACATTCTTGATAATTAGGGCGATAGATTTGATATACAATTTAATTTGTATATGATACATTTTTATATTATTTATATATATATATATTGGCATTAGTTTCTAATGTTCCAATATCTCTACAACAGTCATAATTTAGAATTACTACGTAAACTATTGTTTTATATCTACGTTTATACAAGATTTATTTCTTCGATGCTTTCATATATAACACGTCACACGCGAAACATTGTGAAAATCTATTTAGTTTACATATTTACTTCAGTGAATATAAAAACGCGTGATGTAATAACATTATTATACTGTATTCTATAGATAATATATATATATATATGTGTAATTTTTTTTTAATAAATAACTATAGGATTTTTTGTCCCAACATGACTAAGACAATTGTTTCATTAAATCTTAATTGTGCCCTTTAAGTACCCATTTTATATCAGTTTAAATTTTTAAGATTAGGCTTGTAACATTTTCATACACTCTTTCTTGTGTATACCTGCCTCATCCTAAGAAGAAGCTTGTGACGTCATAGCGATTAAAGACAAATTTAAAATTGTGTCATTTTTTTCTGATAAAAAGGGGTAATAAATTAATAATATCAAAAGAATTCAAGATCTTATCCTTTGTTTTAAATTGTTGAAAACGTTTGATATCGTCCTCTTTTTTTATCATCAGACTAAATGAGACAATTGTAAATTTTTGGTCAATCCTCTATGTCGTCACGAGCTTTTTCTTAGGATGGAGGCAGGAATACGAGTATAATAAAACAAAAGAAGCTTTTATTCATATCTGAAATCATTTCACACATTAAGAAATATACGGTATTGTTTAAAGGCCTAGTTATTGTGTAGACTAGCAATAGCTTCTTGGATAGCAATCACCAACCGAGAGATGAGACATTGTATGTAACTAACTCCTTCAGTCAGGAAAAGTCTGCAATCTGACAGTTACTTTTATTGGTTAAAAATACATGAAGCCATATTTTGCATAGTGTTAGGTAATTCTGGTTGGTGCAATAAATAAAGAAAAAAAGTTTCCATTTGACATTTTCTTATTGTCTCGCAAAATAAGCTTGTTTGGGGAATTAGCAATGACTAGAATAAATATTAATATGAAACTTGTTTAAATTTGATGTGATATCGAGACGGCACATGAAATGATAATTCACGTCCACATGTTTATTAATATTATATTATTGTTTTATTGAGATGGAAGTAGCCATTTTTCTGTGTTTTATTGGTTGTACTCCATCTCGCACGAAACGAATGCATTTTGCATGACGGAGGGCCAGCTATTGAGAGGCTAGCTTTTAGGAATTTAGGATAGTGGTTTCCAAACTTTTTTTTTTTTTTGCCTTTAGAAAACCTTTGGTTTAGTTCGTACATATAATAGAAATGTTTTGCTTTTTCCAATAAAGTTGAAATTTACTTGAAAATATTAAATTGTATTCAGATATATAACATTAAAAATGTCTCGGTATACTTTTTGAGAACCACTAGCAACGATTGTGTCGTCGGACACTTAGTGTCAGATTCCAAATTAACATCGTCCAACCCCATTAAGTGTAACAGTGGTTCCCAAACTTTTCTACTTGCAGAGTCGCAGCACAGTATTTTTTGCCTAGAAATTGCGGCACGCCAAGCAAAACTTACGGCATAACCTTTGGGAACCACTAAAGTAGAAGCATTATTGGTAGCCTCCATCTCCAGTCTTCATTGTCGTGCTTGATGCTTTCGTGTGAGATGGAACACACCGTGCTAAGAATGGGCTAGTTTTTAATTTCATAAAAACTCACGCACTTTTATTGGTTTTTTTATTTGTATTTAAATTACTATTGTAAATTACTACTTTTAAGGGCGTCAAATGTGAGACAACATTACTCCAAGATTGTTATTTCAATTCTGCTGTAAACCTATTTGATATCACCTCTGGTCACTAACTGACCAGTCCATGTACCTAATTCTCTCTACTGTTGGTTTGGGTCAAGTGTTATTGTTTCTAAGATGTATTTCAAAAATATGTGTCTGGATATTTTGGTTGTAAACTTGGATGAATGTAGTTTTATAATAGGGGTTTGTGATTGCACCCACGTACAAAATAAAAATGTTACCATGCTTTTTTTTACTGGGTGTTCACATGAAAGGTTGCACCAATTCTTTAATATTTAATTACAAAGAATGAAATGGTTATAAACATAGTTAGTTATGATGATGATGATTTCCAACGTGTGTCTTTTTGATGTTAACTTGTAAACATGATTAAGAATTACTAACATTAAGACACAAGAACCATTGAAACAATACCACTGTGTCACAATGGTATTGTTTCACTTATAAAAAAAAAACCATTTATCTCTTTACAATTAAATATTAAAGTAATGAACTTTTCATTAGAACATCCTTATTAATCACTGACTAACATCACTCAATGAAAAGCATTGTTTTTGAAACAAAATGCTATATAATTAGTTTTATTCTACATAAAAGCTATACATTTCTAGTTATTAATTATTTTTCTAGTGCTACGTTCGGTGAAAGTCTCCTTTAAGAATTCTTGTGAAAGTTTTTTTGAATTGTTGATTGGCCAATGCGTAGCAAAAAGGGTTAAGGGGGCTATTAGCATAGCACAGAAAATAGGTGAAATAGAAAAGGTGGTGATTGACACAGCCAGCTTGATTGGTGCAAAAACCTTCGACTAAAACCAGTATGTGATATGGAGTCCAACAGATGAAAAAAGCTCCCAGTATAAATGAAATGGTCCTCAGTGCTTTACGAGCACGGTTCTCAGATTTTGATTTCTGTCTGTCTCTCTCCCTTTTTCTCTTTCCACGCATCTTTAGTCTTTTGCCAATCGAATTGACCAAATCCTTTTTAGAAGCAGCTGAAGTCTTTTGAACTTCTTTGTCCATTTGGTCTTCGCCATTCGGAGCTGTTTTAGTTGAACCGGTTCTAGAAGGTGCCACATCATGGCCACTGTTTCGGTCGTTTTCATTAATCAACTGAACTTCATCCGTCAGTCTGGCAACTCGAGTCACAGTTCGGTTGTCAGTTAGGCTATCCACTTGAGTGTTGACCATTGTGATCTTTGGATTTGCCAGAATGTTATTGGCGGTTGTTACGACACTATGTGAAACTGGACTAACCACACAGGTAGAAGTTCCGGCACCACTACTACCACCACCACCCCCACCATCATTATCGGTGTTAGTTGTAGTAGTGACAACATGAATTGGTCTTGTGGAAGCAGCAACATCTGGCAGTGACATCTGAGAATTGACCTCTGTGTGAGTAGTGCCCTTTGAAGGAGGAGGAATGTCTCTATGATGTTTTCTTGTGCTGTGAGATGATGTTTCGGTGGCATCATTTGATGGAACTGTAACTTCGTCCATGAACCTCAGATTAGCAGTGTCTAACATAATGAGGATGTCTTGGTTGACAAACGAAGTCATAGGTTTGATATCTAACGTTTTAGGAGGCTTTGTTGTACTTTTTGTTACAATTTCAGAACGGTCTCCATGTTTTGATAGATTGGTACTGTGGCCACCTTCATCAGTAGACACACTGGTCATCATAGTATTGGTCAGATGCCGAGTTGGCGATGAGGTCAGAAGATCAGTTTCCGGATTGTTTGGAGATGTTAAGGCACTCGAGCCATGCGAACGTGGCTTGGAAGGTGGCGGTGGTGGATCCAACTTTGGTATGGAAACATCCATCGCTGCTGCTGTTACTGCAATTATGGTCTTATTATCTGCACTTTGTTGTTTGCTACTAATTTTGGAAGCCGTTTGGTGACCAGATTTGCATCCTTTAGTTCGGTGATGTTGACGTGACTGGCCGTCGATTTTCTTGGAA
This sequence comes from Brachycybe producta, assembly GCA_036925085.1. NCBI lineage: Eukaryota > Metazoa > Arthropoda > Diplopoda > Playtdesmida > Andrognathidae > Brachycybe > Brachycybe producta. The sequence goes on along the minus strand of JAUPFP010000027.1, from coordinate 2,984,978 downwards.
TTCCCTCCCGAAGTGCTTTTCTTACTTTTGTTGCTACTGTCATCATCCGATTCAAACACCGGACTGCTCGACCGTTCGTTATCGTCTTTCTTATTGTCCGAACAACTCGTTGCTGTGTCTGTTGTTGACCCTTTGACCATTTTGTGTTGCATGGAAACCGCTTCGGTTGCGCCTAGATTGGCTGCAGCTGCAACTGCAGCCACAGCCACCATAGCCCCACTACCTGGTAAACTAGTCTTTGGTTTGTCTTGACTAAGAAGTGTACTTTGCGTCTTGGACATGACAATACCAGTTCGAGGATTTGCTTGACTCAAGGCCACCATTGACTGCATTTTGCGCTGTTTAGCTTCCGATTTCTTCTGCATATCACTTGCAGTCTTATAGATACCACCATAGAGCACAAACAGAATAACAATTGTGATCCAGTAATAACTGATAACAAGAGACGTATTGAATACTGGATTTTGCAAGAATGGCACCTCGCATGCACCCGGTGCCATGTCACGATAACCGATGAAGTGCTCCCAACCCATTATGGTAATGAAGAAGATAAGTGCTGGTATGATCCATGTTACCACCACCATAATAATGACTTTTGCTCTAGTTCTCCAGTTTCTATACTTGGCTGCAATTTTAACCGAACAAAACCTGTCAATGGTGATGAGGAGCACGGTATATATGGAAACGAGACACACGGTGTGGTCGACGGCTAACCAAAGATCACAAAGGACGTTGCCTAAATCCCACCTTCCCATGAGAACGTACACGGAATAGAACGGTATCGAAATGAGTCCGATGAAGAGATCGGAGGCTGCCAAAGAAGCAATGAAGTAATTGCTCGGAATACGAATGGCTCTCTCGACAAAAAAAGCGAGCAACACCAGAATGTTACCACCTACTGTAAGAAGAGTGCAAACAACCAACGAGATTCCAATCAAGATGGTTAACCACATGGGAAAAGGCAATTCCACTGGAACGAGAATGTTTTCTTCTGTTGCTTTTGTAGTAGCATTATGCACAAGGACACTGACATTGTGAATCCAACTTCCATTGTCATAAGTGTCGAATTGTTGAGACCCATTGTAATTACCGGAATTGCACAGGAAATGATCCGATGTATTAGGCCACAAACAATCCCAATCTGTAATGGAGAATTGTGAGCGATCTTTGGCATTATTACTAGTGCCACCACTATTACTACCTAAGATATCGTTTATTTTAAAGTCGTTCCAGGTGGATAAAATAGGAGTGCTGCTGCTGCTGCTGCTGTTTCCATAATTACGATTGTTGTTGGCACCACCACCACCACCACCGTGGTTTATTATGAGGTTTGAATCGTCTTCTTCATCGAATGATTCTACGACATCATTATTTTCTGGCACGTTGTTATATTCGAACACGTCACTGTCGAAAAGATCTGTTTTGTTAGAACTCATATTGACCTGCCGTGTTTAGATAGTTATAGATGGTTGAATCAGAAGAAATTGTCGTTGGTTGTCCATTTAAGAGTTTTTCGTCACAATTATCTCAACGTTTCGTACTTTTCTTCTTATTTTTGTCCATGACACTTTTCGATACCTGAATAAAATAACAGAAAGAAATGTTAAAAAAATATATTAATATCACGCTCATAATAATTTGTAGCTCAACTGCCAATTGTGAATTAATCATCATCATCATCATCATCATGATTAGAGCAACTGCAATTACACTTTTTCTAATCAAAAAGGCTGGTTAGAGGCTAAGTGTCTGGTAACTATCAGTTGGTAACTAGAGAGTTCTAGCCTTTAAACAGTGTTTTTGATTGAGAAAACACTAGTTATTGCCATGTGTTGGTTGTTCTAGACTGCAATTGTTACTTCACAGTTGGTCGTTGAGCCACAGTTTGAGAAGCATTTGCTTGATATTAGTGCATAAAAATCCAAGAATTAATACATTTTTCTTTGAATTTTTTTTTAAAATATTGTTATTAGTTAAGTTTGAAATTAAGTTATAAACATATTGTTATGTGTTATAAATAACTTGTTAGGAGCGTGTTTCATAGTTACTTAGCAACAATCAAGATGCAATTTCAGAGTGTAATAATTATTTCTAAAAAGCTTATTGGTGGGTGTTGTTAGTGAAAGTTAAAAGTGAAATTTCATTCACTGCGGAACAATTTTCATTTTTTTTCTCTCTTTCTCACAAAAGACTCGCAAATGTTGTTGAAATGTGCGTCAATTGTTAAACTTTGATGTTAATTCTTAGACTGTTGAACAAAAAAAAAAGTGTAATGGAATTTTAAGAATATGGTGGTTTGCGAGCAATTTGAAATAAATGACTATCACCATTGTATTAACAATTGTTAGTTTGTGTGACATAAACAAAACACACAATTAAAAGTAATTACATTGTCACCACTCAATTGACTCATTAGCATTGGCTTAAGTCTCATTAAACAAAATAGTCTCTGATGAACATTTTTTTTTAATTATTTCATCTTAATGAAAAACTTGCAAATTTTAAAAATTAGCGCAAGCACTTAACATGTTTCGTAATTTTCAAACATTTTTTATCAGAATTTTAAACAATACACTTATGAGTTATAAGATTGCTTTCACGGATACTTGTCTATTCATTGCGCATAGAGGGGGGAGGGGGGAATACATAATAAATGCATATGTTACTGTCAATCTGCGGAATCAGTCAATCTACAGATTGCCTAGTCAATTTGCAAAACAACCAATCTGCTAGTGAATCTGCAAAATTCAACGCCTAAAATGTACTGATTCACTAGCAGTTTGTTGGTTTTGCAGATTGACTGATTCCACAGATTGATAATAACACATATGACGGCCTACGTAAATTTATGAAGCAAATCGTTATATAGACCCTATTATATGCGCAAATTTGAACACACCCACCCCTTTTTTTTTTGTCCCTTAAATTGCTCATAAGTAAGTTCCATCATATGAAAACATTACACCACCCTCCACCACACATACTCGATCCTTATGTCTTTAGGTCTCTTGCTTTTTTTTTATTTTACAATAACACATAAAAAATGGGTTTCAACATTTAGCTTTTTTGAACTAACTAACTTTGTAATTATAAATTCATAATCCATGTTGCCTAATGTGTCAAGCTTCTTCGATTGATAATAACAAAAACGTGTGTATTCCTTTTCGTATATACATGTACATGTATATATTCCACATTATATGAATCATGATAGATGAGCAATTTCGTCCTATATATATTACTGTATGTTATATTATATAATGTACTAGGATGTGTAACGTATTGATTTTAATGCCAGATTTAAAAAAAATTGCCAAAAAGAAACAGATGTTAAGAACCACTTCATCGTTCATACTAAATAATCAAACATACTCTGGCCATAATATTGAAAACCATACATTAATATATTTGTTAATTCATTTATCATGATTTAGATCTTGAGTTATCTTTTAATAGGCCTAAGGTATTGATAATTGAATGTTATAGAGACAATTCTAGTCTTTTGTACAGTTGCCGCTATTTAACTCAAAGTTAGTGACGTCAGAAGGGTTGACCAAAAAGTTAAGTTTCTATCATTTTGTCTTATAGAAAAGAGAAACAAAAAAGTTTCTTAACTGCTTTTGTTATTAGTTATTACCCTCTGTTCTGTCAGACAGAATGACACAAGTTTAGCTCTTTTTTTTTCTTAGCCATTCTGACGTCACAAGTTTCAAGTTACAGTGCGACAACTATGACTTAATTAGAAAAGCTATAGCTATATCATAGCCTCCTATAGATACTATGTGTATGTATCTATAGGAGGCTATGGCTATATTATATGGTTTAAGATGGTTTTAAAGTGTAAACGGCGCCTCTCGAACTCTCAAAGGATTATTTTCTCTTTCAAGTTCAAAATGAAGAAAGAGAAATTTGAATTTGTTTGAGAAACTAGAACTTAAGAGTATTTTCTTGTTAGATATTTTTCAAAATAAGCTTTTATGTCGGTTTCAAAATAATCCAACTTTACACAAGACGATATTTTTTTAAATTTTTTTTTAGAAAAAGTTTATTTTGAAAGATAACTGACACAAAAATGAATCTATCCAACCTAGTTTCTGAATCTGCACTTTCTAGTTTCTTTTAATTTTGCTCCTGAAAGACAGAATAATTCAGAGAACATCTTCATAAAACATCTTAAACATTTGTAAAATTAAAATGGATGGAACAAAAACTTTTTGTTGTTTATAGTTTGATTTAGATAATGTATATATCAAATGTTGAAATGTTACCAACATAAGAGACGAACATAATAGAATATTTCTATACAACTGATGTATGGAATGTGTTTTCCGATGGGTCAATTAAGCCAGGTCACTATCTCTTATGTAATTTGATCGATATATGGACCATATTATATTGTATATATTCAATTTCTATTGGTACTACTGCTATAGACTTTGTCAATTATCTGTGCCGATTGCCACGTAGAACAATAGAGACGACCCTATATAATAAAGAATGATGTAATGATGTTGTTGATACTCTTGTGTTTTTCTAGACTAGATTGTGGACTAGAATTGTATATACACACTGTTAGAGTCTAATGAATGGGACAATGATTCACAGCCGCGAATGAATGAAAATAGTTGGGTTGTCTCTCTCTCTCTCTCTCTCTCTCTCTCTCTCCCAATCTTAACTAACTTGTTCGGAACACTGATTTCATTTGATTTGTGACAATCATTTGTGTCTTTTGATTTAACTTGTTGTCAGTGTTTTATACATTGTTATATGCATCTATCTATCTATTCATATACAAAGGTTTTATTTATTAAGGTTTACAATTTGAAAATATATCATGACAACATGGTGGATTGAGACTTTAAATTGTACTCCTGAGACTAGTATTTTCAAGCCCAACAACTCCCATCGAAAATCTGTCTATCTACTGAAGCTGATTATGAACAACAAAATTGCATGCTTAAATGTAATTTCTAAATGATTATACTCGATTAACTCCTGTGAATTTTTAGTGTTTCAGGAAATTTCCCTATGTTTATTATCCAATTGACATTCATGCTCCCAAGGAAATAATTATTTTCGATTCAATGTAGCCTTAGATAAGGGGAAAGGGGGGGGGGGGGTTCTGGCCGACAATGCCTTTTCGTCGTTATTTATGTATAAATATAGCTTTTATTTTGGTTATTACGCCACCACCAACCACTCTTTGTTGTTGTTATACTTTTCATATACAGTAATTGTGCTTATGCCTATTTCAGTCACCACATTTTAAAGGGTGTTTTATGGTGAGGTGCTATGAATTTCTGAAACACGGTAGTTGTTTTGTTGTCCACTTGCATCATTCATGGGTTTATAACGTAATTTTTGTCAAGAAACGGAAATTAGCTTTTTGTTTTGTTTTTACATGTAGAGTGTGATCAACAAGAGTTTGAACAATTAATTATTTGCTGTTGTACCCATCTTAACAGACAATGTTAATTTGGAAAATAATGGAATTAGGTTAGTGCTTAAATAAAGCCACCATTTTTGCATGTTTCAAATTGAACAAAGTAGTTGAATATTGTAATGCAGATGGGTGAATTGTATTTTTGTTGATTTTGCACATTTATTTGCACCAAACATGATAATCCAACTCTATATTGACTTACTATCGCATTAAAAATAGGAAATTTTTCGGCCTAGGTGCCATTGTTGTGGTTCTAGGCCCCTCAATTTTGAGGAGCCCTAAAAGTGAAAATTTCAGTGATAGATACAAAAAAAACATGGTCAAACACCAGGAGCCCAAAATCAGACAGCGCCTGGGATTCTTCACAGATATCAACAAGCCACTGTCAGGTTTTTGTTTTGGTGGAATGCATTTTTTATTGTGTTATCTCACCTGGGTTTTGGCTATTTTTCGTTAATAATGTTTACTGACAACAATTCACCCTAAAGCTTCGTTTACGCCATCAACATTTTGCCGGTTAGCAGTTCTAAAAAGTGGCCTCAGGCGTGCTGGCCAACAAATGTTGACCGTGTAAACGAAGCTTTTCAGCCCTTTCTCCCCCCCCCCCCCCCCACACTCTCTGTTTCTCTTCAGCAAACATGAAAATGGTTATACTCTTAACACATTCTCTAGGTATATATTTTGTGCTCGGAAGGAGGGTTTACCAATTCGCTTAAGAACTCCATTATCGGAGATACGGTGTTTTTTCTCTTTCTTCTTCTGTACTTTCTTTTGGCACTTTGATCTGTAAAAGCTTATACTTTTAGACGTTCAAACTAAAATTGTAGTAGTGGTATAAATAGAAATGACGAAAGCAAGAAACTTTATAGTGAGTCAATAGTAGATTTTGGTTCACCTTCAAAAAAATGAAATATCTCTGAATTTGTACAGTCCTATAATTGACCGAGATGGGGGAAGCTTTAAAGGTTATCTCTATTCCTTTTTTACATGTTAAAATTTATATTTTTTTCTTGTGGAAAGAGAAAAAAAAATATGATTTTTCTCCTCCTTGTAGTCGTTGTTACAATAATGCTAAAGGCATTTAAATACACTTTTACGAATAGAGACCTTAAAATGTCATATTCCGAATTCGTCTCTTAAAAACACGAGACCGAATGGAGAAAACTTTCTTAGATGTCAGTTTAGATTTGTTCAAAAGCTAAAGGGTAAAACACATTTCTTCTGGCAAGAAAACTTATTTTTTAACAAAAATACTTTAACCTGAGCTCAGTCATCATGTTATCGAAATAGCAAATAGAAACAACAACGTTTGTCCATTAACTTAAACTTTACATGTTTTCTTGGGTTGTGGTGTCGAGAACAAGATATAATTCATGGGTTGTATCTTTTTTCTCTTTCAAATCCGTTTGAAGTTATTGTTTTTTTAAGTTTTAGCCTAGTTTATACGAGAATTTATACATGAATGACGTTCATGGGCCGGTGGGCTTTAACAAAGCATTGGCAAAAGACATGGCCTGACAATTTTATGAAAATAGCGAACGGAACTAGTGCGCTTTGGTGGACTTCACGGATCTGGTAGTTTTTGCGCCTGGTGGGCTTTGTGGTCCTTTTGGGACTGGAGTTCTTTATAGACTTCATTGGTCTGGTGAAGTTTGTGGGCCTCATGACCTTCGTGTGCCTTGTGAGCTTTGGTAGTCTGGACTGAGCCTAGATTTTTTTTTGTACCAAATGTATGCCACAAGTTTATATCACGAAAAGACCATATTATAACGGCAACTATAGGTTGTTATTTTTTTCTTCCTGTGTAAAATGCAATAGATGATCCGAATGTTGGAATCATCTGCTGTATGTCCACCGTATTCCAATTTCTTCGTTTGTTATTTCTTATTGTATGTTGTTTACGAATGGAAGGGAATGTCATAGAAAATAGATTTCTCTTCACTCATGACAGTAACCAGAATAAGAGAGACACAAAAAAACAATTATCTTTTTTAGGCCTGTATATTGTAAGGTACAAAAGGCAGTTGAAGGGTTTTTTTCTGATGTAGTAGCCAGGAACACAAATGTTTGTTTGTTTGTGCACGTCTCGTCTGTCTCATATAAACTTCATCCAAACTTTTTCGAAATGAAACCTTTTTTTTTTGTAGAAAGGGCTGCTGCTAGATATAATTTTCTATATAAATGCCTCGATCTTATCTGGTACCTGAAATGACTTTCTAAAAGACAATTTCTTGTGGACATGCCTGGTTTTATAACTTTGAGAAATTGTTCTAAAAGCAGATAAAAGGCTTGTGGCATAAGGACAAAAGTCCAATTACAGCATGCAGAATGCATTGTCAGAACAGAAAGGTAAATAAATGTAATAACAATTGCAAATGTGTTCTGGTGCAGCTGAAATAATGCACTGTCAGAAAATAAACAGCCCCATGATACAAGTTTATGCTTGCAAATATTGCGTGCAACTCTTTAGGGTTTGTTAACAGCAAACATCCCATCACTTATGGCTGCATTAAATAATTTGCATGTAATTAACGATGTACTTGATTAACATCTTTTGTTTGTAAAGGAAAAGGAAGACAGCCAGCCAGATTGTAATGGATGTTTAAGTTGTAGATATATGGCAGCCAAGTGTTATCAAGATGAACTGGTGAAGGTGCCATTTTTGAACCCAATTGTTTTGTTTGACTACACTTTTATTTCATTTGAATTATTGATTAAACTAAATTGATCTGTAGGTTACCACTTCCTTTCTATATACAGTATATATACCATTTCATTTTGCGTTTGTTTTGTGTATTGCTCTTTCAACTTGTGTAAGATGTCAATCTCACTGACAGTTTTCACTTGAGATTCATTGTGAATGACCAGTAATCAGATATTTTTTTTCTTCTCTCCAAATGCCGAAATTCATGCTTTTAAGGAGTTCCTCTTAACAATCTCAACAATATTCTATAGAACTTGTTCTTAGGTTTTCGTAAGAAAACTACTTTAAATGCTACCATACAGTACATATTATACTAGACATATAGTATATCTTGATTTTGTCTTGTCAAGAATACCAACAGCCAAGTATAGCATGCTTGGCATAATAGTATTCATCTTGTAGTTCAGATTTCAACAACTTTGTAGGATTGATTGATAATTAATGGTAATTAGAGATGCACTTAACACTGTAAATGCATTTTGCAATTGAGTTCTGAATGATTCCATACAATAACATTATCAGTGATGCAAAAATGTTCAGTTCAGTCGGCTCGGATTTTTATGCAATATCTAATCAAATGTTTTTCAATTTGTGGCCCAAGTGCCAATTGCCCATCATCATCATCATCATCATCATCATCATTAGATTAACTGCAATTAAGTTTTTTTTTCTAATAAAAAAAAGTTTGTTAAAAGGCTAGATGTTTGATTAAAATTAGTTGTCAACTAGAAAGTTGTTCTTTAAAGCCTCAAACCAGTGTTTTGATTGAAAAAACCATAATTTTGGTTGATGTCTAAATGGGGTTGGTACTTGACATTTGTTGGCCCTTGGTGGACCACAGACTTGAGAAACATTTTGCTTGATATTGCATAAACATTCGTAGCCCTAATAATAATCTAAAGCAAATGAAAGATTGTAAAGAATGAAATAATTGAATCAGAGTTAAGTACTGTCTGGTATTTTTACTTATTATGCATTACCAAATTCCATATTCCTATTCAGATATGTTTTGTTATCTCTTATATAGAGAAACCTTTTATTGAAATTGGTTTGGGTCGTTTTTGTGTATTTCGAGTTACAAAAAGACAAAAAATGTAATAATGGAAAATGAAATGTTAAATATTAGAAGTTTGATAGGAATCTCTCTCATTTCGTTTATTCGTCATTTGTTTTTTCATCACATATTTTGAAATATACAATTTATTTTTTTGGCCCTGTCTACCTCCACCGCCTCCTCCGCCTTCTCGTCGTCTTTCTTTTTAATTCAGAAAAATTACTCTGATGGAAACGAATTTCAAAGATGAAAAAGTATGCAATTTTACGATACGTATTTTTATGCCTCATGAATTTATGAAACGGTATAACATAAAAATTGATAAAGCTTATTTTTTATGGCAATGTGTTTTTTTTTGAAGGGGGATAAAAAAAACTTATCTACGTTTCTCCACTCTTTGAGCAATTTTTTCTTCTTCTCCAAAATGTTGAGAGTAAAACCCGGGTCATAACCATATATATTTTCTGAACATGTTGAACCATGGTCAACTATTTCGTTTGATAATAATTAAAAAATATTCTTAAAATGATCAACTTTATTATTAATGAATAGACTTGGTTATTAAATACCTCTCAGCTCATGAATATCCGAAGTAGATTTAATATGACGCCTGTCAGCACGTTTTATAATCGTAAATTTTTACATCGTGCCGGGGATGTTGAAGAAGATTTTTATCGAAATCTCAGGCTTAATCGATATGCGTCAAATTTGAAAAATAATAGTTTAAAAAATAAGTCAAGTTTTTTATCTAAAATTCTAGGAAGCCAACAAAATGAATTGTTCTTTTTTAAATAGCACTCTCTCTCTCTCTCTCATGGTGAACAATAGCTTAAAGCTTTTATATACTCTTATGTATGTATTTGCTTTTCATTTACGTTGGTTGATTCAGGGCAAAGTCTTTTTACTTTGCCACCAAGAAGGTTCTAGCCCCATTTACTTCTTAATTGATTATTGAACACGATAATAACTCTTTTACATTCGTCTATTATTTAGTACATTTTTTTCGAAGAGGGAATAGGAGGGTTCTACCTTGGTTTCTTAGGGTTCTACATAAATGTCAAAGTATTTCTTTTGTTTGTAAAAAAAAAAATACTGCAATATGATTTGTGTAAAATACTATTTAGAGGCTAATTATCAAATACAGAGCATTAAAAAATCTATATATATTTATTGCTAATGTATTTTTTGCTGTAGAAATATCGGTTTTAAGAAAAATCAACAAGAAAAAAAAACTACGGATTTTAAATTAAAGTTTAATGTACCACGAACAAAAAAAAAATCGGAAATGTTATTTTTGTTAGCTCGGCTTATAGTGTATTTTGAAGAATCAATTTTTTTCTTCTTCTGGTTGTTCCTTTTTTCCTTTTGTAATAAAGATGAAATGTGTCAAGAATGAAGATGTCCAACAAGAAACCAGGGTTAAGTGTGGTGGTTGGAATAAACTATAAGCCTGTCACGGGCGCCACGGATAATATAACCTTGTAAGGGTTTTTTTTTTCAGGCTCCCAATTTAATTTACACACCTAAAAGGCCTAACCTGTCGGTTGAACTTTTTTTCTTGGTGTGTTTTTATGAATCTCTTTTCTGTATCTGACTTTGTAGTGTTTCTCATATTTCTTGTCATTTATTATTTGATTTGAAATGTGTAGCAAGTTTTGAAATATACATTTTGAACGATGTTTTTTTCAGACAGAACTCGATAACCAAAACAAATATTACATTTAGACATATCTATAGTGAAACAGAGATACAAGTATGTGTATCTGCCATATGCTTTTTATATTTGCAGAGAAATAGATAGTATATTTATATGTATGAGAAATATTATACGTAAAAAAGGCCTTGCAAATGGTATCTTTTATGGAAATTCTATTCTGGAGTATGTAATTATTTATGTCCAAAAGGATTATTTTGGAATTTAAGAAAGTTTATTTGGAAAATATATTGTGTGAAGTCTTTGTGATTCCATCCTAGAGTATTGAAAATATCTGTTTGACTGACTGGTTTTGGTATAATATTTGGTATAATTTACAGTTTTGTGTATCATATGGGCCAGATAGCCTGAAGGGAAAACAGTAATAGATTTTATCAGACTTTTCACTTTTGGTGTAATAATAAGATGGCTACCCCACAAATTGCAGACATCATAATACATAATGTTAACAAGTTAGAATTGTCAAATAGAAAAAATACACTACAAATGTAAAATCAATAGAAATCATTATGCTAAGGTGTCTCAAAATGTTCACACACCTATAAACAGACTTTAACCCTGAAATGAAAATGCAGGTTTTCTATATACAATTTACAAAAACTCAACATGTTGCCTGTTTTTTCGACTTTTATTTCAAATCAGTATTTAAAACTTACTTTGAATGCATTTTCTCATAGATTTGCAAACGTAACAGACACAAATTCTTAAAAAGGTGCAGATGTTAAGTTACATTAAACATTATATGAAGAGTTATATGTGTAAGCTTATTACTAGTTAGAAGTTATTACCTTAATAATATTTAGAATTTGGCATATTGCGTACTTTTTTTCAAGATATAACCTAAAAAAAAAGCAAATAAACTTATGCAAATGGAGGTTGTTTATTTGACAAGGAAACTCATAAAGATTTTGATCGGGAACATTTACAAATTGGTAATAAAACAGGAACTTGAAAATTTCCTATTGCCTGTAATATTTTTTTGGTGTAAACGACAGCTTGCTTCTAAAGATATATTTCTGTTTTCGTTTTCAATTGTTAACTTCGTTTTTTCAGAAAAAAAAGTGCATAATATTTAATATGTACCCACTATATTTCCATAGATGTAAGTACCGTAGTTGGGCTGGGCCAACATTGAAACATGCTGTATACAGGAATACGCCTAGACGTGTACGTGTTATATTTTTGTTGTTGAAATTTGGACAGCTGTTTTTTCTCGTTCATTTTATGCAGACATTTTTTTGGAACAAAATTCTATGTCTAAAAGAAGAAATTTAATGTAAGTTATGTGCAACATTTGCAATAACTTTATTAGGCCTATTATAATAATAATTCTAGATGCACGTTTCACTAATAAACGTACGTTTTTTGCAATACAAGTACATTTCAGTAAAAATTGTGTCTTCCTCTTATTTGTCTCAAGTATGGTAATATAGGGTACTTTTTATGACACAATTGTATTATGTATTTATTTTATTAGCGAAATTACTGGAAATTTCCCAACATTATTATTATCAATCGTTACAGTCCCTATTTGTTGTTTTCCTTTATGCGATTTTTTCGTGTATTTCCTAACTTATTAATATGCGTAATATTTATAGAGATTGTCTTTATAAATAAAGTATAGAATCTCGAATATTCGGACCTTGGTAATCTGGACCGGTTTTTATCACAACATATTTCTTTAATTTTTCAGTGTTTTCACTTTTAACGTCCTGATAATAAAGGAGATAAATAAAGCAAAATAATAAAAAAAAACCGGATTTTCCGGAATATTTAGCCCTTACTAGTAGTATGCAAATCTGTAACTGCTTACTTTTTAAAATCGCTAAATTAGTTGATTTTAAAATGCCACTATAGTAATTAATCACAAAAATAATACTCTTTATGCTTAAGATGTTTTCTGCACAGTAGAATATCGATTAATCGGAATGAATGGGTCCGGATTACCGAAATTTCGAATAATTCGGAAAATCGCGGGTTTTTTTTTACTTTATCCTTTTCACTATTGTTAACTCAAAGACACTGATAAACTGAAAAACCCGGAAGTCCGGATAATCTATTGTAATTTAAAATTTTTCTATTGAGTTGCTTTTAATTTCTGTGTGAATTTGATGATATACTACAGTCATTGGGCTCGCACTCATTATTGGTATCTTGTAACCTATTTTAGGTCTTATGATAAGGGTTTGGGTAACGTCATTATAATGGTCGATAAATTGGACACAGCTGACTGATGAATGATTCCTCGGCTTCCATGGGTGGAAGACAGAAATTCTTCTCGGCTTTTATTATGTATTCTGTTTTTCATTCTCTCTCTCCCTCTCTCTTGGGTATCGTTATCGGCTTTTGGTCACGATTTCGTGCGTCTTTATTCTTTTTTTCCTCGCTCACTTGTAGGGGGGGGGGCACCCACCCACGTGATTTCTTTTTTCTGTTGAAGGTTATTGTACCTTTTATGCCGACATTGACAGTATTTCTTCCTAAAATATCTTCTTACCTTACAAAACACAATAGACACCTTCTTTACATTTTTTATATCAAGAAGTGACTCTTATGTAAGAATGTATTCAGATATAGTAGTCGTAGTAGTCTTTATTTTGACAAGAAAAAGTGATGTGCGGATTTATTGGCTGAAAATGGGTGTCTTATGATAGATTTGCAACAATTTAGTAAGGTGTTAGTAGTAAGGAGTTTGTGGATCTCTTCTTCTTTTGAGCCTCAACATCTTCAGGCTATAAAAAAAGATCGAACAAATCGCATCAGTTTTCGATTTTTGAAACTTTTTTTTAGATAACAACTCATATATTGTAAGTATGGTCGAACTCGGTTATAGCGACCTCGGATGTAACGACAACTCGATGGGCTGTAACGTCGAAAGGACGCCAATTAAAAAGGACTCCTATATAAATAATGTTTGTTTATACTCGGTTGTAACGTCACTCTACCTCGGCTATAACGACAAAATGTCTATAAATCTGACTTTTTTTCGTTGAAAACGGCAAGAAAAAGTTGTTCGTGAATTTCAGTTACCGAATTTAAACGGTTGGAATATAATTTGGAATGCAAAAAAAATGCGCCGGAATTAAACGTCTACAACGTCTACGGACGTTTAAATGCCAAAAAAAAAAGTAACCTCAGATATAACGCAACAAAATACTCGCTTCCTTGAATGGCACTATAACCGACATTTGACTGTATTATACATTTGACTGTATTGTACATTCAGCCTACATTATAAATAGTATGCGTCTTAAAGAACTTCTCTGCAATTCTTAAGTGTTATCATGGTTTGCCGCTCTTCAGGGGTAGTTTCCTTTCAGCTCGGTTATGACTGAAACACTTTAGTAAATTAAAAAGTTGCTACTAGATGGTGTTGTAAACAACTTATACTAAATTAAAAACATTCTCTCTTAATTTAGTCGAAACTCGACTTATGTTTGGTCTTTTTTTTTCTCCCACCAAACAAACTTCATTCTCATCAAGAAAGATAAACGAATGTGTGCATATTGGAATATAACAATAACGCGACCGTTTTTTCATATTAATTTATACAGAGAACAATTTCTAACAATTAAAATAGCCTGAACTCATTATAACCAAAGTTTAGAATACCAAAAATCACTTCTATTATTAAAAATAAACTTTTGATGCAATTTTTAAAAGGCGGCCACCGTAGTTTTTTTTTATTTTTTTGTAAAATTTGATCATTTTCATACTGCTTATAAAAAGTTTATTTCAAAAGATATTGTGGAATTGTCTTTTCCTTTTTGTTTTACTATTCTAGTTTCAAATGAATCTCAGAATCGTCTTTGTTACGCCCCCCCCCCCTCTCCCCAGTAGCACCATTACCTTTTTTTTAAAAAAAATGTTATTGACTTTGTTTTTTGAAGATTAAGTTTCTGTTTTGAAATGAATCGATTTTACTACTTTTCTAAGCCTAGTAGTGATTTTCTCTTTTATGTCTCTTGATGAAATGAACCCTTATTTGTTAATTACAATAATGTCACATGGATCCTTCAAAAATTTACGTTAACGGTTTATGAATTTGACAATGATTGATTAAGGTTTAGTAGTAATAATCAAACGCATATTATCTTTTAAATAAGATATTGATTCCTACTTGCATTCTATTGTTTTATAGATAATAAAACTTCACTTCAAATTTTTTTTAAAAAAAATTATTTTTACGAAGTTTGACATCAATTTTTGGTGTGAGATTGGGATTTTCAAAAATCCTGGTAAAATTGTCTTAATAAGTGATAGTTGACCGCAATTTTTTTTCTTTCAAGGCAACTCTGACGGAAACTGTTTCACTCTCGTGGAATACAAATATTATGAATGACAAGCAAGAATTAATCAATTTTTACTGAGATACAGTATATATATATATATATATATATATATATATATATATATATATATATATATATATATATATATATATATATATATATATATATATATATATATATATATATTATATAGTCAGAATGTGTGTGTGTATGGCGTGCTTATTCACCATTTATGATTATAAAAAAAGCGTTCTCTAGCCTCAACGACAATGGAGATATATAAAGATTAGCATTTTAATGGAACATTCTGTATATTGTGTAATATAAGGGGGGAAATAATAGAGATAGGGCTCTTTCAGTCTGTTTTATGATAACACATTTTGAATTTAACCAGACACCTGCTCTGATAAAAAAGTGTATTTTTCTATACCGTGTTTGATTTACATTTTGTTCAAGAACAAAAAAATAATTCCATCGGGGGGGGGGGGGCGCCCTCGTTTCTCCATTTTAAATATGACTATATCAATATAATACAGAGGATGTTTTTAAAGTTTCATACTGAATAACAAATATTTATAGATCTGTCTTTAGATGATGAATTCATCATGTAAATACATTTTTTTTCTTTCTGTAGGCTTCATTACTATTAAAATGAATAATAGCAACAACCATGATTGGTTGAAACATTTTTTTCTTTTTTCTTCTTCTTCATTTTCTTCTTTAAAACATGCAGATTAATTTATGAATTAATCTCAATCTTGAATATTTATTTATATTTAAAAAAATAGAAATATTGTAAGGCTTTTCATAATGTTGCTCTCAAAATCTTATAATAAATATATTTACGACTCAGCAGAAGAAGAAAAAAAATCTGCTTAATATTGTTTATCATTATTAAAGCCGGAAGTGCAAGAAAAATTTTAAATTATGAAATTTAAATGAGAAATGTTATCTAGTCTTGTAAGTTAACTAATAAGTATATTAGACGTTATATACATATAGACTTTAGGTTTTGGTAAATACGAAAAGGGACAAACAAAAAAGAGACTTCAATTAAGTTGTGAATTATAATGAAGTTGTATTTAGTTATATTTTCATAATGTGATCCTGTGCAGTCATTATTATGCATGCATTAACTCATACATTGTACAGATAGATATAGAGCTACTGACATTATAGTGTCAGAAAATTAATTTTGAATTTTTTATTGCTCTTGTTTCATCAAACTCGGATCCTATATAATATATACATATATACATTATATGTATAGTATGTGCCTAATGTATATACATAGCCAACTCTATTATCATAATTGAGACATCACCATATAATAATTTGTGTACATGTATATTATAACCTGCTGTAACATATGGAATACCGTTGTTACATGTGTTTAAATATTGTACACATAATATTAAAGGCAAAAGGTCTTTCTTTTGGTTATTACTTTTATGGTAAATAGGAATATACTTTTTGTACTGAATTTTTTTTTTTATAATTGTATATGTAGTTTTTGGGTGGTTGTCAACTATATGTGCCGTAATCGTTTAATTTAAACGCTTTCTGAATTTTACCAGCAATATATATACCTAAGTAATGCTGCATTTTAATTATTTTTTTCAATCAGAAAATATATAAATCGTAACAATGAATTTTTAAAGTTCTTGTATATTTTTAAGGAGGAGGAGGGGGGGGGGGGGTGGATATAATATAAGAAAGAAGAGCTATTAGTTGAAAATGTTCAGTTGCAATTACGAATATCATCAAACAAGCTGCAGGCCATATGCGCAAGTGAAATGCAGTAGTAGTAGTAGTAGTTGTAGTAGTAGCAGTAGTAGTAGTAGTAGTAGTAGTCAATTTCATTTAGGTAATCAGAAAAATGGGGTTTTCAATCAAATAACCTGCTTGGAGGCTAGTTATAATCTTGAGATGACTAAGTTCTAGATGTTTGTTTGACCTCTAGCCACAAAATTATAGCCTCTAACCAGTTATTTCAAAAATGAAAAATCCATTTTTCTGATGAACTGAGGACGACAACATAGAAAGCAAGCAGTCATTATTACAAGAAACATTTATTATTAACAAGTATATATTTTGTCTGCTTGATAATAGTATAGAATGGTTTTAATTAATTATGAATGGCAATTTTCTGGAAAACTAGTTTGGAAATAGTTTTGACAATATTTTTGTTCAAAAATCTCACGTTTTATTAGAAAACTAAAAACAAACACAAATATATTATTTGTAATTTCATATTTTCATATGTAAATGTGTAAGTTCGTTTTACGAGGTTTGAAACCCCCCAAAAATGAGTTCTCGAATCGAAGCAATAAAACTCATTTTATTCATTATATGATTAATATATCCACCATAGGCAAATGAATTTTTTTATTGCTGTACTTTAAAAACTTTGTTAATAAATTTTTAACAGCAGATGTGCTAAATGGAGTTCGTGTCACCAATTAGATTTTCATACATTTTCTTCTTCTTCTTTAGTTCGATATTCATTTTCAATGAACGTTTTTTTCTTGGGGGGGGAGGGTCTTTTTCTGAGATTTGCAGTCTAATAAATCTATTGGGTTCATAACTTCATATTAAATGTAACCAAAACAAAGTGGTATCAAGAGAGAAATATTACCAATTAGACTACATTACAGATGGTTTTTGTAAGAAGGACACTGCATACGTATTAGGCCTATATGTCTGATAATGTATTTCTAGTACCATTTGTAGACACATTTTCCTATATATAGAAATAGAGACCAACTTTTGTCATAGACTACAAATTATACAAATTTTCAGTTATGTTTTTATTTATTTTACAAATGAAAATGCAAGCTGTTCCTTAACATAATTTGCTAACATAGATTGTATTATGGCGTTGTAAAATTTATATATAAAATTTCCTTGCTTAAGATTCTAAAGTTAAGAATGTTTCTTAAGTTAAGATCACATATGCAGAAAAAAAAATACGAATGATAAAGGAATTTGTCTAATTTGAATTTTTCTTTTTTTTAATGTATTGAAATTATTTCTTCCTGTCATACAAAATTACATGTTATCAGCCGATAGGAAGGCATTTTTCAGACGTATCCATACTTTATGGCACCTCCTCCTCCTAATAATTTTTCCATTTCATATAATATCCAAAATGTTACTCAAATGTTTTCTATTGTAATGTGTGAGAACCCTTGAACGCAAAGGAAAGCAGAAATGCAGCAGACATTTTTTTTATTATTTTTAATTTCTGGTTGATTTTATGCATGTGTGATCCAGGTTTCCTAGCTTCGTGTGTTCGAGAAAAGAGAGAGAGAGAGAGAGAAAGAGAGAGAGAGAGAGAGAGAGAGAGAGAGAGAGAGAGAATGAGAATGAATGAAAAAAGGGATACGCAAATTGTACAATTATTATACTGCTAGATATTAGCACTACATAATGTAGGCCATTCGTGACCTGCATATTCATTTATATGAGCAGTCGCATCAGAAATGCGTGCACATTCTACTTTTTTTATGTAACTTTGTCAATCTGCAAACGAAAGAAGCGATAACAAAATCAAAATCAAATATCAGGGTTCCTATCTATAAATATTCACCCATTGTGTATTTACAATTTGCAAAATATTTTCTGTTTGCTTATTAAAAATAATTAATGTAATATTTCTTTCTGTAAAAATTACTTATTGCTGCTACATTGATTTAACTCTTGAACACTTGTTTTGACAAAAAATAGGGGACACTTTTGAAGTGTCATTCAAGTATGTATATTATTATCTGAACCTAATGATCAACTTGTGGTATAAATCTGATAAGGATATGATAAGCCATTCCACTAATAACACTTACGTGAACGTTTCTTGTTTATTGAATGAAACCAGAAGTAGTAAGCTATACAGTATAATATATAGATTGCTACAATGTTATACAATGTACTGAAACACGTGATTACTTTTGGATGTAATTGTATATACTAGGGTAGCATCCGTGTAGATAGATAGGGACAAGTAAAGTTGTATATGGCAATTTAGGGGGAAGGGGGGGGGGATTCACACTTGTTTACAGTTAAGTTGGTATATAAATCAGAAAAGCGTTAAGTAAAGCTCGACATATACATCATTTAACAAGCAATATTTTATGTATACACTTAGACACAGTAAAACATCCCCAAAAAAAGATTCACTTAGAAATTAACTCTTCCTTAAAATTAATAGAATCAATTCCATTGTTGTCATTTCTAAGTGTGTTGTTTAATTTGTAATTTCTGAGTTGTTTTTTTTTTCCTTCTTCTTTCCAGGTCTTATTTTTCCAAGAGTCATTTGTCATTTAAAACAACAGCTAGAAGAAAAAACAACAACATGGACACAGGTAGACACATTTCACCTGTGTGATACAATTCTCTCTTTTTTTTTACTTCCAAAGGTAAAAAGAGAGAGAAAAAATTCCCACGAGTATTAATTCAAGAGGTAATCTTTTTTATATATACTACACTCCACTCACTCTCTCATTCATATATACATACAAAATCAATTTTGTTTTTTCTCTTATCGAGTGAGTTTTCCTTGCAAAAAACTAAACTACAGTTAGGTCTCTCTCTCTCTCTCTCTCTGAAAATGTGGGGTTTTTTTTTGTCTCTCTGTGTTTCGCGTTGGTCTATATCACCAATGACAATTGAATGCAAACATTGTAGACCCAGATGAACCTCGATAAGGTTTGGCCTCGTTATATGGATTTTAAAGACCAGAAAACTACATTTCAACTCAAAATGTTTTGTTCTTATACTACCTATATACATTATATAGGGAGGGGGGGAAGCTTTATTGTATGACTAATGTGTCTTTGAATGTTTTTTTGAAGTTAAATCCCTTCAAATGCAGCTATATTTTAATATAAAGGCTGTTAGTACGTCTTCCTTCCTATTTAGAAAACTTAACTTCATCTCGTGAGATACAAAGGTGGTGCAAAAGTAATTACCACATTTTTTTTTACATCTTTTGAACAGAATTACGATGGCATTTTTCGTATAAAAGGGTAGCCCTATAGAAAACAATCGGAAGCCGTTAAATTTGGTGATCTTGGTGGCCATGTTAAATTACGAAATCATAAAATAAGGCGTTCCGGAAAATTTTGTCAGACTAACAATTCCATTGTCTTCCTAGCTGTTTGCGCAGTGGAAACCATCTTTTAAAACCACAGTTTTGCGTTCACTTGACGCAATTTTGTCAGAAGAAAGAAATTCCTCAATCATTCTTCTGTAATCTGTATTGCTCACCGTTAACTGTTTCCGGTATTGCCTCGAATGATTATTCTTAAAGTATATTAGCAGCTACACTATTAAATAGGCACGTTGACGTGGTGTGTATTAGCTGGAGTACTACATTTCTCAGCTTTTCTAGCTTTTACTTTTGCGTCACTCTGTATATCACGCCACCAATTTCTTCAAAAAATATGAAATTATCACAAAATTATGCAATTGCATTTTTATTTCGCTTGTTGTTTATAAATATTTACATGCTACAGTTATGTGTGTGTGTATTTTTATATCTTCTACATTGACACAATTTATGATGTAAGAAATTTCAATAAAAAGACCATTGTCAGCATTGATGTTACTACAAGTTGAGTCTTGAACCTAAAACGAAGGGAGTCTTGAAATATTGTTCAAAAGATCTCTCTCTTTCTGACCAAGAAAAAAAAAAGAACCGATCCATCATTTTGCTCTTGCTTTTATTTTCTACTAAATTCTATAGCTTACAACACGAATATAATAATAAAAGTGGAGGCAAATGCCAAATGTTGTGTGAACGTTTTTTTTTGTGAAAAGTAGACGCGAGAAACGTTCACACAATACTTGTCATCTTTCCTATTAATAATAAATAAAGCTTCGTCCGGAAACCTGTGATTGTCCCTTTTCTTCTTTTATAGCATACATTACATGTACAGTATGTATTATATGTGTAGGTGTGTCTCGAAGAGAGAATATACCTATTCAGAAAAATCAGCTATATTTGGTTTACTGCTAGCCTCCATGTACACTCCTTAACCTTTCTGATGGATGACGCATGTTGGTGTTTAGTACCCTACCTAACTATTGTCTTGAACTCAGAGGGGAGAGGCTAACAGTACGCCACATAACTGATTTCTATAAATATCTTTAATGTTCTCTACCACCATAGATTCATTTATATAGAAATAAATGGCTGCAAACAAATTGTCATCTAAAAAATTGTTGAGTCTAGCGTCAAACAAAAAAGCCAGCCTGTGTTTGCTTCTAATACAGTGACTCCCAACCAGGGTTTCGCGAGAATTTTCAAAAGCTTGCGAAAAATAGTAATAGGCAATAAATACTCTTGTAATATTTTATTCAAAGTAGGAGTAAATTATTATTTATTAACACGAACTGCTTTTATTTTGTACTTTACCCCTGTGTCGAACCTTAGTAATATGTGCCAGCCAGGTAGGAGGGGTCCTTCTCACCCCCTCAAGATTTTACGAAATATTTCAAGGGTTCGTCTCTTCAAACAAAAAAGGTAGGAAGTACTGTTATAATACTTCGTTTCCACTGCGTTAAAAAGTTAACCATATAGTTAATTTTCTCGTGGATAGTGAGAACACTCTTAATTTTTGACTGAATTAGGAATGAAAATTCTACAAAATGCACAACTGTTTAAACACTACAGCCTTGTTTCCATTCAGGAAAATGTCAACTGGTGAAAAATAGAACAAACGTGGCTTCCGTCTATGATAATGAATAGGCGGGGGGCCACGTTTGTTGTATTTTTCACTAGTTGAAATTTTCAAAAAGTTCAAATTTTCGCCCCAGTGGAAACAAAGGACTAAGTGACAGAAAATAATTGAACAACAGGTAAGTGTCACACACAAGTGTTACACATTGCAGTTAACTTACTAAAGCTATAATCTTGAGTTTGTAACTGCAGTTAATTTTTGTAGTACACAAAGTAATAACCTACAAAAAAACATCTGGAATTCATATATAAATCTTTTATTAATTTATGTAGTTATAAACTGTTAACTTCCATTAATATTTTTTCCAATAAGCATTAATTATGGATAAAATAAATAATGAATAAAAGAAATAAGGAGGAAAATATCTTGAAATATTAGCTATTTGAGTCTGGTGGTTTTAATGATTTTTCTATCTTTTATTTGTTACATTTTACATACAATAACAGTAGCTTGTAACTATTTTTGATGTCCAGACGAACGTTAATTTCTAAATTGGTTTTAATATCCTCAACTATATGTGTCAGCTGTCAAAAAAAAAAAGATTGAAATTAATTTCGATGCAATTATGGTGCTTTTTATAAAATGTGTTTTCAACAAAGCAATTTTGTGATTTCAAATGAGGAATTCCCCCCCCCCCCCCCCCCTCTTTTTTGTGTTTTATAGGATGAGAGATCATTTAACATGAAATGAAAACAAAATTGTTATTTGACATGACCAGGATAATATTATGAAACACACAAACATAATCTATTAATGTAAATATATGATGAGGGGGGAGGTTTTGAAAAGGTATACAATACGAACCCCTTTTGGCCCTCCTAGTCTCGTATAGTGGCTGTTAATAAATAACCTTTTCATCAAACAATTGTAATTTAACATTAAACCTCTTGATCACGTAACTAGACGCCAAATTGGAAAATTGAATTTTTGGAGGCGGTTGATGACGATGATGATGGGATCAGGAAATTTACTGCCAAAAAAAAAGCAGCTCACAAAAACTAAATTGAGGAGAATTAAAACAGCCATTTGCCTTATTACATCTATTTGTATAGAAAGCTTTACTACATTGTTGAAGTTTTTTTAAAAAATAATGAGAAATATATTGTTGTTGTTACAATTTTTAATGTACGAGCTTTTTATAGCGAGCGTTGTACAATGTAGACTTTACTGTTAAATCTATATATCTCTGAGATTGGAAGTTCAAAATTTGAATATAGATTTTATATCTATGTTTTAAGGATATATATATATATATATATATATATATATATATATATATATATATATATATATATATATATATATATATATATATATATGGAGAGAGAGAGAGAAAGAGGAAGATTTGAAAATTGATGTTGACAGAGTAAGAGTTGGTTTCTATTTCTTTCTTTCCTACCCGAGTAATATTGGGAGAAAAAACAACTATGTTTATAATCAAAATCAATAATAATAATATTGCATAACTGGATACAGACATTTTTGGTTAAAAACTAGAATTGAATTGAGGCTATATATGCATTGTATTAGAATTATGTTAGGTTTCTTCTATTAGCGGGCGGCATATTTGTGTATATATATATATATATATATATATATATATATATATATATATATATATATATATATATATATATATATATATATATATATATATATATATATATCTTCTTTTCATGTAAAAAAAATCCTGAAATTGCCAAATGTATTGCATTTGCAACGAGCTTTGCAGTGAAAGTCAGCATTTGACGATGTTTGAATTATGGATGCATTTAAATAAGAGTTTATGCATTTTGTGCACGGAAACATTTGTGAGAGACACCACATACAAATACACAAAAAGCTTTTTTTTCTGTAGGTTTTCTTTCACTTTTACACAGATATTCTATTGAAATATTTGTATGGCCGCTGCGTATCGTACACAGGGTGACCCAAAGATAATGAAGGTTCCCGCCCGCCTTTCCTCTTCAACATTTGCTTCAACAATGTGCTGCTGCTTCACAATTATTATGAAGTAAAACTATAATATTATATAGAATTGTAATAAGTTTAATACATGTTTAATAATGATGATAATAGTAAACCTTTTGTTTATGCAAATTGATAATATTTATGATCTACAGAAAACACCTCGTTATCTTCATTTTTGCAAATTCTGTAGGAAAATGAAAACAATTTTCATATTGTTTACAGTGTTACACAGTATGTTCGCTGTCCTTGGGTCCACTCTCACTTTTAATCAGTATTTCTCATGTGATTTCAATACGAAATAAAATACTTTTGAGCTAGTTGTTGTTGTTGTTGTTGCAATATCTGGTTACTAGTTTTTTTTTAATATAATGAGAACGCACACACAAAAGCATTTAATTAGAACATCGGTTTTGCATGTCATTTGATTTGCATTATGGATAATATATGCAAGTAAAATTCATGTGCCTATCGTATTCACCATTGCCAATACAAACAAACCCAACCAACACAAGTCCATCTTCTAACTATATGGAGAGATGGAGAGAAAGAGAGAACAATATAAATACTGTATATACCGGCACAAGTAGAATTTCAAATGAATGACGTGATTCTAAACATCCTGCATGCAACTATTCACCATATTTAAACATACAGTAGAATTACATGCTACACAAACTATAAGCTTTTAAGCTATTCATGGAAGGTTTATACACATGTATAACAAGCCTATGTAGATAGAGAATGGAGTGAATTATTATTTTATTAACTGGTCTAAACCTAACATATAACAACAACAACATCATAATGAAATAGAGAATTGTTAGATTGTTGGACTAAATGTTTTAACATGATTCATGACAATGTCAACCAGTATAAACGTAATATTCTGATAAATGTCATATCAAATCACTTGTATTAAATTTTCGCGAAATAATTTCCCATGAGTATTCAAATTATAACTCCTGTAGGTGTCGGTTTACACTGATAACAACAACAGTTGTTGAACGCTGTTCGTGGTAATTGAAACACTTTTACCAATTCTTGAGCTGGAATCAAACCAGGTATTATCACCAATGTATTCTAAACATGAAAACATTTAACAAGGTTTTTTTGATTTATTATATTAATTGTTTCTTTAGTTGTTTTATTTAATTTGTAATTGTTTTTTTTAAACATGCTTTGACTTGTTTACTTGTGATATCACTGGGCGTATTTAGAAATGAAAGAAAAATTGATTTATTTGTAATGAAAACAGAAAAGTAGTGTCCGGAAGCAATATGTTGGACGTCTGTAAAGAAAACATGTCCGGGAACTATACCAGGTGGTCATGCTAGCATACTTCCCGGATACGTTTTCTTTACAGACCTTTCTTAAGATAGCAATCAGCTAATCCATATACATGTAATTGCTTTCTTGAGAAAGATGAAATCCAATATGGCAGAATGTAAATAATGTTTACACTAATGACTTCCTTGTTTGATGTTGAAAATATTTCATATTTCAGGTCTTCTCATATTTGAGAAGAAAATATTAAAATGAAGCACATTTGGAAATTCTTTTCTTTTAAAGAATTGTCTAGGAATTAGGTGGAGTAAAAACCCCTTTTAGATTCTTTATGACACATAGAAATAATCTTTAGTTTCAGATTGCACCCACTGTCTTGATTCTCGATGAAGGTGAAAACGAAAACAGTTGTGGGGGAATCAGACTGAAAAGCAGTAAATTTAAATAAAAAAATGTACTTGCAATCTATTCTGAATGGAAAACATTGCAACCTATTTGCATTCACGATACTTTCAGGTCTACTGCATATAATTTAAGATATAAGTTATCATATAACTTACAATAGATTTTCAAATTGGATCTACTTTACTATACCATGTAACAACGGCCATAATATGATGTAGACATAGTGAAACTCAGGTTATACAAACCCCCGATTAAGCAATTTTAACAGTAAGCAAGTTAAAACTATATACAGATCTCCATATATTGGTAGAACAAAAGAAGAACAAAATGTAAAACCTATAATATCAACTTGTTTGTAAATTTATTGTCGTCCATGTACGCAAAACCTACATTTAAATACCGGGGGCGAGGGTGAGAAGGACTGAAGGAGGAGGAGGAGGAGGAGGAGGAGCACCTCTTTTCCTATAGTCCCTTTTTCTCTTATTAAACTCCCCTCGTAAAGGCCCACTAATTAAAGGAAATAATGAGAGTTAAGTCATTTGTGCATAAATGAAGTGCACCAAGTCCAATGACAATGAGTTTAGTGGCATTTTTTGGATTTGAGATTTTAAGGGGTGGATGGAGTGTTGTTGGTGGAAAAGGAGCTTTGATATTTTTGCGTAATCACCTTCCTTCCCATCTAAATCTTTCCCTTCTTTCGCCTTGACGTTTTTAGTCTTGTATATTTTCGCTTTCAGGAAGCGAGTAATTATGTTTTTGAAACACTTAACAAAATTTCACGTTAGGCCCATGACACAATGTCTATAATATTATATGTACATGTTATCTACTACTCTTAATAGAAGGAGAGGCCGCTATACTATCGCTAATGATCATCGTTTGAGACACTGATAGTGTAATAAAAGTCCTAAATGCGTGAAAACCAAATTCATAGAACCGTGCATTAATTAGCTCCAAAGAGGTGAAATGTGTTGTTACAGTTTCAAAAGTTAGAAATTTACCTTCATTAAAAAAGATTATTTTAGGACCTACTACTGTATACATATCTATCTATGTGTATCGTACATCCTAATATGTGGTCGTACATCAAAAACCACATAAATTTGTTTTGTGGACATGGGAGATTTTTTCTTCTTGTTGTTGTTGTTGTTGTTCAAAATCTGCGTGTTATGCTTTTTGGCATAATTATTAGTTAATATGTATGTGTATCATGATTTAACCTAAGGCTAGATGCAAATATGCATAACAATGTCATTTCCGGTTTATTACATAAATGAGACTAAATGATAATATGTATGCAATTTGTATCCAGCCTTAAGTGTAGTGAGAGAGTGTAGCTCGTTTTTTTATTATTTATTATTTTGTAACACTTTGTACGGTCGATAAATATTTACGTGCTAATTACATTTTTGTTTTATAATACACCACAATTTAATATTAAATTAATTGCTCAGAAAAATGGTGCGGCTTACTGTAAATAGCTGACCCCCCCCCCCCCCCCCCCCACTAGGAAAAATCATTTTACTGTTTGACAAGCCAAGAGTTTATTAACTATGGTTTCTCACATTAAATAATGTGGCTTTACGTTATTATTTATTGTAATTTAAATGCTTTTTTATTGACTTATTTTATGAACAGGTGTTTTTTCGAACTCTGGATGTTTTGCGTTTTCAAGAGAGCAACACTATGGCGAAATTGAAATTGTGTTAGAAACTACAATGGTAGCGGAATCACTTAATATTATTTTTATGATATGTTTCAAAATAAACTTGTAATTATGAGGTTCCTAATTTTTTGATCTAATGAATTATTTTTGCTGCACGAGAAAATGCATTGCAATTGTTATTGGGTTTTGACAATGCATTTCATAGGCTGCAATTGGACTTTTGTTCTTCTGCTGCAGGCCTCCTCAGCTCCTTGCAAAGTAATATTTTAAATTAAAAAAAATTATATAGACAAATTTAAAAAAAATATTGGCTTCTTAAAGTTGTATCATTTGCAAACTGGCATAAAAAAACATTTCGACATGAAAATGTACTTTTAAAGTTATCCTTAAAGCTATCCTTCAGGTTTCTAAACATTTCCTGAAAGTCAGAGTTTGATGGCTCATTACAACCAAATTAAAAATTAATTTCTATTTTTTGGAGCAAACTTGTGACTACAGAAAATAATGCATACTGGGTGGGAGTGACACAAACGTGAAAATATGGAAAAACTTTGTAGAATAGTTTTTGCTTTTAAAATTAAATACAAAAAATTAATTCTACTTTTATACCTACTATTCTAGTTTTGGACATACAACATTATTATTTGGATGCGGTTGTCAAAAAAATCAAATATTTGGAAAAACAACTTCTGAAGTTGAAGGCTGCGTTAGCAACATAATATTCCAAGCTAAAGAGCGGTTGCAAAAGTGCCAACAATTGGGCCCCATTTTTTCTGCTCAACCACCACCTTCCCTGATCTTTTAACATTTGCCATCAAGTACATTTTGAGAAATAAAGTGAAGAGAAAGAAAGAAAGTTAAAGTGAAAAGTGTAAAGTAAGGTTTCTGTACGTGTTGTAGAAAGCTGTAATCCCATATGTAGTGCATATAGGACCATAACAGACAGAGACAGAGTGTACACGTGTTTATGGTTTTCAATTGGTTGTATATAGCAAATGCCTACTGTAGGCCCCCCCCCACACAAACACACATCAAAAGTTAAGCCGGAAATCAATGCTTACAAATGCTTTTTTTTTAATTCAAAACACTCTCTCTGGCTTTTAACTGTCTATTTTTGGCACCACTACCACTGCCATTACCACCACCACCACCGCTACCACATCATTTACCTTACCATTATTTTGGCATCTTTTTACAAATAAAAAAAAAGATGTATAAATATGAAGTGCCATACTAGAGATTATTAAAATTTTAACATCTGACTTTGGAAAGATAAGAAGGTGGTGGCAAAAACACCTCAAACTATTTATTTTCCTTATAATGTAAGGTATACACTATACATGTACACACGTTTTATTTTATCCTATTTCAAATATGAAGTAAGATCATAAAAACATACTGTTAGCTGAATTGAATCCTAATATACAGTGTAATATATGGAATTATGCCTGAATCTATATATGCATAGATTCAGGCATAATTCTATATATTACACTATATATATAAAGATTCAATTGCTATTTTTTGTTGCATATTTGGTGTAGACTTTATTTAAAGATCTTAGGTTTAGTTGCATGCATTAATAACCAATTGCCAAAATTTCCATTTTGAAAAATTGTTATGAAAAAGTTTGCTTTCTTCGTGGCACCCAATAGTCCTATAATGTTATTGGTGTATAAAAGCCAAACTGCATAGTTGCTTTCTGCAGCTTTTAAAGCTAAGCTTTTGCGTTGCTTTTTTTTAACTTTTTCATCTCATTGCATATTTACTTTTTAATGAGTCTTTAAAAAGCAAACTGCTGCTTGCTTGTTTTTTTAAGCTTCCAATTAGATTTTATGAAAATCGGAAGGACAGGTCAGCTTGAGTATGTTAGAGGTTAGAATTTTGAGGCCAATATGCAGTATTGACTTGGTTGCTTTAAGCTTTGCTGCTAACGTACGAAATGAGCAGCAAGCAGTAGCTTTGAAGCTGCAGAAAGCAAATATGCAGTTTGGTCTGAATACTCGACGAAATAAAATACATTGTAACGGTCTTATGAGAACACTTTTTATTTCCTTCCCCCTTTACAAAGAAAGTTATACGAGATCTTACAAGAAGACCCTGGCTAAATTGTGTGTTTGTTGTGTAAGATATATATATCATTGCTCAGTTTCAGATTTACTGTATATCATGTACCTAACGATGTTGTTTCATAAATCTATAAATAAGCACACATCCTATCAGTAGAATTGTGCAGTAAAACATCACATGCTCATTTTGTGGCGTTCGAAAGCTCCTACTGTTTGTTTTAACGTTCAATATGGTTTTAAAACAGTAAACGCTTATCGAACTCGTAATTATTCTTCCTTTGAGGAGTAAAATTAAAAAAAAAAAATGAAACTTGAATGTGTTTTAGAAATTAGAAGGGTGGCTTAATCACTTTTGCGTATTTTCATGTTCATTCATATCTTTTAAAATAAGCTTTTAATTTGAGTTTGAAAATGACTCAATTTTAAGCAGACGATATATTTTATCTATAACAAAGTTTATTTTAAAAGATAATATGGCAACATGGAAATACCATTAAGTGATTGAGCTACCTACCTACCTACCCTCTTCTAGCGTCTTAATTTTTCTCCTGATAAGACAGAATAATTAATCAAGAGTTTGAAAATCAGCTGTTCATAAACCATCTTAAGGATCCTATTTTTAATTATTTCTAAGTCAAAGCCAGTGCTAAACTCATCAACTTTTACATGAAACTGCCTATCTAAAGTTCATGAATTTAGCAATAACTTTGACTTAGCAATCATTAAGAATACAACTATCATGCCTTGTTTTTCGTGCTATCTACTAATAGCTCTATAGAAATTTTACTATTTTACACATAATTGCACTGCCATGATGACGAGTTTGTTGATGACACATACAAACAAAAACACGTCCTTTTCCATACATATAATATGTATGAGACAATGGACGACCAAGACTCGAATTCTGAGCTAGTTGATGATGGAACTTGGATTGTCCATTTGCTATCTTGTTAGTCCGAGCTCTCTTTCACTCTCACTTTCATTTACTTTCTCTCTCTCTCTCTCTTTCTCATTCTCTCTTATGGCTCTTATGTCTCTTGCACCTTGTGAATTTAAAACACATCCACATCGAACAAAAGAATTTGATTTCAGGGACGAAAATAAAAAAAATGGGAGCGGGCGAGAATAACGAAGAAAAGAAAAATCGATAAAAGAAAATAGCTTCATAAAAGTATTCATATCTTGTGCTAAATTCAGCTACCTTTTTATTGTTAGCTTCTTTTTTTTCCATATATTGACAAGACAATTTGAATATATTCGAAGTAAAAAACAAATGCACTATGGGGTTAGCAAAGGTCCAAATGTAATATTTTAAAAGGTGGCTGTGCAATCCACTCCAATTAGACATTAAAGTTTAAGCTATAAATAAGGTCATTTTTTTAGATTTTTAGATTTATTGATTTTAAATTAATAAATCTAAAAAATATGTTTGAGTTATTCAAGAGTTCATTGTATATTTATTGGTGATGACATTTCTAGTTACATATTGAAAAAAAAGTGTGTTGAAGTTCTACAAAATTTTATTTTAAAATATATTATTATAAGAGAAACAATATTATTGATAAGTAGAATTTTTCCTAGTAAATATTGAATAGTAGAAGAAGAAGAAAAAAAAATACAATGTAGGCTAACATAGGATTAAGGATTCAGGTTTTTTTTTTTCTTGCTTTTTATTTGTAGCTGACTATAGTTATATATAGTTGAATAAAATACAATTGGGAGCAAAATCTTCATTAATAATGCATTTACCTTCTAATCACTTGTTACCGATTGACAAGAGAAAAAGATTGGTTTGAAATGTAAGGTTGTGTGTACTATACTGTATAATAGACTAGAAAGGAGAGAGAGACCCTGTAGGCACATTATTATATAAGACATATGTGTTGTCCTTATACTGTGTATATATATGCTGTATATAATGTATTCTCACTCAACTAAAAGTCGTTATGGAACTGCAAATACAGAAGGTAAAGATATATATACAGTATATATAGAATTATGTGTGTTTAGATTTAGAATTTAGAAGAAAAAAAGGTAGATATTCTTCTGGAAAAAAAAATAATATATATATATACTGAAGTGAAATAAAAGAGTATAAAGAGAACCATTCGTAAACAAAATGTAAATGACAGCTTTGAATCTGAATTTAAATAGTCTTTTGTATTGTTGTCATTTCCATTTTATTTATTTTTCTTCTTCTCAACTTGTGCCCAATTCTACTGTTCCCCAGTTATTATTATCACCTTTAAAATCAATGATGTGATATAAGTATGGCTCGGATTTTTATGCAACATCATGCAACTGTTTCTCAATTTGTGAGCTCAAGTGTCAACTGTGAAGTAATCATCATAATCATTAGAGCAACTGCAATTATGCATTTTTCTAATAAAAAAGGGCTGGTTAGGAGCTAGATGTCTGGTTACTATCAGTTGTCAACTAGAAGGTTCTAGCCTCTAACCAGGTGGTTTTTTATTGAAAAACACCATAATTATAGTTTAATGTCTAAACTCACACTAAACTCACATATTGCATAAAAATCCGAGCCCTAGTGATAAGAAAAACAAAATTATGTTATGGGTAATTTTTTTAAAAAAAAAGTTCCATTGTTCTTGTTTTATTAGTTGTTTTCTTGTGATTATGAGAGAATGGAAATCTACTCGTATTAATGTCCTATGCTATCGACCATTTAATGTAGGCTAATTTAGGCATGCAACTATTGGCATATATATAGCTGTATTATACATGTAAAAGGAGTTGGAATTCGAATCCAACACAAGAGTTCTAGATGGTATTATAAAGGGGGGCTCAATACACACACATATAGATCCTATTGGGGTTTTAGCATAGGTGTGTGCATTTCTATGCACTGCTGCTGCTGCTGCTGCTGCTGCATCGATTAGATGAACACACACATATAATATATAAAATTGTTAACCTACCTTGTTGAGGTTTTTGCAAGGACGAAATTGCTTGTTTATCTACTTCGATTTTACATTCTCTCTTTTCTTGTTTTCGCCTTTTCCTTATTTACGAACAAGAAGAAGTAGAAAGAAAAAAATATGACGTTTTCAATTCCATTGTTTTTTTTTTTGTTATGTAGTTTTTACGTGTAAAGTTCTTTTTTGACACATAAACACGTAAAATATTTGTTAAAAATGAAAAGAAAAAAAAACCGTGGAAATATTTCAAAAACACTAACAATGACTATGAAGAGTTAGTTGTTGCTGACTTTTTAGATTTGAACATAAGAAAAACCAGACACACTCAACTCTGATGTTGCCAGAAGTGGAGAGTAACTTTTATTTAAAAAAAAAAAACATGTAAAAGAACAAGAAGCTCATTTATCTTTGTTGTTGTTATTGTTGTTGTTTACAATGTTAAATTGGCTCAACAAGCACACAATACAACCGTGTTTGAATAGAATCTCTCTCCGTTGTCCGGCAAAGTAATTGCGTCCACCTTCCAGATGGAAAGAATCCAAACACCTCTCAAGTTTCAGTTTGATGACAACATATAATAATTGTATATGTGTATGTGTGAACCTGGTGGTGATGATGACACATACGGACTTTTTTTTTGCACAAACACACACGTGCCAGAGAGGAAATTTAGTTAGCAACCACCATCGTTGTTCAATATATAACAGAGAACCAAGTTGGGTTTAGACTATGAATTTTTCATACGTTGACCACTGCTCTAGCAATGAAGTATTTTTTTCCCCAGCAACGCTCTTCTTTCTTTCAGCCTCATACATATGATGATGCTGTGGCACGGATAGATAAATGTCTGTAACAAAGTTACATGTTTACGTTTGTAGCTAGGTCACAAATATTATTTGATGTCATATGGACCAGTGTTTCTATGTTGCATTTCTATGTCGCATGCATGCAACATTTAAATGCAACTGCAGCAGTTTCATTTACAACAAAATAACAAGAGTGTGATAGGTTTTCAATTTAAGTTTCTAAGAAAAAAGATGCGACGACCGAGGCCCAACAATATTAAGTTTTTAAGTCTTATGTGGCATGCCAAAGTGCCATCCACCACAAACATCATCCATTTGAATAAGAAAAAGTGTTCTCCTTTAGAAGAGCACCCAGATAATTTGTAGGAGTTTATAAAGTGTACGACGAGAATGAAGACGACTTCGAAGCCGGCACCGCGTTGAAGTAGTAGAATTCTACGCGTGCACCCTCCTCCTCCCCACGGCGAAGGTTAGCACATGCACTCGGTTGCATCCTGGACAGAGAAAAGTTGTGTATGTGTGTGATTTGAATTCAACCAATAAGAGAACACGATCTTAGTGTGTTCATGACGTCACATGATGTTGATGCTTTGCACCTTTTTTTATTTGGTTGTTGATATTTAATATGTTGCATGTTGTTGCATTGTGCCATGTGTGCATGCATCTTTACGGGGTCTTGTCCGTTTGCGATCATAATATCATGATAATGATAACGATTTGGAGGGGAGGGTGAGGGTGAGCTAGGTACATACAAAGTGCGCTTGTTAGAGGTGATCATTAATTCTCACCTGCTTTTTTTACTGAATCCGTCATTTTCTTTCATTTCGTCACTTGCCACAAAAAAAGATGGTAGGTTCACACATGCAGGAAGTAAGTAAATGAATGAGTGAGTGTTTATATATCCAAAATGCAGCTCATGCAGCAACACTATTATATTATAGTTGTAGGATAAATAATTTAATAATGACCATCGAATGACGAAGCACCTGGCTGATTAATCAACGGTAAACACTTGAATACTTGGGGAAAGAGAGACAGACCATCATTTCTGTAGATTCCTGCTCCTCCTCCTCCTCCTCCTCCTAAACTCGGTCAGTAAGTTTATCCGTTGACAGCCACCGACCACACATTTTAAACTATGTTGTAACACATTCGACATAGAAATGCACTTTGATGACCACCAAAATTACTTGCAAGTATTTTTAAAGTCCAATTGTTATTATCGTTAAAAATATAAAAGTCCGATTTGATTTGTTTTTCTTACTTGTGATCATAGTTGATATTTTTTCTCTCTCTTCTTCCTTTTGAATTTCTATATAAAATATAATTATTGAAAATCAGCTTTTTTGTGTGATAATTCCTGCTTTGTTACGGTTTCTATTTTGTTGTGAAGCATTTCTTTCTCACTACTGTATACTTATGGAAAATCCACATCGAGAAGATATATAAAATATATTGACCAGGAAGGAATAGCAACAAAAAAAAGGTGTACTTCCTAGTTTCACACAGAAGTTTGCATGTTCAGGAATGATGATAACCGTTTAAAAATGCACACTTTGTATAAAAAAGGAGAGAGAGAGAGAGTGTGTGTGTATGAGTGAGGTGAAAACAAGCAACTCTTTTAAGGTAAAGGTGTGTAGTAAACTCTCGCTCTCTCCAATATATATTTATATATATATATTTTTGACGTTGAGCAGGTGAACTCAAATTTAGTCTACTCCGGTTGCAACCAAAGGTAAGTTTATAAGGCTATATCGGTAGGTAGGTAGGTAAGGTCTAAAACTGCGTTTCTCCTTGCTGCTTCACTGCTGTTGATAGTGGTAGTGGTGGTGGTGGTGGTAGTAGGTGCGTGATGCATCCATAACAACGGGCTAACCGTTGCTAGAGACAAATTGAACCGAGTTTGAAGTTAGAGAGAGAGAAAGAGTGAAATATACAGAAAACTAGAAAAGAGAAAAAGAGGAACACACGGGTATAATAATAATAATAATATATAGTGACGTTCCAAATGCATCATGTTCGACCAAATGTTTGTATGTTATATGGAGTGGAGGCTATATATATATATATATATATATATATATATATATATATATATATATGCATAAATATGCATATATATATATATGCATAAATATGCATATATATAAAAATGCATCAAATGCAGTTAGTTGCATATATATATATATATATATATATATATATATATATATATATATATATGCAACTAACTGCATTTGATGCATTTTTAAAAGTAAAGGTGGCAAAGACACCTGCGCGCTGCTTGCTATGTCTAATTGTGCAGATTGCAAAGGTAGAAAATCGGCTCCTGGAAACGGTGTTTGACGCACAAACACACAAAAACGCACTCATTTCATATTGCTCCTAGGAAAGAAAAAAAATCGTCTATATAGGTCTTGTTGATTATATTCTAGTTTTGAAGAGATAGATAGATAGAGAGAGATAGAGAGAGAGAGAGAGAGAGAGAGAGAGAGAGAGAGAGAGAACATATGTTGGTTGAAACTAGACAACGCATTTAAAGAGGCCTAATGTAAAATACATGTAGACCAAACACACAGTGAGAGAGACACACCTTTGGTATCTATGCAACAATGACCAATCAATAAAATTGACCATCGCTTATTGCAATCTATTATGTAATTACAAGTCACAATATTAGGGTTTTTTTTTTTGGTGGTGGTGGTGGTGGTTGTTGTTGTTGTGGTCTTTCTATTATATAAGAAGACCTCATGGACCTATTCTATTATAATGTATAGGCTATGGGGTAGGTATAGTTTATAAATTATTAATATGTATTAAAGGTTGATTCATTTTTTTTGTCGTCTTCTTTTTGCTGTTGTTCAAAAAACCACAAAACGTTTTGTCTAAATATTAAGCCTTATTTATGAAGATAAAATTTCTAATTTTTCTATATACATTACAAGAAACAGCTCGAATTTAGATTTAGGCCAGAAGAGCTTAGAATGTGTCAT
Source organism: Brachycybe producta (assembly GCA_036925085.1). Classification (NCBI taxonomy): domain Eukaryota; kingdom Metazoa; phylum Arthropoda; class Diplopoda; order Playtdesmida; family Andrognathidae; genus Brachycybe; species Brachycybe producta. Next base: position 2,948,895 of record JAUPFP010000027.1, on the reverse strand, counting down.
TTACATTAAAACAGCTTTTGTGTTTTTAGGAGCTGTTTTGTTTTTTGTTTTTTTAATCGTCTTTCTCTTTTGCAATTACATTTAACTCATCTGCATAACACTCGAGTTTACAATGTTCGTTTATTTTCAGGGGCGGCGGTTAGAAGGTTTGGGAAGAAGGTTGTAAAAGGGTTTTTGGCAAACGACGATCCGTCTCTTGTTATATTGTTTTTTTTACCTAGTCTTCTTTCTAAAGGTAAGGTTTAAATTTACTCCGAATTTCTTTTTTATCAAAGGTGTTTTTTGTAAGTGATTGTTTTTAATTCCGCATTCTTTCCATTTACTATTTCCGATTTATTTATTTATTGTATTAAAATGAACCCGTCTTTTTTTTTTTTGGTTTCGGTCGATTTTTTTTTCTCTCTGCACATTTGTTTTTCGTTTTTGAAGGACATTTTCTAGAATCGTTTTTTTTTAGAAAGAGAAGAAGAAAAAAAAATGAAAGTTATGTTCGTTTTTCTACCTCACGCAGGTAGATTTCCAATAGAAGGGGGGAAGAGAAAAAAGGTAGACGGCAACAAAATCGAAGGTTAAGAACCAATGTTGCTGCTATTCATTGAACGCGGATAGAGGATTGAAAAGTAGCCACTCACTCTTTTATACTCTTCCTTTTTTATTGTTTGGTGTTGTATACAATGTATATTACATTCAGACTCCAACCAAGCCACTTTACCAACCCAATTTATGCCCAACTACGGCTTTTGGTGGTGGTGGCTTCAAGAAAACAATGCGGATTTCTCTTTCACACACACACAAAAAGAGATAAAATAAAACACCACCTTGTATATAGAATACATCTTAAGACTATATTTACAACTTTATTTAACACCCACTTTTACAACCATCTTTTTTTTAAAAAAAAATCCAGAATCTCATAATTGCAAAGTAAGGTTCAAATTCAAGAAGGAAACTTTGCACTCGAACTTCAACTTGAATTATTATTTTGAAAGATAACATTATCAACATGAAATTAACCTTAAGTTTTGTGCCCTTCTAGCTTTCTAAAACACAAAGCTAAACTTAAAACACTCCATAGACTTACAATAAAGAGTTTTGTATTATGGTTTAAGCTTAACTTTATTTTAAGCAACATTTTTTAATCTAACCCCTAAGTTTTCTTCTTGAATTTAGGCTTAATTCTGTCTTTATTCCTGATTATGTATGTAGGCGTTTCTTAATGTTAAAGTGTGTTTCATTTTATAAAATGTGTTGTTGTTTTTTTTCTTCTTTACAATGAGGTGATTTATTTAAGAATGTTATTTTCATGTATATTTGTTCATTTAAAGGCGTTTATGGTTTTGATCTACTATGTGAATATCTGCCTACGTCGAGACAAGGAGCTGTTTGTTTACTGTTATGGAAACACCTTAACCTCAAATATAACACAAATTTCAAAATAATGAGGCAATTGCAGGCTTGTTGAGAACTTTCTTTGTGGCAATTGCATAAATGCCTTATGGTAACTTGGGTTTTTAAAAAAAAATAGGAAAGAATTGAAAGCTATGCTTGAATATACTTTCTTGAAAGGGCGGATATACATTATACTCTTTGAATTTATAATTTTATTGTGCCAAAAGGAATTTAAAAAAATCCATTTTCAACCAAAAAACCAAAAAAAAAGCGAGTACAAACGGCAATAGTGCATTATCAGTAATTATTAATACATTATTAATCAGTAAGTTAATATTTATTAAATTATATATACATTTTCCTCCAACTTTCAACAGATTGAGTTGCTTCATTTATAAGCATGAAATTAGTTTCTAATGCATATGTTCATTTCAATTAACATTATATTATATATGCACACATATTATGTGTATGTATCGTGTTTTATTTTGCCTACTATACCACTGTGTGTATACACATGTATGTACAGTATACACGTAGTAAGATTTGTTTTGGATTTTTAAAGATAAAGTTGACGTCTTCTTGTGTGTGTGTTTTTTAGTGTCGTCATGGCGACCATTTTGCTGTTTTGCATCTACATCTCTCGTGTATTTAGGTGGTATGCAAATATCTAAGCATTGTCAATTCTATTAATCTTGACCTGACACATGAGTGAGACTGACAAGTATGGAGGGGAGTAGTAGTAGTCTATCTAGAATTATTTACCATATCGTCATATCACACTTAATTAACATGCATATGTATGTGATCTTGTCAATATCGCCTACTAATGCTACTTATGTATGCATTTTTTTTTTCTTCTTCTTCTTCTTATTATTATTATTATTATTATTATTATGAACAATGACAAATGCATACAGACAGTAAGCTCTGGTCACTTAATATGCGTACAATCGCCACAATTTTCGAGTAAAGTCTGAATACATATTTACAGCTATGGCAAAACAAATAGCAACCAAAATGCAATTATAAACTTTTTGTAATTTACTGGTAAATTTTATGGGGGAATCTTTATTTTTAATGTAAAAATTTGTTAATTTTGTTTTTAAGATTTTTTTAAATTCTTAATTCAAATTCATACACAATAATCTAATTTTTCAATCAACTCGAATCGTATGCCGAGATTGTTACCATATAACAATCAGAATCCTGAAAATTACCAAACTAAATATTCGTCTTCCTCGTTATTTCAATAAATATTTTTCATGAAATATTGATATAAATGGATGCAATTTATCTGTAATGTGATTGATTGCTATTGCTAACTTTGGCAGTAATTGTATTATCAAAATGATTTGCCTAATCTATTATTTTTTGCATTATTCTTGAATTCTGTTTTTAACATTACTGTGTATACTATGGAATAATTTCTTAAAAAGCAAGTTTTTTTACACCTATTTTTTTGAAAGCCAACGTGTAAGTAGTTTAAAATATAATATAGCCTTCCTTGTTCTTTTATCGTTCTTGTTAGCTTTTTTTTATAATATTTTTTGGTGACAGCATCATATCATGTCTTTTCCGAAAATGTTTATCTCACATTCAGTTACACAAGATAGAGAAGAAGAGAGAAGTTTCTTTATATTTTTCAACATTGATATTGCAAACTTTACTTTTGAATACTGAATGATTTATGTTTCATGTGTAGATACATAAATGCATTAAATCTATATTCTATAATCTATTTTGATACCTACCCCCCAAAAAAGCCTTATTTCTCATGTTTTTTTGGTTTATTTTTCCAATTTATAATTTTTGTATTTTTCAACATTGAATTGAAATTGTTTAAATTGACAGTTAACCTCTTTTTGATTACTAAAACTTCAATTTTAGATTGAGACTCAATGGTTATTGTTCGTCATTTTTTATTCTATAGCTACAGTAGGAATAGACAAGTGTTGAGGTATAGAAAACCTATAGAACCAATTTTAATATTGTTACAAAATGGCAAATGGTAGAATAATGCCTTTGTTTTATAGGCTATATAGAATTTTTTTGTGTGTATGTGAGCATTTTATATTTGTTTAGCTGTCTTGTGTGTGATTTTAACTTTTTTATACGGACTGAAACCTTCAAATAACATAAATTGGCTTACCTAATAGGTACATAAAACACACACACACACATATAATATGATACACATACACGCAGACAACTACACCACAGAAAACGTTGAAATTGTAGAATAACAGGGTTAACTGGCATTGCCCCAATGTCTAATGTCTATATCACACATATATATATATATATATATATATATATATATATATATATATATATATATATATATATATATATATATATATATATATATATATATATATATATATATATATATATATATATATATATATATATATATATATATATATATATATATATATTATATACCGGGATATATATAGTATACACTGTTATTATGGTGGTGTAATGGGTTTGTGTAACATTTCTTATAGTTGGCAAGTCCCTTAATAGTTCCTTCAGTCCGTTATATAGACTTATTGCTTAAAATAATGTGTGTACATTTCAAGTAGAAGGGACGGCACAAAAAAAGGCTTGTGTTTCGAGGTTAATTAGATCTATATGTGTGTGTGTCTACATCAGGTAGATTTTATATGTCTAGGACAGGTGACGAGAAATGACAATTATTTTTGGTTTCATTTTATTTCTGTGTCAGTAGACATATTAGATTTTTTTTTTGTTGACATTTCTTCGTTCAGTACAATTCACACGCATGAAAGTTGCTTTACATTTTGCTCTGCAAAATGGATAGAACTTTTGGAAGAGAATTTGTTTTCTCGAAAGATTTTTGTGGACACCCTCACTACCACACTGACTGAATATATTTAAACTGAAGTGGACAACGTAAATTTGGACATAATGAGCCGTTTTATTGTGAAATTGGTTTTTTTTTTAATTTTTACATGTTTAAACATACTGATAGAAATATTTTTAATAAGATTACTTTTGTTGGTTTATTATGACATGATTTCATTCGCTTGGGTTGTGTGTTTGTTGATGCCGGTCTTAAAATGTCTTTTCTTGGTCACACTTTGTTTCAAAATGTCTCCTTGGAAACTGAAAGCAAACATATGCCTCAGTCTAATGTGATTAAGTTAGCTCGAAAACTAAAATAAAAGCAATGGATGGCGGTGGTGGTGACTGCTGAGTAGACCTACAAACTAGAAAGCGGCCACGTGGCCTCTCTTGACTGTATTTATAAATGAGTAGGAGGACCACATAGTACGAGTACTGTAGGCTATATGACTTTATTTAATCTTTTAGAATTTTTTGGCTATGTTTTCTAGACTCAAACCTATTATGTATCCTACTTTATTGAATATTAATAATTGGCTTATACCTAACTTTGTCATGGTAAAATATTTTCGACCAGACAATACTGTGTATTACAAGCAAACTTTAAACAGGTTATGTTTTTCCTTAAAAGCTTCACCAGTATTGGGTGAATTTTGTTTTGGTTCTATGCAAAAGGATGTCGTAAAATTGTGTTAGACCCTTGGCACACTGACCACTTTGGGTGGTAAATTTCTATTGTGGTTGCAATGTTTGCAGTCAAAATTGACCACCGAAAATGGTTTTTGTGTTCCACCCTTTCGGTTCAAATTCTAAATTTTTAGCAACATTTTTAAATTACAGAGCTGCATCTGAAATACTTTTTTGTGTCGTTTCCAGTCATTTCACCAACTAAATTTGCAGAGAGGAGTTTTGTCATATAACATGATTTTGTCACCTTAAATTCAATGTAAAAAACAAAAATTCAATCTGTCCAGTGTAAATACAATACAAGTGTCCATCATGTAACTTATAAGTTATAACGCATTCTTGGTCGCGCAAAGAAAAATATTTTTCAACTACAGTTATGTAACTTTTGAAGTACTCAGAAGAAAACTGAAATTCCAATGTGTCATGTTGGAATTTGTTTATTTGACTTTTGGGAAGAAAAAAAAAGCCGTTTTGTTCCACATGACTCTTAATAGAAATGTTAGAGTGGATGTGAATTGTCTGGGTTTGGTCACTGACATCATGATGTATATGTACCACCACCACCACCACCACCAATAGTTTTTCTTTTTTATATAAGTATGTTACATTCTTTAAATGTTGATGTCTGCCTCACTTTACCAGTAGGAGGACCTCCTTATTTATACTATAACATATAATAACACCAAGAAAAAAGTAGCTTCTTATCAGACCTAAGAAAAATTGTTGTTGGCGTGGGCTCATTTTATTGGGATTCTATTCTCGTTTTTTTTTTTACTAGAAAAGTTGCCTTTTTTTCTCCTCTCAAAGACAATCACGTTCGGTGTCCAAAGAAAATGTCATAAAAATCTCATATGGGCTTAATGTACGGTTTGCGTGAAAAAAAACTGCAGACCCTTTACATAAGGTTTTCAGATTGTTCTTTATTCACGTATATTACACCTATATAAGACTATAATAATATTGCAGTCTGTTTTTTTATTTCAAACTTTTAAACAATTTTTGAAACCCCTTCTATGTCTCTTGAAGTGGGTATTATACCTTATGGTTTGGACAACATATAAAAAAAACAGTGGGCAAACATACATTTAGGTCTGGTGCACATTATCAAGTAATGCAAAAGCGATAGCTTTTTACTGCACATATGCAAATATGTATGCACTATAGATGACCAGGGCATTTCTTTAAGTTGTCCCAAATAAACGACAACATACAATACTAGTGCATACAAATTTACAATAAAAAAATTACAAACTTAAACATTTTATATTTTACAAATTATTGTAAAATTTATTGCAACATTTAAAATTAGTTTTCTAAACTTTTTTTGGATATTATAATATTGTATTTATTTAAAGTTACGCATTTCAAATTGAAATGTTAGAAGGGCCAGCCAAATATTAATACTTTAGACCAGGGTCTAGCGTCCCCTTGTTATGGCCCTGTAGATGACCAGGTCTGCTAAATACATTTTTGCACATGCGTAGCATTGCTGTTGCCTTACTTAATGATGATACCAACCACCAGGCATTACAATTGTACATGAAGTATAGATGATGTATATCATATTTTGTATAATTTGACTCATTTACATTTATTATAAAAGACTTTCTTAGACCTCTGCAGTATATTTCTTACTGACACCACTCACTTGCCTGTAACTGCATATAACTAATGTTTCTAACATGTAATCCTGATAAATGCTACATACACCGCAGAGCTACTACAATGTACATTAATTTCATTAAAACAGTGTTGCGTGTAGGATGTTTGATTTTTCTAACGGTTGTTAGTTTCCTGCCAGATTGCAGATAGAATAGAATAATTTTTCTATGTGTGTGTGTCTTATAGTTTGTTTATGCACTGAAACATCATGCATCAAAGTATGTTTCACTTTAGAAAACTCATTTTACACATTTTATCTTGAGGCCATAAGAAACCGTTTTTGGTATGACTGTGTTTAAGAAAATACAACACTCCAGAGATTGTAGCTACATTTACTTAGATTTCTAGAGCAAATAATTGCAGATTTTGAATCCCGTGTTTTGAGTTAGTTTAACCCTAGTTTTTATATCTTGCTCTTTGTATGGGAACTCGCTTCGCTCGTTGCGAGTCTAATATCAACCTTCCCAGGTAGCAAGCTTAGGGACATGGAGTACTATTTTTGTAGCTGTAGTGTACCTTAAGTGGAGATGGATGGCTGGAGATAAAGAGAATAGGAGGTAAAAAGCCTCGATTGCATCAACAGCTGGCAAATGGAGTTTCTTCTTTTTTTGTTTATCATTGAACCGGCTAAATCATCATTATTTATTTGCTATTATGCCGACGCCAATGTTAACGGAAATCAGACTTGTACAGTTGTCGGTGCAATCAAGGCTTTTTCTTGTCTTCTAAGCGTTCAAATAGGATACAACAAATTATGGAGGTAGGTTTTAATGTTTTTTTTTATTTATGAAATCTATATGTATTTTATTGTCATTAAGATGTTGGAAATATTTTTAAAAGCGGCATATCTAAGTGACATCAATATTAAGCAATGCAAGCGTCATCCATGTCACTTTAAAGAAACAACGTCTAATTATTATAGGCTCTGAAAAATTTCGAGACTAAAACTCAGGGATTAAAGTTAAGGAAGAATTACGCGCACTGAAAAACTACCAGAAAACAGAAGTTAAAATAAAAAATCTTTTCTTTTGTACACAAGAGATGTAAGGCGCTTCTGGTAAACGTCTTACAAAAGGGAATTCAGTATGTTTTTATTTCAGCGTGTATGATTCTTCTCTTGCAGCTATTTTCTCCAGAAATCCGAGCGAATCTAGCGGCAATTATTGAAGAGCTATTTTTCTTCTTCTACATTTATATTTATATTTGTATCGTGTAATACATTAGACTAGATTTTTCCTTTTCCTTCTTTTGATAATGATGATAAGGATGCGCCTGATTTTCTTGTAAAAAAAATATTGTTTCCTTCCCTGAAATATAGAATGCAGCACTCACTCACTGCAACCAACATTCACTTGACAAATCATATTACATGTTTCTAGAAAAGTAAAAAAAATGTTTTGGTTGCACAACTTAGATTTATGGAAAAGTCTTTCTTTAGATTATATTTGAGAGAAAAAAAAGAAGACAAAAAGTGAGTTAACGTCACACAAACTCCAAACGAAGAGCGAGCGAGAATAAAAAAAAATATCCATGGCTTGTTGAAATTTGTATGTATAACGAGCAAAAGAATTCATTTAGGGTATAATCCTGCAAATAGTGTTGGGGGGGGGGGGCTTGTAATAAAAGTTGCGCATTTTCACTTTCTGCATTTGCTTAGATAACAATTATTATTTCGTGATGATAAACATCTGTAATGTAAACGCTTTTTATTGTTGCCATTTTTATTTTCTACCATTTTTTTTTTCTAGTGAAATGTTTTTACCTAAAAGATTAAAACCGTATCCTTCTATATAGAGGAGCTATGCATTCCTTACAGATTCAACTATAATCTGCTTTCTTAAAAAAATAGTCCTAACTGTTATAATCATACGCTTTAAAAGGTAGATTATCAATTTATCATATTTTAATATAGGCCTACTTTTGAAGCAGGTGTTGTGCTAACAATCTTGGAGTCATATTGGAGTTTTGGAAAGTCAACAATGGTCTTAGTATATTAGGTTGACATTTATTAGACATTACGCTTATAAATGTGTAAAAATGGTTTATAAAAATATTTAAAAAAACTAATTTCAACTTGGAGACCTACAAAAAAATTAATCCCATGAGTCGGTGGACTTGTGCGAAAGTCCATGCCGAGTTGCGATCCTCATTTGTCTGGCCCTTTTTATGGCCCTCATGTGGGCTTTGTGAGTCTTACAAGTTATTTATAGAACCGCCGATGTCTATTGAATCGATTGAAGGATTTAGGGTGGGGGAAAATCATGATTTTTATTTACAAAGAAGGTCATCACAAAAAAAAGTGAAACATGTTATGACCGTGAACTTTTATCACATAAAATATATAATTTAAAAGTCATAACGTTTTTAATTTTTCTTCAAAGTTTTTGTTCAAAAAATTTAAAAATCTAAATTTTATTTTCTAATAAAAATTATTTATTAAATCAATCCGTACTTGAATAGTTGTTATTTTTGTACGAACTCGTATTTTTCTGAATTTATTTTATTCGCTGGAGAAAGTAAAATTATATTTCTGTGATTGAAACATATTTTTGCAAAGCAGTTCAAGGGTAATAAGTTAGATGGAGTCTGTAATATTAATATATATATGTATAATATAGGGCTCATAGCTGAATTTGTCAGACACTTAAAAAAAAGCACAAAAGGCATTTTGTGTATATGACTCTATGAGTACACTTTTTTTTTTACTTTGACATGAAAGATAAGAGAAAAAATTACGCAATCCATGAAACGTCTTTGAGAGATGTATAAGAAAGACATAGAAAGAAAGAGAGAAAATATGCAAGAAATTGTCTGCTTATTTTTTCTATGAGAGTCATATTTTAGTTGACGTCTTGTTTTATATTCATGTTCAGAACAGACGAACATTTCTTGCAAGAAATGCAAGAAATGTCTTGTCATTTGTAAAGAACAAAAAAAAAAGACAATAAGACATTCTCCCTCTCTCTTTCCCCTGAACTTTTATATAGAAAAAATATTCCTCATAAAGATGCCTTTTGCGTTTCTTTATTATTCTTTTCAAAAACTTGATGCTCTTTATTTTTTCTGCCTTTATACATAAGAATAAAACACAAAACGACTATGACAAGAAAGGAAAAAAAATAGCAGCAAAGAAGGGCCTATTTTTTTTTTGTTCTATAGACACACAATATACAGTATATAGTAACTGTAATACACGTGTAGAATTTGTGGGCCTGCTCGTGTGTACATGGTGGCCTTTCTTTTTTTTTGTTCATATTGACTTCGAATTTTATCGGAAAGAAAGCATTTCATGCATGGCGTGTTATAGATGATAACGAATGAACAACGACTTTTAGAAGAATCGAAATATATAGAAAACTATATATGTAGGATTTTTTTTCTTTTTCATATATGGGTGAAGAAGAATGGAAAGAGGATCCAATTGAGAATGGGCAACAACACACTTTTGTGGTCTCTTCAAGCACAAGTTATGGAGCCAAGGGGGTAAAACATGTATATATGTATACCTCTTAACAAAGTGTAGAAAAAACGCATTTGCAAGTTTTTTTTTAAACTTATATGCAACTAAAAAGCCACTTGAGATATGTTCCAGAAGAGAATTTCCGCAATTTTTAACATATTGCTTTTTTTTTAAAAAAAGTAACTTTTGAATTAATTTTTAGTTGATTTTAAAGTGCAAAAAAAAAGCAAAGGACCTCAGTTCTCCAAACGTCCAAACTCGCATATATAGGCCTACTTTTATTTAGATATATAATGTATTTTGAATTGCGTCCGTACTACACACTTATATGCTGTCAGAAAACATTTCTTTCTTTTTCATTTTTGCAATTCTCTCTTAACAACTTTTTTTCTTTCTTTCCAGATCTAGTTATATTATAGATTTACAAGTCCTTTGGTGGTTTGAAACAATTTGTCTTAGATGTAAGACCTTCTTATCCTTCCGGGGTTAAGGACACATGCTTACTGTAATTGTGTTCAGTTCAACATTTTGCCACTATATACTATACTGTATATACTGCATATACATTTTTTGATAGGAACCTCATAATATAATTTGACACATGCTTTTATGATATTTGTGTGGAATGATGGTGTCTATTACTGTATGTACATGGGATTGCTAGAAACTTCTCTTTTCTTACATACATGTATTATAGAAAAGAACCCAAAAAACTATTTTTTGATTTCTATAGTTTATTAAAGTGTTTGTTTTGTGATTTATCGAGTGCTGATGGCACTATGGAATTGTTGCAGATGTTTTTTGTCAGTATTATTAGGCCTTTTTTTATTCTTAGCCCAATTAAAGTGAGATGTGGGTGACTGTTCTGTGCAGAGGCCCTATGTGTGTGTGTGTTTGTGCCTTTGGGCGCCAAATAGTTCGATTAAAGAAGAAGAGCACCAAATAAAATGAAATATAAAAAATACACACACACACAAATAGCAATTGTTTGGTTGATTTGTTGAAAGAAAGAAAAAGGATGGACTTTGCTGAAGGGAAATGCGTTAATATTAATACAGTTCCTGATCTCAAGAGACAAATATGATGAATTTGATATGTAGTTCAATTTGATTTACTTGTGTCGAGAAATCACTTCAGACTAAACAAAAACAAAATTTGAACTTGTAACTAGACCTACTTTTAGGTTAAGGTTATCTATAAAAATTTAATATAAAACTATTATTGGCATATAAACGTAGCCGTATATTTTTTATAAAGTAGGTTTCTATTCGGATGTAGAAAGCATTTAGGAAGAAAAAATGGCAATCGCGTTATAACTAAATTTCGATTAATTTATGTTCAAATATTACATGGAAATCTTTATTGAAATAAAAAATACCATCTATTTATGTAAAATGTTTATCAATTATATCTTAATAAATTTAATTTTAATTATTATTTTTAATTGGTACAATTTTTAGAAGCTCTAAAATTCTGAAAATGGCTACACTGGTATTTAATTTGGTAATTTTTAGAATTTTGTCATATATACATTTCGAGTTGATTGAAAGTTAGATTCTTGTGTATAAATTTAAACTAAAATTTTTTTAAAAAAAAACTAATTAAGATAAAATTGATTCTAAAATATAAAATTATGTGATTTTTGATTTCAGTAAAGATTTCTATGAAATATTAACATAAATTGATAAAGTTTTACCCTGTAAAATACAAAAAAAGTTTCGAATTGTATTTTGGTTGTTATTTATTTTTGCATAGCAATGTATGTGTTTGCAGTGATTGCCTTTATTCAGGATGGATTTTCTAACACACCATGTGTCAATTGCAATTTTCAAAAAACGGTTCAGGTTGTATTGTAAGTTCTTTTAACAAGCGGAGCGCCACCCATATATATATATATATATATATATATATATATATATATATATATATATATATATATATGTATGTATGTATATATATATATATATATATATATATGTATATATATATATATATATATATGTATATATATATGTATATATATATAACATGTGTGTTTTGTTGAACATTAAATAAGTGTCGTTTTCTAAGTTTTGTCTGACATTTATGTGTATTCAGTCGCAGATATTGGATGATTTAATACAATGATTCACATTTAATGTCACAGTTGGACTGAAAACACTGAAGGAAATTGCGAATTAATGTCTTTTATGCTTTTTGAGAGTTTTTCGTTGCACAGCTGACAATGCAAAAGAATTCGAAATTTACAGTTAGAATCGTTTTTTTTTTCTATTGTAAACGGTGAAAAGTGGGTTCAATAACGTACGTAATAAATCACCGCAGTTGCTTCTTATTGATTTCTTTTAAACAAAAATCCGAATATTATTTTTTCCCGTTTTTCTCTACCAGTTTTGTCATTTACAATTTTCAATTTCATGGTTAATCTAATTAAGAATTCAAAATGTGTTTAGTTTTTTTAATAGTTAAGGAATGTAATGAATGTATTTACATGATGAGATATTTTATATAAAGAATCTTGTATATCAATTTTTTTTTCAAAAAAGATTTCATCTTTTTTGTTTTCAACTTTGAAGCAAGAAATTGAAAAGAAAAAATGTTATAAAAAGTGACATAAAAAAGTCTAATTTACAAAGATATGATGATTAAAATACATTCCTTACATTGCAAAGAATCTAATAAAAAAACTCTTGAATTACAATTTAAAATTAACTTCTATTTCTAAAGAAGAAGAAGAAAAAAAAAACATTTAGATTTAATCCTCTTATTCGATTTAAATTTAACTCCAATCAATACATTTTGGTTATTCCTCTATAATATTGTGGATCCTACGTGAATTTGTTTTTAGCCTCGTCCTACATATAATAGAAGTACAATAATGTTGACCCAGGCTAAATCTATTCATTTGTGTGAATGAGAAGTCTCTGTAAAGATCCATAGGATAACAATTTTGGTTTTATATAATATTGATTTATTTACAGTCGAGTATACAGAGCGGAAGTTATCACGAGAAGAACAATGGCGAGATGCAAATTCAGCTGTGACATTCTATTATCAGGTTTATGTAGGTGATTTTCACGACCACCACCATAAGTTATTGGCACTTTTAAAGCACAATTGGTCAGCCTTTTAATTAATTAGGGTATATAAAAACAGCTAAAAGTTCAAAGTAAATTCTGAACATATTGAATCTGTATTGTATAACGGAGGAAATAATATGTTTTAACAATTCTCTTTGTGATTATTATTTGAAATTATCAAAACAATAAGAAACTATCTTAAAACTCAAGTTAATGGCGCACCTTAATCTAGTAGGCCCCCATTAGGCCAAATTGGCCAAAAAGGATCGTTTAGGTGTTACATTTTGTTTAATTCAATCTTTTTAAATTGGCTTTTTGCATCTTCACTAGAATTTTCTGCTCATGTAGATTTTCGCTTCAATTTTGGGGATGTGGATGTAACAGTCTTTGTAGTGTTGGAACAAAATATTTCGAGACATAATAGTGTTTCCTATTACGAGAAGTGGTCAATTTCTAAAAAAAAATGACCAAAAAAAATAGTCACTGCCTACATGCATTTTCAAAAAAAAAATTAACAGGAATGAACTGATCGCCTGTGTCAATTTTGGAAGACAATCATGGATTAAGAAGCCAGAATTGATCGTGTAAAAGCTACCTCACACAGACAGTGCCAATAACTGGACAGTTCGCCCTAAATTACTACTACAACATTACATGCTTAGATTGAATGCAATAGTGAATAAGATTGAATGGGGAAAAAGACAGCTTTTGCAAACCGCATTGAACTTCATCAGTTTAGGGCCAAGTGTTTGTCTATTTTGACACACACACACCCACAACCCTCTCCTCATTGAAACTCTTTTCTAAAATAAAATGCAATTTCATTCTTGAATTGTTTAGCTACATATATAGAATAAGGAGAGGGCGAATGGTTGTAACACCAATTGTGCACTGAGACCGAGTTACGCCTGAACTATCTTTATCGGTTACAGCCGTTCAGACTGTGGAAATGATATTGCATTTGTCGGCTTAGACGTCGATTTGAATCGGAAGTTGAATTTAATAGACCTTATACTCCTTTAAAGTCTTCCCTCTTTCAGTCTTCTTGACTTTTGGGCAGCTTTTTATTTTTTAAAAAATACTTCAAATTCAGCTTTTTTTTCTATATACATTCTTTTTACTATCGACAATTATATATAACATATATACTGTAGCCTCTACTGTATATATGCCTAGATATACACTATGCACACAATATAATAGCCTAAAATAGGCTACAGTCAAACTGAAAGGTGTATTTAGTTGAAAAATATGTATTTTCAAGTTGCAGTTTGCAATAATAGAATATTGGTACAGAAAATATGGGGCCTTTCCGTATTTTTTTTTCTGCTGTTTTTCTATTAAAGATATTTATATTGGAACTTGTAGAAATATGTATTTTTTAATAACAATACGATATGATGTATATGTATATATAATATCATATGTTACTGTTATTAAAATATATAGTAGAGGGTGCCTACTGTTTAAAATATATCATATTAGAGTATACAGATATCAATTCCTCTTCACCGTCCCATCGTATACTGTATATAAGAATTTAATATACCAGTAATATTCATAACAGTATTTCAATGAGTTTGTCTGAACGTATTTTCAGTAGAAATCAAATTTAAAAACATTTTTTTAAAGAAATTTAAAAGAATCTAATCAATCAATAATACAAAATTCACTTATGAAGAAGACGAAAACCAATAATTGCATTTTTACAAATAAGAAGAAAGTGTATTTTACACAATACAAATACGCGAATAGTTCATTGTTTAATAGTTAGGATGTCTTAATATATTTACTGATTTAATAGTTCTGATAAAAACTTGTACTTATCAGTAGATTTAATATATATAGAATACATTTAATGAACTTTTTAGTTCTAAAACTACTTTAGATTTGTTCATTGTGTCTATTTCAAAGAACTTTTTTTTCTGTTTTAAATTAAAAAAAAAGCTTTATTAAGTGTCGGTTGATTGGCAAAAGAATTTAAGTTCTATGACCGTAAAAATTTCAATCAGTTCAAGATGGATAAAAATTCTTGATTAAAACTAATTAAAAGTCACTGATGATTGGAAAAAGGTCTTTTTTTTTGTTTCCTTAAATAAACTATTGCATACGGATATATATAATATGTATACGGATTCTGTTTGTTCGAACTATAAGTTTCTATTTAAATCTTTTTCAATAAGTAGAAAGAACAAGAAACTTGTAAAGTTTTCACTAATGAGTTTTTTTTTCTTCTAGTGAAATAAAAATTGTTTGTTTGCATTAAAGACTTGCCATTTATTGTTGCAAAGTCTTCTAAAAAAATCTCATTTATCTGTCATTAAGTTCATATTGCCTGCACAGGGGGCGGACTAGACGACAGAAACGTCCCAGGAAAAACATTTATTTGGATCTAAGGAAATCCAAAAATGCCTAGAAATCCAATCATCTTGGTTCTATTTTCAATGTTTGACCTCAATAAATGTGTCATCTTTTGCTATTTTCCACTAGCAAGCGTTGCGAGCAAAATTTTTTTTACTTTCGAGAGAAATTGATTCAACAAAGATGTATCACTTGACATTTTTTATATTTTCTTCAGCGAAAAACATTAGTTTTGTGTTTATTTTTCGTGCGATTTTTAAGTTTTTATTGCGTTTCATTATGAAATCGGCCCAATAATGCAATATAACCGGCCCTTAAACTGTGCAACCCATCGGGGAAAATTGGCCAGTCCACCCCTGATGAGCCATAATATTGTTTGATTGTGCAAACTTTGAATTGTTGTTTATTCTATTTTACTGTTACATATAGAATGTAGAATAAAAAGAATTTTGGTTGGGTATATTGTAATAACATTGGCTACGGATATTATCACTAGTAATTTAGTTAATAAATGGGTTATGGAAATTGACACTTTCTAATGGAATGAGAAAGCAATGGACTATTTTTACCCTACATTTTGTTGATTAAGATAATCTTATCAGAAATGAAATTAGAGTGAAAGTATATACAAACATTAACTTATGTATGTATAAGTAGAGAGAAGAAAAAGAGAAAAAAACCTAAGATATAATGTGTAGTAACAACATGTGGCAAAATAAGCTTGTTAAGTTTTAAGACAAATGGAGGAAAGGAAGAAGAAGTTAGCTAGGATAATATCATTTGAAAAGGCAATGACGTTCATTGGTGGGTGCATTTACGTTTCCATAATCTCATTTCATTCTTATGTTAGCGACCATTATCTGACAATTGAATTGAATCTATTATGTTGAAGTAAAATCTGTGTAGAATATATGGTAGAGAAATAGATAGTTTTATATACAGTATGTGTCAGAACCAACTGCTCAAAGTCTATTATTAATTATTATCAAAATAAACTTTTCGGTGGCACAGTCTATGGAGCAGTGTTTTTTTAAAGTGTACTGGGTACACTTACCCATAGGTGGGGTAGGTACACGTACACCACTGTTCAACAGGTGCATTCTGATTGAAGATTTCAGGGGAAAACGATTAAAAGGCAAAAAAAATATTCGTAAGTTGATGATATCATTAATATTTTTGTAATTAAAATATTTATTATTCGTGTAAGTTGAAAAACTAATAAATTCTTTTTATTACGAATAAATGTTTTTTTTTGTAAAATGTACGCGGTGCCCGTGAATGCCATACATTAAAAGAACGCTGTGCTATTTGAATTTGAAAAATTACTTTGTAAGCAGCCAAGAAAGCCTGTGGCAGAGGGACAAAAGTATAATTGCAAAATGGAAAATGCATTAGCAAAACCCAAAGGTATAAATCCAATAAGAATTTCAATGTGTTCTGGTGCAGCTGAAATAATTCAATAAGCCTCTTGAAACTAAAAGAGTTGAGTTGTACGTTTTGTTAACAACATAAATGAAAATGAAAAAAAGAATTACCAATGGAACCTTTGTTTTTAAAATTGATTATTTTTTTTAATTATCTACCAATTTATTTCAATTTTTTATAAATACATTTAAATATGTTGTTAAATGTGTAACTTTTCATCGTTTCTGAGATGATAATAATAATACTGTTGTAGTATTGAATATTATTCTGGACATCCTGTATGTAACTTTTCTGTAGATTTTCTGTCTGCACTTTCACTTAACAATTTTGTTATCATTTTATTCAGCCATCAAATATTGACATAGTATTATATTATATGAGTATAAACTCGAAAGATCTACCGGGTGAATGAAGAGAAAAAAACGACTTTTAGTATTTTGGGGGATTTTTGATGATTGATGGACGACGCAATGACATTTCTAAGATTTTTCGCAAAAAGATTACAAGAGCCAATTGAATAATAATATCTCGGCAACAGGAACCAGATTTTGATATAAAATGTTTTGACTTAAATTGGAAATATTTAGAATTTTGTTTAAAACAAAGAATGAAATTTCTTCCTTTTCCACCCTGTATATTGACTTCTAAAAATGGAGGATATCTCCACAGACCTCCGACGGTTCGATTTGCGTCGTCGTTTGATCTTTGAAGTTCAATTTTAGCCATTATTTAATAATGTTTTTATGCAAGAAATAATTATATGTATATTTCAAAATGTCAATCATTATTCTCAGACAAAATCATGCAAATTTAAGAGTAAAACAACAGAAAATTTAAAACAAAATGCATTTGGTGAGTTAGAAATATTTGAGTCTCATGTTTTAATTTGTCGTCCACGTACAAAAACCTGTTTTATATTTCTATCATCACCTGAAATATGAAAGAAGAATCTCAAAAGAACGTTCTCAAAATTAATTTCTAAGAGAAATTTACCAACAAAGAGAAATCTTTCAACTTTATCCTAAACAGAAGAAGAGAAAAAAACGGAATTAAGTTGATAATTCAAGTGTCAATACCACTTAAACGCTGGTTATTTTGTGTGTTCAGGTGCAAAATGAAGAGAAACTTGAAATTGTTTTAGAAATTAGAAGGGTTAATATCACTTTAAGGTTATTTTCATGCTAATATCTGTTCATGTTTAGTTTGCAAATGATCCAACTTTAAGTACAGGTTATTTTATTAATCTTTATCTTTTATAAAAAAAAAGTTTATTTTGAAAGATAGCGATTGTTGAAAATAGTTATTAAGTGATTCAGCTACTCGTTCTAGTTTTTAACACACTTTCAATTTCTCCTTAGTGTTGCTCTTCTGAAACTGCAGAATAATAAGAAAAAAGAGTTCGAGAAAATCTTCTTTTCATAAAAAAAAAACATCTTGAGTTTCAATTATTTTTTTGCCACTTGACTGTGGTGTTTGTGTGTTATTCTACCTTAAGAGAGTCCGTTTCCATTGTGTCTATTGGACCATTTTTAACATTGACGTCAATGAGAAGTCCATCAAAATCTTTTCCAACTTCAAAGTTGCCAATTTTGTCTTCCAGTCCCAATACTTTGAAAAGAAAAGAAAAAACTCAACACAATTTAATTTTCGACAAACGAATTGCAATTGACGTAATCATTTCGGAGATGTCAGTCGTCATTTTTTGTCAGGTAAACTTTTGAAAGATTACATTGCAAGAAATTATAATTACTTTTCTTTTATTAAAATTTGCAATAATAATTAACTTTTTTTTTTCTCAGCCTCTTCACACCAAATACAATAATTTATAGATTGGGACAGATTATGGAGTGGAAGTTACTTGAAAAGGAAGGAGGACCACATGAACAGCCTTAGATTAGAGCCTTGGCACACGAACCACTTTTGAGTGGTCGAGTTCGACTCCAAAATGTTGTCGCAGGTGGCTGTGCTGTTGTTGCAATGAATTGCTATGGAAGTATTCTGGGTTTTTGCACACGCCTACATTTTGCAATCGAACTCAACCACTAAAAAGTGGTTCGTTTTAGTTGGAAGAGTTTTATTTTTACCTTGACTTCCACCTCTGGTAGCCAAGTAGAAAACGTCTTCATAGGTGAGTACTTTATAATCAGGTGGTTTTGAATGACTGAGTGTTGCTGAGGCATCGATGGCTCTTCTCATGGCGTCCAATATACTCACATGATAACCACCAGAAACATCTGAAAATATTCAATTATTTGTTTCAGAGTTCGCAGAAGATGTTCATTGAAAACGAACCTGAACCGAGCCCGACTTTGATGCCGTTGGCTAAAAGACGTCTTACATCACAGATGCCACTGATTAGTCTGATGAAAAAAGTACAAAATCATCTTTTTTTTATGAAATAATTTTTGAAACTCTTTGTTTATTCTGCGTTTCAGGATCAACACAAAAGAGAAAGAAAGTGTTTTAGAAACTAGAAGAGTAACTGAATCAATTAATAGCATTTTCATTTTAGATATCTTTTAAAAAGAAACTTTTTATAGATAATATTTAAATAGGGTTACTTTCAAACTGACATAAAAAGTGTAATTTAAACCTCTACTCCTACCCTTCTAGTTTCTAAACCACTTTCAAGTTTTTCTTAATTTTGCACTTCTAAAAGACGGAATAACCAAGAGTTTGGAGGGGCGTTTACACTTTTAAAACTAGCTTAAGTGTGTAATTTACGTATTGTTTGAGTTTGGACAGTGGGCAATTCCAGTGGCCCTCTTTCGAAGGATTTCGAGACACTCGTCAGTCAAATAGATACCGTGAGCCAGAACGGTCTGAAATGAATGCAATCATGTTGACAAATCTCATTAGGTGGGTTTACAACACCAAATAGTTTTACTTTTCTGGTAAGTAGACCACATTTGTCATAGACGTCTGCATATGTTTTATTCATTGGAAACATGCTCGAGATGTGCGCAGTTTCATCCATTGATTCAGCAATGTGACTCTGAAATAGTTTAAAGAGTTAACTTTATTTGCAAAGTTTTACATAATGTCACCTAATTATTATTTATTCTAATTCCTAACGAAATTTGTTCTAATTTAGGTTCTAAAAAATTAGAAAAAAAAAATTCGACAGAAAAAAAAAGATTTTTATCTAATTTGAATAATTATTCCTTTTTTATTATTTGGCACAGAGTAGACAGAAAATAAGATGAAATTATTTTCTGTTCTGCCACGCCGAATGACATGTTTATCACCCAATAGGAAGATGTTTATCGGAGACATTATTCTATATTTCTTCTCTAAGAAATGTCCTCGAAGTGTTTTCTGTTTGTAATATGTGCAAGAAGGATTGTATGTAAAACATGTGTGAACCCCCCCCCCCCGAAATATTAAAGTGATGAATTTTCACCTGAATAGAAAGATTATGTATTTTGGCCAAATCTCCCAGTGACTTCATTAGTTGTTCTGAGCATCTGAGAGCAAACCTCGGAGTAAGAATGACTTGCAAAAGATCATTCTGAAATTGAAGGTTTATTATTACCACTCAATATAATTATTAAAATTGAGACACTCAAGTGACACCTTTCTTTTGAACACGTTTTTAATTAACTTTTTGGTATTCTCTAATGATTCTTGAGTAGTTTGACGAAGAAGTTCACTTGAATCGCAGTCCATATTGACGTTACCCACAAATGCTCTTTGACCTTCTCTTTCTTTTTTTTATAATTATAAATAAATTAATGATGTTAATAAAATTAATTTTTATCACTCTTAATCAAAGTTCAGAAATATAAATTAAAGATATATTTTTTTTTAAATTCTAACCAACAATATCGCACAGAGACAGTGTAGCCTCTAAGTGGATGGTTGCAAAATAACAGGCAGTTGTTGTTCCATTGGCAATAGTGCGTTTCTGTTATACAAATGAAATAACCAAAAAAAATGACGATAGTAATCACTGATTTTTTAATTTGTCGGACATTCTTACAACAACGTTGGAATAAACGGTTTCAGCCCATTGTGCATCCTGAAACTTTTCTTCCAATGGATAGGTGTATTCTTGCAGCCACTGAAGAAGTGGAATTCCAGTTCCCAAACCTAGGTTTGCATACTGAGGTGCATGGATGTGAGTGTCCACTAGTCCTGGCATCACAAACTCACTTGTTTTCAATAAGATTACATATTGATTTAGTTAATAATACAGAATTAAATCTTTTTATGGCCCAATTTCAAGAAGAAAACTTAGCACTTGAACTAAGTTTCTTCTTTAAAGTTGGCGTAATGAATGAGTTACACAGTGTGCCATTGTTTCTGTTAATATTACACTTTTTTGTGAGTCTCTTATGACCAGGAGTAAAATCAAGAGAAACTAGAAAGGTAGGTTTTATGCTGATATTTTTCAAAATAATATTTTTATAAGCAAAAATTAAATTAAAAATATCGTCTGCTTAAAGTTGGGTTATTTTCAAATTTATATAAAAAATGGTTATTTTGAACAATATCAACATGAAATGAAGTAATTGAGTTCTAGTTTGTAAAACACATTCAAATTTCTCTTCATTTTACACCTGATGAAGCCACAGGATAATGAGAATTCTAAAACCACTCCTTAAATACATATATTTTTGTTAAAAAACAAATAAATATCCCATACCCGTCATTGAGATTGTAGACATCATTGATTTCAAAGTTATAATTGGTTTGAAGTTGATTCAGTTGCTCAGCATCTTCTAGAAATGCAACCTGTGTGTGCCATTGACAATTGATTTATAAAATACATTGTTCTGTTGTTAGCCTACTTTATATTAATTAATAATTTAAAAAAAGAGGCAACATGCTCATTAAGTGTATATACCTTTCCTTTGTGAACACCTAATATTTTGTGTTGCAAATAAAGAATATCTGATTGTTCTCCTACAGAATGCACTATCGATCCTTGAAGAATCCTCCATTCTGGAACGACGACGCTCTCGGCTGACATTTTTTCCTTCTTCTTCTTTTTGATTTTTTTTTTTCTAATCGCAGTTTCACTCTCTATAATATTGTATTTATATATGATCCAAATACTAAAGCGTTTTTCTTGTATTATAATAAAGCTAGGTCTTCTAATAATGT
This sequence comes from Brachycybe producta, assembly GCA_036925085.1. Lineage (NCBI taxonomy): Eukaryota > Metazoa > Arthropoda > Diplopoda > Playtdesmida > Andrognathidae > Brachycybe > Brachycybe producta. The sequence continues at coordinate 2,926,851 of JAUPFP010000027.1, read as the reverse complement.
TTTTTGTTGTTGTTAAAAGCCGACTGAATCACTGAGATGATTCAATTAGAACAGGAAAAATTGAGGCTAAATTCGGAGAAAATTTTTTTCAAGAAAATCAAAAATAATTTCTGTAATTTTTTGTGTCTGTTAAAACAACTTTGAACAACTGCCAAAAGTCAATTACTGTTAATGAACATTCGAATAATATAATAATCTACACACACTCGCAATTATTTCTTGTCTCTTATGGTTAAGGATGATTCTAGAACTGTCGCTTATAATAAACTAAATTTGCTAAATTGATTTTAGAAGCACTTATATAATATAATGTTACGTGGACCACACAACCCGCCCAAATTACATCTGGTCAAACTTAAAACTTTTTCATTAATATTATTATCACTGTAGTGAAATATTCATTTATGAAATAATAAGATATTGTAAATATAAACTTGTTTAATAATGTAATTAATTATATAATTGTAAGGGTGACAAATATGAAAAAAAAAGAAGCCAAACGAGTAGAGAGTATAGAAAGTTCAAATTAAAAAAGAGTTAGTTATCACCATTATTTTAATTGGTTCATTTCCTGCGATAATAGTACTCGTATTTAGTGTTGGTAGTTCAGTAATTTGCCATCTAAAGTAAAACGAAACTATTGAAATCATTTGAAGATGATCATAATGGTTCCTAGTGAGACCGGTGATAAAATTGGTGATGATTTCAGCAGTCTAGTGAAGGGGGTTCAACTCAAGGGGGACATACAGTATTGGGAAATCTATTATTAGTGGTCTGTAATCGTAATAAGGTTAACAACTCCTGTTTTAAAACGTGTAATTTATAATTGTAACTAATAATATTTTTTTTAGAAATCCAATTACTTTTACAATTCCACATCAAGTTTAATTTTGTTTTTGTAAAATGCCTGATGAGTCAATGATTAATTATTTGATCACGACTCAGACCATTACCTTGTTTAACAAACATACTTATTAAATTGATTCATTTTTTTAAGGTTTTTCTACTCCTGAAAGTTTAGTTTTTTTTTAATAATTTATTGCAGTTTGATGTGATGTTTTTACGTTTTCGCCTATTCCAAGGCTGAAACCATCCATATTGACCTTGTCCACTATAATTATACATGGGCGCCAGCATAAAGAAGAAGGAAAAAAAACATGACATTTATGTTATTTATTAGATAAGCCTAGGTGTGTTTTCTGCCAGTGTGTGGTGGTCAATTTCAAATTTAGCTTCTGATCTTCGCTTTGATATAAAAATGATCTTACATGCGCCCACCGTGTTATGAGTATTTTGAAAATATGAGGAATAAAAGGTCCAAACATTATAGTAAAATGCAAACTTTGTATGGATCTCTTGAAACGGCACAGGAACTTTATAGACACCCTGTATATAATGCTCGCTCACGCCGTTTTTCTCTAACATGCAGTTTAGCTACCTCTCTCTCTCTCTCTCTATATTGTGACGGACCTTTTTCCACTAGTAGAATCTGCTCTTTTAGGTTAATACGAGCGAGTTTACACTCGTATTGATAGTGGTTGGCTAGGCCACTAATTCTACTGGTCCGGGAGGACTAGACCAATATAACGTCTATTTTATGTCCTCACTAGTCTCTGGCAAAAGACTTCACAGTCTTGAGGATCTTTAATCTCTGTATCTCTCGGACTTTCGTCCGTAAATCTGCCCTAAGAATCGTGCAAAATATACTCACTCTCTGGTGTTGCAGGTTTGCACCTGTTGGGTCATCGAAGTATCCAAAAAGGTGAAGAGCTGCAATGATGAAATGCACAACCGCGGAATTTTAGTCAAAAACAATTAAACACCACTGTTTAGTTTAAATATAAAATCGTTGTTTATTTCGTAGATAAAAACATTAAATGAATTGAACTGGTTTAAGAACACAACACATAGAAATAATAACATTCAAAATAATATCTAAAAACCTAGCCAGAATTGGGCATAGGTTCGTTATTTAAGAACTAACTGAAAATCCTTCAAAAATCTATCCCAATTTGGGCATAGATTCTCTGTTTTAAAAATGCTCCCTTACATACAAAAACACGGCCTTTTTATACCCAAAAAGAGGATACTGAGAACACTTTCTCAGTAGCCCCTGATTGGGCAAAAACAAAAGTAAAAACCAAACTGGCCAATCAAAAGTGATTGACCAGTGGTCACCAAAATATTAGACACGTCACCCTTTTAATTAAAAGGGGGAAAAAAACGAAAACAACTTCGAATTAAAATGATAAGAATCCACTCATGTGGAAGGATAATACAATGGTAAAGAGGGGAGAACGATAAGGTCAAGCTAAAAATAGAATCTGGGTCAATCGGTACTTATTAGTACCGAGTGGCCCAGAAGCTACAAAATACACAGTGCCTACAAAATTAAAGAAAACAAAACGGCGCTAAATTAATAAAATAGCGGCGGCCCCAAAACGTCTCACTCCCCCCGACTAAGCGAGAAGTACCCTACTTCTCAAGAATTTTCTTAAAAATCCCCCTCCCCCCGACTGGATCTAAACACAGAGACCCAGGGGTATCACAGGTATACGAAAATATCAAATAAAACAAAATTGACTTATATAGATTTTGGAAAATACAAAATTTCTAAAAAAAAACGAAAAAGAACAAATCACTTTATACAATTAGAAATTTATGAAATAAATCGCGCTACTAGTCCGGCGACGATTCTGTTCCCTCGGACGTCTCAGGACTTACGGGTTGCCAACACCTGGCGACTCGGGACTCGTTCCGGGCTCGGTTGGTCCTGGGTCGGTGGCGACGTCTTCTCCTTCTTGACTGCAGGACGCCCATGGCTGGTCGAGGCGGCGAAGTCTCTTGATTTATTTCTCCCATCCGACGGCACTGCGAAATGCGGCAAATTCGAATTTCAGCATCATACGATGCTTCTTTTTGACTCTCTGGGTCTACTTTGGCTGTTTTAATGCCAAATTTCGCCCATCTAGGTGGTAAATTAGCTTTTGCATAATCTTTCTTCTCTCCACCACGTGTTTGCACACGGGAATCCAATTGGACTGGTTCTTTTGGAGCAGTTTTTTTTGGTCTCCCGCGTTTTCTTTTAGGTGGTTCCAGTGGCATCTCTGGAATTTCCTCTTCTTCTTTTTCAGAAGTTTCTAGATGAGTTTCTTGGCTGGCATCGGGAATAACTTCTTCTTCTTTACGACAAACTTCTGGAGTACTCTCAACAGGTAAGTTGTCGTCTGCTTCGTTGATAATTTCCTCATCAGCGTCGGACTCTTCCTTGGCGCTGGCAACTTCTTCGATGTTGTCAGGTAAGTTCATTTGAGGAGCCCTCAGGTCATTGGCCTCGTAGTAGGGTCTCATCTGTTGAACATTGACAGTATCTCTCATAGTCAAACCAGATCGAGTAACGTACTCGATCTCGTAGACTAGATCGGTTAGTTTCTTTGTGACAATGCAAGGTTCTTTGTATGGCCAGATAAGTTTCTGAGCCATTCCTGGCTTTGGCACACGATCTCTTATCAACACTTTCTGACCCGGCTTGTAATCCGGAATCGTACGATGCTTTTCGTCGTACTTTCTTTTCTGCACCTCCTGGGCAGCTTCGATATTCTTTTTAGCAGCATCCAGAGCTGGATCAGACTGCTCTGCTTCGTCTGTTACGGGCGGTGGCACGATAGGAGCGTGTGGCATCATGTTATCCAACGTGGTCCTGGGCTCGCGCCCGAACATTAATCGATATGGCGAAAATTTCGTTGAGTTATGTTCTACCAGATTGTAGGCCATAACTGCGTCACCTAATTTCTTTTTCCAGTCAGCCTGCTGCTGAAGGACATCCAAGTGACGTTTCACCACTTCCATGACTGTATGGTTCGTTCTCTCTGCCAACCCATCAGCTTGAGGATGATAGGCTGTCGTGGCTGCATGCTGGATTGCGTAGGTCTTGAAAAACGCTTGAGTCTCGTTACTCAAAAATTGGGGTCCTCGATCAGTGATGATCTTCTGAGGAACTCCAAATTCGTTTACAATTTTATCCTTGACGAAGGCAATTGCTGCCTGAGCGGTTGCTCTTGCCACTGCTTTGGCGATGCAATACTTCGTCGCGTAGTCCACTGCAATCAAGATATGTTGAACTCCTCCGATTGACTTCGGAAGAGGACCAACATAATCCATCCCCCAACACTCTGTCGGCTTTCCCACAATGATTGGTTGTAACAATCCAGGTACTTTTTGGTGCGACAGTTTGGTTCTCTGACATGTGGCACGACCTGACATAGTCGGCGACGTCTGCTTTCATTGTTTTCCAGTAGAATCTCTTCTGGATTCTCTTCATTGTTTTGGTGAATCCGAAATGTCCGGCCTCAGGCACATCATGGAGCATCTCGAGAATCCCAATTCTCAATTGTCGGGGCACAGTACACGTTAGTACTGGCACGGTGTCTTCATACTTCATGTGGTATAAAACGCCATCCACTATCGCAAACTTTTTGTGATAGGGATGCAGTCGATCTTGCTGGAGTGATTCTTTGATGAGGAGAAGTTCTTCATCAAGGGATTGCTCCCGTTCCCACTGGAAATCGTTGTAGACAGTAAAGATGTGAAGGTCTTCGAGAGCTTCCATCTCCCCATTCTTGTGCTTCCAATTAGCAGGAACGTTGCTCTCGTAACGTGAGACACAATCGGCGTCCACGTGCGTTTTACCTTTCTTGTAAACTACTTCATAATCATATGGCTGTAGTTTCATCTGCCATTTACCCAATCGGCCATCTAGATTCTGTGCTGTTTTTAAATAGCACAGGGCCTTATGATCGGTAAATACTCTGAATTTCCGGTTGAAAACATACGGCCTGGCTTTTTCTATGCCATAAACGATTGCAAGACATTCTTTTTCAGTCGTTCCGTAGTTTCGTTCTGCTCCCTGGAGTTTTCGGCTGTAGTAACCTAGAACTCCAGGTTTCTTTTCGTTTTTCGCATACTGATAAATTATGACACCAATCTGGTAATCACAAGCATCAGTGTGCAAGGCAATTTCTGCCTCCGGATCATACAAAGTTAGAATCGGAGCGGAGCAAAGAGCCTTCTTCAGACTATCAAAAGCGACCTCGCAGTCGTCATCCCATTTGAAGTCCAGGTCCTTCTTGACTAGGGCTTGCATTGGTTTGGCGATCTTGGAGTAGTTCTCGATGAAACGGTTGTAGTAGCCGGTCATCCCAAGGAAGCTTCTGACGTCAGTCACGTTTTTCGGTGCAGGAAATCCTTGAATCGTCTGCACTTTCTCTTCATCAGGTCGAATACCAAGAGCACTAATCTTGTGTCCAAGGTAGTTGATCTCGTCTTCTCCGAAGAAACATTTGCTGGGTTGAAGACTTAAATTGGCGTTCCGGATGAGCACCAAGATATCTCTCAATCTTTTCATGAACTCTTCGAAGTTCTTCGCGAAGATGACAATGTCATCTAAATAAACCAGGCAGGTCTCCCATTTGTGACCTGCCAGCAACAAATCCAAAGCACGCTGCATCGTCGCAGGTGCGTTCATCAAACCAAACGGCATTCTATTAAATTCGTAGAGGCCATTGGTGCATACGAAAGCCGTTTTTTCTCGATCTCTTTCTTCCACTGGAAATTGCCAATAACCTGATATCAAATCCAAGGTTGCAAAGATCGTGGCTCCAGACAGAGAGTCGAAAGCGTCATCTATCCGTGGTAACGGATATTGGTCAGATTTGGTTTGAGCATTTAGTTTGCGATAATCGACGCAAAATCGATGCTGACCATTCTTCTTCTTGACAATCACCACCGGACTTGCGTACGGACTCTTGGATGGGCTTACAATGCCGGCGTCCAACATATCACGTAGTGTCGACTTGATGATCTCTCTCTGAGCAGGTGAAGTACGCCGGAGCGGTTCTCGAACCGGCGGGTTTTCACCCGTGTCAATCACGTGTTTTGCCAAATTTGTCTCTTTCAAGTCGGAGGTCTTGAAGGCAAAAATATCTCTGAATTCTCCGAGAAGCTTCCGAATCGCCATTTTTTCTTCTCTTGGACGATTCGGATTGACATTAAGACTGTCTTGAAATTCAACATATTCTTTGAATCTCACTTGGTCTCTTTGAGCTTCAATTTTGTAAATCGAGGGGCCCACACGCACATCAAGAGCTGTGACGACGTCCTCGATCTCTGCGATCGTTTCTCTGGCTCCGAGGTGAATAACCTCTCCAGATGGATTGAAGATTTGGATTTGAAGGATAGACTTTCCTCTTCCTTCAATGATCCCAGGAGAAACTTTGATTCCTCTCTGTTGGAGCGTGCTTTCGCACGAGTCGATGAACTGGAGACTACCTTCTTGTAGATCATCAGGAGCATTGACCTCGACGATTGCAGCTTTCTTTGGATCCAACACGAGATTCTGGACCAGGCGTAGTTTTGCTGGCCCCTTCTTCAGGAGTTTCTCTTGTAGATCCTCTTCCTCTTGATCTCTAAGATTTTGAATGAAATCTTCTGCTTGTTGCTGCTTTTGGAGAGTGTCCGGCAACAGTTCCTCTCTGAAGTAGACTTTCTTGTTGTTCATGTCCAAGCAAAGGTTGAGATCTTTTCCGAGGTCGTTCCCCAGCAAGGCCTCACGTCGTCCTTTGATGACAATCACCTTTCCTTTGACAAGCTTTTCGGCGACCTGAATTGGCACGATGACTTGTCCCATGATGTTCAGTGGGCTACCTCCGGCACCAGTCAGATTTGGCGGGAACGGAAGTGGATCCACAATGAGCTTCATGTCTTTCACTAATGACTCGCTGATGACAGACGTTTCGGCGCCACTGTCGGCAGTCATTTCTAACTCACGACCTCCAAAGTTCACACGAACTTTAGGTGCCGTCTGCTCGTCTTGATTTTGGACTTGAAGTTCACGAGGCGTGACTGTCTCAGTCAACTTGGTCCAAACATCTCGAATCGTTTGTGTACAACACGGGTTTTGCAACCGATAGAGAAGACTAGACTCTTCAGTTGAACCCTTAACAGGTGTAGCTACTCCCTCTTTCACTACTCCATGTTCTGCTTTATATTTTTGAGCAGGTGTGGGTACTTCTTTGGTTTTCGCCACAGTCTGCCCCTGCTTAATAACAGGAGTAGCTACTTTCGTTTTCACTACACACTGTTCTTCTTGGTTTTTAACAAGAGTAGCTCCTTTTGAGACTACTACTTGTTCTTCTTTAGTCTTAACAGGTGTGGTTACTCCCTTTTTCGCCACACACTGTTCTGCTTTATTTCTAACAAGAGTAGCCTCTTTCGAGACTACTACTTGCTCTGCTTGAGTTTTAACAGTTGTGGTTACTCCCTTTTTCGCCACACACTGTTCTGCTTTGTTGGACATCTTGGCGTCGTTCGTTCTTGCAAACGACGTAGAGGCCCCACTTTGCAGTGGTTTCCGCCGGCTCCCATCTTCGTAGATAGTACGGATTTGGATCCCATCTCCAAAGTCTGCTTTATGCATCAGAGAGTCCTTTAGTTGTACCGCAGCACAGCTCTGCTCAGGTGTTGTCGATTCCTCTTCTTTGTCGGCGTTTTGGCACGGGCTACCCAGACCTGGAGACATCCCCGCATGGTTGACCGCAGCCATCCCAATAGATTCTCTCGTTATCTGGTCCCGTCGAACCTTGACGTCCACTTCTTCAGGTTTCGGCAACTCCTCTTCTTGTGGTCTCTCTTCAACATCTTTTCCGGGCGTCACTACTTTGGGTGCGAGTGGCGCCCCTAGTAGTTTAAAGCCTTCTGGTGGTTTTCGAAATGAAAATAGTGCGTTTGATTATTAATTAATACCGGTACCATTTTCATCCCATTCGGTAGAACGTGGATTTCGTCAGCGCAGAAGATTTTCGGCGCCGTCGTTTCCGACGGTTCATCAACTCGGTTGACTGGAGTTGGTGGAGTCGTCTTGTTCTCTTCCTTCCTCGGTTTCGGTTCATTGGTGCACTGGAACGCTCTGTGTCCAGGCTCCTGACACTGATAGCAGATGAGTGGTCCAGTAGATCTTTTTCTCTGCTGGAATTTCTGTCCACCATCTTGATTCGTCTTCGTGTCCTGCGTCTTTACAGACGTGGCCGTGTTCCTGTTCGTCCACGTCTGTTGTTTCTTCTGCTGCTGTTGCTGCTGTTTCGGTTGTTGAGGCTTCTGCTGCTGGGCCGGCTGGTTACCAGTAGTCGTCTTGTACGTCAACATATTCTCTTCTATCAGCTCTCCCTCCGTCTGGGCGGCAAACTTGACGAAGTCGTAAAGATTGTCCTTCGGTGCGCCAAACAGATGCAGCTTCAAAGATGGTAAAAGACTTTTCCTCAGGCTCGAAATCAGCAAAGAGTCGTCATCATTGGGATGTATCCTTCGATACATCTCTGCATACTCTTCTGCATAGACCTTAAAAGTTTCATTATCTTTTTGGGTCCTTGCGGACAGCTCATTTTTCATTCTCACTTTTTGGTCAGGTAACAGAAATTCATTTATAATTCCGTTACGCATCATAGGCCAATTTATTTCGCCATATTCCAACCGAAAACGAGCAAGCCATTTGATTGCTCGTTTACGAAGGAGACCAGTAAAGTGACTGCATCGCTGCAGGGAGTTCCATTGGTGCGCAATCGCAATATCTTCGAACTCTTCAACATAAAGAAGTATGTTCTCAGATCCATCATACTTTGGAAAACCCTGAAGTGGATGAAGTGAATTCTTTTCAGAATATGGCGTCGGTCCCAGGTTCGGAGTCCATTCAGGAGCTTCGGCCCTGAGCTTACGCCCGGATTCTGTCGGTGATTTACTTCGTTGTCTGAGATTTCTTTCATGTGTGTGTTCAAGGTGGTGTGGAGTCGATTCTCCACATAACCGTCTTACCAATTCTTCTCGGCTCTCAGGAGTGGCGTCTTTCATGAGTTCAGCAAACCGATCGACCATCTTCTGCTCGTTGCTTCGTTGAGAGGCTTCAGAAGATGCTGCTTCAATCTTTAGTCGGGCGTCGGCTTGGCGTTCTTCTTCTTCGGCGCGTTTCTCTTCCTCCTGGAGTCGCTTCTCTTCAGCAAGGGTCCTCAGCTTGTCCTCCTTCTCTTGCTTTCGTGTTTCTCGGGCAACACGGCGTGCTTCCCGAGCTTTCGCTCGTTCTTTTACGAGCTGATCACGTCGGCGTCTGTATTGGAGTTGCTGGGAGAACCTTGCGGTTATTCCGTTGGTATTCATCATTATGTATCGTAATTTGTGTCAATTAAAAACGTAAAAGTGTTTCGAAAAATTTTTGTTTTGTTTCAAAATTGTTTGCACAATTGAATTACGATAAAATTTTGTGTTTTTCAACACGTTTCTTAGGGCAAAACGAGGTAGCAAGTTTTATAAACTACCCCGCACCTCCACCATATATTGTGACGGACCTTTTTCCACTAGTAGAATCTGCTCTTTTAGGTTAATACGAGCGAGTTTACACTCGTATTGATAGTGGTTGGCTAGGCCACTAATTCTACTGGTCCGGGAGGACTAGACCAATATAACGTCTATTTTATGTCCTCACTAGTCTCTGGCAAAAGACTTCACAGTCTTGAGGATCTTTAATCTCTGTATCTCTCGGACTTTCGTCCGTAAATCTGCCCTAAGAATCGTGCAAAATATACTCACTCTCTGGTGTTGCAGGTTTGCACCTGTTGGGTCATCGAAGTATCCAAAAAGGTGAAGAGCTGCAATGATGAAATGCACAACCGCGGAATTTTAGTCAAAAACAATTAAACACCACTGTTTAGTTTAAATATAAAATCGTTGTTTATTTCGTAGATAAAAACATTAAATGAATTGAACTGGTTTAAGAACACAACACATAGAAATAATAACATTCAAAATAATATCTAAAAACCTAGCCAGAATTGGGCATAGGTTCGTTATTTAAGAACTAACTGAAAATCCTTCAAAAATCTATCCCAATTTGGGCATAGATTCTCTGTTTTAAAAATGCTCCCTTACATACAAAAACACGGCCTTTTTATACCCAAAAAGAGGATACTGAGAACACTTTCTCAGTAGCCCCTGATTGGGCAAAAACAAAAGTAAAAACCAAACTGGCCAATCAAAAGTGATTGACCAGTGGTCACCAAAATATTAGACACGTCACCCTTTTAATTAAAAGGGGGAAAAAAACGAAAACAACTTCGAATTAAAATGATAAGAATCCACTCATGTGGAAGGATAATACAATGGTAAAGAGGGGAGAACGATAAGGTCAAGCTAAAAATAGAATCTGGGTCAATCGGTACTTATTAGTACCGAGTGGCCCAGAAGCTACAAAATACACAGTGCCTACAAAATTAAAGAAAACAAAACGGCGCTAAATTAATAAAATAGCGGCGGCCCCAAAACGTCTCAATATATATATATATATATATATATATATATATATATATATATATATATATATATATATATATGTATATATACATATATATATATATATATATATATATATATATATATATATATATATATATATATATATATATATATATACATATATATATATATATATATACATATATATATATATATATATGTATATATATATATGTATATATGTATACATATATATATATATATATATATATATATATATATATATATATATATAGCGGTGGGACGCAAACATTTATTGGTATAATTGCTTCACTAAGAGAAAGCTTGTGACGTCAGAGGGGTTGCACAAAATGTAGGATTGTGCTATTTAGTCTGATAGGAAAGGGATCATTTCAAACGTTCTCAGCAGTTTAAACAAAATGGCACCAATATAAATTTTATCAACCCTTCTGACGTCACACTTTGCGCCTACAACGGCGCATCATTATAAGTCTTCATAATCGACTATTACAGTTGCCTCACTATAATATCTTACAGTGAGGCAACTGTAATAGTCGATTATGAAGACTTATAATGATGCGCCGTTGTAGGGAATTTGCAGTCTCTAGAACGTCATATCCTGTGTAGCCGTACGGTTTCTATTTCCGGGTTTTTATTTTTGAAGATAATTTCGGTTTTTATTTATTTATATTTAAATAATTAGAACAAATAATGGACTCGGAAGATTGCAAAGTTTATCAACAATACGAGTTAGCATTCGAAGCGTTTCCTGTGATGGAAGAAATTCGGCGTCAAGGGAAATTGTGCGACGTTTCTTTAGTTGTAAGTCACATATTTCATTCGTTCGTTGACTCTCTTCCTTCGTATTCGTTATTCATTCTATTTTTTTTGGTTCTTTTGAAAAAAAAAAGGTTGCCGACAACGTTTTCACTGCCCATCGGATCGTTTTGGCCGCTGTCATTCCGTATTTTCGAGCGATGTTTACTCACGACATGGTCGAGAGTAAACAGAGGGAAATTGTCATTCAGGGCATTGAACCAAAGTCTCTCACTCTCGTTTCGTTTTTTATTCGTTGGTCTCTCATTTAACCAAGTACAATTTTTTATCTTTTTCTCAGCGCATTGGAAGCCCTCGTTAACTTTGCTTACAGTGGTAAAGTGGTTCTAAACACTGGAAACGTTCAATCCATTTTGGTCGCTTCCTCTTATCTTCAGTTGCAACGGGTTAAAGACGCTTGTTGCTCTTTCTTAGAGACAAGGTTCGTATTTCATTTTTCATTTTCACATGTTATATGAACAGTTGGTTTTCGAACTCTTCTACGTTTCAGAAGAATGCTATAGGAGAAATTGAAAGTGTGGTAGAAACTAGAATTGTAACTGAATTAATAGTAATTTCTTGTTGATATCTTCTTTCAAAATAAACTTTTATAGACAAAAATTTAAAAAATATCCGCAGCTGAAAGGTGGAATCAATTTAAACGAAATCAATCAGAAAATACCTTTTAGTTAATCCTTCTAGTTTCTAAAACACTCCAAAATTTCTTGTAATTCTGCTTCAGAAATACAGAATAATCAGAGAATATAAGCATTTATTTATAACAAAAACGAAATGTAAAATCTTGACAAAAAAGGTTGCATCCGAACAACGTTTTGAGCGTCCGTCAGTTTGCCGACACTCTTTCGTGTTCGTCTCTGATTGAAGCTGCTAACAGATACATTCAGAAACACTTCATGGACGTCGCCACCTCCGAAGAATTTCTCGGTCTCTCGGCGGACGAAATTTTCGAGATTGTCGGAAGAGACGAACTTTACGTCACTTCGGAAGAACACGTTTTTGAATCTGTGATGTCGTGGGTAAAAAAAGACGTCGACATTCGACAGGAGCATCTTCCGAAGTTACTGACGAGGGTACGGATGCCTCTTCTAACGCCGCACTTTCTGACGGATCGTGTCGCGACCGAGGAACTTGTTAAAACTTCTCACAGATGTCGGCGAGTCGGTCGGAATCTTCTCCAAAATTGGCAGTTTTTTTTAATAGGAACGTTTTTCTTGTTCCGTTTTAGAGATCTTTTGGATGAAGCTAAAGACTATTATTTGATGCCCGAAAGGAGATCTCTTCTTCAGAGTTTTAGAGCGAGGCCAAGATGTTGCAACGACATCGTTGGAATGATTTATGCCGTCGGAGGCTTAACTAAAACAGGTAGGTTTATTCTCGTTCAATCTCGCTTTGTTTTATTTCTGCATCCTGCTTACATACGTGAATTCGTTTTGTTTCAGGTGATTCTGTGAGTACGGTGGAAGTTTATGATCCGATCGTGAAACGTTGGCAAGTGGCCGAAGCGATGTCGATGTTGAGAAGTCGCGTCGGAGTTGCAGTGTTGGGAAACAAGATGTACGCCATCGGAGGATACAACGGACAAGAAAGATTGAGTACGGTCGAAGTGTTTGATCCTTTGCTTAAGGCTTGGACGAAAGTATCTTCTATGAATTGCAAGCGAAGGTGAATACGACTCTAAACTTTAAAATTAACACGAAAATTATTGTATTCTTTTTTTTCTTCTTCTTGTTATGATGCAGTGCTGTTGGAGCGGCGACTTTGAACAACAGACTTTATGTTTGTGGTGGTTACGACGGAATATGTTCGTTAAACACGGTCGAGTGCTACAATCCTGATAAAGACGAGTTCGCTTCTTTTTCTATTCATTGTTTAGTACGTTACTCGGAATAAGACGAAGAGTTTTACTTTATTTATGGGGTATAGATGGACGATGACGATGAATATGTCTAAACATAGAAGTGCAGCCGGCGTCGTTGCCTTTGATCGCCACATTTATGCTCTTGGTGGACATGACGGCTTATCGATTTTTGATTCTGTTTGTATATTTATATAATACGATTTTTATGACGAATTGGTTTATGTTTTGTTCCTTTTTCAAAGGTGGAGAAATACAATCCGGATGAAGGGAGGTGGTACACAGTTACGCCAATGCTCTCGAAACGATGTCGTCTGGGAGTTGCCACTCTCAACGGGAAACTTTTTGTTTGTGGAGGTTACGACGGTTCCAAATTTCTATGCACCACAGAAGTGTTCGATCCCATGACGAATCAATGGACAAACGTCGCTCCTATGAGCGTGACACGGAGCAGAGTGGCGCTCGTATCGAATTGCGGCCGATTGTATGCCATTGGTGGCTACGACGGAACGACTAATCTGAGCACTATGGAGACTTACGATCCGAAAGAAGATCAGTGGTCGTTCGCACCCACAATGTGTGTTCACGAGGGAGGGGTTGGAGTCGGAGTTATTCCAATGTTTGATCCGTAACGACATTCTCATTTAGGTTCTTATGGATTTCTCTTGTTGTTTATTAGGTTTTTAAACCTAAAACAACTTTTAACATCCATTCCAATATTTATGTAATATATTGTAAAAAGGGATTTAACTTATAACGGGGCTTATTGTTGGTACGTGTTTTCGTGGAACTAAATATATCAACAAAAAGTGTTGGGGAAAATCGATGAATATTCTGGTAGCTGTGTCTAAATTTTCACCCAATTTGGAAGAAAACGTTCATCGAGAATAAGCGAAGTTCGATGATTAAGAAGCAAAACAATGTTTTAACTCATACAACTTGACAGAAAATACAATGAAAGTTCCATTGTTATAGGCCTTGCAAGAAAAGAAAATCTTTAGAAATGACGTCAAAATTCAAATTCACCAATCACCGAGAGAATTTTTTAAAACAACGTTCTCTATTGATGCTTTTGATGCCGTAGCAATTGATAGAAGAGGGAAAGCAGAGAGTACAGAAGTAAATAAGTGATACACAATGAACATGCGTCATAAATATTTTCTTTTTTCTTTCAATATCTATATGTACAGTGGATTTTAAAAGTTGGTTCTCCGAAAACGTCAATTGCGAGCTTACATTGACGTATCTTCCTTTCAAATAAGTTATGACAGATTATAGTATTAACTATTATAATTCACAGCCTGTGGAGTCGCAGGTTCGACCGCACTTGAATCATAAAAATGTTTTTCTTTTCACGATTACAAGTTAAAATACAAACTTCTCGAGTCTTGATGTTGTGTTTTAAAAGCAATTACAGTAGTGTTTATTACAGAAACTTCACAAAAAAGGCCTCTTTTTTACAAATTATACCAAAAGAGGTGGGTTACCAAATGGAGAATGATCTTGTTCTCACCTGGTAGCTCACTTGCTTTATTGGTTGGATAGTTGAATTTCTTCCCCCCACCACACAGTTCTAAGAACATTTAGGTTATTCACATAAACTTTTTTCAGGAGAAACATTACAGAAAAAAATCAAATTCTTTTAGAAACTAAAATAGTGGGTAATATTACTAACTTTTAATTTTCATAAAATATTATTAGGAGAAAAAAAAAACTGAAAATGGATCAGTTTTTAAAACCATTCAACACAAAGTACCGGATCAAAAATTATTTTGTGTTCAACGGTTTTTATTTTTTAGGATATTGCTGTGAAAAAATCTTTTAAACATAAAATCTTGTACAATTCTACTTTAGTAAATAATTTAATTTTTATCATAATGTGGTTTCTGAAAAAAAAAGTTTTCCTGACCCCGTTTGCAGTATCTGAGAACAACTCTTCAAACTACTTTAAGTTCTGATTTTGCGTCTCGCAAAAACAAAACAAAATTGTGGCCCACCCTGTACTAAAGGCACACTTATTCAAATACAAATAAGATAATAAAACAATAGAAATACAAAACAATGTAAATGTTACGTGGCACATTTAAGTAGTTGATCAAGTAGACAGACAAATAAAAATATTTTTCGCTGTTTCTCAATTAATATCTTGAGGTTGTTTTAGCACCTAACAGAAGGACGCCAATAGATGACGAATCTTCGTCGAATTTATTTCATGCGTCCTCCGATACCAATGATTATGGTGAAGAGATTGACGATATCCAAGTAGAGAACCATTGCGGCTGCGACGTGTTCCTCGGCACTCAATTCGTGCCTACGTCCACCTATTATCAGCTGGGTGTGATAAGCCAACAGCTGATTAAACAACGAAAAAAGTTACGAAAATGGCGGTTTAATTCGTAAAGATTAATCTTTCTTTCAAGTATTGATCGTCACCATCATGAGGAGAAGAGCAGCAAGAGCAGAATAGATAGTATACATTATCTGGCTGTAAGTAAAGATAGCAACGAATCCGAAGAAGAAGAGTGTCAAACAGAACATCCACAACATTCCTCCCCATCCGGTAATGTCGAACTACATAAAAAATAAAATGTTTACTCGAATAAACTGATAACTAACTGATGGTTTCTTTTTTATCTCGTGTATCTCTCTCTCTCTCTCACCTTGGACCACATCGCTAAGAGACTGACCATCAGAGTCACTCCAGTACATATTCCAGCTGCATACAAGACTAACCGAGTGTCGTGAAAGCTCGAAATTGTTCCCGTCAAATAAGACAAAGCAAGAGTCTAAAAAAGAAAAGATCCCGAAATTAAAGAATGAAACCAAGATAAGAGCAAATATCTGCATAAAATAACAAAACGCCGCAATGAAGGTTCTAACGCCTTTTGGGTGTATGATGCCATTTTATTTGCATTTTAATCCAAAATAAAATGCATAAAACACACAAAGTGGATAATTAATCTTTGGAAATTTGCACAATTTCACTTATTTCTTTCAAAAACACTTTTTTCGTCAGAAGATAACAAAGGGATTCTTAAGCGAGATCATTTTGATTTTGCCATTTTTATTATTGCTTCCGATGACCGAAGTTCTTAATTGCTTCAGAGATTTGATTAATCGGTTTTATGCTATATACTCTTCCATTTTATTTGCATATAATGTCCAATTTCCTTGCATTTTGAGGGATTTTATTTTCTATATATAATTTCCAGAAACAAGTTGCACATTTTCTAAATTTTGCTTTGCATAAAAGTTTTGGCCTTACTAATAAGACACTCATTACTCACAAATATGAATAGGCAGATTATATTTCCAGGATGTTTGCGTCGTACACTCGGACAACAGATGAGAATAAAATACATAACCAGGAATATCACGCTTTTAACAATAATATTAGAAATTAATAATATGCAGAAATTAATTCAATTTGTCATCTCTGGTAGAACTCACTAAGCGGCAAAGTAGATAGCGATATTCTTTCGAACAAATAGATTGACGTGTGGCCTAAAGTAAAATAAGAAAAAACGACAAAAAAGTTAGCCACCAACACACGAAAACGAGGAGAGATACGATCAAACACTTTTACTCGAAAACGAAGATTGCGACAACGGCAAAAGTGACCACCATTTGAGCAAACAAAATCAAGTAGACCTTCCGAATGAACAAACGTCTTATATTCTTGTCAGAAAAAGAAGATCCGAAGTTCGGATGTCCCACTGACGACGATTGCTCGGCTGCCATAGAGGGTAACGGAACGTAACGTCCACCTGAAGATGGATTTTGTACGATGACAACTGGTTTAGTTTTCTGTGATTCCGGATCCACGTAACCAGGTGGACAACCGCTATTGCAAGGACCTGTTTAAAACGAATTAATTTACATTTAAGTAAAATAGATCGATGACATATCAAAGGTACGTAAAGGTACCGTACTTACCTGCCATTGTCGATGGATTACTCGCTAGATCCGCTCTGTATCCTTTATTCTCCATTGTTTTTCTTATAGCTGGCAATTAGTAGAATGAAAAGAACAATACCTACGAATCAGTCAAAATATCCTCTTCGTTGCTTTTTTCCTTGTTTTGTTTATTTTGCGTCACGTCTGGAGACTAGAAATCCCAATAGCTTCCTTCTTTATGGTATGTGCTCAAATGAATTATTAAGATGGCTACACGCGATTACTTCTGGAATCTTATTTTTTCATGTTTTTTTTGTGTGTGCACAGATCCAGTTTTCTCTCTTTTTTTTACTAATTGCTGATTTTTACATTATTGCATAGTATTGCGATTTAAAAAAAAATGTTTTCCTAGTTTAAACGTCCACGATGACACAACCATATTGATCGTGTGGATCCAACCTTAAATACTACGTAGCCTCTATAGCAGTGAAATGGTTTTGCTACCGTCGCAGTATACATTAGATACTTGCCTCATTGTAAGAAGAAGCTTGTGACGTCAGGGGGATTGCCGTAAAATGTAGGATTGTGTCATTAAGTCTGATAGAATAGGGATGATATCAATTCTTTCGGAAATTCTTTCAGAATTCTTTTGGTATTACGGCCCCTTTTCTATCAGATAAAATGACACAAGCCTAAATATTTCGTCAACTCCTATGACGTCATAAAGTTTTTCTTGTGGATGAGGCAGCTATAGTAGACTGTCTATAGTTAGAGGCTATCTGTGTAAGAGCGCTGTTTTGAGCGCTCCTGCAATTGAGCATATACATGTAATATTAAGCTATAGGGATTTCTAGTGGGAAGACAGATAATCGTATTCTTGGAATCGAATGTTGAAAAACTGGAAGCTTGTGACGTAACATCAGAAATTTCCCATGAAATTTACAGGCAGTCGTAATGCACTAATGCATAACATTAATTCGGATTTTTTTCGCTGGGTGTCGCTTCATTATAAAGCATCATATCGATATCTATAGTAATTATAACGATACTGCTTTTGTATCGATCTGTCAATTCGGTATTTCGATACTCCGATTTGATATTATCATATTTGGCGGGAAACGCAGAATTGGTTTTTCAGTTTTTTCTTCTGTTTCTGACACTGTTTTATTAATTTCACTCGAAATTGTTCAATTTCTACAAGTTTTGTTGTTTTCTTGGTTGAGAGTTTGATCGGAGATGATTTTAGAAAGCGAATGTCTAAAAATATTCATGAATCTGTTGAATCGTTTAGTGGCGGCCAAAAAGGGGTCGTTTTCGGCATCTTCAGAAATCATCCAATGTCACGTAATGTATCGTTGCCTTTCTGTGTTTTTTTTTTCTTCTTATCGTCACGTCTTTCATTTTTATTGTTTAAACTCATTTAGGAATATGGATTGACTTTAGGCGAGTGTGATCTTCTTCTTAGAGACATTATAAAAATTGATGCTGATCGACGAACGATTTCAATCCATCGTTCCCAACGCACCTCATCATCATCTTCTTCATCTAGCAACAATAACAACAACACCAATGAAGAAGAAGTGGTTAATTCTGTTTTAAAAGAGACACTAACAGAGAACGGCATAACAAAAGAATCGTCTACTGATGATGGGGCACTGGATATCACCGGCACTCCTTTAGAATGTCCTTTCGATTTGAACGATGAGACGATCACACATGATAACGAATCGATCGAACGGAACGGTTATTTGTTAGAAAGCGGGTCTGGAAACATCTCGAAACTATCAATTCTAGAAGCCAGGTTTTATGGTAGTTCTCATTTCCACATTTGTGTAGTTGAATTTAATTTTTGTGTCTTGTTTATTTATGTAGCGTTTTTCAGAATGTTGTTTGTGAGTTTTTGCTTGAAGATCAAAGCGAATTGGATGCCGATCTAAAGTCCTTTCCATTTGTGATCGTCTGCGATGGAAACGACTCTAGAGGAACGTTATTTTTAGGATATCGGAAGATCGACAGTCGTCTCGAGAGATTTAAAGTCACTTGCAACGGTAAAAGAAAAGTAGCCAATTAGTGACAATTTCTCGTATTTGGCCTCTTTACTTTATAATGGTTATAATTTAAATGTAGGGACTCTGTTGTCAGTAGACGAGCTTCCAAAATTGGAAAAGTTAATTCGGCACCATTCTTCTGGGTTCTCTCCGAGACACATCGTGAGATTTATCAAAAAGACCGTTCTAGAATCACAAACGTATATCATACTCACACGCGTTATTCGTATTTGGACAGGTAGAGACAAAGGCTAAAGCCACTTATTGTATCTTAGAAAGGGCAAGCAACGATTTGGAATTGAAGAATCAGAGCAACATCGAACTAACTTGCGAGTGGAATGGAGTCGATTGTGTGCTTGAGATTCCCAATGGAGATGCGACTTGTAGCATTGTAATTATCTGAATAATTGGTATCTTTGAAGTTTTACTTCGTCTCGCGATATTTAATTTTTATTTGTGTCCCAAAAAAACCCCAGAAATTTGACGTTTCACTCGGCGACATTCGAAATGCGGCTCACGAAAAGTTTCAAGAGCTGATTCTTCTCCAAGTAATGTTTTAATAGCAATTACGTTTTATTCTTTGTTGAGATGTTTTACGAACAGCTGATTTTTAAACTATTCTACGCTTCAGAAGAACAGCACTTAAAAGAGAAATTGAAGGTATGTTAGAAACTAGAATGGGTAACTGAGTCACTACGAGAGGCTGTTTGCTTGATGATATATCTTCCAAAATCAAATTTTTATGTGACAAATAAAAAGTTTATTTTTAAAGATATCAACATATAAAACATCTTAAGTGATTCAATTAACTCTTCTAGTTTCTAAAATGCTTTCAGTTTCTACTTAGTGTTGATTTTCAAACGTAGAATAACTAGAGTTCGAGTAATCAAAAATATATTTAATTATGTCAGGATCTTGCAAAAGGATTAATAACTGGAGAAATCACTTGGACCACCACCGTTCACAACGAATCTTCGGTTGAAACGGACGTGATCGAATTGCTGGAAGGTGTGTTTGTATTTATTTGGTTTTTATTGTTACTTCTCACGTTTTCTATAATAGGACTTAAAGTGAGTGGCAGCAAAGTGAAGAGAGAATACAATAAGAAAAATCGAAACTCAGATTTTGGAACGTTCGACTTGGATAGACAACGGAACATGGACTTTACTGACAAATTTTGGAATGTTCTAAAAGGTTAATGACGATTTGATTTGTTTATGTACGATATTTATTCAGGTTAGTTTGTAGGCAGCCGAAGTTTGAACGAATTGGCAAGATCTATGGATGTCGTATTGGAAACAGTTCAACATCGAGAAATTAAGCCGATCATATTCAACAGTAATAGGACTAGTTTTGGAAAGATTATCTCCAATATAGCTCATAGGAAGGGAACGATTCCAAAAATGTTTGGCATCGAACCGCTTCAAATGTTAGTCGAAATGGGAATCGAGAAACTGAAACAGGACTACGCATACATCCTCTTGAGTACGTGGTTGACTCCTGGCAACACACTTGTTTGTTTTAAACTTCTTTTAAGATGCTTTATGCACGGCTGACTTTTTTCAAACTCCGGTTATTCTGCAGTTTCAAAAGAGTTTCTGAGTTCTTGAAAGTGTGTTAGAAACTAGAACGGGAAGGCAGATTTCACTTACTAGTATTTTTATGTTGATATCTTTCGAAATGATCTTTTTACAGACAAATATTAAAATACATTGTCTGCTTAAATTTGCGTCATTGTGAAACTTGATATAAAAAGTTTATTTTAAAAGATATTGACATGAAAATAGCCTTAGAAGTTTCTAAAAAAAACACTTTCAAGTTTTTTTTAATTTTGCTTCTTAAAGACGGAATTACCAGACGTTTGAGGGGATTGTTTCCTCATTAAAACCAGTGTAATGATTGTGATCGTTTTGTTAATATGGAACAGGTTCTGGACTAGTACAGAAGGATAGTTTGGATCCATTCTTTACACCGAGAGCAGAATCTAAGATCGACTTGCAGATTGACTTGACTTCGCTTCGCAAACTTCACTGTACAGTTGAACTGGTGTCTCTTTGTAATACGTTCGTGGATCCAGCGCACATGATTCTCGGAGCTTATGCCAGAAACGCATTAAACAATTTGAATTCTGTTTCGATCGTCGACAGTTTGATGTCTTTCACTTTCAGAATAGAAAGAAAGGCAATGAAATCTGTCTTAGGAAGGTGATTGTGTGGCACCTCTAGTTTTATTTCGTACTTTAAAAACTAGACTTTTCGTTATTTTTTTTATTTTTGCTTTTGGGGTTATGCATCTAGAGTTCGTCCATTGATGTGGCAGGTGACGATGATATCTCAACAGGACTCTTACTTCTCACAGACTGCGTATCGATTTACCACTGGTCATCCTGTCCACGATGCTAAGTCTAAAATACCAAAAATAAGTGTGGGCAAGTGCGATTTCAGTTTTTATTTGTATCACGACTCGAAGATAGTTTCGTGCCGTTGCCACTTTATAAAACTCACTTTGAATTGTTTAATAGTTCAAAAGTTCAATTAATAAAGTTTCTATAAGTGGGACGGGCATGTATAATGTAGTATGTTATATTATTTTTCAGACGACTCGAAAGATGCGCCACTTTATTACACATGCGTTGGAACACTCCTGAGAGATGAGATTTAAAAATGAGCCTTTCGGAGCGAGCGCCTTTGTAAATATGGGATAAACCTAATATTTATCGATTTTGTTAGTGTTTGTTGTGTTATGTAATCGATTCAACGATAAAATTACGGAAGCCTGTTTAATCATAGAGATAGCTCAATTATTATTAAACGTTATTGTTGAGTTAGATTTATTTGTATGATTTCTCTTCAAGGTTTTCTTTATTTTTTTTATAAACAAACGTAGCATCATTAATTCGGTGTTTACTGAGGAATTTAGCTCTAAGGAGAGGTGGTGCCATTCATTGGCCACACGAAATGCTCTATAGGCAGAGGTTTTAGTTGTGTTATCTGTATACATATTGAGAGTGAGGGGGGGGGGAAAGAAAATGACCTAGATGGGCTTCCGTAACTCAATATCAATATAAACACATAGAGGTAGTTCAATCTTATGTTAGAGAAAAACGTGGCTGAGTGAGTCTCAGTTGTATGACTCATTTTTTAATATACGAAGGGTCCTCTTTATTAAGTGTTTAGTTCTGTTCCCTTCACGTATCTTTCAAATTATTTATCTAAATAGAACCGTAAATCTCTTTTACAAGGAGGCTATTCACCGTTTGTGTTATCAGTAGTGTAACTGAAAAAAAAAATACAGTTCTAAGTACTTGTTTGCGCCATCTATTGGCTACACTCAGTTTTGGCACGAAATGTTCCAATTGGTCCGTGCTCTTAGTTGAGTCACCTCTGTATATATGTATGTGTGTCGAAATATTGATCGATAGTACCAATATTATTAGCGTGGGTGTTAATCGATTGGTGATTGATGGTATTGTTTATCTTTTTTTTCCCCACTCTGATTTAGAAGAATCCGCCGTTCGTTTTTGCTTATTATTATTATTTTACAGTGTGCTGTTTTTTTTTAAAAGTGAAGAAGAAGATGGAGATGAGGAGGAATAAGGAGGGTAGTTAAAGTGGTGGATTGATTGAAATATGTGCGCGCGCGCCTCCTCTTCTGTGTATGCAACAAACAAGACGACTTTTATTTTCCCGTTTTCTTTCATGATCGATGATCGTCGTCGTCGTCCAATCGGCGAAACCAAACAAAGGAGAGATTGAAATTCGGGTGAGAAACATTGAAATGCGTTTCTCTTCTTCTTCTTCTTCACCAAACGCACAGAGAAAGAGAGAGAGAGAGATACTTTCCTCCTCTCTCTCTTTCTCTCCATTTGTTTTTTTTATTAATAACTAGTTAAGGAAATATTGAAATGGATGGAATTTACTATTTCGTATTGTATAATGTGTATTATTATTATTGTTGTTATGATTGAATATGGACGACGACGACGATGATAGCAAAATAATAATGGTTACTGTTGTTCATCGACGTCTCTTTTCTCACTAGTGGCTCTGTCTGTCTGGTTTGTTGTTGTGTTTTCTAATCAGCTGTTCGCTTTTTCTTTCTTTCTTTTAAACATTTCAATCGAAAACTTGCTCGTTGATTTTTCTGTTTTTTTTTTAAATCTCTTATGTTTTATAGCCAAAATATGCAATTGTCATTCTCTTGAACTGTTCTTTCTAGTTATATATTAGACAAATAATGAAAAGCAAAGATGACTTCATATACTAAGGGTTAAGATTCAAGAAGAAAACTTGACACTTGAATTGAAAAGCCTCATAGCAGGGGAGGAAGGGGGTGGCCTCAACATAGAAGATAGAAACATCCTGTTCAAGGATAATACAGGGTGTTCTCTCTGTTGAAACAGCTGTCTTCAAGAGGTTCAAATGTCAAATTGCATTCTTAAATTTGGACCTCTAGCACTTGGGTTACACCCAAGATGATGAAAAAAGAGGGAGGAATGAAATCATTTATCAGCTTAGAAAAATTTAGTCAAATCCTGAATGAATGACTGACTGACTCACAAGTGGTCCTTTGAACTCTTTTTGAGAGAGAAATTCAAATTGGAAGTTCAAAGTGCTAAAGGGTCGTTATTCTTAATGTTTGCTTAAGTCAATGGTAGTGCTAAACTTATGAACTTTTGATAGATTTCATGTAAAAGTCGATGAGTTTAAGCGTTTGCTTTGACTTAAAAATCATAAGAATATGGAAATACAATAGTCTTTAAGTTTAATGTCAAAGTGTATTGTGGGGGGGGGGGGTGTTAAGACAGGTCTGATAGACAGAAACACAGTTCACTTTAATGACAGCTAGGCTTTATCTGTGGACTATAGGAGGCTGTGTCTGCAGACTCTGCGTCTCATACTGATGGCAACCTATATTGATTTAAGACGACAATAACAATTAATGACGAAATTTCAAAAAATAAACGTTGTGACACTTTGTAAAGGGTGTTATTTCGAGGCAAACTGATGGTTTTTGGGGAAATGGAAAAGGAATCTTTTCAGATGGCAGATTTCGTCATGAGTTTCGTTTACTTTTCTATTTTCTAACATTAAATTCCTTGAAGAAATCGTTTTTGATACGAATACAATTAGATAACGAAGTTTGATTATCAGAAAAGAGACTGAAACAACAAACAACTAACTGGTTCACCTGTTGTTTAGTTGTTTGTGTAAAACAACAACAATGAAAATTTGTATGCATATATTTTAATGGTAGCTTGATCAGAAAAATACAGTTCAAGGTGAAGATGATTTTCAGCTGGATGACCTTGAACAATTCCCACATAAAAAAAAGTCCATTGAACTCGTTTTTAAACCAACTTCCAATAATGTGTGTTGTGGGTGAGAAGAAAATGATTTGAAATGATCAAATGTGAGTAGAGGACCACGTTTTGAAATAAGCCATTGGTCAACGCAAGAAGAGCCGGCACGGTGAAGAAAAACAAAAAGGCTGGCTGGCAGATGAATTTTTTTTTATGACACTACTGTAGGTAGGTAGGGAGGTAGGTAGGGGGCGAAGAGGTCGTCTACATCCTGTCCTTCAAAATATTGAAATTTTGGTTTGAAAAAAATACACTTTTCTAGAAGAAAACTTGAAACCTCTAAGATTTTCAACTTTTTATGTTGGAGGAACTTTCTACGGTGAAAGGCGATAATTAGGCCCAGATTCAAGACGATTCAAATCCTCTGCAATGGGTTTTCACGTGTTCTAATCATGGGTCCCCATTACAGAAAGAAAATAAGACTGTCATAAATAATTTGTAACAGTCACAAAAGAAAATTATAACTGTTGTAAAACGTATTATGACTGTCATAAAAGAATAGCGCACAAGTGAACAGCGAGCGTGAGCATCATAAGGTGTGATTGTCGCAATTTTCTGATGGTTTCTGTAATGAGGTCAAAGTTGAAATTATGTCTAAAATGCTCTTGTCAAGAGGACGTGGCTTACAGAACAGGCAGTTAGAAATAGGAGAGAACTTCAGTTGGCTCCGCCCTTGTTATGACGACCGGCAACTTCTAATTTCCTGGCTATGAAGTCTGGCGTCACATGCTCCGCCCTTTTCAACGTCAGACTACATAACCAGCCAATTAGAAGTTGCCAGTCGTAATAACAAGGTCGGAGCCAAGTTCTGACCTATTTCTAACTGCCCAGTGGCTTACAGATCACTAGTGTCAAAATGATGTCAAAGGGCCTTGACCAATGATCTTAGAATGACCTTGCCATTATACATATACTACAACAATGCATCTCATTACGTCATTCCTTATCAATGTTTGAGTTAAATATGCAGCGATGTAGTTGGCCAGAGAATAAAAGTGTCACATGACCGGGAAAGCCAGAGAAATACGTAGAATTATTTCTGAGAAACTTAAAAAAAAACTGATGATAATTAATTAGCACTATATTGTGTAACGAATTCACCGTTTAGAATTCGTCCGTTTTTGTAGACACCCTGTAATCAAGTTGTATCGATGAAAGGTTCTCACCTCATGCTTGGGGGTGGCCGGGAGGTCATTACGACGATGACTCCCTGCCCTCCAAGATGAGAAGAATAGCCCAAAAGTACTACATCGATGGTTAATAGGATAGATCCTAGAAGAACCATCGATGCAGAACTTTTGGACGTGAGAATCTTTACAAATTGTTAATAGGAGGATGATCGTACATCCTTCTATATTGTTATAATTTATACATCTTATAGATGTTTTCGTTTTCTTGTTAAGTGATAGCTCACTTCTAGGTCCGAGTGTGTCCAAGAGACTTGGACACACCTGGAGCCTTTGTTATCATAATCAGATGTTTCATTGTAATATTTTGTATAAATATTGGACCGTGTGGATTGAGAGATCAGACTGGTTACATCTTACGAACTAGACACACCACTGATGCTCTCAATCCACAGCGAGTCGCTGTTTTTGAATAAAGTATCTTGTTGTAAATATACATTCGATGTGTGGACTTAGTTATTTTCTTGGGAGTGGGACTCTGAATTACAGTCGCCACAATGCCGAGGATTCGACCAGCTAAGAAGGAAGCCTCCAGCAGCCACGTGTAAGACGACATCTCTACAATATTCTCTACCACAGGTCTCCTGAGGTACCGACCCTTGTGTCCCTGGTGGTTAAGTGTGCAACACAGGAGCCAATAGACCGAAAGACTTAATCATCAACATCCATTCGACACTTCTAGATGGCTAGCAGAGATCTCTCTACTAACCCTACGGAAACGGGGATGTTACAAAATGGTGGAGGTGCGGGGTACCTCACTACAGATCCAGTAGAGAATACCAATGATGTCGGAGTTACACCAGGTGGTAAAGGAAAGAAAGGCAGACCGAAATCGAAGTCGAAGACACGGGAGAAGGACGATACAAACCAAATGGATGGAGAAGATCCACTTGAAGGTATCCTTCAAAATCTAAGTGCTGAAAGACGGGAGAGACTGATGGCCTGGTTCGAAGCCCAGCAACCATCAGGATCGATGTTACTCCGGAGCGGGCGTGGTGTAAGTACAGTTCAGCGTCATACGGTAGTCCGAGAAATGGATACCGGAGTGGAGCCCTCGTCGGCCCACGCTGAATCGCAGCGTCATACAGTGATTCCTGGATTGGACACTGAAGGGGAGCCCTCGTCGGCCCACGCTGAAAACCTAAGACAGGTTAATGTATTCCAGACGCCGCTCATGCTGAAGAAGAGTGGAGGGACCCAGAGAGGTCGCCTACCTGAGACTCCTATTCTACGGAGAGAGAACCCGGACCAGCTAGAGGATGAAAGCCTAACAAGTGAGGATCCCAGCGTAGAAGAGCTGGAAGGAAATCCAATTTGCAATCGTCATCGGACCTGTGAGGAGCTGGATGGGAAGTACAAGAGTCTTCACCCACTCCGGAATCTAGAGACCTTCAAAGGATTGACGTCTGTATACACCTTTCTGGAGGACTACAAGAGTATCGCAGATCTGGAGGACTGGAGCAACGTCCACAAGACCTACTACCTACGTAAAGCGGTAGAAGGGGACGTAGTACGTTGGTTATCCAATTTCTACAAAGAAAATCGAGGAAAAACCACGTGGGACTTCATACGGAGCGAGTTAATTGAAAGATTTGGACGTCGAGACGAGTTAGTGCAACTGAAGCTGAGGTTGGATACCATGCTCCAAAGGAAAGGAGAGGACACCAATCAGTTTTTGGGTCGCTACCTTGACTTGAGTAGGAAAGTGTTACCTGGGGTAACCGACAAATACCGGATTGTGGAATTTCGGCAGAAACTTCATCCGATTATACGTAATGCTACACAGAATGCGCCGAATAGCAATCTGAAACTGTACACGACATATATCAAGGATACCGAGGAAGTTTTGATGGCTGATGGGTTATGGATACCGGAAGGAACGATGGGTCAACAAACGACGACCCAGGTCTCCAAGGGTCCACAGAAGAATAACCAACGCCAAAATGCCAAACAGACGCAAGCAGTAATGGACGGAGGACGTTCTTACGCGGTTGTTACTCAAGATCAAGCGGACCCAACGAACAACTCGACTCCATCAAATTCAAATAACCAAGCGCAACAGAAGACCAACCAGAACTCGAATCAGCAACAAGGTCGTAAATGGAACCAAAGATATCCGCAGAAGAAGAACTACAATGGTCAGCAAACGCAAGATGGAAGTAAAACCCTGAAAGATCTCAGCACAGTAGAGTGTTATCACTGTCACGAGAAGGGTCACTTTTCAAGAAACTGCCCAAAGAAAGTAGTTGCGGATGGAACCGTTGGACTTGTTCAACATGGAATGGCCACTGGAAAAAATGGCCAGCAGTATTTTGTCGTCAGCGAGAACGGGCAGAAGAAGTTCCTGCGAGAGGAAAACCCAACTGATTTAAACTAGAAAGGGTGGCAGTAAAGAGGGGCCTACCGCCCTTTAAGAACGGAAAACCCTCTGGAAAACGACAAAATCGAAACGAAACAGCGATCGCCAATTCCCAAAACATTGTGGACAAAGCTTTGTTGGGGGGGAATAGGGGCGTGAGCGAAGCTACCAATGTCGCCACAACTAGACCAAAGGCTGGAGCACCGAAGAGACCATGTGATTTGGACACTCAAGGACTCCCTGAGCAATCGTCGGAGTTGTTAGTCGGCATTACGAATGGAAAACGACAACGGAATTCACGAAAATATAAGAAGCTGCGAAAGGATACTGGTCGAAGGGGAGAAACCATCAAGGAGATATTTCCGGAACCCATCATCTGGTCACCTACGAAAGCTATGGTAGTTTACGCGAATAGCTTGGAGGAAGCAAAGAGAATTGTGGAAGCCATGGAAACTGGAGTTCATCAAGACAGAATTGAGGGAAAGACCCAACAGAATTCTGCGGTGCCAGACGGAATTGAGGGAAGGACCCAACAGAATTCTGCGGCGTGTATACCGGGGATAAGCAATGTTGCTCAGGAAATCCCTCAAGATGTAACATCCAATGTTATTGCCTGGGGCAAGGCCGAAACTGATGCTAAGAAATCCAAGAAGGCTATTGTAAATGCAGCTATCGGTAGAGGAGATGATACCAGCAGGATCCCTGCGAACAGCGAGGTTATTGAATCCGTTGAAGTTGGAGATTTGTTGAGGAGTAGGGCTTGTTGTCGAAAGAGTGTCGAAATCACTGTAGACAGCCTACTCACCTCATGCGAACTCATCGAGGTAGGAGATACTACGCCCGATGAGAGTGTTGCCAAGATTACCATTCAGGTTGATGGCACACCAGTTCGATTTTTGGCGGATAGCGGAACTGGGTTCACTATCTTGTCAGGCACAATGGCCAAAGAGTACGGACTTCGATATGGACCAATCCGGAACGCACCTGCATTAGGCGCAGTAGGAGGGGTACCGA
Organism: Brachycybe producta; assembly: GCA_036925085.1. Classification (NCBI taxonomy): domain Eukaryota; kingdom Metazoa; phylum Arthropoda; class Diplopoda; order Playtdesmida; family Andrognathidae; genus Brachycybe; species Brachycybe producta. The sequence goes on along the minus strand of JAUPFP010000027.1, from coordinate 2,897,939 downwards.
TTAAGGTACTTGGTCAGTTGTGGCCAACGTTCGAGTTGAACGGAAAGCAAGTAACGGCAAGGATGCTCATCATAGATGGAAAACGAGAAGCACTGCTGGGGAGAGACCTGGGAGCTGCGTTTGATCTCATCATTTCCATGAAGACCTCCAAGATCTACTTTGCTAATGAGATGTTCTACGAAGGAACACGAGAATTGTTGAAGAAAGGAAGTGCGCGTAGTAGCCTTCCCTGGAATTTCTTCAAAGAGTTAAAAGAGGAGGGATGTGCTCAGAATAGCCATCTGGATAACTCCTATGCCATAAAAGCTAGAGAGGAAAGCTGCGTAAAAGCCCAAGGAAGGATTACGTTATTGAGGAAAACGAAGTACTCATGATTGAAACGAACGATAGTCTCTTTAATAGAAAAGGCATCGTTGTGGCCAGCAGTGTGCTACAAGGGAATGGGACATCACAACTGGAAGTCCAACTCCTGAATACCACACTGGAGTCCGTGGGGATTGGAGACCGCGAGACTATTGGACACTTCGAACTTCTAGAAGAACTAGAAGAAGAGCAAGCCTGCAAAGTTTCCGAGGAGGAAAACTTTAGAGACATCGGAGAAGCACCCGTTGATTTTGAAAGAGAAATTCAACTTGGTCCTGAACTGACAGATGATCAAAGAGAAGAGTTGACGATCCTACTGAAGGAGTTCCAACCGATCTTCGCCTTTTCATCTAAGGACCTGGGAGCTACGAATTTGACCAAACACAAGATCGAAACTGGAGATAATTTACCTGTTCGAGACACGTTACGAAGATGCGGGCCTGGGGAACGCATCGTAATTGATGAGACGCTAGAGGAGATGAAGAAATCTGGGGTTGTAAGGACATCGAAATCGCCGTATGCATCGCCCATCGTCCTTGTAAAGAAGAAGGATGGCTCCTACCGTTTCTGTGTAGATTATCGGAAGTTGAACGCGATTACAAAGGCAGACACTTATCCATTACCGAGGATTGATGACGCATTAGACTCCATGAGAGGAGCATGCTACTTCGCAACGCTGGATATGAAGAGTGGATACTGGCAGTTCGAGATGGAAGAAAGCGACATCGAGAAGACCGCATTTACATCTCATCGAGGGTTGTTCGAGTTCGTAAGAATGCCTTTCGGACTCCGAAACGCTCCTGCCACTATGCAACGTGCATTGGACATCCTACTCGCCGGGCACAAATGGGAAACGTGCCTTGTCTACCTTGACGACATCGTAGTGTTTGGAAGAACGTTCGAAGAATTTTTGGAAAGATTGAGAACTATCTTGGACCTGCTGAGGACAGCAAACCTGAAGTTGCATCCAGTGAAATGCTTCTTTGGATTCCAAGAAGTGAAGTATTTGGGACACCTGATCTCGCCTGATGGAATTCGGCCAGATCCAGATAAGGTTGTCGCCATAAAGAACTTCCCAGTTCCTGACAATGTAACCGCAATCAGAAGTTTCCTTGGAATGGCGGGTTATTATCGAAAGCATGTACCTGGATTTGCCAACATAGCGAAGCCAATGTCAGACCTTACGGGTAAAGATATACCGTTCGAATGGTCAGTTGACTGCGAGAATGCATTCCGCACGCTAAAGAATATGTTGTCGAAATCTCCATTGGTTGCCGTATATGATCCGAAGGCTGCAATATTTATGCATACTGATGCCTGTGGATACGGAATTGGAGCCATGCTTTACCAAAAGTCAGAGGATAAACGAAGAAAGGAGATCATTGGAAGTGTCTCCAGAGTTCTAAGGGACGCGGAAAAGAACTACAGTACGACGGATAAGGAGTGCCTAGCAGTAATCTATGGAGTCACCAAGTTCCGGCCGTACCTGTTCCAGAAGCCCTTTACAATTGTGACGGATCACCATGCATTATGCTACATGAAAACTGCAGCACGTCTGGAAGGAAGACTTGGTCGCTGGCAGCTGCTAATGCAGGAGTACGACTACAAAATCATCTACAAGGAGGGGAAACTTCACATCGAAGCCGATTGCCTCTCGAGATATCCAGCAGGAGTGCCTGTTAACTGGAAGGCCATCCCAGAAGCGGAGGACCTAGATGACAGTGTGATCTTTAATGTAACCTTACAATGGGATTGGAAGGTGGAGCAAAAATTGGACCCAGAGATTTTGAAGATTCGTGAGGAGTTGCGTAACCAACCAGAGTCACCTCTTCATAAGTTGTTTTGCGATTACGACAACAAGTTGTTCGCTTGTGTGTTTCACGGAAGTTCCGTACCCACACTCGTGAATGTGGTTCCAAAACATCTCATCCCTGAAGTAATGAGATTATGCCATGACGAGCCAGATCCTGGTCATGAGGGACAAACTAAGACCTGGAATAGAGCCAGGCAAAGATTTTATTGGAATAACATGAAGCACGACATATTCGAATATGTGCGATCATGTGAGATTTGTCAATTACACAAGTTGGGTACAAAGAAACCTGAAGGGTTCCTTCAAGAAATGCCCATTGGAAAGCCTTGTGATTGCTGGGGAATGGATTTCATTGGACCATTAGTACCGTCGGTTGGAGGAAACAAGCACATCTTGTTGGCAGTCGATTACGCCACTCGATATTGCGTTGCTAAAGCAGTGAAAAGCACAACCGCACTAATCGTAATGAACTTCCTAGCAAAAGACGTAAAGAGAATCTTCGGGATACCAGAGAAACTCATTTCGGATCGAGGGACGCCGTTTGTTGCGAAGAACACTCAAGAATTCTTGAAAATAAACAAGATAGAGCACGAAACAACAACTGCATACCATCCGCAAAGTAATGGTCTCGCCGAAAGGACGAATAAAAGCATTATTCAGACTATGAAAAAGTATCTGACTCCTGCGAAGAACCAGACTGATTGGGCAACGAAACTGGATGAAGTTTTGGAATCGTACAACTCATCTGTACATTCATCCACGAAGTTTACGCCGTACAGACTCATGTTTGGGAGGGAGCCCAGAACTAAAGTAGACACCTTAGTTCCAGAACGACCAGTTATTGTGGATAACGAGGCAGGAAACCTCGTGGACGTTCGACAACAGGCGGAAGAACGCCAAGAAGAAGAACTAAGAACAGCCAGGGCGAACCTGAAAGCAGCACATGATCGTCGAAAGAAGTACTACGACCAAAGGCATAAGAAGCCTTATGAGTACCAAATCGGACAAAAAGTACTTGTACGAGACATGCGAATCAGGCCTGGACAGAACAAGAAGTTCTTAACAAAATGGAGACAGGGATATACGATTGTGTCGAAGGTATCGGACACCGTATACCGATTGAGTTACGAGAATCGAACTGGAAGATTAGTGGAGGACTCTGTAAACGTTGCAAACCTGAGACCACTATATGAGACTTACCAAAAGGACGGACCCAATGTTCCAACGACTGGAGACACCCTGGAGTCCATGGGTAACTCATCGCCAGAAGAATCCGAATCGGAACCTGTAAAAGAAAAAGAAATGACAGCGTTTGTCAAGAAGAAAAACTTACCTTCGCGTAAGAAGAGATGTTGTGGACACTGCAGATGCCAAAATGCTTGGATCGAATCTTCTGAGGATGAAGAAGAAATTGAGATAATTACGAAAGCAATCCGAAAGCATTCTGACCGTAACGTCGAAATTAGAAGAAAAATGGCAGCAGACGATAACCAGCAGCAATTCTCATACTTACCGGGCGAAGATGCGATGAAATTCACCAGAGAATATGGTAACAAGACGAATTTTACCATGGAAACCATTGGATTTGTTGAAGAAATCAGCGAAATTCCTGAAGAAACGATGAAAATCGACGAAAAAGATGTAAATTCGCCGATGGAATTTCAAATGGAGGTGAAAAATGCGGAAGTTATCGATGAAACAACAAAAATGGACGATGATATCGATGATATCGATGCTAGTGACGCCACAAATAGAAATGACGTCCCAAATGAGGAAGTAAACAGGGAGCGGTCAATGACGCTACCAAGCATGGAAGGAACACGTGGGCGGAGGGATACATTAAGTAAAATGACCACTAGCCTCGCACCACTATGGATCCGGGTCCTATTGTTTATCTTCTTCACGACTGACAGTTGTGCCCATGTGCTATACACATGTACCGGCACTATTTTTTGGCATCTTCTTCATATCACCACTTTTTGTACCGTTATCGGCCATATTTTGGAAAGTTATCATTGCATCGTGGACAATTTTGGAAAATTCTATTGTTTAATTTGGAAAAAACATCGAAAGTTTTATTTTGTTTTCGGAATTGAGAAACTTTTTCAAACGGAATTTCGAAAGAGTTCGAAGAAATCTGAAGAAAGGAGCTGGAACACTTCGGGTAAGAAAGGTCCGGAATAAGACAAAGTATTTCGGACTCCGAAAATTGAATTCGCTCTTTCTTCTTCATTATAGTAGTAGAGACAACATGGCGTCTCCACTCGAGAATTTATATCAGGATGTGGCCACTACCGGGCAGGGTGGGGTTCACGGTGTCCGTGGACCCGTCTTGTCAGGTCGTGGCCACGAAGAGGGAGGGTTCAAGAGAGCCAGAATGGAACCCTGCTCTATTATACCGATCGTTGGAGGGTCAAAGTTAATTTTCGATACGGCTGCTGTTGCCCTCGAAAAAGAAATTGCCGATGGATTGTGGGAACATAAAGTTATTCCCACACCATCAAAGAAGACCATAAAACGACAGTCAAAGAAGATTCTGAAGGGGTTCGTTGGCGCTGGCCAACCGAATTTTTATAAAGCTATCAAGCCTGGAGAGTTTGCTCCAGGAGGTGCCGAACCTCGAAACTGGGGTAAAACCGGAGAGGAAGGAACGAAAGAGTGGGCAGCCCACGATTGGGAACAGCACCACCGACGCAATCGACCTCCGGTACCGCATAGAAGTCTGCACGAGATATGGGACGAGCAAGGTCGCTACGTACCCAAAAGTCAAGCCTTGAAAGATGCGGAAAGGGCCTATGCCGAGCTGGTCGAGCCTGCAGCTGCCAAAGTGAAGACTGCTGCTCCAACTTTAAAAAGGCCCGCACCACTCACCAGTCCACCAGTTGCTGATACTGCCCCGACTGCAGTTCTTCTCCGAAAGAAGAATAAACCGAGTAAGCGTCATCGTGAGGCCAAGCGCAAACGTGAGGAAGGGCTCACGGAGTCCGCTGTGGCCCACCTCCATAAGCGAATCGTCACAGACAATGCCACCATCGGGCCAGTTGTCACCATCTCCGGAAAGACAGAAACGGAAGACGACGATGTCCTATTCATTGACGCTGGAGAAATTGATTTAGTGGAGGAAGAGGTTGCCGAAGCTCCGGAACCCACGAAGACCTTCACCACGCTCAAAATTTCAACTGAGGAGGTCAACCTAAATACCAAGAGTCCGAGGGATCAATATAACGAACAGCTTAGATGGTTGATCGACCTGGCTGTTGCGTATCACGATCAAGGAAGGGCATTGGTCGACAATGTTTTTGAGACGTTCGACGGAGAGAGGATCGTCCTCTATGATAGCCGCATCTTGGAAGGAGTTGTACTACCGAAGGACGCTGGAAGTACAGGCCCCACAGAAGACCTGTTGATTCGTGGAGTGCGACGTTGGAGGCAGCCAAGGCCTCTCGTCACACGAAACCGAGTAAACAGGGGCCTAAGAACCCAGCTGAGAACGGAAGTGCGTGGATTCTTCCATCACGCACCTGGAAACAGCGTGACCATGAGGGATGTCTGTCCGAGAGTACCAGGACGACTCTACAAGGATGATGTTAAAATCCCAGGACCGGAGACAACAACCAGGGGCGCCGCAGAAGCTCCTGGGAGTCCTAGGGCTTCCGAAACGCCTCCTGTACCGTCAAGAACCATGGAACGTAAAAACAAGATGTCGCCAAAAACCGAAGACCAGGACAAGTCGAAGGATGAACCAGGAAAGAGTACCGGGGCCGTTTCGAAGAAGAAACCAGCCAAGGAGCGTCTGGGGTTGCCATTAGGGACTCCCACGGACTCCTTGCAGGTCCCTGATGGCAGACCCATCACTCATCCGAGCAGAAGCACCCGAGAGGACGAGACGGTGTTGAACAACCTGTGTGTTCACTGGCAGCAACGAAGGACACCAAGGCATCAGTTGTACCTAGGGATGTTCGAGTGGGACGAAACTCCACCCAAGAACAGAATCCCGAAGGGTCCAAAAACCTACATTATTGCACTGGTCGTCCGCTGCGTATCCACCATCCTTGTCGTGAATCCGGATCACTGCGATGTCCTGATGTTTCACTACACCGACCGGGTCCAGTTGAAAGATGTCGAGGAAGGAGTGCGTGAATGGATCCGCACCTTTCTCCAATGGAGTCCGCAAGCGAAGATCCATGTTGATAGTCGTCCAGTTCGCCCTCACTTTAACGATGATCGGCCGCACATCCTGTTCGATGCCGCAACAAGTTTTGCCGAAGGGCGTCGAAGCTATCGACAGTATCGAGGATCAGCAAATGCTGCCGTCATCCTGGAGGACGCACTACGGAAGAGCCCAGAGAGTCCTGCCAACGGATGGGCCCGCATGGACTATTAGTATTTTAAGTATTTTTATGTATACTTTGTTTTTTTTTTATATATATGCGCGTTTGCATTTATATTTCGTTTTTAGTAGTTCCATACTTTGTATTGTTTTAATGCACATTCGCATTTGTTTTAAAGACAGTTGTCTTTTGTTTTTATAGTAATTTTAAAGTTTTAGGGGATTTCCCTAGTAGTAATTTGATAGGCTATTGCCTATTTGTCTTTTAAATCTATTAGATTCGTTCTTTTAATTCCAAGCGAGAATTTTTAAATAGCAAGTGCTATTGTGATCACGAGCTGTGATTTTTATTAAATTTTATTATCCAACGGGATTTATAATTTTTGTCTTTTAGATTTCATACCAACGGGTATTTTTAATAGTTAACTTTTTGAGAGTACAGGGACGTACTCTTAAACTAGTTGGGGGGTGTAACGAATTCACCGTTTAGAATTCGTCCGTTTTTGTAGACACCCTGTAATCAAGTTGTATCGATGAAAGGTTCTCACCTCATGCTTGGGGGTGGCCGGGAGGTCATTACGACGATGACTCCCTGCCCTCCAAGATGAGAAGAATAGCCCAAAAGTACTACATCGATGGTTAATAGGATAGATCCTAGAAGAACCATCGATGCAGAACTTTTGGACGTGAGAATCTTTACAAATTGTTAATAGGAGGATGATCGTACATCCTTCTATATTGTTATAATTTATACATCTTATAGATGTTTTCGTTTTCTTGTTAAGTGATAGCTCACTTCTAGGTCCGAGTGTGTCCAAGAGACTTGGACACACCTGGAGCCTTTGTTATCATAATCAGATGTTTCATTGTAATATTTTGTATAAATATTGGACCGTGTGGATTGAGAGATCAGACTGGTTACATCTTACGAACTAGACACACCACTGATGCTCTCAATCCACAGCGAGTCGCTGTTTTTGAATAAAGTATCTTGTTGTAAATATACATTCGATGTGTGGACTTAGTTATTTTCTTGGGAGTGGGACTCTGAATTACAGTCGCCACAATGCCGAGGATTCGACCAGCTAAGAAGGAAGCCTCCAGCAGCCACGTGTAAGACGACATCTCTACAATATTCTCTACCACAGGTCTCCTGAGGTACCGACCCTTGTGTCCCTGGTGGTTAAGTGTGCAACACAGGAGCCAATAGACCGAAAGACTTAATCATCAACATCCATTCGACACTTCTAGATGGCTAGCAGAGATCTCTCTACTAACCCTACGGAAACGGGGATGTTACAATTGGTAAGCCAAGTATTCACCAAAAGAGCAAGCGAGCGAGCATTCTCACTCGGTTCTCGTCTGGCGAGTACCGGTTAGCGAGCGAGCAAACATGGTCGCGCTCTTGTTCAAAAAAAGGGAACCTCAAAGGGAAGACTCGATGTTCGTGCTTCTTTAGTGTGGTTCGTGATTATATTGTTGAAATGCTTGTGCAGATTAAGAGTGCTTGCTGTAAACGATGTATCAACTGCGAAGATATTCGCTCTGGTATGGATCCGCAAGGTGAGCATTTCAAGAGAACACGAGCAAACAGCGGCGAGCACGATCAAATGTTTGCTCTTGCTCGCTCTTTTAGTGAATACCCGTCTTATAAATGATTGCAAAGTCATGATTAGAAGTTTCTTAGTACAATTTAATGAGTTTTAGCTTTTACCTTTGACTTAAGTACTTCATTTAAGAAGACAACCCCCTGATTACTAATTAATGTCAGACAGTGAGTGACAGGTACAATTGTGGGTATACAAATTCGTGTCTTTCTCTTGAGTTTCAGGTAACAAACTTAATTTCGCCCCTTAATATAATTTATTATGAAGTCAGGGTGATAGAAAGATAGGTAAGAGAAGGAGGAGGAGGGATTCACTTTTTCTCTATGGAAACCAAATCGATAACGAATTGGAATTTAGATCCAATTTTCAAAGCTTCAATTCCTGGGGAGGTTTCCAACATAATTATCATCTCCCATTTAGAATTTCTCAGAATATCCAATTTTGAATCAGGATGGACATTATTTTTTTTAAAAAAAATACAAAATACTTCCTTGTAAAGAATAATAATAATAAACATGATCTAAATGCTTGAGATGAGAGATAAAAAGTTCAAAGGTCAACATATATTGTGCAATTAAGTGTTTTTCTACTTTTAAATCTCTTCAAATTTGATTTCTTCATCGTCTTTTTCACACATTTTAGATTTCATGTGTGTGTGTGTTGGCTACATTTATAGTCGTGCATTTCACAATTAATACGTCATCCTCCCTTAATCCGGAATGCAGGCTTTATATAATTATATTCCGTTATTAAGAAATCTTGAGAGGAGGACGACAAACCAGAAATACCGACTATAAACGCGACCTGAGATTGAAAATAGGAGAGAAAGAGATGGACAGTGGTGACCACTTGATGATTGGACTCTATAATAATCAAGACATTTCGTTTTTTTATTATTTTAACAGATTTGAAGCTATGAGAGACAATCCTTAAGGATCGATTGGTCGACACACCCACACACACGAGGATTCTAGACGAAATCACTATATATAATATTATCGATATATATCGCAGTTGTGTTTCTTGGGGAAGTTGGAAGAGTGGACATTATTTGTTATCCACCACCACCTCCTTCTCCCCTCTTCCTGATACTACTACTATGTCCAAAAAAGCGCTTCTTGTTATTCAGAAGACGCTGATCAAAACGCCACACGAAATACTGACTCACGATTACACGAACAGCGCCCTTCTCGGAAAGGTGCGTACACACTGTTCTTCTGAAAGAGTTTCTACAGTCGCCACAAACTATAACTTGAAGCTTGTGACGTCAAGGGAGTTGGATTGTTGAAGGTTTGCTAAGTGTACGTGTGTGTGGGCCACGAAATTTGGGATATCTCATATTGATTGTGTTTAATATTTTTTAAATAAATCTTAATTTTATTTTAAAAACGTCCTTAACAGGTACGCACTAAAACAATGTTTTTTAAAGGGTGCATCATGGCTCACTAGGTGTGCTGTGATTTCTCCAGGCCAAAAATACTGAGCTGCGAGCAAAAACAAGTATAGGAACCGACTACATTAAAGTACAGCATTGAGTGGTGGTTCCCAAATACTTCTTGGCTCACGGTACAGTATGGCGATGTCTGGAGAAATTGTGGCAAAACTCACGACACACCCTTTACCTTGGCCCTCCAATCCTTGATGGAAACTGATAAGGGCCGAGCACGGACAGGGATTGTCAAACCAGTCGAGACCCAGAAGCATTGCTAGCCTTCACCGCCAAACCTGATTGTCATTTGAGATTGAATCATTTGAGAGATGGTTACAGAGGCCAATCCTATAAGTCAAACTGAATCCCTCTGACGTCACAAGGTTCAAGTGACAAGTGTGGCGACTGTAACCCCACACATTCACCTCCTCCTTGTTTCCGGGACGTTAGTTGGTTGTGTGTGTGTTTCTGTCATATTAATTTGGTCTCGATGAACCCTCGGAAATTCCGTATATGTGTATCTACGTGTATATATATATATAACATATAGATCTGAAAGAGATAAGAGAGAAAGAGCGAGCTATAGAGCACGCGGTGGTTGGTTGTGTGCGTGTGTTGCTTCTCGCACATGAGTGTGTGTGGCGGTGGATCCGATTCCGATTTACGCACTATGCGATTTGTTCCACGTCAGGTAACTAAAGTGAGCCACGAGGAGGAGGCTGTGATCAACAGGAAGTTGCCAAAGGAACTACTTCTAAGGTATTATGATTACAAGGATTTTCTTAACGGCGCACACAAATCAATGCAAATTGGTCTAGAGCTTCCTTTTTTTATTCTTCTTTCAGAATCTTCTCTTTCTTGGACGTGGTGTCGTTATGCAGATGTGCGCAGGTGTCGAAAGTGAGCAATTATAACGCGTTTCTACTCATCTTTGAGCGAGAAAAAAAACAGCAGTAAATCTCTCTCTCGTTGTTTGTTGTTTAGGCTTGGAACGTTTTGGCTTTGGATGGAAGCAATTGGCAACGGATCGACCTGTTCAATTTTCAAACAGATATAGAGGTTCTCGTTGACTCTTCCCTTCTAATAAATTGTGTTTAATTATTTCATTGCTGCTGCTTCTTTTTCCTCTTCTGTCGAAAGGGTCCAGTGGTTGAGAACATTGCAAGAAGATGTGGTGGGTTTCTCAAGAAGCTGAGTTTACGAGGCTGTCAGAGCGTTGGGGATGCTTCTCTCAGGTCTCCTTCCGAAAACCAAAGAAATAGGAGCTTGTATATACATAGAGGTGGCTCAACTAAGAGCATCTTAGAGCTAAATTTATTCTAATTTCAATAATTACACGCACGCATCATGAATGGTTCTTGTAAAGAAGATTCAAGGTGCTCTTTAAAAAGCAAAATAGAAAGATGAGAAGGAGTGGCAAGAGAACCTTGAAGAGAGGCTAGACAAAACTCATGCACAAACGCCGTTTTTCTTTTAACATGAAGTTGAGCTTCCTTTGTGTATCTTGCTGAAAACACTTTGATTTTCACGTTTTAATTGTTCTGTCTGTTGTTTTAATGTAGAACGTTTGCTCAACAATGCAACAATATTGAAGAACTAAATTTAAATGGGTGTAAGAGACTAACAGACAGGTTGTTGTTGTTAGACAGTTCGAGGAATTTCCGAGAATGCATCCAGTTTGAACTTTTTATTTTTTTTATTTTTTGATAGTACCTGTGAAAATCTCAGTACACATTGTCCGAAACTAATTCACCTGGATCTCGGTTCGTGCCAACAGATAACAGATAATTCGCTTAAAGCTCTAAGGTTGATTGATAAGTTTCTTCCCATAGTTTTAACATGTTTCATGAACAGCTAGCTGGTTTTGAAACGATTATTCTGTCTTTCAGAAGGAAAAATTAAGAGAAACTAGAAAGTGTTTTAGAAACTAGAAGGATGGCTCAATCACTTAAAGAGGGTATTTTCATGTTGATATTTTTCAAAATAAACGTTTTATAGAACATACATACAATACATATATAAAAAAATATCGTCAGCTTAAAGTTGGAATCATTTTCAAACTGACATAAAAAGCTTAGATATCAACTTGAAAATACTTCTAAATGGTTGAGTAACCCTTCTAGTTTCTAAAACAAATTCAAGTTTCTCTTAATTTTGCCCCTGAAAGACGGGAATAATCAAGAGTTCAAGAGAAACCGTTCACACTTTAAAACCACCTCAAGTTTTATCTGGTACTTTGTTCATTCCGGTTTTCAGTGAAGGATGTGGAAATTTGGAGCATCTAAATATATCTTGGTGTAATCAGATATCTGAAAATGGAATCGAAGCGTTGGCTCGTAATTGTCCGAAATTAAAAGCACTCATTTCGAACGGTTGCCTACTGGTAAAGAAATTCTATCCAGAGTTTCTATAATTTCTGTTTTTTTACCATTTCTTAATTACGCGGTTCAGATTAACGACGATGCCGTCGGTCATTTGGCCCAAAATTGTTCCAACCTGAGAGTTATTAATCTACACAGTTGTTCGGTTTGTGTTTTTAGGTTTTCAAAGGTTTTTTAAACGTGTCGGTCATTTTTTGGTATCTGTTATTTTGTTTTACTTTGTTGAATTAGAACATAACCGACGATGCCGTTCAATACCTGAGTGACCACTGTACCCGTATACACTACCTCTGTCTGTCTCAATGTTCTCACTTGACCGATAACGCTCTTTTGGCGCTCAGTCGTGGATGCCAACATTTAAAGTATGATGAATGAGACTCCAAAATGTTTTCTGTTGTGTCTGAATGAATGAACGAAGAACACGCTTTCATGTTTTTGCTTTTGTTTTTTTCTGGTTTTATGTTTTTGTTTGAAGAACTCTCGAGGTGGCGAGTTGTTCACAATTCACTGATAGTGGATTTCAAGCTTTGTCCAAAGTGAGAGAAAGATAATTCTTTTTTTTTTTTCAAACTTGTTTTTCTCTTTCTCTTATTTTGAGTCTAATTAAATGTTGACAGAGTTGTCATTATCTCGAGAGAATGGACCTAGAAGAATGTGTTCTGGTAATCATTTGATTGCGGTTCAGCTTGTCGTACGCTAGATCTGAGCATCAAGTGGCCTCGACAGTCCCCGCCGACAGTATTTTGACTGATTTCAAAGCATTCCGAGTACCTTCTCATTCGTTCATATCTAGTGCACGGCAAGGTTTAAAATTATTTCACGTAAAGTTAAGCTAACGATAAAAATTTCTACATCTAGATCACAGATGCCACCCTAAGTTACTTAGCTTCCGGTTGCCCTCGCCTTGAGAAACTAGTAAATGTGCCTTCGAGAATCATTCGGCCCATCTCGATTCCGAATAATCTCGAGATTAAGTTTTTTTTTTTTCTCTCTGTTCTTCCGTTCGAAATAGAGCCTTTCACATTGTGAACTCATAACGGATGAGGGTATCCGACACTTAGGTGTCAGCCCGTGTTCCTTGGAGCATCTAACCGTTTTAGAATTAGACAACTGTCCCTTGATAACCGACGCCTCTCTAGAACATTTGACAACGTGTCACAGCCTCCAACGTATCGAACTCTACGACTGTCAGCTTATAACGCGCGCAGGAATTAAGCGACTCAAGGTCTGCATATATAGATATAAATATATATGTTAAATTTGTTTTTCCCCTTTTGGATGATGATATAATTTCTTCGTCTCATGTGTATTTGTATTTCCTAGAGTCATTTGCCAGACATTAAAGTACACGCTTATTTTGCTCCCGTAACGCCGCCGCCGCCCGTCGGAGGAACGAGACAACGCTACTGCCGATGTTGTACAATCTTGTGAGCGGAAGAAGAGGTGTAGGGATACGGTGATCGAATATTCAATTTAAAAAAAGAAGGGGGAGAGACCATATTATTGTGATTTTTCACGCCTCATTCTTTTTTTCGGTGTCCTAAAACTAATCTTGTTTGCTCGCTTGCAACATGGTTACGTTACTTTTTTGTCTTATTAAAAGCGAAACACTGAAACATAAAAAAGATGATGCTTCAGTGTATTTCTGACTCAATCTTGATTTACGAAATATACAAAGAAAAATGATATGCATACGATGATATAAGCTCATTGCGTTTTCTTGACTTATTAGTTGAAGCTTTTTGTACGTTGTTGTGTGGTTGATTTTATTTTTTCGCGATTCTGACTGAAAATTTGGGACATAAGTGAGATATTTTGTACTGATTATGAGGAATTATTGGTCTATATGTGTTTTATACAATTGCATTTGATGAGTTCCCTTTAAAGGTTGGTTTATACTGTGTTCGAAAAGTTGCCATACAATGCTAAGCGAAGAAAGCATAATCGTATTGCTTTGTAAGTACACGTCACATTTAAATTTGTTGGTGTGTCTATACCATAGACTGGGACTATACATGTGGAATGCATTGAATCTTTCCAAAAAAAAAAAAAAAATAAAAATAAACCCCCCAAATCGCTTCGTTATCTTGTAAAAACAGAATAACGAGCCGTGATTTTATGCGAAAAGTTCCAGTCGTTCCAAATGTAACAGAGCCGTAACTAAAGCAAGGTGAGTGAAGCACCCATCTCGAGCGCAAAGCTTAGAGGTGCAGAAAAAAAGATGTAAAATAACTAGAATGGTAATACTAGGAGCATGTCAGTTTTTTTTATTGTTGCCTAGGGTGCAAAATTAGCTAGGTGTCTGAACGTTTTTGCTGTTATAAGTTTTTTTCTTCAGTACGCTTTGTTTTTTTTTCGGCTGCTCTTTTTTTTTTGTTTTTTTGCTAAGTATAAACCAAGCTTTACTGTGGGCCTTTGTAATAGGACCTCGTATGTCCGTGTCGCCACAGTATGCATTATTTGTGCGGTCACGATTTGTTTTAAAAGATTTAAATTATTTTTCAATTTAAACAATGCAACTTTTAAAATGGTTGTTCGGTAGTTTTCAATTATGTTCGTTTTGCTTCTTACGTTTCGGGAAGGGTTAATTTATTTTTTTTAGTAACAATGAACAACTAAATAAATTAGTAGGGAATTATTCTTCTCATCCATATTAGAAAAAAATGGGGTAAGTTAATTAAGAAAAATAATAATTAGATATGTGAGGAGGAGATATATGTCCAGGAAACTATCCTAAATAAACAGTAAAATGATGTTTGTGTCAAGTTAAGTTTCCCCACCTTAAAGTACAAAAACCTTTCTCCAGCTGCCTTTTGAAACTTAAAAACAAAGTAATAGAACAACTATTTTCAATTTTCAGTCAATTTATTTCAGTACATTTGAAAATAAATTGTCCGTCAGTTATATTATTTATTTGGTATGGTTTGAACTTAGAAATTCGCCCAATCGGCGTTGGGATAGATCGGGAGACTGTTACTGAGTGTGTAGTTGTAGCCATGGCCCCTGTATAAAGGCTACATTTAATGTCAACAAAATGATAATTCCATTCAATTAACATTTGATAAATAATGTAAGGATATTTCATGACTGTGTTTATGGAGGGGAGGGGTGGGGATCGTTGTTCTCTGCAAATATTAAGAGTATGTTGTCGTGATTTTTTAGTTTTGGCTAATAACCCCTTAAAAATAAATTAATGCAATTGGTTAAATAAAGCTGGATACAGAAGACGAATCAATCCTGGCTTTTCAATCCTTGGCGTTGTTCAAATCATAATGCTTTACAATGATGGGAAAGTAAGCAATTAGAGAAAAAAATAGGCGCCGCCCACATAAAATTCCAAAAGAAAACGATGGACAAGCCAGAGTTGACCATCTTTATCTAGTTTAAAGGGTTGTTCTTCGTATTTGGAGTTTGTTGTGTTTGGAAAGTAGACTTTCTAGGAAGCAAACCGCACCGACCGACCGATTTTGCAAAGATCTCAGATAAATCTAAATGTTATTGATAATTCATGTTAATCATCGGTTTAATTGGCTTTCAGGCATTACAATGAGCATCAATTTAAATTTATATTTGAAATAAAAACCACACACACACATGTAAGTTGACAAGTTGTTCTGAACAAGAAGACTTTGCTTATTTTTTGGGGATGCAAATTGACTTATGATGATTATGACTTTGACGCTAATATAACTGGTATAATAACAACAACAACAATATTCCAATTTTATTGCAAATTTTAATCATATTTGCAGCTAAATGTTATTTATGAGGCCTAAATGTCTACAAAAATATTGTTTGATGAATTGATATGCATAATTTGTCAATTTAATATTTGTGAAAATCTTTTATCAAGTCAAAAAAAAAACAAGTAATAATAATACTTAAACAATATGGAACTGTTTAGAAAACATTCAAAAACAAGCGTTTTCGTTTATACTTTTATTTTTAGTATGATATTCGAGCTGTTAACAAACGTTAAATGATTTTTTATAGTTTCTGAAAAATACTGGTTCGAATATTTTATTTAATTATAGTCAAGAAGTGAAAAAAAAAATGAAAATTGAGAATTACTTGCTGGTGGATAATTCTAGCATGTTGTATGTTTTATTTTTACATATGTTTAAATAAAATAAAATATGAAAAAAAAATATAATCAAAACATTTTTTGATTTAGTCGAACTGCGTTTATTTTATGTTTTCAGTAGCAAAAGGAGAAATTGAAAGTGTGTTATAACTTATAAACTAGAACGGTAGCACTGAATCTGTGAATCACACCCGGACAGAGCCACTGCAGTGGCTAGACGTTTTGTAAAAATTTGAACGCAAATATACCAAGCGTACAATTTTTAGAAACAACATTATGAAGAAGTTCAAATTGTTTTGAAAACTAGAATAGTAAAAGATTATGTTAAAAGTTTTTTTGTGGCAATATCTTAAAAAATAAACATTTATAGCAATTTGAAAATCACTCGTTTTCGGTTTTTCCATTGACATTTCATGAAAAGCTATTTTCGCCTTTTTCAAACTGACATCAGTTTACTTTTTAAAGATACCATTATGAAAAACTTTTAGCATTTTCACCAACTATTCTAGTTTATAAAGCACTTTGAATTTTTGGTAATGTTCCTCCTGAAAAACGTTCACTTGAAGAATATAAATTTTCTCAAAACAGCGAGTGAAGGGGGGAAAGAGACCTCCAATAGAATGTAATAACCGCTGCAGTGGGACGAAAACAAAATAAATAAATATTCGAATGCTGATTATATATTGTTCATATTTTTCAAAATAAACAGTTTATAGAAAGAAAATTAAAAAATACCTACTTATATGAACTTGATAGTGCTCATCATCACAATAGGGCCTACCCCTATAATATGACTGGAGCTAATGTACCTTTCTAGTTTCTAAAACAAATTCAATGTTGTTTATTTTGCGCCTGAAAGACAGGAAATAACCAGGGTTGAAGGCCCGTTTACACTTTAAAACACCATTAACATTTGTCATATTATTTAGAATGTTAGTTGATCAAGTTGTGATTTCCCCCTACCACATTTTTTCTTAAAATTGTTCAATTCTTTATTAAAACCTTCACATAAATGCATGACGTAAATTAATACAAAATTAATTTATACTTAGTTACTACCAAAAGAAAAAAAAATATTTCATAACTGGAAAATAACCATCGGATGATCGGAATACTGATTAGGAAACTGCATGGATGCAGTCAGTCACAGGAAATTGAACAAACCGCCGGCACCTTATTTAAAGCTCAAAATTCATAACAATCATGCTTATAACTTGTAAAATTCATCAAATTTGATGAAATTTATCCAACGATTATTTTAACATTTAAGTAGGCTAATAATTGATACTGAATTACTGATATAAAACAGCTGTGCAAGGTTAAATTAGTTTACAAGATTGTTATATCTGATAGAATATACATTGTTCATAATAGAAATCATGATGTCATTAGAAGAAAAAGTGAACGGACACTTCGAGATTTTCTGAAAAAAAAATTCTATGTTGAAACCGCATTGGTTCATTTGGTTATAATTTTAACTGACGATGTTATCACCTATTTAAAGGAAGGCATTTACGTTCTTTTTGAAAACATAACATTTGCAATAGTGAACATAAAAGAAACGCTCTCAAATATGAGTATCCTTATTATAATTTGGACACTTGCGCTTTTTATTCTGTCTTCTATTAATTATTTACAAATAACAGGTATAATATTTATTCATTCTAGAAAATAAGGCGTGTGATATGTATGTATGATGTATTTTGTAATTTACTTAAAATAAGCATTTGTATTTGAACGACAATCAGCTGCAACGAGTGATTGCAAGACAAAAGATGGACAAATTGGAATTTGCGTCGAAATGACTGAATGTGCGGAAATAATTACATCGTTGAATCTTATTGGAAATTCGCAAATTGAGAGACGACGATTTTTGACGGAAAGGACCTGCTATTTTAATGGAAGTACTCCATATTTGTGTTGTTTAATGGATGTCGAAAATACAACCGAAACGAATTTTTCTCCCGAAATCACAACCGAAACGAATCTCTTTCCCGAAATCACAACCGTAAACACAACGGTTGTTGATGGTGAGCTGGAGGCAGTTCCTCGTGTTTCGACACTCACAATTAACGACGGTACTTCACGAACAATAATTAACTTTGATTTTTTTGTTGCGAACTTAGGAGTTCATTAAATTTGTTTCTAGATTGTGGTTATGTGACTGAGATGTTGGATTTAAAGATTATAGGTGGAAGAGTGGCTGAACGACATTCTTGGCCATGGATGGTAATTCACATTATTTTGGAATTGCAATCCTTGATAAATGAATCTACCTAATGTTTTATTTTTGTCTCTCTTTCGATATAGGCTGGAATTTATATTCAAAAACAAGGTGGACAATTTATTAAATCTCGAGTGGACTGCGGTGGTGTTCTCATCAACTCGGAATATGTTCTGACTGCTGCCCATTGCACTTACGGAGATCGAGAAAATGGTGACATGTGAGTCATTTTTCTAAGTATATTCGAATGAACATTTTCCAGTGTTTGTTTATTTACTGGTAAGTTTATTTGATATAGTGTGACTGGCGCTTTAAACGTCTCTCACCTGTCCATAAGCCTGGGAGATCATGACGTTTCTCGTGAAAACGACAGCACCATTCAATTGGACGTCGAAATACAAACTATCGTTCGTCATCCAAATTACGAAGATAGTCAGTTCAGCAATGACATTGCGTTATTACGGTTTACCAAACCAGTCGATGTCCAGTTGTATGTACCCATATGTTTACCGTGGACATTGCATAACGAAGCACTGGACAGACAGAATGTAACCGCTATTGGATGGGGTGACAATGGCGCAAATGGTAAGTGAAACAAATGTTTCTCTAAGGCCCTTGCTACACAGACCACTTTTGGTTTTGGATTCCGACCGAAAAATACAGTTGTAGGTTGTTGAACTAAAGTTGTTGCAACCAATAGAAAAACATCCTTCAAGCTGAGGTGTATAAGGCTTGCTACAATAATGCTATTGGGTTATGCTTATAGAAAGCAAATTATTGCTGATTCTCACTTTTATAATGAATAACACACCACATTGTTCAGTACAATTTAAGTCGGGTTTAATAATTAAGCCACTAAGCATAGTAAACAAGTCGGGTTTACATTAGGCAACGAAATGCAGAGTTGTAAAATGTAGCATACAGCAAGTCACAACAGATGGTACCTATTTGTGGCAGTGTTTCAGAAAGTAAAGCTCTATTCGACTTTTTCTTGCATGAAATATGTTACAGACAATAGAATGCCATAATTCATCATGGCACTTCAAGGTCACATAAGAGATGCATATAAATAACCATTGGCATAAATAAATTATAGCCATAAGTTGCTGCAGCAATGTATCGCAGTACCGTGTTGCATAATGTAAACTCACCTTCAGTGTGAACAATTGTAAGTTTCACACCATAGGTTGTGACACATTGCACAACAATGTGTTGAGTAGTGTGTCTCAGGGTTTAGAATGTAAATTTTTTTTCTGCAGCACTTCCTAGTTCCGAACTGATGGAAGTGGAACTGGAAGTTGTGAACACAGACACTTGTAGCAGATCCTACCAAAGACTTTTACGTCTACCTGTTCCCCTCACGAGGAACCACATCTGTGCCGGAACTCCAGCTGGAGGAAAAGACACTTGCAATGTACATATTTACAAGTCTATAAATGAACTCACAATAACTCTTTTGAGTAATTTCATCGTTTTATTTGTTATTTTGTTGAAGAGAGATTCCGGTGGACCTTTAATGTTGACCAACACGCCACAGAATGACATTCATAATTTGAGATGGACAGTTGTCGGTGTCGTTGCTTTTGGGAGTAGTCAGTGTGGAGATCGACGTTTTCCAGGTGTCTACACTCGCATTTCAGAGTACATGGATTGGATTAATTCAACGATGATGTCAATACATAATAATATCAACTGACATCGCTCAAAGTAAGCTATCTGGATTAGAAAGAAAAAAATTGTCTAATTGTCAATTTGTGTTTTATATTAAATCTCTGCGTAACATCAGACAAAAATCCTAATTGTAAATAGAATCAAGTATTTCTTTTGTATTTAGAATCTCGTAATGTACTTATATAATAAATATATATATTTTTTTTAATTTGAATAATTACTTTTGCAAGAAGCCCTGAGGGCGTATAGCAGAGTTACAATTTATGTAAAATATATAAAATATGTAATAAACTATACCTCTTGCCCTTTTTTCTATTTCCTACTTTTGTTTTATATTTTCAGCAAATTCTCATTAGAATTACAATGAATTCGGGTCTTTTATTTTGATTGTAAAACGCGCGTAATAGTGACGTCGCCAATTTACAAAAATAAAAACCGGTTTATTACGTTAGTCACTCATTAGTTTTAATGGGTCAGTTTACTATATAAATTGAATTAGAAAAAGGATTTTTTTGTAGATACAGACTTTGGAATTGCTCGGATGCATTTATTCAATGTGTGTTTATTAATTTTAACATTTTGAAAATAACCCTAAGTCGAGATTACAGCATATCTATAATCGGTTAATCACAGTTTTTAAAGTAAATTTGTGTGAATAGGTCATCAGACCCACGCATTTTTCGTTGACCATCATCAGTTCCAGGTATTTTAAGTTAGAAAGAGAAAGGTGGTGGCAACATACTTGTTACACCTTCAAGGTTATTCCTTTTTTTTATATATACAGTGTATAAGAAGGATATAAATTTAAGCTTTGAAGGGCACACACAATTACAACAAATTCTTATTTGCTCCAAGCTTTTTTTTATTATCTTCTTGTATTTTCATTTTATTTTTAGAACTGCTTCAGAATTTTTGGGAAGAAACAAGAAATTTTTCTTACTTTTAAAAGTTTTTGCTCTCAAGTTGTGTGTTAAAGACAATTTTTTTAAAAAAATTCAAGTCGTCTTTTAAGTGTAAGTAAATTTTACAATCTTTGAAAACATTTTGTATATATTTGAAATATGTAGTAAATTAATCAGTTATATAATTTCTATATTAACATGAAAATATACTAAAAATTTAACATGAAATTGTAACAAACAATTGCAATTTAAAATCTAATATATTATAATGTATGCATTAAAATGGTTTTAAAGTGCAAACGCTTTTCGAACTCAGATTAATCTGGCTTTCAGGTGCGAAATGAAGACAAATTTGAATGTGTTTTAGAAACTAGAAGCTAGGTAGCTCGATCACTTAAGGGCATTTTATATTTTTTAAAATAAACGTTTGATATAAATATAAAAAATGGCGATATTTTTTTAAAATTTTGTTTCTATAAAAGTTAATTTGGAAACATGTCAACATTAAACGCAGATTAACCAGAATTCCAATATCAGATGTTCATAAAAACATCTTAATGTATTCTGCATAATGAGCAATGAACAATATAATCTCCATATAAAATCAAATATATTGCTGTAACTGTAGCATGGTATATTTTTCTTTTACACAATGAATACAGGATAAAGTCTAATTTAAGCAAGTGTACAATTAATAATTATATGAATAAAACATAAATTAAATTGTATTTAGACCTAACCACTTGAGAATGACACAGTGCTCTAGTGACATAAATTTTAAAAAATGAACAACAATATTGATGAATTCTTAACATTGTAGGGATAGGCATTTATTGGAAAAACGTTCTTGTGTTATTATTTCAAATCTAACCAGCATTTTAAGATAAATAAATAGTTAAATCCGTTATTTATGAAAAGCAACATGACAAAAGGGGAAGAATTTTGTGAATATGTTTGAGGTTTCAAGGAGTATTTTTTTTTTTTTTTGAATTCATGAATTTTGAAGAGAAAAAACAAACATTTTGAGCAATGCTAAAACAACATGCAGGAAGAATACACAAATAAGAGGAAAATTCCATAATAAAATATTTTCTAGGTAAAAAAACAAACAAAAATGTAAATTAAAACAAGAAACTTTGTTCATAAATAAAATTTACAAATATCAATGTTTAGTTCGGGGAAAAACCGAGGTCGTGGTATCCCGTATATCAGAGAATTGAATTATTTTCAGAAATGTACATTGATGTTAATCACGCGATTGATCATCGTAGTAGTTTTATTGCACAAACAATAAATTATAGTTAAACAGTAATTTTTTGGAATTCATGAAAACACATAATGATTAATGAGTGTGTTTGTATTGGTGTGTGTTTTTTTTTCTTCCACCTAATGTTGAAGGGTGAGTTGGTGTCTGTGCAATAATTGGAAAACAGGAAACTTGAATTATGTTTCATATTTCCACAAACTTCTATAATTATAACTATGTTAATTATTTCAATTCATTTCAGTTATTTTTTTCATTTACCATAATTGGATAAATCAAAATTATGTTTGAAGCGATGTCAGATTCAGTGAAATTCGCCATAAAGTTTCTTCTCATTATTTCATTAATTATTACAACAGATTCTACCAGAAGAGTTGCACGACAAGGTAATAATTTTTATTTATCTAATAACATTATGGCGTTGTTTCATTTAATATGTGTTGTTTTAATTCACAGTAATTTGCTAAGTAATTTATTTGTAACTATTGAACAGGTTTTCAGTTTGAATCATCTGCACCATCAAGTAGTGTTCAAAGTTGCAGGATTTCAAGTAGTCAAACGGGAGAGTGTATAGAAATCCTTAAATGTCCAGAAGCAGCAGCAATTTTGGCTGGAAATCCAACTCCTGCACAGCGTAGATTTCTAATTGATAGGACATGTCGATTTGATAGAGCTGCTCCCTTTTTCTGTTGTGCCAAAAGTGGAGGAATTACGGAAGCACCGAAACCACCCACCGAAGCTCCAACACCACCCACCGAAGCTCCGACACCACCTACAGTTCCCACGACACCATCAACTGTAGCTCCACCGGTTGTTGAACCCGTGACACAACCACCAGTAATAACCGAACCAATAACTACGAGCCCGACAAGAGGATCAGGAGAGGCCAGTCAGTGGACTCTGGCCAAACTAAATGAAGGTATGTATTTACTGCAATGACAGACTGAAATTATGAGTTTGGCCTGCAAATAAAAAGATTTGTTTGGTTATTTACTAGTATGTGGAATATCAAAGGCACCACTGACACGTGTTGTGGGTGGACAAGAGTCTGAGTTGGAATATTGGCCATGGATGGTAATTATGCATAATTAACCATTTTGGCTTGTTTTTCAAAGTTTACTACTTATACTAAAAAATTGTGACCTCATATGTAGGCAGCTCTCTTCGTTGCAGAAAATGGAGTGAAGACATTTAGTTTTGTCAGTTGTGGTGGTGTTTTGATAAGTGACCGCTACGTTCTCACAGCAGCACACTGCATCGTAATCAAGGCTACTGGACAAACGTGAGACAATCGCACTGTTGGTGGTAAGTGTGTCATTAACAAACTGAATGGCTATTTTAGGAGGAGTCCTTCAGATGTGACGGTACGGCTTGGAGAGCTTGACATTTCTAAGGATGACGATGGCGCGACCCCACTAGACTTAGAAGCCGAACAATTGATCCCACACCCAGAGTACAATCCAACCACCATAAAGAATGACATTGCTTTGGTTAAACTTCCACGGTCGGTTGAATTCACTAAACTTATTTTACCAATTTGTTTACCAACTCCCGAGATGGAAAGTGATACATTTGAAGGAATGCGGCCGCACATAGCTGGCTGGGGAACTGTGGAGTTTCGTATGTAATTGTTTCTTTTGTACATATTTTGTAAAAGTAACCGGAATGTGTTCTCTTTATTAAGAGGGTGAATCTAGTTCAATACTGAGGCATGTTCAGATTCAAGTGACCAGTAACTCGGGATGTCAGGAAGCGTATCGTAGATTTAGAATAACTATTTCTCCATCTCAGTTATGTGCAGGTTTTCAATTGGGAGGCAAAGATGCATGTCAGGTAATGAGGATCAGTTTCTTTATTGCCATGTAATACAATTATTTTATTAAATATATTATTTTGTAATATTATGTGAATGAAAATATAGGGAGATTCAGGTGGTCCTTTGATGCTGCCAAAATCGAGAAAGTGGACAACGATCGGTGTTGTGTCAGTAGGTTTCCGTTGTGCGGAAAGAGGATTTCCAGGCATTTATTCGCGTACAACATTTTATTTGGATTGGATTAAGAAAAATACTCAACTAGAATAGAGTTTCTGCAATCTGGGTGTCCGGTCTATAGCATAACTATAAGAAGTTTGTCAAATCAAAGCTATATAAACCAGCAAATGTTGTTTGCAATGGCGTGAATCACACACAAAATAAATGAATGGCCACAAACCACTTGAGGTGGTGCCTGCCTTCAATGGTGTATTTTTAATGACATTTTTAAACAGCCAATTTTTTTTACCACACAAAAAATTTGACAATATATAAAATAAATGTTTTAATAACAACAATACCGGGTACTCATAATAAATTACACTACAAAATCCTCATTCATTTCTTAATTTTTATACTTATCAATCATGACGTGTTTTGAATCCTATTTTTTTTTTAATCTGTAAAAGAAATGAGTGGTAACGTCATAGCAATTGTATTTTGAAAAATGAAATAATAGTAAAAGTGCGTGAAATATTATATTGTATATTTATTAATTATTCTAGGTTTTGCCACAGGTGTTTGTATGAAATATTTGTATCACAATAGAGAAATTACATTATTTTACAATATAGATTGAGTCTAAAAGTTTATATTTCATTATAAATTAGATGAAACAGCTTGAGGTTAAATCCAATTCCTCTATCAGAATGAAAATAAAATTAAGTATTTTTATTGTGATTATCTTTAAAATGGCAATATGTGTAGAACGCGAAAACTCGACAATAATTTCAACAATTACAGAAGAGAAGGAGGAGGTGGTTTCGGCAACTCTGATTTTGTCATCCACCGAGTCGATAACAAGTGAGTCAATTGCGACCACCTCGAATTTGCCAACTTCCGCATTGACAACATTATCGACAGCAACGGAGGAGTTAACTGCGATAACCTCAAATTTGCCGAGACGTACTTCTAAAAAATGTAAGTTAAGTTTATTGTCTTATTGACAATTCATTTCTGATTAAAACATGTTGTTGTTGTTTTTGATAACTTAGTTGATTTTCGTTTGCAAACGGTAAACCTTGCACATCTCGACAGAATACCTGGTAAAGTGAATTCAAAATTTATCACTATTTGTAACATGAGTGTAAAATTGAATTCAGCTTGAATACAGTAGATTATGATGAAGCAAAAGATAACTTAACCGAAGAGACGGAACCAGGTATTTATTATATGGTGCTAGTCATTATTAATGAAACGCAAACTAATGGCATTTTGATCAACCCCAAATGCAGATGGATATCTATCACAATGTGGTTCCAGATTATTTTTGTCTGTTGGCGGAAAAGAGTATTCCAAGACAAACTTCATCTGGCCGTGGCTAGTAATAAAAATAGAAAAAACTTGGAAATTTATATTTTTTTGTTTGTGGATGTTTTCATTTTTATTTTGCATAATTTAAGAGCACTATTTTCGAGAAAAGGGAAGGAAAATTCTTTGTGAAAGCAGCACATTGTTCTGGTGCAATTCTAAATAGGAGATTTATATTGACTGCTGCACACTGCACTTTTAGGTAAATAAGCTATGCATATATTTTCTTGCTAAATAAAATATATTACTTGTTTTATTTTGCCAGGCGAAAGGCGAGTGATTTTCTGGTACGACTTGGTGTAACCGACTTGAACTTTCGAGGAAAACATGCCTTTAATTCTTTCGTGATTCAAATTATCGAACATGAAGAATACGACAGAGGAAGTGCTCATAACGATATTGCACTAATGAAACTGGAAATGCGATTGGAATATGCAATGAATGTAATTCCAATCTGTTTGCCTCGTCATCGTTTGCCAAGAAAAACATTCAGTGGAACCATTGCTACAGTGGCCGGTTGGGGAAGAGTCTCATACAGTTAAGAACTTTCCAATCTGAAGTCACAATTAGGTAAATGCCTTCGATTACATTTTGATGATTACTTATTGTAGGAGGAGAACCTAGCAACATGTTAATGAATGTGGACGTGCCAGTTGTGACAAATGTAGAGTGCCAAAGTGCTTATGCAGTTCTGAATATTACCAATCAACAACTTTGTGCCGGTTACAGAGACGGTGGAAAAGATGCTTGTCAAGTAATAATGGATATCATCTAGTGTTCTGTTTGGTTGCTATGCATTGTAATGCATGCTGAAAAACAAGAGAAAGTATATCTTTGGTATTTTTAATAGGGTGATTCAGGTGGTCCTCTCATGTTGAGGGTCAGTGAGTACTTTGCAGTTATCGGCATTGTTTCCTTTGGTTATGAATGTGCAAAGTCAGGATACTACGGAGTTTATACCAGGACTAGTGAATACACCGATTGGATTAAACGTTATGTTCCAAACGCCCAATTAGCATGAACAATAGGCAGCATATATTAAACTACAAAGATGCACTTCTTTTCACCTGTATTTCCTGAATATAATATATAATTAATAGGGTTCGGATTTTCATGCAATATGAAGCAAACTGTTTCTCAACCTGTGGCACACGAGCCAATTGTAAAGTAACAATCTCAGTTTAGATCAACCAACAATTATGATTTTTTTTTTCAATCAAAAACACCTGGTTAGAGGCTGGAATTCTTTAGTTGACAACTGATAGTAACCAGACAGCTAGCCTCTAACCAGTCTTTTTGATTAAAAAAAGCATAATTGAAGTTGTTCTAATGATGATGATCATTACTTCACAATTAGCACTTGGGCCATAGATTGAGAAACAGCTTGCTTGATTTTGCATGAAAATCCGAACCCTAATAATTAATAATTACCATAAAATTACATTTCAACCATTCTTAGTAAATTAAATAATAAAAGTACACATACGCTTCTGCAAAGAATCACAGACGTCGTTATAATTACTCTTATATCTTGAAATACAATATATACGTTTGAATTTAAGAGTACTTCAAAAAAACAAGCACCCGAGAAAGCCCTATTTATCTTATTTTTTGTGGGAGCTGCATTAAAAAAAATGTTTACCAATAAGAAAATATAGTGCAATTTATAAAGTAATTTTCTGTTTGAAAGGATTTAAAATTTGACACCGGAGAAGTTCCCTGAAATCAATAGAAACGCGTTAACATGATACTTGTATATTTAACAATAAAATAATTTGAGACAAATTAAAACCTATTTGATATGCATTCATTGTATTTGAACTTCTTTATGTATAAACTACGCCCAAACAGAATATCCAGACTTTTATAACATGCCATTTTTTCTATTCACCATTTTCACTTTAATACGCATAAAATCAAGTATGAAATTCATTATTTTAATAATTATTTTCATATGGATCCCATATGTAATAATACCGGCTATTGCGGGTAAATTTACTCATTTTTGTAAATAATGGCTCTGGTTTTTTTTTAAATTAATTTTAATTTTGGTGATTAGAAAAAGGATGTGGAATGAGTTTCATAAATCGTATCGTTGGAGGAGAAGATGCAATGGCAGGAGAATTTCCTTTCATGGTACTGATTAATTGTCATTTTCTTTATGTATTACCCCAATCTGTTTCACCATCTTTCTACGAGCATATATATATATGGAGCTTTTTGGTTTGTTTCAGGCAATTTTGTTTGTAAAAAACAGCGATCTTGGCAGATTTGATACGTTTAATGTGTATTGTGGTGGATCATTGATAAGCAGAAACGTTGTGTTAACGGCAGCACATTGTTTTGATGAGTTAAATTGGCAGTTTATTAAGAAAAATCTTTGTAACAATTATCTCTAAACAACTGTTTTAATTTTTTTTTTCAGACAACCATGGTCACATTTTCTTATTCGCTTAGGAGCCTTCGATATATTGAAAGGTAGCAGACTGAATCCGAGAGAACCCGTGGACATCTTTCCAAAAAGTGCTACCATACACGAAAATTATTCTAAGATCACAATGAAGAATGACATAGCTTTAGTCAAACTGCAAAAGTCTGTCGTATATTCTATGTTCATTTTGCCCATATGTTTACCTGTCAACAATTTGGACGATGACTTTGTTGGAAACTTGGCCACCGTGGCCGGATGGGGAAGAAAATCATATCGTAAGCTTTTTAAAAATTAACCTTATTCTACTTAATAAACTAATTGCTTAAAATTTCATTAAATGTCTACTGCAGGTGGGCGAGCAGCTCAGTTGCTACAAAAAGTGACTCTAAAAGTAGTTTCAGTAGCAGACTGTAACGTTGCTTACAAAAAACAGGACATAACATTAGCATATGGAACGATTTGTGCTGGATTCATCGAAGGAGAAAAAGACGCATGCCAAGTAAGAATTAATATTCATACATTTCTCGCGTATTGTTGCAACTGAAAAAGTTCGTTAAAATTGCTTATCCATAAAGACTCCCGCTCCAAAAAACAATTTCCAATTAGATTGCTTATTTATTATAGGGAGATTCGGGTGGTCCCTTAATGCTCCCGGTTGACGATCTTTGGACGATCATAGGTGTCGTATCCGTCGGTTATAAATGTGCTGAGCCAGGATATTATGGCATTTACACTCGAGTGACAGAATACATAGATTGGATCCAAAACAACATGGATTAAAAAATTGGATAAAAACTTTGTAAATGAAATTCAAATGTGGCAATTGTTTCGATTAGGAGCTTTAATTACATAGCCTCACTTCAAGGTTTCTTTATTCATCATTCCTCCCATTCTTTTCCTATTTCTGTTTAATAAGAGAAAACCTTGAATATCTTTTTACAAGGTCATGCATGCGTCTGTTTTGTGTAATGACCAAAATAATTGTACATTTTTCAATAAATGAAACTGTTTAGAGGATAGATTTTAATTCTCAGCAAACTTTATATTATAAAAATAATAGCCTCGATGTAGCCTTCTTGCTGATTGAAAAACTTATAATTCTTTTGAGTTTAATAAAGACTGAGTTGAAGTGCAATGGAACGAATTTAGCTATTGAGCCTATGGCACAAAATGCTCCATACGCGAGGCTCATAGTGGAACTACCTGTACGTATATATATCTTGGCACGTTCGCCTCTTCATGAATTTGGCGCAACTAGTCAGTGGCACATTTATATTTGTTGAAGCCACTAAGCACTGTGAGAATTCAGAGTCTGTGTGCTTAACTAAATTTTTTAACTTTTTGAAGGCAACTAAAAATAGAGCGCCTTGGCCGAAGATCACCACAGTGCAACCTAGATAACAATTCTGCAGCCTTAGCTTGAAGGCACGAGGCTCCTAATTGAAAGAATACCATAAAATGGATAGTGCCGAGAGCTACCTTATCAAATTAAGTTAGTTTAATTGAGTGTCAAGAGGCAATTACATAAAAAATAAAACGTGACGCTTAATTACTGATCAATAATGCAACCACGATGTCATGATAAATGAGAAATAAAAATAAAACGCACGACACATGTTGCGTATTTGTGTGTGTACGTAAAGACGAGTCATTGGTCAGTGCTGTTATCAGAACTGGTACTTCTCGTGATCGACGATGGACGACTATCCGACGACAACCGACCACCACTTGCGGCCCGTTGTGGGTTTACCCTCATGAGACCCAGAACATTCATCATGTTATGCTGGTCATCTTGATATTGCAAAAAAGTAACAATTATGCAAAGATTAGCTTTAAAGTTAATTGTTTACCATTGCGCACAGTGTCATTGCGTTTAGATTTTTCCTCTTCTTCCTTATTTGTATCGCTGTGGCTATCGACATCGTACTCAGTGGCCGTCGTCAGCTCCAGACACGCTGTAACATCGAGAGGATCGTTATCATCGTCGTCGTAGTCGTTACCGGTAAAATGGCACCACTTGTTATAACACTTCGATAGATGTTTAGCTGAAAAGTCACACAATTAGATGTAAGTTGACTCTCTCCAAGAACAAGAATAAATGTGTTTTGTGATAGTAATAAATAATAACCCATTTTGTCTCCACACCGCGAAAGAAAGCCACAAGTACACCTCATTTCCTCGATGGTGTTAAAGCTCCGAGGAGGACGTAATTGAGGAGGGTTAGAATGAAATTGGATCGCATGATCTGCGTATCCACGGTAACAAGAGGTCTTGAATGAACACAATGAGCAACCCAAGTTATTTCTAAACCAAAAAAAATTACAATAACAAAAAAAGAAATCATTCAAAAAAACTTGAACCCTCTACACAGAGGTAGCTCAACCATGTTGGAGACAAATGTTGTGTTTAAGTAAACTTTAATTGTAAAGCCTTGATTCAAGGTTCTCTTTATTCCTCTTACTGCAATCCCTTACCTTTTTATTTATCTTTATAAAGATACAAAAGGTAATTTAGATTAGAATCTGATCTAAGACTTTGGATGTGTTATATATGGATGTGGCTGCTAATCGAAAGAATAACCCAGAAACCTTTCGCTTTAAAGTAAAGAACGCTTGCTATTTATCAAGCACAGTGACACAACCGCTGTGACGTCACAAATTTCAAGTTATAGTAAGGCGACTGTAACTAAGAAAGAATTTAGCTCTAAGTAGAAGTAGCGTCTATCTATTGCTACATTCAGCGGCTATGGCAAGGAATGGTCCATGTTAAGTCAATTTAGTTGAGCTACCTCTATGTATATAAATAACGATCATAACTATGAAACTGACACAAAGTGGTTAGCCTTATTAATTGGTAATTTGCACTCTACGCATAACAAAGGTCGCTCTTCTTTCGTTTCTGTTCCAACCGCAGTAAAACCCTCGATATCGATGTAAACAGGCTTCGTCGTACTCGAGACAGAAACGGGTTTTACTCCTTTCACGTGAAAAAAAAACACCAACAGTAAGTAATTTCTTATTTAACTTAAAAATAATTGTATAAAAATTACCCTCGATATTATTAAAAGAACAATGGTCGTTTCTACGATGATGTTTTAGTTCTGTGTTAGACAGAAACGCCAAGCAACAGGACTGACATCGACGATTATGTGTCTTCGATTGGTGTTTAAACAGATGACGATAAAACGAATAAGTATGGCCCTCTTGAATTCCTTCGCCAAAACGTATGGGAAAAACTCTCAAACAATAGTTACACATCAGTTTGTCTGTTTTGTCGTGATCCTGGAAACAGATAAAATCGAATAAAAAGGGGAGGGGGAGGCGGTTATAAATGGATTTTACCTTCTGAAAATGATCGATGAGATCACGATAGAATGATGTTCGATATTTACAAACTCTACACTTATATGGCATTTCGGATTCCTTGTGTAACAACTTCATGTGGTCACACAAAAGAGCGATACTTCCAAATTCTTTATCACAGATGCGACAAACTGGAGTGACTGGTTCGTTGACGTGAACCTCTTCGACGTGAGACTGCATTGCATACGGAGATGCAAATTCTCGAAAACAGTATTTGCAGTGGGTGAGATCGCTAAGATCAAGATTGAACTGCTTCAATGCATTGATGTGCCCCATTAAGTGTTTCATCATCTTTGTATTGTCTTCGAGAGATTTCTTGCAAGCTTGACACTATATATAATAGATACAATCGTGATTCGTATTTATTACATTACAAACATATTGGAGAACTGTAACGGTAATATTCACCTTGAATTTAAATTTACCAGTCGCCTGTTGTTGGTCAACAGCAGCAACACCTGTCTTTGTAGCATAATAATAGGATTCTAATGGAACCCTGATGGACGGTGCTGTAACGGACACTTTGAGATACTCAGTAGGAGAAGGGGATGTCTTTGCTTTCTTTGACGTATTCGATGAACTCATACTAGATCTCTTTGCAATCGAAGATGATAACTTTATCTTAACCGCGGAATTTGTGCACGTTTTTGATTCTACGTCCACTTTTTTAGTCGTAGACAATAATTCTCCAACGTTTAACTTGTCAGAGAATGAAGGGAGATCTTTTGTCAGTTCAGTTGTATCTACCACAGTCAATCCGGACGCCAATGCGATCGGCACCGAATTAACCGATTGCGTCGTCACAACTAAAGCACAAAAAAAGAAAAGATTAATGATTAAAACGAGTTCCCCCCCCCCCCCCCCCCCCGGTAAAAGGTTCTTGATCGTAACCTGACGAAAAGCAGACTTGTTTAATGTGAGTCACAATGGAATTAAATGCATTTAAAGGATCTCGGCCATATTTTTCTCTCCACGTCAACTCGTGAAGTAGCGCCTGGATGGAATCTAACTTCAGAAAGTCCTTAGTGTCTCTAAAGATGGGTAAAACAAAATCGGCAAGGTATTCTGTAGTATTTGTATTGATCCTCTCGTTAGAACTTGGCGAGAAGTTTACTCGAAAGTGTGGTGGAAAAATGGTCCACAGCGACTTATCGCCAACAAGATCAGACTCTTTATCAATGAATTCACTTAAGAGATGGGTAATCCTGTCCTTGTTATTAGAAGTATAACTAGCGGCTCCGACCTTAACCTCACGCGTCGAGCGATCGTAGGCGCAATACAAATTAATATTCGGAGTGCCTTTACAGCTACCGAACTTTAATTCGCCCACTTCAACTTCGTGTCCCGCGCCACCTACTCTCCAGCTGCCCGATTGTTTCGTGCAAATCGTTCTTAGTGCCGTATACACCAAACACACAAACTCTTTGTTGCCGAGCACCTCTTGAATGACTTGTTTGATGTCACTGTTGCAAGCCCAGTGGTAGATCACTCGCATTATAACAGAGTGATCTTCTTTAAACTTGGAGAAGAAACTTCCGTGGTCGACCGGCACCATTACGGCACACGAAGGGCACCACCACTTGTAACCGTTATTAGTTCCAGCGACGGTCATCATGAGCATCAGTTTCATCTGAACATTCGTATGGGTCATACAGGTTCGATGACCACCAAAAAGTCCTTTCTCCATCATCCACTTTTCCACGGCCAATTTCCCGTTCTTTGTCAATCTCTTAAGAAATGCATCTGAAAACACAACACATACACGGAATTATTATTGCACCAGTTTATTAATTAATTAATTTGTTTACTTCTAACCCAATTCTAGTTTCTTGTTAATTAGAGAGGTGTCAGTCGTAAACGATTTAGGAATTAGTTTAACGGCAAGTTCAGGATGCTTAAGAAGATCAATGACGGCTGCAGAGGTAACGGAATCGGGATCCTTTTTCTTTAATAAAAGTGACTTTACAGTTTCGTTCTAAAATAAACATACAAATTTAGAGATTATTTTAGATGAGCCGGTTTTTAAAATGTAAACGTCCCTCAAACTTTGGTTATTGATTGTGCCTTTCAAGGAAGCGAAATTGAGAGAAACTTTGAAGTGTTTTAAAAAAACTAGAAAGGTAGTTCAATCATTTAAGTGTATTTTCATGTTGATCTCTTTCAAAATAAACTTTTCATGTAAGTTTGAAAATGACTCGACTTTAAACAAAGACGATATATTTAAGATTTTTGACTGTAACAAAGTTTATTTTGAAAGATATCGAAATGAAAATACTATTGAAATTCAGCTACCGTTCTAGTTTCTAACACACTTTCAATTT
The DNA here is from genome assembly GCA_036925085.1 of Brachycybe producta. NCBI lineage: Eukaryota > Metazoa > Arthropoda > Diplopoda > Playtdesmida > Andrognathidae > Brachycybe > Brachycybe producta. Next base: position 2,864,414 of record JAUPFP010000027.1, on the reverse strand, counting down.
TTCCTTAGTGTTGAATAACCAGAGTTTTAAAATCAGCTGTTCAACAAAACATTTTCAATATTCTAAAGTACAGCTTTTGTGTGTGTGTTTTGCGTGCGTGCTGATAGTTTTGTAAAACATCATACAGGTTACACTATTTAGTTTTATTTATCTAAACAAATAAATAGACATTACATACACTCATAACAATTGCAATCGACCGCATTCATAAGTTTAAAAAGGTACATTTGTTGTAACTACGATTACACGAATGATACAGATAAATCAACTTCATCCGAGCGATTCAATAACCCGAAAACAATAAAATACAAAATAACGAACTAGAATAAGGGACATCGAAAAAAGCATTTGATGCAAATGTAGGTAGGTATCACGGTTACATAAAAAACATTATATTTCAAAGACCAGAATTGTAGATATTTTGGGGGGAAAAAACCCATAGACGATTGCACTTAATTTTCTTTACCAAAGTCCCACAACAATAATTAGAGTCCATCATCTTCTGCCGTCCAATGCAAACCTCTGTAGAGTCTCGCAATACAAAGCCGCAACTGATTGAAAGTGTAAAGTGTTTCACTCTGTAGCTTGGGTAAGCTCAGATTGTATTGACATTTTGCCAACGAAGCAACATGATACAACATCTTTTCTGTTATACCCAAGATACGACCAAGTTTAACGTAATCCACTCGCTCTTCGAGAAAGAGCGAATCGATCAAGTAAACTTCGGCCGATATCCGAGTCACTTGAAGGATGTTTGCGATGTCGTCTATGGTGTGTCCGTTAGCGAAGAGATTTGCAGCGTAGTTCTTATTCGCAGTACGTCTCGGTTTGCCGTAAAGGTGTAACAACCGTGGTCCAGTCGGCTAATAAAAAAAAAACCATGATTTTAAATCGAATCAGTGAACATTAAAACAAACTTGGGTTTCAAATTTTGTATAATTTAAAGTTCAACATTTGCAGCGAGAGCAACTTCCAAAATGAAATTTCTCGATTCGATCGGTAAAGTATCGAGTTTTGGAACGAGATAAAATCACGTGAAAGTGCTCGACTACTGATTTATTCTTTTTCAAATTTCATACAGGTTGAGACGATAAATCGAGAGAGAGAGAATTAGAGAATTAAGTAAAAAGAACGATAGAGACTACATACCTGTCTGATCTTAAACCGAGCCACATTCGAAAGAAAGAGAGGAGGAAATTTCTCAGAAGAACGCCGACGAAACGCACTGATCCTCGTCGACAAAGCCAACTTCCGTGTCCCACCGTATCACATTGGACACAATGACTCACGATGGAAACAACAACAGCAACACACCAAAAGATGGTACCAATCATCTCTTTAGTTTTCATACCCCTTTTTCATAATCACATTTGATTCGAGTTCACCCTAAGTAAGTTGTTTTATGAACAGCTACTTTTCGAACTCTTAAGTTATTCTAGGTTGCAACACTAAGAAGAAATTCAAAGTGTTAAAAATCATAAAGGATAGTTGAATCACTTAATAATATTTTCATATCTTTCAAAATAATCATTTTTTCCAGAGCTAGGCAAAAATTAAAAAATATTCGCCGTTTAAAGTTGGATCATTTTCAAGATTTAAAAGATATCGAAAAACAAAACACCCTTAAGTGGTTTTAGCTACCATTCTAGTTTATTCAGCACTTTTAAATGTTTTCTTCATTTTGTAGAAGACTGACCAGAGTTCGGCTTTAAAACCAGCAGAAAAATGCACAACAAACAGAAATTGACAAATTGTGTGGAACACATACAAACATACGGTAACATTTGGCACATATCAAAATTAAACTCTTGTTTTAACATCTAAAGTCTACACCTGTATGAAATTTGATATAAGCAACTGCACGCACGCACGCACGCACGCACGTACAGGCACGCATGAAACACACACAACCAAAAAAAATGTAATATTCATACTTTTAAAATAATAATAATAATAATAATATATGGAATGAACTTGTAAATGTAACGAAATTCGATAAGAAGTCGAAAAGGAAAAAAGGTTGAAAACAATAAAACTTACCAATACCCTTGCAATTGATCCTCCTCCTCCTCCTCCTCCTACCCCTGCATTCGAATAAGTTACGGGACTCTTTTTCAGTGCCGTCGACCCCGCCGTTGTTGTCGTGGTCGTCGTTTGACCTAAAGGATACAAGTTGCAAAATGAAGTCGTGCAACGTTTAGTTGTGGTCAACCGACATTATTACCCGTTTGTAGTCGAATGGTGGGAGCCGCAACTAAGCAAACTGGAGGATTCCCTATCAATTTTGTCGGACTCGTGGCTGTGATAGAGTCTTTGCCCTTAACAGAGGATGCAAGAGAGAGAGAGAACGGATGATTAGAGGAGGCTGAGACGTAATTCAATACAGCAGAGCCGTAACTAGGGGGAGGGGGGGGGGGGCGGAAGGCGGTTAGTGAGTCGTTACCACCGGCCTCGTGCGGCGTAAAAAGCGGTCAGGAGTGCAAAATAACTAGAATGATAATACTAAGGAGGGGGAGGGAGGGAGGGGCGCCAGTTTTATTCTCACTTTGGGCGCAAAGCTCAGACGCCACAAAGAAACAAAGGTGCAAAACAATTAGAATGATTATACTAAACGGGCGCCAGTTTTATTCTTAGCTAGTTACGGCTCTGTCGATACGGCAGAATGTCATACGGTCGTTTTAATTTATGAAATTTGTATTTCTTTATTAAATTTTAAAGTGTAAACGGGGCCTCTCGAAATCTGATTATTATTCCGTCTTTCAGGAGCAAAAAACAAACTAGAAAGTGTTTTAGAAACTAGAAGAATAACTCAATCACTTACAGCGACTATATATAATTTCCAGGAATTTTTTTTATATTGATAGAATAAAAAAAATTCAAACTTAAGTGATTTCTCACAGAAACTGTTATGATCGCGATTGACGACATCATTGGTAAATAAATAAGCAAAAAGTATACCAATTTATTACTCGAATATCGACATACTGATCCTGAAATACAAAAATAATTAAGAGTTCGAGGGGCTTTTATACTTTAAATCAATTAAAATCTATTTCAAAAAAATCAAAAAACGAGCCACTCTACAATACTAAGCACGATTCGTACCGTTGAACCTTGAAACTGCTCGTCGACTTGCATCGGAACCGAATCAGATTCGACGAAAACCTCCTGACTGGACTTTAGTCTATCGGAAGTGCTCGTAAGTGGTTGCCGCGAGGCTTCTTGAACGCTTAGAAAGCGAGGCGGAGGAGGAACCGGATCGTCCGCTCCCAAGTAGATGATCTCGACATCAGTCCTACTCTTCCAATTGGTAAGTTTACGTAGAACGTCCAGATAATCACTTTCGGCCTTTCTGTATTTAGCCCATTGGACCGGAGAAAGGGTCTCTTCTTCGCACTCCATGGAGAGACCGATGTTCTGACGGGTAATGCTGTTGTACTTGAGAAACTTCGAGCTCGGCTGCGACGACGTCGAGATCGGTTTCTTTATCTGTAGTTTCTCGATAGTCGAGGATTTAAGCGGTGTACGAGCAACGCTAGGAGAAATCGTCATGATGGAATTTTGTCCGAGAGACGAACTGGGGATCGGAATGATGGTGGGGACCGAGTTGAACACCAGAATGGGCATTCTGGGTAACGAATGTGTGGTCGATATGTGAGGCGCCAATTGTCTCGCCGTGCCTGACGAGGATTGTCTCGCCGTGCCTGACGAGGATTGTCTCGCCGTGCCTGACGAGGATTGTCTCGCCGTGGCCGAGGAGGATTGTTTCGCTGTGCCCGGTGAGGATCTATATGTATATTGGTTCGGATGTGGTGGTTTTGAACCAGGTTTCGCTTGGGCTTTCCTTCTCGGAATCGGAGGAGGTGGAAGGGCCGTGGTCGCGATGATTTTACTCGAAGCCAAATACTTCGCAGTATCCGCGATCTTTGAAGAGGCCACTTTGGCCGCTCTTCTTTCAGATCTCATTTTGATCTCCGGCACATCCTTTTTTGGCAAATCCTTTATCGTAATCACCACCGAAAACAATAAGTAAATATAATTATTGAACTGAGAAAAACTAGAAAATTCAAATTACTTTCGTTATTGTTACCGGAGTTTTAACTTCTTCCTCCTTCATCTTCCTTTTTTATTTAACTAACGAAGCACCAATTCATGAAAACTAGAAAATTCATGAGAAATATCAAATTAAAAACATTAAAAATATCAATAACAGAAATTAAAAATGTTTTCAAAACTAGAAATGTAAATTGTGTTAAATGTGTTTAATATTTAAATTTGAAAGAGATCTTAAATTAACGGATCTCCGTATAAAGAGAAGCAGAAAGAAAGGAAAGGGGAGTTAAAAGGAATAAAGATAACATTGAAGAGAGAGCTATACAATTCAAGTTCACTCATCCACAGCATGTTTCTTGAACATGGTGGAGTTGAACTACCTCCATGTTTCTAGCTTGATTTTTCTGCTTTGAATGTGGTCCGACCTCCATCTCCTGGGGCTAACTCAAAGCTAAGCTTGTGCTTCACATAGAAGAGGTGCCCCTCAATTAATTTCCAAGTTCGAACGAGGGTCCTTTCACCCACAACCCACCCTCCCTTAACCGTGCCTCCAAAATAAAGAAGAGCCTTTTCATTTTTTTGTTCTCCCACTTCTCCCCCCTTTCCACTCAGTAATGAAATATACGTACATAGAACCTAATGAGACTCACCTTCTTTCACTTTGTATTTATTTATATTACGAAAACTAATCTACATAATTAGTATCAAGTCCAATGTTCACATTCATAACGAAGGAAAACCTATTACAATCATTTCAAACGTGATCGTTTTCAGTTTCAGGATCAAATTCCATGTCCTGCTGCATCTTTTGTTGTTTTGTAAAGTCCAATTCGTGGTTAAGAGGGCGCTGAGATCGCAAAAAGGAACTTTTTTTATTAAATTATCCCTGTGGGTTCATTTTTAAACGTGCATTCGAAAACGACAAGGTATGACAGAAAAAAGCCTCAAGTACACGCTCACATGGCCTTATCGAGTGTTATTTTTAAATTTTCTGACATAACACTTATGAATGTGTCGTCAGGTGTAGTTGTATTTAAGGTAATTTTCTACCAAACATAGTCGTTTTCGAATGCACCCATAATCATGTTTAGTTCACAATTTGAGGCTCGAATTCAAGAAGGAAACTTGACACAAAACATCGACTTTCGACAACATTATTACAAAAAAAAACGTACAAAAAAGAAGCTAAAATAAATAATTTCATTTTATTTAACAAATTATAAAACAGATTTATTATAAATTACATTTTTAAAAATTGATTCAATCAATCGACACACAATTATCAAATGGTTCGTTTCTACAAATGACCGATATACGACGTCCTCTTTCAATACGTTTTCCCTTGAAGTAGGATAGATCGTCTTTTAATATTTCGTGGGTAAATTCGTACCTAATCGGCCCTCTCTATAAACCAAAAACGACAGTTAGAACTTATATTCTTGAAATACATATTAACTCCGATCGTTATTGGTACTCATCATAATGTAGAGTGATCTCCTTTGAAGTAGAACGTCCAAAATTCGATTCATTTTCTCTTCGTCTTTCTTTTCCTTGTCTTCCTCAGGAACCAATCTCATGACACTTGAAGAGACGAGACTGAGACCAGCGATCGTATCACCACAGAACTAAAACAAATATAGCAACTGAAGTTTATTAGTAAATCATAAAAGAACAAAACAAAGAAAATGAAAACACAAGAAAAGAAAAAAACCCTTATGCTGTCCACGTGAGGTTTGATGTATCCCTCTTTACTTAGGTCTAAAACGTGGACGTATTTCATTGTCCCAGATCCATTCGACTGGAAGGCGAAATCTCGTACCCTTCGAAGGATCTCTTGATTCTTCTCGTTCCATTCAGCCTTCTCTGTTTCTCTGTAGCCATGGATTGCCTGTAAGTTCAACAAAAATCACAAGTCAGAAATGAAATTATTAAGCGTTTCATGTATTGCTACTCGTTAATTACATCATCCCAGTGAGATAACTCGTATCGCATTCGTTTCAAATAAGGTTCCAGTTCGTCCAAAAGTGACCCCTCTTCCTCTTCACTTATGAAATCATTGCAAACTACCATCGACTTCAATGCAATTTTCAAAATTTCCTCGTTCCTACTAGACATGTAATCGGGAATGGAATTTTTACCAGCGTCTACAATTTCAGACTTTACACAGCTACAAAGACGTCTGTAACTGTGTTTTATATTCATTTTAAATATAGAACGAATCATCTTTCAATTCTTTGTTATGGTATTCTATGAATTTCGTGTTAAAATCGAAAACTTCATTCATTTCTTGTTAAATAGCAGACGATGTTCACCTCCCCCCCCCCCCCCCCGCATGGGAGCCGCCTTTTTTACAGGCAAGTGTGCTCAGCAAGATGCAATCGTTTGCCCCACCCTTTTATGAGAGTCAGACCAAATAGCAACCAATTAGAAATTGAAAAGGGCAGGGTATGTGACGTCAGATCAATTAACAAACTAATTAAAAGTTGTCGTTTCTCATAAAAGGGCGGGGCAAACGACTGCATCTTGCTGAGCACACTTGCCTGGTTTTTTTTTCTTCGCTATATAATGAAAAGGTGATGCAACTTTAATTACCTTCACGAATTATTATTTTATTTAAAAATAAATTCAATTTTGTTGGGAATATAAACAATATAGAGTGTTTTAATGTAGTTACATTAAGATTACACTTTAATATAATAATTTAAATTTGATAAATTTGTAACTGTTATTTCACATTCCGTAACACGTTTTTTAATCATGAGTAAGTTGAATGGAAGATTTATGTCGCCATTTTAAGTCCAATTCATTATTGAGGGTAATATAAAGTAATTATTAAATGGCGATTATGGAGTTTTATTGTCCGCAAAAAAATAATGTAAGGGGTTTTATGATGTAAAGCGTTTTGCGAGAACTAGCGCCACCTGGTGAACTTTTTTGTTTTTTATGCGGGTTTTTGACGAATTTTTTTAGTTCTTTCTCAATAAAAGTCAATATTTCGTTCAATTGTTGACGAATACATTCTGGAATGTCGTTTCAGCCGCCAACTGCAAGACAAGGTTATTTAATGATTCTAATTGTGGCATTAAATGCTTTAAAAGTCTTAAATGGCTTCCCTTATTAGCTTTTTTATAATGTGATTAGGGCCACATTTGCCCTACTTTCTGTCACTTATGGCCTCTTATTTATTGCGTCCAATTGTAGAAATTCAGAACAGAAAGATCTTAGAGGAGCTTCAGCAACAAAAGAAGCAGCTATTACTTAAAACGCAACCAGCACAACAAAGGTTTTTAACTTCATTTGAATTTCAAATGTGCTACAATATACTAATAGATGCCATTTCCGGTATCGTTGATTGATCAGTGGCGCTGCTTCTGCTTCAGGAGGTGTTGGAAGTGGTATTCAGCCGGTGGCATCCGCGGCCCTTTCGTCGTCATCCACTGTTCCAATGGTACTAATTTATATAAGCAATCGAATGTGCGAAATTTGTTATTGGACGTCGATTCTTTTGTTTCGTGTTTTTTAGTCGTCGACTGGTGTCGTTTCTGGAACCGAAACTCAAGCTCTTTCAGTCAATCAGAGAACGGCCCTTCAGGTTCATTTTTTGATTTGACGACATAAACCCTACTAATTAGCAATTTTAACTAATTACGGGTGATTTTGTTTTGTTCAAATTTATATTAGCATGCTCATTCCCATTCGGTCGGTTATTTCATCACTCAGGATTCATCTTTTGGAAATCTTATTCTACCCGTTCTGCCTCGATTGGACAAAATAGGATAATGATGATGATGATGAAGGAATTCAAGAAAAAATGTAATTTAAACTCACTTTAGAATAATGTATATAGATAATCAGGATTATGTAACAAATTTCTACGAAAAAAAGATGCCTGTTATAAACTTTCAAATTCCGTTTCCTGTTTTTATTTCTTCTTGTTTTCTATGTTTGACTTCCTTTTTTCGGTTTATTTAGTATTTTGGTTGTTGGATTCTCTGGTTGTTAACAGTTTATTACACGTTGAAGGTAAAAAAAATGGTTTAGTATTTAATCGAGAATTATGTTATTGTTGCATTTATTTTTTGTGTGTGGCGGGAATAATGTTTGGCAATAACAGCGAGCCCGGGGGTGGAGGGGGGTAACGGGGCTTGTGTTTAGAACGGAAGAAATAAGACAATTCAGTGTTTTTTTTTTGTTTTTTGTTTTAAAGTTGAGTTTCAAACAGCTCATTTCTCAGAACTCTGGTTATTCTGTCAGGTAAAAAAGAGACCTAAAAGCTAGAAGAGTAAATGAGGCTTTACGTTTTGAAAATAATCCATTAAAAGATGACATATTAACAACACACAAGAAAATGTGTTGCACTTAACAAGTTAAATGCATTTAATTGCCTTTAATGCATTTAAATATTAAACATGTTCTACAGAGTTAAGGAATAAGAAACGATATGTCGAATTAAATTTTTTCTTTTACTATCTCAATATATTAGTTAATATTTAAGTATGTTAAATTTGCAATTCTACGTGTATATAATTGATTAGTGCAGACATTGCAGAGCCATGATTAGCTAAACTGGCTGGTGGGTTATTAAAACTTGTGCGAGTAAGAGTATGAGTTTGAGCGAATTTTAGCAAAGTTGACTAAGTTTGCTTCTGAACGAGTTTAGGGAGTGTGTCTTAATTTCAGCGAGTTCCAGATTTTGAGCGAGTCATGGTTTTGAGCAAGTGGTAGAATAATGTTATGGTCAAATCTGCGTAGCTTATGGCTTACATTAGACTGAATAGTGTCGTCAAAATGACTTGAAATAGCCTTGAATGAAATGATTTAGAATAGGTCTTGTCAGTACTTGACAAAAGAATACATTCCTCCTATGACGTCACCTTTTTCTTCTGTACCATATGCGGAATTCAGTTGGCCAGAGCATAATAATAAGTCCTAAATTTTTTTATGAAATGTGGGAGAAAATGAAGACAACTCCCACGAGAGAGTGAGATAAAGACGGCTTGCAGAGTGAAAGAAAAATAAGCCCTAGATTCGTTTAGAGTGTTTATGAGAATACTTTTTATATAGACGCACCCCAAAAATGGGTTATATCTCGAGTTAACCTTGATGGATTTGCCTGAAATTTTCACCATAAACAGATCAGCTTTTATTACAAACTTTCCGCTAAACAAAATTTTTTTTCTTAAAAAGGTAAAAATTAAAAAAATTAAAAACTGGAAAATGGTCGTTTCATAATTATAGACGCACTAATGAACTTTTCATTTTAATTAATTATTGTGACAAAATAACATTCGGAACACAACAGTAACATTAAAATTTATAAGGTATATGACTGTCCTAATGTTTTAGTCCTTAAAACATTGTTTTCTACATACTTTAAACTAGATTTATAAACATATTTACAGAAATTCTGTTCCGAAGCAGCTAAAATGGCACTTTTCAGCTTTAATATTGCACTATAATCATGGCAATCTGCTTAATTATCACATACAATGATATCCCAAAAGTTTTCTACAAGATTTAAGTCCGGGGGACACGCCGGCCATTCGAGAGTTGTGATATTTTGGTTCCATAACAATTCCTTCATTAGGTTATTGGAGGAAATTGGGGCATTTTCTTGCTGGGATACTAAGCTAATGCTATGGAATTGATGTTTTATGGCAGTACATACTCTCGTAACAATGTCTGATAATTGCTGATATTTCTTTTGGTTGAAATAAAGGCTGAGCCTGCTTTTCAAAAACTAAGCTGCTCGTACCAAAGGCACTAAATGTTCCCCATATTATTAGGCTCCCCCACTGCCGAAATTTTCTTCAGAAAAGTATTGTGATTTTTTCCTCACATTTTTCTAATATGAAGAAAAGAATAAAAACCATCAGAATCATCTTGGATGAATTTTTCCAATGGTGGTGGGAGCCTGACAATATGTGAAGTGTTTAGCACCTTTGGAATGAGAATTTTTGCCTTTATTTCCACCAAAACAAATATCAGCGATTATCAGACATTGTTACGAGAGTATGTACTGCCATAAAAAATCGATTCCATGGCATTAACTTAGTATTCCAGCAAGAAAATTCCCCAGTTTCCTCCAATATTCTAATGAAACAATGGTTACGGAACCAAAATATCACCACTCTCGAATGGCCGGCGTGTCCCCCGGACTTAAATCTTGTAGAAAACTTTTGGGACATCATTGTATGTGATAATTAAGCAGATTGCCATGATTAGAGTGCAATATTAAAGCTGAAAAGTGCCATTTTAGCTGCTTAACGACAGAATTTCTGTATATGTGTTTATAAATCTAGTTTAAAGTATGTAGAAAACAATGTTTTAAGGTCTAAAACATCAGGACAGTCATATACCTTATAAATTTTAATGTTACTGTTGTGTTCCGAATGTTATTTTGTCACAATAATTAATTAAAGTGAAAAGTTCATTAGTGCGTCTATAATTATGAAACGGCCATTTTCCAGTTTTTAATTTTTTTAATTTTTACCTTTTTAAGAAAAAAAAATTTTGTTTAGCAGAAAGTTTGTAATAAAAGATGATCTGTTTATGGTGAAATTTTCAGGCAAATCCATCAAGGTTAACTCGAGATATAACCCATTTTTGGGGTGCGTCTATATATCTGAAACGCACTGTATATTGCATTATACTGCTTTAGGCTGATGAATGAAGAAAAAAAAGTATTCAGTTGATTTACTCGAACTTAATATGCCGTGAAAAGTGACGTTTTTAAGTCGTATGTCGAGAGTAGAAAACTTAAAAAAAATTGCAGCAGAAGAGAGTTAACATCGTTCTTAAATAATAAATTAAAAATTTCTCTTTATCGCCTAATTTTTTTACTTAGCTTCCTGTTATCTTTACAGCGTGTAATATTCAATGTTGTGCAACACTCGAGAGAATTCTTTTTGTATCATTTAATAAATATATGATGCAAAATACGTAAAATAATTTTATTCCTATGTTTCAAAATGAATAACTTTATTAATGCAAAAAGAATACTTGAAGAAGAGACGGGGAAAAAAAAAAGATGCAAAAAGCAAATGATGCTGCACCAAGTAAGTGACGTCACTTCATTGTAATCCAATGAGATGTGTCCAGCCTACTGCTGATTGGCTTACAAATATACTGAGAAAAAGAAAGAGATATAGGATACACACAAATTTTGGGTTTGAACTTTTTTCTCTTCATCCATGTGGATTCTATGATGATGATGATGATGTTTTAGTTATTTCTGACACATACAAGAATAGTATATTGTGTTTTAGCTCCGTATTTTTGAAAGAAATATTTTTTTTCAAAAGGACAACTTCAAGTGTAAGTTCATTTTCATATTTAAAACTGTTTAATTGAATTAAACTTAAATAGACAAATTAGTTTTCGTTGTTGAAATAGGATTACGAATGAGGTGTATAGAAGAAATTGACCTCAACAATTGATCTTTTAATAATTATTCTTCAAAGAGAATTTAGTAAATTGACCTCTTCAGATATTGTATATCACATTCACACATTTTAGTATATTAATCAACAATAGGTCGGTAAACATAATGTGATTCGTAACCTACTTAATATCTGGTTAACGGTGTTTAATAAAATGCAAACTCTTAATTATATAAGTCATAAAAAATTAATTAATTATTTACACATGTAATCGTTTGCATGTTTAATAATTAAATTCATTTCATGGTCATAATATGTTTGTTGCTTATAAAAGAAAAACACAAGGATTTAATATTGAGAAATTTGAAATTTTTTTAAGAAGGGATCCATCCTATGCCTAGTGTAGCATATCATGTAATGGATCTCATTGTGGCCCCTTATTAATTTATATACATAATGTGCCAAAACGTATTGTGGCCCCAATCTTATTATCAAAAATGGACCGATTTGTGCAGCTAAATCGTTCAAAATTAAATATCTCAGGAATTATTCGGGTAATTATTAGAAACATAATGTATATCAAAATGTAGTTCTTCTATAAATTAAACAAGTTTTTAACGAATTAAAAAAAAGTTACCGAAATATAAAAATTGAGGTTTATAAAAATGTATTTTTTTTTTCCTGATGGAAACTATTTTAAAACCTGGATTTTTTTTATTTGAATAATTTATTTTTATTTTAATACCAATTTGTTTCACATTTTTCTGTAGCTACATTTTGATATGATGTTAACAAACACCTGACGTTTGAAATGTGTGGCATTTGTAATTTCTGAGATATTTAATTTTAAACGATTTAGTTATTTCCTCTTTTTCTACTTTGGGTAATAAATTAGGGCCATTGGTTTTGTGACATACTGTATGTATTCGGTTTATCTCGAGGGAATTTTTCGGATGTCAGACATCCTACTCATTTGTTATTTATTAATTTGGTGATTAGCGTAAAACATGAACAACAATAACAAACAACATCTACTAACATTTCAGATTATTAATTTATTACTAAGTGCTTTTCTTACTTGGACTGGGAAATTCGGAAACAAAAAATTAGCCGAATTCGGGATTTAAATAAAATATATAAAAATACGAAAAAATTCAGGGAAAAAAATTACTATTACTATTACTATTTCTGGGAGAAAAAATATCAAAATATTTTTAATTATTATAATATTATTATATATATACAGTGTGTGTATATATGTATATATATATATATATATATATATATATATATATATATATACATATATATATATATATACACACACACTGTATATATATATATATATATATATATATATATATATACACACACACTGTATATATATACATATACATATATATATATATATACATATATATATATATATATATATATATATATATATATATATATATATATATATATATATATATATATATATATATATATATATATATATATATATATATATATATATATACATATATATATATATATATATGTATATATATTTATTTATTTATTTATATATATATTTTTCAATTTATGTAAAGATGCGTACAAACGGTCAATTCTAGCTTGTCAATTCTTGGCATGAAAACATACGCGCTTGTTCAATTAGTACTGCATGAAAAAGAGAATAAACTTAAAAATATTCTTCTCTACTTAAAAAGAGAATAAAATTAGGTGCTGCCCACATAAAATTGCAAAAGAAACTCAAAAGATGGACAAGCCAGAATTGACTGTCTGTATCTAACTTATGGGGAGGATCTCTAAGGGCTTCTTTATAATATAGCCTCACATCTGAAGTTTTTTTAAAGAAATAAACTGTTTTATAGAATTTATCTTTTATTGAGTTGAAGATTTTAAAGTTGAGTAGGTCAAATAAACTGATATAATTCATAAGTCTAAAAAATCCTAAATTAATAAAAAAAAATTAAGATGAGTAGAAAATGTTAAAACTTCATTTTCACGAATTCGATAATATAACATTTTTGCTCGAGTAAATCGGGGTTCTAAATTTGAGCACATATATTTAACATAATTATATTTATATATTCTAATGCTCTTTAATTCCTGTTATTCTGAAACTTTTGTTATTTGGGAGAAGTTTCATAATTTCCTATCCCTGAGGATTACTCTGAAATTGGTTTCAACAGAACGAATGAAATCCTAGTGTTATTACTTCAAATGCTGTTGCGATTTATTGAAATTAAACGATATTTTTTGAAAAAAAAAATAATGAGACTAGAACTTGTTTCACTGCATTACAATCATGTCTGAAGTGATTGCCTTCACATAAGGGGGAAACCATCGAACTTATAAAGTCTTTTTTCTTTTCATTTTTTGTATTTTGTCAAGATTCGGGGATGTTGTCTGAGTATATATTATATTTGAGACCATCATCATCATCGTCATCGGCAGCAATTTGAATGTGTTCTGTTTTTATTTTTTGAGTTTATTGACACTAGAAACACTGTGTCCTCCACCACTCGGTCTGTGGCTATGTTCTTTCATAAATTGAATTACGTTTTGACACTGGTGATTTACGTTCTTGATGCTGGCTGCAAGAATTTCGTTTTGACCTCCTCGTCTTTGAACGAGGAGGACTTCGAGTCTCCACAACTCGATTCCAACTTCATCGAGTCTGTTCTCTCCAAGTACAAATTACCTCCCTTTCCAGAACTACCTCCTTTGCCCTCAACTTTATCAAACAATCGTAAGTTGATTTCAGATTTGGCTTTCTTTTGTGAAATGAGTACTAATTACATAATATGGTGATCATTAAGTCATTTTGTGTGAATCACAAACTAACAAACTGAAAGTTGTTGACAACTTCATTTGGAGTTACTTGTTCTTTGACGTATTAAATATCATTACATTTTTATGTGGGAGCTAAGTAGAAACACAAAATTACACTAAAGTTATTACAACTTCCGATGTTTTTCGTAATTGTAATGATTAAGATTTCAGCACTTCGGTTATTCTGTTTTTCAGAAGCAATACTAAGGATAAATTGAAAGTGTTAGAAATTAGAACGGCAAATCATCAAAACAAACATATTTAACGGCAAAAAAGGTTTATTTTAAAAGATGAAACTATTCGTTAAGTGATTGAGATACTCTTCTAGTTTCTAAAACTTACAAGTTTCATTTAATTTTGCTGTTCCGAAAGACATAATAATCAAGAGCTCGAAGGACACTTGTTTACATTTTAAATTATTTATTTCCAGCGAATTTGCATAATGAGGTTGCTGTTGAATGGTTAGACAAGTTCAATGAGGTGTATCGGCAAATTTTACATCTTGGAGCCCAACTGGACTGGGATTATAACACGAACATAACCATTGAGAATGCAAAACGTCTTTCAGACTATGGTCTCTTTAGAACTACTTATTTGAGACCGTGGCGTCTTCAGGCTCAATTGTTCAATGTCCACCGTTTGCCACCAGACGTGGCGAGCCAAATTCGAATTATTCAACGTGGAGTCAGTTCGTTGAGTCCAAAGTCTAGCAGGTAACACAAAAATATTTGATTTTTATGTCAATCCTGGTGTTGTTAACTACTTGCGACAGTTTCTATTGCTTACTTTTCTATTCTAAAATTATACATTCTAGCGTGAGCTTTAAAAGGAAGCTTTTTGCTATGAATATTAGCCATTATTTTTAGTTGGCCTCCTGTTGATTTTCATTTAGAATGAAATCTCTTAAAGAAAGAAAGAAAAGCTATTTTAAATTTAATCTTTCTTGAAAACCATAAATTTCTCTGTTGGACACTTCAATTAAACGAAAGTGAGTGAATTTCTTACTTTTTTATGTGTAACGCAGAAAGTTAGCAGTGATACACCATACAATTCAGAGCATGTACAATGCCGGTAAAGTGTGTTTAGGAAATGGAACTTGCTTAAAAGGAGAACCAGATCTTTCACGTTTGATGGAAAAGTCTCGAGATCCTCAACTTCTATTATGGGCTTGGAAATCTGGCGTGGATGTCGTTGGACCACCTATGAGAAAATTATATTTTCAGTTCATTGATTTACAAAACGAACTGTCTCGTTCTGGAGGTTTATTTATTGCTTTTTCCTTGTTGCAAATTTTCGGAGCTAAAAGACTCGTCAATTAATATATTTGCATGGTGTTTATAGGTAGGACTCGTATAAACATGGGTGAAATTTGGCGTGCCGAAATGGGTGGCGGAGGAAACTTTGAAATCGAATGCGAACATTTATACGAACGAATTCGTCCACTTTATTATGAACTGCACTTGTTTGTTTATCGCAAGTTGACTGATTTCTACGGTATCGAAGTGATGGGAAATGACGGTTTCATTCCTGCTCACCTTCTTGGTATTGATTCTTGCTTTCATTTTTATTTATATTAGAAAAACTAGCTTTTAAAGGTTCACTACACCTACCAAACTAGTTTTCTATTCTCCTGAGACCGTTGTTTTGATACAAAGAGCAAAAGATCCTTACCCAGTGGGCATTATCTAAAAAAAAATTGGGGTCAAACTTCTAGCTTAAAACACTAGTGTTATGAGCTATAGCTTTTTTTTTTCCTCTAAAAATCCGAACAAATCTAGTTGCAACCTCTGAAGAGATTTTCTTATTGTTGATTCACTTTTATTTACCTATATAACGTGTTATTTGAAGCAATATGAAATAATAAAAGTATAAGAAAATATTACTAAACACGACTAGTATTTGTTATTGCCATAGTAAAATGTCAAGTTTATGGCTGGACTTGTCGCGCAGATTTTAATTAGTGGTTTTATTATTATACTTGCTCATCATTGTAGAAAAAAAACTTTCTATAATGTAAACAGTGTTTTTTATCCTCATAGTATGGTTTCATTGGATAATATTAATTTTGTATATACATTGTCAGATGTGTAAATCGCCTTAAAATTTAAACAGACAGAAAATTACATGAAATTGTTTTTTTTCTTCTTCTTGGTATCCTAAGTTTCTAGCTTATTACGAAAAAAAAAAAAGAAATTGCTGTAATAGTCTAATATAGTAGACTTTCTTTTGTTACACATAGACAACAGTTAATAAATTCTTATCACGTCTGTAGCTACGAAAGTAAGATTGGTTAGAACAAATATAATTAAAGGAAAAATCTTATTTTATATTCCGTAAGACCAGAGAGCTATTATGTGTCATATTATACCTTACAGATTAAGTCTAGCTTAGTTGCCGGTGTATCTAGCTATTATTTTCAAGCTTTAATTTAATTTACAGTTTTAGATGAAGTATTTGGTTTTGTATTTCAAAAAAAAAAGATTGAAATTGAACACACAGATTAGAAGCCTATATTTTGTATAAAAAATTAGGCCCCGTCCACAAAACTTTATAGGGAACCCAGACAATAAGGCCTGCCAATGCCCATGAGGCCCACCAGTCCTGCAAAAGGCATGGATTGGCCTTTTTCAAATGCCCGCCAGGCCCACAAAGCTGATTGTTTTTGTTTTTTCATAAAATTGCAAGACTGTAGGGTTTATTCTAGATCCCTAACGTAGAATCATATTTGTTTTTTGCTTTTCTTAATTAAAGTTTCTTATAATGAGCTCCCTCATATTTGATTATTTTATGGCTTGTAAAATGTATATTTAAAAAAAGTTATGAGGAGAAAACATGTAACCACAACGAAGAATTCAGTTAAACTTAATTGATCGATGGGAATATAATGAGAAACTTGATGTATAATATTTGTTTAAACAACTTTATGTCAATTTTTTTTGCTAGTATATATTTACATTCTAAATTATATTTGCATAAATTAATTTTTTTGCCTTAAACATAATGGTATACAAATGTTGCTTTTCATTTGTATTGTCTCACAGATGTGAGACTGAAAATTAAGCTTTTTTATTTGTTATATTAACCCTGATTCGCATCGTGACGTACAACACAAGTAATGCAAGGTTGCTCTTTACCGCGCATTTGCATTTTTCAAACGCAACACCAACCAAAGTCGATGATAAGTGACTGCATTTGGCATATGCGCTGTAGCGAACCACTTTGCATCGCTTCAAGGACCTAGGTGTGAAGTAAACCTTAGGCTTTTTCTTCACGATTTAAGTTACAGTTATGAAATTTTGCACGATGACATTTTTGTTTAACTGTAAACAGGTAACATGTGGGCTCAAGAATGGGACGAACTAATTGATATTGTGAGACCGTATCGGAATCGGCCCTTGTTAGATGTTACGCCTGAAATGCAAAGTAGAAATTTCACTCCGATTACCATGTTTAAAATGGCCGAAGACTTTTTTCTTTCACTGGGATTGGAACCGATGACACCCGAATTTTGGGAAAGATCCATGTTGCAAAAACCTAAAGATGAAGAACACCGTGATGTGGCCTGTCATGGATCCGCCTCCAATTTCTACGATGATCACGATTACAGGTGAATGTACTAAAAAGTAACGCTTTGTATAATGATATAAAAAGTTACTTTTATTAAGTTACTCTAGTTGATTTTATAGAATTAGAATGTGCACCGAAGTGACGATGGAAGATCTGAACACGGCTCATCATGAGATGGGACATGTAGAATATTTCATGCTGTATCGTCATCAACCGATTCTCTTTCAGGACAGCGCAAATTCGGCCTTTCACGAAGCCGTTGGCGATACCATACAATACTCCTTTTTAACTCCGAGACATTTGCATCACGTTGGACTTTTGAAAAACTCCAATTTGGAAGATTCTGGTAAGATTTATATTTCTTTTTTTCGTGTTTGCCTTGCAATTTTACTTTGATGTTTGTATTTGAATTGTGACAAACGGAAGAAGAAGAAGAAAACGTTAAATTAGATTTCAGGTTTTTTTTTTCTGGTGGCGAAATTGACAGAAAGATGCTCGTAGTTTCTTAAATAGAGACCGAGATATACGTTTGGCCTAACGCTGAGACATGTATGAAACAAACGTTTTCCTCTTGTCAACTAAATTGGATTACAAATCCTCCCAGAAAAAAACGTTCACTTTGGATTTACGTTGTCGACAAGCAACTGACCATAAATTGTTTCATCACTTCTAGTTTTTTTTCCTACAATCAATAATAGGTAGAGTATGGGTAAGGAGGAGGGGGGGGGGGGGGGGGTAACTATGTTTTGGATGGTTCTTTCCTATTATTTGAGAGAATTGACTAAAAGTCCATTTTTATGACCAATTCACCACCTTCTTTCCTTTCAAATATGACAAATACTGTACAAGTAATATTTTTTGGCTCAAATCTCAAGAGAAAAATGAGTATTTTCCACCAGTCATCTTTTTTTTTTTTCTCGTCTTGTTTTTCTTTTCACCTTTTATCACTTTTCTATCCAATCATTTATTTTTGTACATGTCAGAAACGTCAACTAAACGTTCGCATTATTACTATTGTTAGAATTAATTTAATACATCATTATATATAGAAAAGGTACAGCAAACGGCAGCGATATTTGTTGAAAATGGATATCCTTATGTTGAGAATCGTTAGCAAACCATAATGCCGAGGAAAGCAATGCTCTTCGTGAACGTTTGCTAGCTGCAGAAAATATTGTCTCGTTAGACGGCATAACAACGAGAAACCCACGTAAAAAGTATTAATGGTCATCCCAAACCAATTACAGATTTAAGAGGTTGACCTTCAATGATGGTATATTTTTCTGGTCTTTCTTTCAATAGATATTTAGACAGTGAAATTCTCATCCTGTAGCTAGTTAAACTCATATTAGCCAATAGGCACAGTTTAACTGCAAAACTTTTGTGGCTTCTAGCCACGTAACTCTCAATCTGATTGTCAGGTGTACTGAGAGTTGAGTTGAACTCTTAAAAAAATACTGTGTAAGTTTTGAATTATTTTCTATGTTATTTGTTGTTTTTCTTAACTAGAGGACGATATAAATTTCTTAATGAAGCAAGCGCTCATGAAATTGCCCTTGATTCCCTTCAGTTTTGTTATGGACAAATGGCGTTGGGAATTGTTTGCCGGTGTTATAGACGAAACAAATGCCAATAAAAGATGGTGGCAACTTAGGTAAACACTCTTTTTAAAGTTACTCGTATAGTAATTAATCGCGATGAAATTTGTATTCTACCAGGAGAAAATATCAAGGTATAAAGGCTCCAGTAAAAAGGACCGAGAATGATTTTGATCCCGGTGCCAAATATCACATTCCAGATAATACTCCTTACATTAGGTTCTTTTACATTATTTGTGTTGTTTTGTTCGTTTTAAACTGAAGTATTACGTTTATTCGAACAGATATTTTATTAGTAGCTTTATTCAAGTTCAAATTCATCGTGGTTTGTGTTTAAAACGGTACGGTGGACATCCTTCTATACCTTTACATCGATGTAGTATCTACGGTTCTAAAGAAGCCGGAAATCTTTTGAAGTACGTTCATATTACTCGAAACGAACATCTTAGGTTTCGATATCTAATTAAAGAATTTTACTATTTTTGATTAAGGTCGGTTCTTCGCTTGGGTTCGAGTCGGTCTTGGCACGAAGCTTTGATGACACTTACGGGTGAAAGTAAAGTTTCGGCCGATGCCATACTAGAATATTACGAACCACTCTATAAATGGCTTTTAGTCGAGAACAGTAACCGTGACGAAACGAGTGGGTGGTGAGTAAAAGGCCTCACTCGAATTCGGCCTAAAACGTAAGATCTATATTTTAATTTATTACGAAATGACTCAAATCATCATTTTTTGACCAAAAAATTTGTAAAAGTAGTACACAGCCAGACATCAATATTAAACAATGTAGAAAACGATATTTTTGATTTATTTTTTGTGAAATCGATTCTTTACAATAATTATTAATTAATGAAAATGTTCTAAAATATCCAAGGAGCTCGTTTTACCGGACGTCGTATCTTTGAACTCGACCCTTTCTTACTGGATTTTTTTAATTTGGACCCGGTTAACCCTACTAGTCTCAATTTTCCTACCAAGTCTTTATTAGAAATCATCTTTACCACATTGTTTTGACTTCGACCATCCGGCAGTGTGTGTAAAGAAGAAGCATCTCTATTTAAGTTCGTCTCCTTTGAGATGTTATTAGTGGAATTTCGAGATTTCCCTTCGAAATAGACACTCACTGGGATCTTCTTTTTATTTATTTTTCCATCAATGCCGTTATGTTGAACATTAAATAAAGTTAGAAGGCCCCACGATTTCGAATCGTTTGTCTTCGTAGACATTGTCTCTAGGTTCCTAAGGGCCATCCTCATTTGTTCTGATAATCTTGCAACTTCGTCTGCACTCACGTTTTTACTAACATTCAGATCCGTTTCCAGTGGATTCTGAATGTAGAGAGGCGTCGAGTCAGATTTATCAACAACTTTTCCACTGATTAACGAAAATCCTCGTGTTTTGAAATTGAAATTTTCATAAAAGGCAAAGAATTCAGTCAGCAGAATGTCTGCCAAAAATAATTAGAGAATTGCAGTTGTTTTACTTTCATGAGGAGATTTTTTTCTGTTTTTTTTTTTTTTTGTCACCTAGTTCTTCGACGTTTTCTGTTTGTGGAAATTTCTTGAGATCTCGCAGAAAGGTGCAATCAATATCGACCGAAAACCTCGCATCAACAGAACCTGAAAAACGACACATTATTCTGCAGTTTCATAAGCATCAGCACTAAGGAGAAATTGAAAGTGTCTTAGAAACTAGAACGGGTAGGTGAATCATTCAAATAATATTTTCATGTTGTTATCATCTTTCAAAATAAACTTTTTAAATGACATAAAACTTATTTTACTCTATCCTTCTAGTTTCTAAAACATTTTCAATTTTCTTTTAATTTTCCTCCCAAGAGACAGAATAACAAGAATTCGAGAAGCGCGTTTATACTTTAAAATGGTTAACAGGAATATTTTAAAATACCTGCTAGTGTTTGTAACGTTTTCAAAGATGGTAACACCGGTACAGGCCGGTTCTGAAGGAAGAAAATGACCATTAAAATAAGAGAGAAGTTAGTAATCCATCTTCCGGGATTCTCGTGAGTCAAACTGCTCTGTTTTGCCCACTTGAGCACCGTGAACACCAACGGTCGAACGCGTGCATCCATTTCGCCGTACAGATAGAGCAACTCGGACATGTAAACTCCCGATCTGAAATTTGTATGGCGTTTAGCTGTATTTTTTTTTTGTTACCTCTATATTGCTATAACATACAAACTGTTCATGGACAAATCACATTCCACATTAACAAGTTCTTGTTGGAATTTAACAATGGGAACACGAGCATGAAGGATCCGTTGAACATTACAACATCCGGGAAAGAAATTACTAACAACATCCCCAAAGATTTCGAGATATCGCTGCATCTGAACTCGGCCGTTTGCCAACGAACGTTTCGTGTGAAAGAACAGTTGGGACGCGTCAGATTTCTATTCAAAAGTTAACACGAGAAACCAGAGTGGTTAAGGTGGTTTGAAATTGTAAACGCCCTTCGAATTTCAGGTTATTTTGTCTTTTAGAAGTAAAATTGCGAGAAACTTGAAAGTATTTTAGAAACTAGAAGGGTAGCTCAATCACTTAATGACACGTTTACAAGTGTATAGAAAAGTTTACTTCAAAAGATATAAAAAAAACATGAAAATACTATTAAAGGGATTCAGCTACCTTTCTACTTTCTAACACGTTTTTAATTTTTCCTTAGCATTGCTCTTCTGAAACGCAGAAAATAACCAGAGTTCGAAAATCAGGTTGTTTATAAAACAAATGTTGAAAACTTATGTTACTTCTTTCCAGTCTCCAAAAGACATAACCATGTCTAAATCGCAATTGAACTTTCCAAATCCATTGACAGACGAACCAAACGGTAAAACAACACAGTCAGAGAACATTCCCTTGAATCCGGACTCCAACTGCCTACAAATGAAAAAGCGTAACTGTTGTCCGAGATCGGACAATCTGAGGCTCTCGTAATGAAGTTGCATCTGATCGGAAACCTTTTGTTATTATTGTTTTAAAACAATAAAAATCGAGGCTATTATCAGTTACATTGAGGAAAGCCTTTTAAAGTTCATTTGCTCGATTAACTAACTGATTGGGCGTTCAGAAGTTGCTGCATCAATTGCCGTTCATTCACAACGGTTTCCGTTTGAATTGTGGCGTTTTCCGTAATTACACCTTCGAGGTCCTTATCATCGCGTGTTTCACGGTACCAGAGACACCTCGAGTGAACGGGAATCACATTCTGATGGTCGAAATGGGTTGCTTTTTTTAATAAATTATTTGCACCCACTTCGTTTTCAAACTCGACTAGAACGAAATCCTATTTCGAATTAAAACAAATAATAATGAAGATGAATCAGAAACAAAATGGACGGAAGAAGTACGATTACAAGTTACTTTTTCGTTACTGAGCGTATAATGATACGTCCTGTTGACATTTCCGTAATTTTTGCAGTAATTGTACAAAGAGTTGGCAACAAACTTGGAATAGACATGAACCAAAACGGTGTTTTCTGTTCGTCTTCGTCTCTCTTTCACCATTTTTTCGAAAGTGGATTGAGCAGGGTCATCGTCGCCTACAATAGGGTAGAAAAGTAATTCCATAAATACCGAGAGAAACGTAACAAAACGACTTATTCCGGAACAGAGCGAGGAAGATGAGGACGACACGAGTGGCCGCGATGTCTTCTCCCGTTCGCCGCCACCGCGTCTAACCAAGTAACTCACCTGGAGACGACGTACTGCATTGTCGGTGAGATAAAGATTCAATTTGAAACTTTTTAAATTTATGAGACTGAAGGCAAACGGGAGTTAGGGGTTGGAAATGGTAGAAAGGCCGGTTAAACGTGGACCACAAGCATGACCTCGTACAGGAGGCCGCCATTTTGGTTGTCTCACGTCCACCATCAAATTGCACATTCCGTTATTCAACGATTTATCTATCGTTTAGAGATCAATTTTGTAGAAATATATGGTAATGACATTATACCGTTGGATAAGTCGATGGATAACAGAACGTGTGGAAAATATAAAAAGTAGAATCGGCTCATTCAGTTGAGAAATTAACTACAAAAAGACAGGCGTTACGCGTCTTCAGAGCGTCATTCCAAATATCAACCAATTAGAAATAAATAAGGGCGGAGCATGTGACATCAGACCCAGAAACAAACCAATTAGAAATTGATGACGCTCATAAAAGGGCGGAGCCAAAGAAATTCTGAAGCTGTCTACAGATGGTTGTACAAAAAGCGGTCCGTCCGTTTCTCCATTTTATTTCAGGGCAGTGATGTAGATCACCCCCTGTTATATTACGTAGATGGTAGCCATTTTCTAACAGGGACAGTCTGCTACTTTTCACTAAAAGATGTTTTGTTTAGTCATTTCATTTTATCCAATTTATGTTGTAAATTATATCAAGTCATATTAGAAATTGTAATGTTTGCAGCGCCGCCACGCGAGAATTACGATTTAAACAGTAATTATTTCAATGTTTTTCATAAATGGGCAGGCCTTGTCTTCTAACAAATGTTGATTGCAAGATTCTCAACATTTGTTATAAAAGGGCCATAATTTATTACTACAGTATAATCAAAGAACACTGTATACACTCTCTGGTATAATATAGAACATAATATAAGTCAATAAATTCACAATCTTACTTGATTTATTTTGAAATTTACATTTATTCAGATAATATTGAAGTAAACAAAAAAAACGTTTTGAATGGTTATTTATTTCCAATTACGTTTCCAGCTTTTGTCCTTGTTTTTCCAATTCGGCCCTGTTTTATTTAAAAAAAAAAGAAAGAGAGAACGAAAAGAGCAATTAAATAATCGGCAGTTTCGATCATTATGTAATGCTTAGACCATAATTTAATTTGGTTTAAGATTAATGAATGAAATCAAGTTTTCTCACCTCAACTGATTACTGAAATCATCGTCAATGTTGTCATCGTCCCAGTTGTCTTCCCACACGTTCACGTCTTCTTCATCTTCAGCTTTTCCACTCCAGCCTTTTCAAGAAAAAACAATTTCAAGTTTGTTTTATTTCATTCAGTTCGTTTGATTGATAGCTAGAGAGACCCCCCCCCCCCCCCCCCCCCGTGAAGTCACTCACACTTTCAAAATAACTTATTGATATTGTTACCTTCGGCCGGAAATTCTTCGAATTCGTCATCCTCTTCCAACAAACCGAGATCGGTCTTCTTGTTTTCGTTCTCAGTAGATGACATCTTCCAATATTAATATCTGAATTTAACTCAAATTATAACAAAATTCCCTAAACTCAACAATGAATAAGCAGGTTACAATCAAACAATGGCGGACAGTGAAGATAGCGCCCCTAGTGAGTCGTGACAAAACTTCTAGTTTTTCGAGCCAAGGGGGACGACATAGAAAGCAATCACGTACAGTAGAAAGGTATCTACAGCCATAGCTTCCTATAGATACTATCGTATGTATAGTATTTATAGGAGGCTATGCTACAGCTAGCCGTTTTGCTTTTTATTCGTGTTTTACTTGATACTAAGAATTGAAGTATTGAAATCCAGTAAAACGCTTTGAAAAAAAGTAAAATTGTTTATTATATCTTTCAAGATGTAATTCCAGTGTCGTCCCCTTTATTTGGACCAAGATTGATGTATAGAGGTAGCTCAACTCTTTAATGGAGCCGAACGACTAGGATGAGTGACTATAAATTGTTTAGCCTTTCTTCAAAGTTATTTTTATTTCTTTTATTTTATGTTATGCATGTATTTATTTCGATTTCTTTTTTATAAGTAAGTAAAGGAGAACTTTGTTTTTGTATGTTCATTGAAACGTATTCTAAGAAGAAATTTAGCTCTAAGTTGAAGTGGCGCCATCGATTGGTCACACTCAGGAATGGCAACAACTGATTCCTAGACAAAGCTCTTAGTTGATTAGATCTACTTCTGTAATTTTTAACTTTTTTTTTTAGATATTCTTACAGTTGTCCTATTTTTGGTAGGACATAAGCATGATTATATGAATTAATAATATTAAAGATGTGCATGGCAGGTCTGTCCTGCCTAAAATAGGACACCTGTGATCTTTATTCTACCACCAAATTAGATTAAAATATAACTGTGTAGTTGAATTTATTAAATAATCTCATCATTTAATAATGCACTTAATTGAATTTAATCAAATTCGCAGAATCACAAACTGGTTGAATTTAAATTTCAGAAATATATATTATATTCTTTATTCTTATACTAATTGGTTATAGTTGAAACTATATTTTAATAGATCTAGCTGTTTGTTTAATTCCTGGGATGGAAACAAATTTCTTAGATATGTAGTCATATTTTTGCATTATCTTTGTCGTTTTACGTTAGAATCCAATTAAGGTTATTTATTATTTAAATAAT
The DNA here is from genome assembly GCA_036925085.1 of Brachycybe producta. Classification (NCBI taxonomy): domain Eukaryota; kingdom Metazoa; phylum Arthropoda; class Diplopoda; order Playtdesmida; family Andrognathidae; genus Brachycybe; species Brachycybe producta. The sequence goes on along the minus strand of JAUPFP010000027.1, from coordinate 2,838,595 downwards.
AATAATGCACACTTTAAATGATAATCTTCATATAATAGTTTATAAATTGAATATGTTAATTGGCAATTGTAATCATACTGTCATCCGTATGATATCTAACCACATCTGCCATTCACTTGTTAACATGTGGTTAGAACACGTTTTAAATTGGCCTTGGAATTGATTTATTCATCCTAGCTTATTTTTAATTGTGTATTTTGCCCTCTCATTACATGTCTTCATCACTATAAATATATAATGTATATTCTTGGACATAGTCTTTCCTATTTGCACAACTGTCTTTTCTAAGGAATGTGTGTGTGCTATAGACCTGATAGCATTTTAAAAAAATCTCAGAAGATTCCAGTTTTGAGATGTTATAGTGTGACACACGCTCGTTGACAAGCTAAAAAAAATCTCTCACTGTAAAGAAAAATAATTTAGAAAAAAAAACTATGTGTTGGCATTTCAAGTTTTGACAATCTATAATGAATGAATGATGAATGATTGATTCTGTTTTTGTCTACAAACTGTTGCCAATAATTCTAAGGTTATTGTTGTTTTGTGTTTTGGAAAAAAACAAAAAAGTTTAATAAGTTACAATGTCATATTTCAAAATTTAAAATGAATATAGCCTCTTCATGAAATTATTTTAAAAAAAGACTTTGTGGAGAGGTAAGAAAATTTCAAGATTTAAAATTAATATAAACTTTTTATGTAAGTTTTTAAAAAAAGATTTTGTGGAGAGGTTTCCAAAAAAGAAAAGACAATGCATATTAATTATTAATATGGAGTTTGTATTTTTCTGCATATTAATAATTGGCATGTGGATGCAGTTTAAAGTGAAATTATTTAAATTTGCAGCATTTGCCGTCAGTCAGTCAGTCAGTGTGTGAGTGAGTGAGGGAGTCAGTAATTGAGTGATTCAGTGAGTGCCTGCCTCCTATGTTCCCAATTGGTCTTCCAACATCCAATCCATTCAGCCAACTGAAGAAGATCATTTCATTTGAAATCTATCTTTTCATACAATATGATGTTTCATTATTTCTGTGTTCTACTTGTTTTGTCTGTCGTGTTTATTGTCGGAATTTCCGCGGAAAATGGTCGCAAAATGAATGCGGTTGAAGCGCGGCAATTGTTAGCCTGGTATGACACCCACATTTCAGCTTTGTTCAATATTCATTGCCATGCTCAATGGAATTACAGCACCAACATCACTGAACATAACGAACACGTGATGGCAAGTATTTATTATTGTAGACTACAATTTTTTAAACGGACATCACTTTTAATTTAATTGAATCAGGCGTCTAACTTTGAATAAATTTATAAGGGCAGAAACAACCGCCTTATTCTTAACATTATAAGCATAATTATCAAAGAAAATATATTTTTTTTTAACAATTGTGGTAAAACTTTTAATTTTAATCTTTCAGGTAATAAATGAAGAATAACTTGAATATGTTTTAGAAACTAGAAGGGTCACTTGTTGATGTTGATATCTTCTAAAATAAGCTTTTTATGTCAAGTTTCAAAATGACGCGACTATAATCATACGATATTTTTTTTTCATTTTTATACATAAAAAGTTTATTTTGAAAGATATCTGGAGAATATTATTTTGGCTCTTAATTTCTTAACAATGCATTATTTCAGCTGCACCTAAACAAAACACATTTAATTATTGTTATTGGGTTTATAGTCTCTTTGTTAGGTTTTGACAATGCATTTCGCATGCTGCAATTGGACGTTTAAACGTCCAAGAAGGACAAGAGACAGTTGTCTCTCTGCCACAATCCTTCTTGACTGCTAACAGAGTAATTCTTCAAATATATCAAACATGAAAATACTTTTTAAAGCATTTTCTAGTTATGCTCGTTTGAAAGAGAGAATCGAAAATCAGCTGTCCATAAACCATCTTAAATATTAATAATGTGTTTTTTTTCTTTCTCATTTTAAATTGTGTTTCTACTATTTTAGATTGACACCGAATTGGACCTGACAGATTTCATGCGTCGTGCTTCGGAACGTGTCCTTCGTTACGATTGGTCCGACTTAAACGACGAATTTCTCACCAGACAGTTGGATTCCATTTCGTGTCCAGAAAAGGCAATCTTACCTCAAGACAAACTTGAACAGGTGACTGTATACCTATTTACATTTTATATACCTAATTGATATAAATTACATCATTTTATGAGAGATTTTTTTTTATAAATTTTCCCTCTGCCATAGGCTCTCTGAGTTACTTGCAAAATGTAACAAGAAAATCTTTTAAGTGTTATGAGTGAATTTTTTTTTTTTTAAATTTACTTTATTTTCTTTGAGAAAACGGAAAAATAAACAAAAAACGTTTGTGTCTCGTAAATGCCACGTTTATAGGTGACATTTCACAGATGACTTATCATCTATATTTAAATTATATACATGTGCCGATTTGCAATCACCTTAAAATTGCAATTATAAATCTTGGTATTTTAATACGTTGCTTAAATTAAAGCTAAGCGTAAAGCAAGACTAAACATTTTCTATAGCGAGCTTATGGAGAATTTTTTTAGTTTTACTATGTTTAAGCTTTGCTTTGTCTTAAATCACGTTTTACAATATGACTGATAAACTTGTATTTTGCATTAAAATGTAACTAAAATAAAAGAGTTGTTTTGTTGCGTTTTTTTAAAAAAAAGCAGAGATTATGCAAATATCGATTGGGTTGTACTATGTGAAACTATATAATTTATTTGTTAATTGTGTTGGCTTTTAAGCTTCAACGAACTAAAAGTGCATTATAAATAAATATACAGTACTTCGTTGTTTTAAGTATATAAATGCACAGTATGTGTATTTGTATCAAAAGGAAGCCCGGAAAAAAAATATTTAGCCATTTTGGAAAACATTATTATTATTATTATTATTATTATTATTATTATTATATTCGTATTTAAAATTTATATGCCTACTATTTAGTGGTAAAAATGGGAAGTATTAATATGTACACAAAAAAAGAAACATCATCCAAAAGCATATTGCGTTAATTAGATCATCATAATAATATGTGTTATTTACTTTTGCAATTAATGATGTAAACTTGCTGTTTGGTTGTTGTTGTTATTTTTAATGTAGTTATTACACACTGAAGCTAAACTCGTTGACTCTTTTTCCACCAACAACATTTGCATATTGAGAAGTGGAAATTTGCGTTGTTTGCATGGAGAAAGAGGTAAGTACACACCTTTTTATGTTTTAAAATGTAATAAAAAAATTCTACCAAAATAACAACAAACACATTCTACTCTTATATTGTGATTTATGCATTTGATGTTTTGCACTTTATGCAATGGCATGCATTTTTTCTCTGTTTATGAACTATAAAATTGTTTAGGCAATGTGTGTGTGTTTTTTTCACATTTTTCTCTTTTTCTCCATAAAATTACAGTACAGAATTCATTTTTTAAAACCAAAGTGACCATTACAAATGGTTTAATGGCATCATAGCACACAACAATAGTAAATACCTTGTTAATACCATGCAATATGAAAATAAATGGAATTGTTTGGCTGTGGAGCATTTTTTGTTGTTAGTTTTGCATTTCAAAATGCAAAGCCCAGGTTTTCTTATTCAGATAAATGACTTTCTAGCAAACGTTATTATGTTGGGAATGCAGGATATTATTATAGGATGTGAGGTGTAGTAGGTCTGTTTGATTACTTGGTATATTACATATTTAATTATTTATTATGTCGTGTCTGTCTACAATTTGCTAAAACTTTACAAATTCTTATTTTTATTATAACTAGTATGATTCAAATAAAAAGTTGATATTGCTTACTATATACATAAATACTAAGAATATAAGTTTGTATAAAATGCACAAAACGCACAATGACAGTTCCCAACCCCCTTTTGAATACACTATAATACCATAATATGTGTACCATAATCAGTTTAATCCAAAATAAAAATGCATAAAGCGCACAACTTCTAAAAACAAATTTCCAAATTTCTGCATTTTTTTTTAATAAAGATTTTGGCCTAAATAATTATAATTACATGTTACTACTGCTTTATGCATACTGCCATAAGTAATGCTCATGTATCATATCTCAGAATAATATTTCAATACAGTAGTAGACAAAGAGTCATTTGAAAACATTTTTGTTTTGTTTTAAAGATTTTTCCGAATTTTACTCAATGACCGAAGATGAATCCGAAAAGAAACTATTATGGAACCAGTGGCATGGAACCTTGGGTCAAAAGATCCGAGAAAACTTTAAGACGGCAATGGCAATTTCAAACGAGGCTGCTCGAATGAATGGTTTGCATCGTATTCCACCTCTTTCGATTTCTAATTATTTTTCTCTTCATTTATTGATAATTATTATTATACTGTATTATTACAAAAAAAACTAAGGATACAGTGATTTGGGAGATTTCTGGAGAAGTCGATATGAGAGTCCGACATTCGAGAATGATGTTAAAAATTTGTGGCACCAAGTGAGACCATTTTATTTGCAACTTCATGCTTACGTAAGAAAGAAATTGGCTCACAAGTATGGAGAGGAAAAAGTTTCACGAAGAGGATTAATTCCAGTTCATCTCTTAGGTCAGTTAGTAACTTATTTTTGAAGTTTTCGGGACGTACAATTTTTCTGTGAATAATATTGATGTTACTGACCAGTTACATTGTTTGCAAATTTGTAATTTTTAAAATACTGCTAAAATTGGTCGCAGACGATCAATTTCGGCTTGACGATATTAGCTTGTCAAACCAGGATTGTATTTCGGTATCGAATCCGATGTTCAAATGCATTTCTGTCTAATTCTTCTTTGCTTTTCTTTTGGGCATCCTTAGATTGTCTGTTCTACAATTAATCTACAAAAACACTGTGCAATGTTAATTATTAAATATTATAAGAATAATATGTTGAACAACAATACGTCGAATTTTCCTCTTTTGCTTTTAGGTACAAATTTCTTGCAATCTTTTTCGGTATTTTCGTGTCACTTGACAGCTGAATGATTTTTGTTAAATGCATAAATTATGTGTCAGTTTAATTTGCCATTTTAATCCATTTAATGGCCGTCGTCTTCTTCTCTCGTTAGATCCTAAATGGTTATACTTGCAAGTAAACCAGAATAAAAGTGTTTAAATGTGTTAGTAGTTTATACCAAGGACATAGTTGCGTGTAATAATGGTAGGCCTACAGACAAGCGTAATTTAGGCCTACATTAATTTTATAAAATGTCATGGTTACTATGGTTAGTGTTAATTTTCATGACATTTTTTTTATTATTTTGGTTTCAAGTAACATGAACATTTTACATACTGTATTTATATATTTAAAGTGAAAATAATGAATGGTAAACATTTTCTACATTGCAGGTTATTATGTAGGTAATGACTGGAATTCCATTCTACCATATACAACTCCATTTGAACATCTTCCTCCTATTAATATCGATCCACAATTACATAGTAAGGTGATTAGTAATTATTTCATTTTATACCACTATATATAATTTGTATATAGCTTATAATAATAATAATAATTTTTTTATTGCTAAAAAGAACTACACTGTAAAAAAAATCCTCGAAATGTCGGATGATTTCTTTGTGTCTTTGGGTCTTCCACCTATGCCAAGACCTTTCTGGTACAATTCCTTGTTTGAGAAGCCAGAAGATAAACGTAATACAATGTGCCATGGGACTGCCTGGGATTTCAGAGATAGAAAAGATTTTAGGTTTGAAATTTAGTCATGATTTCTATGTACTTTGCTAATTAATTTTTGATTTGAGATGTACACAATTATACGATAGAATGTTAATTTGTGCAACTGTTCGAGAAGGAGATCTTTATGCGATTCATCACGAAATGGGCCACATTCATTACTTCATTCAATACAAAGATCTTCCTTTTCCATTTCGCACTGGTGCTAATCCTGGTCAGTATAGTGTAATATAGAACCCATGAATTTATTTAAAGATAATGTTGTAACGATTTTCGATATATTTCGGTAGCATTTCACGAGGCCATTGGTGATGTCATTCTACTTTCTGTTATGACTCCCAAACATTTGAGATCAATTGGTCTTTTGCCACCTTCTTTCAGTTACAACAAAGGTAAAAACTCTCCAAATTATTTCTGAAAACCAGAATACAATCAGAAAATGAAAATGTCTGTTTTAGATAGTGACATCAACTTCTTGTTCAGTGAAGCAATGACAACGGTTGCACCCTTACCAATGAGTTACATGGTTGACATGTGGAGATGGGACATATTTGGAGGCAAAATTAAAGAAAATGAATGGAATACAAAGTGGTGGCAACTAAGGTTCAAATTTAGTCATAAAATTAATAGACTCGTGAGCAAATATTGTTTTAATAATAATTGTGTTTAGGAAAGAATTGCAGGGTGTTTCTCCACCCATGGAACGTACCGACAAAGATTTCGATGCTGCAGTTATTTATCACGTTGCTAATTTTGTTTCTTACATGCGGTTTGTGAATTTCGATGATATGCCAAAATTTGAATGTATTTTAAATAACGAAGATGTTTCTATGTTTTAGATATTTCTTGAGTGATATTGCGAAATATCAGTTTCACAGAGCTCTGTGCAAAGCAGCAGGTCAGTTCGTTGCTGGTGATCTATCGAAACCACTTCACAAATGCAACATTTACGGCAGCCACGAAGCAGGAAAATTGTTAAGGTTTATAACAATCAAAATTAATTCTCCCATCTATGATTCCATGTGATTTAAAATGTCATTAAGGTGGTTTTAAAGTGTAAACCGCCTCCAGAATTATGATTATTCCGTCTTTCAAGTGCGAAAAGAAGAGAAACTTGAGTGTGTTTAGTGGGTTTGAAAATGACACTTTCTAGTTTCTCTTAAAACAGAATAATCAAAGTTCGAAAATGAGCTGTTAATAAACTATCTCAAACAGGGAGATGATGAAACTTGGTTCGTCAGTCAGTTGGAAGGAAGCGATGAAAGTAATAACGAGAGGCGAAGAAGACAGTTTTGACGCCAGTGCACTTCTAGATTATTTTGACCCCTTAATCACGTTTCTAAAAGAAGATAACATAAGGACTGGTGAGGTAATCGGTTGGAACTTCAATTTGGACAAAGTAGCAACCACAGGTGAGTCTCAAGAGAGAGAGAGAGAGAAAAAGAGGGATTTTTTCCAATTATTTTCAAATGTTTTTGTTGTTTTGCATTAGACCGCAGTGGTATTTCGTGTTCCGATTCCAAATCAATCGTCTACTCGATCGTTTTTTTATTTCCCATGATCCAGTTGGCAATTTCATTGTAATTAATAAATTACTTTGATCACATATGACGTTGTGGTCAACGTCATTTCAACTATCAATTTCAGATCTGAATTACAAGGATTTATACGTATTTGATTTATTTAATTATAATTCAAACAAAAATATCATTTTATACGTAACGAAACGATATATTCGATAGTAAACGTAAGAAACAGTTGGTTTTTATTTGAAAGTATTTTTTTTTCTTTGTTTAAGAATTTTTTTTATATAAAAATATTTTTACAATTTGATTTCGTAAAGAAGTGGATGAGAAAATAATATACGTAATAATTAAGTTCTCTCAAAATATTAAAAAAAAACCACTTAATTTTGTTTATTTTAATTAAAAAAAAACAATGAAATTTTACAAGAAATGAACTTTTAATTTATTTTATTTTTGTTCTTGTCGAAAGTCGTAAACCCAAACGGTGTCGATTCCAGTTCCGATCGTTGCCGTCGGTTGTTTCGAAGGTAGTGGAAATCTGCAAGCTATCAAGCGGCCTCCGTAAGAACACATTTCTTTCGAAGCTTTCTCTTCGATGGTCTTCATCTAACATTTAAATATAAACTCATTAAGTCCCTAATTCACTATATAATGAGTAATGACAATGCTGAGTTTTTTCAGCTGCACCAGAACACATTGCAATAGTTATTGGGTTTATATATTTCAGTTTTAACAATGCATTTCACATGCTGTAATTAGACTTTTGTCCCTCTGCCACAGGCCTTCTTGATCGCATTTTTTGCAGAGGAATTTTTCTAATTCATATTCAAAATTCAAATCAATATTTTATAATAACCATTTCGTCGACGCCAAAGATTATTACATGATCGTAAGCCGATAAATCTATCTGAAAAGACATTTAATCATTAAATAATTAACAAATCATAAGCATATTATAATTTTTTATAAATATTTATTATTATGACGTACTTTAAATAAGTCTTTTCGAATAAAATTGGTTTTATGATGGAAACCCTTTGATCGGGCGCTAAATCGAGAATACCACACTAGCAATCGATTTAATTCCACTCCATCAGCCGAAAATCCTATTTTTGTAGCCTCGAAAACCTAAAATTTACATTTGTTTAAAATCCATTATATGAAGACAAATTTGTTCTAATTAAGGATTTTTATTCCCCTGTCATAAGTGTCTGGTCACAGAAAGACAGGTGCTGATCGTTTACTCACTCATATGACAAGGAGGCTACTCAAGGTTTGTACTTTGTAGAGTATGTACATACTCTACTCTATTTTACTTACTCTACGAAACCTGTGGTTACTCAAGGTTAGTAGAGTAAACTCGAGTTACTCTACAAACTTAGGAGGCTTACTACAGTATTAGTATAGAGAAAAAAAAAACACTGAGTGAGTTAACGTCCACTGTTGTGCACCGGAAGTAGGCAATAGCGGTGCTCAATTTAAACATGCCAATAGAAATGCAGTATTTTATTTCTACAGCAAATAAAACCCGCTCTTCAGAATCTATTATTCTAATACTGCGTTTCTATTGGCAAGTTCAAATTGAGTACCGCTATCGCTAATGACCGCCCTCTTGTGCATATATCAAAGACCAGCTGATGAATGAATGATGCGCGTTTTATTATTACCAGTCGTCCGTCTCCACTTCCGAGATCGACGAGTTTTCTTCTTTTGACGGCGACTTCCGCGTTTCTGAGTTTCAAAGCTGTTATTACGTTTCGTACCTGAGTCTCCGTGGCTGGTACGAAGGGCAAACATACTTTTCTAAGAGCAGGTGCTAGAAATGGAACGGTGAGAACGGAAAGACCGATTGCTGCGGTACCGACGACGCCGGCAACGAATAAACCGACGCCGCTTCTTTTCATGGATTCGCTTTCGGTACGTATTATTTCTTCTTCTATTCCGTCATTTGAATTGCTAATCCATTGATCCATTTACTTTTATAACAACTCGTATTCAGTTTAGAACTTAAAAAATGAGATAGGCGCGGGTTTAAAACAACAATAAAGTGAAACACATGTTGCGTTTCCAATTCCAGATCGGAATTCGATCGATACTTTTTTTTTATATGTTTGAACGGGTCCTTTCTGTTATATTACGGATTACTCCGATCACTCTACGTTTATGAAAGCTGGGAACATACGATTACTTCTTGCTTGTCAAAAAGACCGAAATTGATCGTGTATGTGACGTATTTGTTAATTTAATTAAACTTTTATTTAATAAAAAGTTTAGAAGATTTCTTGGATTGTCTTTTGGCTTGTCCAGACTGAAACGTTGACTAGCTCATTAAAAGAACTTAATTTTAAAGCTTCTTTTGAAATTTTTTTATCTTTTTGGCAATTTTTTAAAGTAGGTTTTATATAAAAAGAACATTTATTTACCTTATATTTAATGTATTGCTCTCCAGTCTTGACTCGAACGATATGTGCTCCACATTGAAGTTTAACTAAAGGCAGCCGAACAGTGTTGTGGCACTGGATTGACAAGCTTTAGAATGTGTGAATTTCGAAACATAAGCCCCCACCCCTGAGTCTACGTCAAATATGGACCGTCGATCTCCAATGGACAGTCATAAATAAACGTTTCATTTCGTCTTCTTAAGGACATTCTCATCGATCCGATTGATTTTGACATAAGCATCCATCGTGCAGCCTTCGAGGGTGATGTCGATCACATCAGGAACTTTGTTTCGGAACAACCGGAACTGGCAAAGGACCTTTTAGAAAGAAAAGTCAGACCTTTGGGTTCGACTCCACTTCGATTGGCTTCGACAGGTTAACAATGTCGTATATGTAACGCACAATCGGTATGACACTGAACTCAACCTTTTCGTTTGTGTGCGTGCAGGAGGCCACGTGGACGTCGTCCGCTTCCTTCTAGATGAACTGGGAGCATCTGTCGACAGTTCGGACTTCAAGGGCCAGACGCCACTCCACGTGACCGTCAAAGGCGGGCACGATCAGTGCGCCAGAGTTCTACTCGAACACGGAGCGAACCCAGATGGAAGTTTGGAGAATGTTTGTTCGCCTCTTTATGTGGCCACGCAGTTAGGTTATATCAAATGTGTTCTGGTGAGCCCTTTTTTATACATCAATTGGTCGTAAACTTGAAAGTGTTTTAGAAACTAGAAAGGGTAGCCCAATCATGGTTTTGATATCGTTTAAAATAAGCGTTTTATACTTTAAGCAAACGATATTTTTAAAAAAAATGTTTATAAAAAGTTTATTTTGAAAATACTATTAAAGTGATTCAGAGTAATCCGTTCTAGTTTTTGAACACACTTTCAATTTATCCTTATTGTTGCTACTGATACGCAGAATAACCAGAGCTCTAATCAAGTGACTCTCAATGTTACAAAGGTGCTGACGATCTCGTTATGTATTGTTTTTTCAAAGCTTCTTCTTGAGTACGGAGCCGATGCGAACGATTGGAAGCGACTGGCTCCGCACCTGGTTCCACCTTCTCCCGATAACCCTGTGGCATATGAACTTTATAGTCAACTCGTCAAATCCGTGAATACAAAAAGGACCAACATGGTTGTAATAAGTCAAACGCCTCTTTATGCATCAGTTCTTTTTAACCGTCCAGATTGTTATGCTGCTTTGTTGATGATCGGAGGAGCAGAGCCCGATCTACGTCTCTTTCCTGGTCTTTCGAACACTATGGTCTGTGGTCTGTCTTTGGCCCACTCTTTTTTAGGTCGTAATCTTTCAAACTTCTTCGTGAGGTTGTTTGTTCTCTTTGGTGGCTACTTGTGGCAACGGGATAGAAAAGGGAGTCTCGCGATTGAATCTAACTCCACTTATCCTTCTTCGAGTATCCTAGTCTACAAAACATACATGGGTATGTTCGAAGACCCCAAATTTCTTTTTAAAGCAATTTCTTTTGACTTTGTTTCGTCATTACAGAAAATCCATTGTCATTGCAAAACATGTGTCGGATTTGCATCAGGCGTTGTGTTGGTCGAAAACGTCTGTCGTCGCTTTCCTCTCTTCCGTTGCCAACAGCCCTAATCGATATTCTTTACTACAAAGACGAAATTGACGAAAACTATGAACCGATACATGAAAATTGATAAGTGCCTTTTGTTTTAATTTGAGATGTTTTATTAACAGCTGATTTTCGAACTCGGATTATCCCGTTTCCAAAAAGAGCAAAATTAAGAGAAACTAGAAAGTGTTTTAGAAACTATAGAAAGGTAGCTGAGTCACTTAGTTGTCAAAATAAACTTTTAGAAACAAAAAAAATTAAAAAGAGTCGTCTGCTTAAAGTTGGCTCAATTTCAAACTCGCAGGAAAAGCTTATTTTGAAAAACATCAACAAGAAAATACCCTCTTAAGTGATTGAACTACCCCTTCTAGTTTCTAAAACAAATTGAAGTTTCTCTTCATTTTGCACCTTAAAGACAGAATAATCAGCGTTTCAGGAACGTCTGCACTTTTAAAACTACCTTAAAGTTGTCTTTTACTCAAACTGACATAAAAAGCTTATTTTGAAAGATATCAACGGTCAGTTACCCTTCTAGTTTCTAAAACACTTTCAAGTTTCCCTTAACGTTTGCTCTTCTGAAAAACAGAATAACCACTTAGTGCAAGGGAGCGTGCCGATGTTCCGTTATGTTTTTGCAAATATATTTAACTTTTAATAATCAGTTTTGTTATTCTTGTTGTATTTAATGAAACCAAAAATAAGTAAAGTCCACAAAAAAATAACAAGTGAAAGGAAGCAAATTACAGCCGAAACGATAATTTATTGATTACAACAGTTATAAGATAAGCAATTACATTTGTGGTCGAGGGTAACGAGGTGGTGGTGGTGGAATGGGAGGATGCGTCCCCAGATAAACTGCAGTCGGTTGCTGAGGGTAAACGTAGCCGTGTGGTACAGGAGCAGCCGTGTAAGCAACGGGAGCATAGACGGGTTGTCCAGGATAACCTGGATAAGAATAGACGATGCTGTAACCGGGCAGAGGAGTCGGTTGTGGTGTTCCAGATGCGGCCACTGCAGCAGCTGCCAACATTTGGTTGTGTGCATGTATTTGAGCCGCCGCAGCTGCATGATGTTGATAATGGTGATGATACGGATCCGGTTGTTCGGCACTTTGGGGTACCGTGGCTGCTGCTGCTACTACTTTTCTCTTCGGAGGAGGAGGTGGAGGTGGCGGAGATCCCGGAGGAGGAGGTGGCGGTGGTGGAGATTCTGTTCTAACCATATGGAAATGTTTCTTCTTACTGTGTCTTCGCTCTCTGGGAAAGTGAATAACTGGGATTGGAGGCGACGATGTCGTCGCTCCGTCAGATTCGTATTCATCTTTCCCCGGTTTAACGTTAGCTGCAAAGGTGACCGTCTTCTTGGCGGCACCACGTGATGTGCTGGACAGCGTATCTCTGAACACCTTAGAGAGAATTCCTTGCTTTGGAGGAGGAAGTATTTTGATGACCTTCTTGGGTGAGGTCGAGTGGCGTTTAGGAGGAGGTGGCGGTGGTGCGGAATCCTCATAACTTTCTTCGTCCTCGTCGTATTCGTTGACCCCTTCGGTCAATTCGTATCCATCATTTTCATCTGCAGTCGACTGACTTGAGGTAGCTTCAGTGACTCGAGGATGGCAACTACGAGAAGTGACAGAATCTTTGACGACCGTTTTTGACTGTTCCCCACCAGAGTTTCTGCGCCGAGCCTTAACATCGGTTGCATCCTCATTAGAATTTGTGGTATAGGCGAACTCATTGTCCAGCGTACGTTTCTTGAGTGACCTGTGCCTTTCATGCTTTAGTGGTGCTGGTGGCGGTGGTGGACGCGGCGGCGGCGGAGGAGGAGGAGAATCGTCACTGTATTCTTCTTCTCCACCACCCATTACATCTTCGGTGGAACTTTCAACGAGACTACACTGATTGGCATTGGAACTGTGAGTCATTGATTTCACATCGATGGATAACTTAGTTGTTCCTCCTCTACGATTACATCTTTCATCGAATGATGTATAGTCCATATCCCAATCTTGTTTTCCTAAGAAACTACCTTCAGTGAACTCATCTGGCATTTCACCAAAGGATTTTTCTCTATGCTGCTGCTGCTGCTGCTGATGATGATGGCGATGTTTGCTTGCAGCAGCAGAAGATGAGTGAGTCCTGTGATCAGTCGTGGTTTTTCTTAGCCTTGGATCGGCGGTCAAAACCTTAACTCCCGATTCAACCGTTCTCTTGGGAACGTGTTCTCGTACGACTCTGACTTTCTTGACAATTCTTTCTCTTCGTCCACGTTCTTCCGACTCCTGTTTCCTCTTTTCTCTTGGTTTACTCTCCTCCATTTCTTCACTAAAGATCTGCAAAACCGTCTCCTTCCTCCATCCCTTCTGTTTGTGCGATACTTTTGTTGCAGTCTTTTCGTGGACGACACAAGTGGTGTTTTGTGGTACGTCGTCACTCTCACTCGAAGATTCCTCCTCACTGTCAGGTGGTAACGGACATTTATTTCGAGTCTCTCTTATCAGTTCTCCTCCTTCATTTTGTGGCGACGTTTCCTGACACTCGTTCTGTGGGCTCTCACTTTCGTTGCTGCTACTGTTTTCTCTCTGTTGAGAGAACTCTGTTTCTGGAATTGAAGCTGGTGATTTCTTCTTCGAATCTTCATCTTCATCTTCCGACGAACTGTACAGTGATGGAACATTAGTTTTTTGTATCGTAGGTTCCTTTGTATTTCTTTGGTGTAGTTCGGAAAACGACGAAGATCTTTGTCTTGGAGGTGATGATTCATTCTGTTGACCTTTATTGATTTTTGTATTTTCACACAACTCTTCACTTGCTGCTCGTTGTCGAACAAACTTGAGGTAAGCCGAAGCATCGGCAAGTGACAATGAAGCGCTATCTTGTTGTTTCATCTCTACAAGTTTCAGAAATTCCTCGTATTCTGAACGCAGATCGGCAAGACCCGATGTTTCTTTCGATGATTGTTGTTGTTGTTGAGAATGTTTCTTAGAATCCCATTCTGTTTCTGTACCAGACTCCGAGCTCAGAGTGGTAAGGTTGTGTTGCTCCTCCGATATCGAGATCATTTCTGCCTTTGTAGTTGTGCTCGATACTTCAGGCACTTCGTTTTTGACGATTTCCTTGTTAACATCCATCACCGGTAAGGGCACTGATGATTCATCAAGTGGTTTCTCAGATATTTTCTCTTTATCTTTTTCTTCTTCTTCCATTCCTTTTTCGTCTTCATTATCATCATCATCATCATCATCACATTTTTTGCTCAATTTCTGTTCCTCGATGTTTTCAATATCGTCGTCTTTTTTAATCTGATGCACGTTTTTCATCTTCATAACAGAATTCCAGTGTTTTCGATTGGGACTCCACGGAATATTTGGTTTTGTTTTTGTAAACAGAACGTATTCCATTGGCCACTGAATCTCATTCTTGCAATTACTGTCCCATACAGACATGAAGTCTTTTCTTTTCATATCGTCAGAGGTTGATTTACAGCTGCTTTTATGTGAACGAGAATCACGAGATCTGTTTTCTTCTTCAGAACGATCAGAGGAGGTGGTCTTTTCCGCCGAAATGCTCTCCTTCGCTTGTGACTTCGTTCCTCTACAGTCATTCTCTTGTTCCTGCTTCACTGTGGTCTCTGATTTAACAGCAGAGATCTTCTGACCACCGTCGTAACCTCTTCGATGAATAGACGACGACACTGGTGCTGCAGCAACAACTGCTGCAGCAGGACTCGCATTTTCTTCACCAGAACTCGAGGTTTCAGATTTGGTATGATGTTTGTCACGTTGCACGACCTCTTTATGTTCTCTTCTTTCGTAATCGGCTATTCCACGCTTAACAAACAACATAAATGGTAAACTCGGACGAACGTTGCAGTTAGACGGTGGCTCGACGGGATAGAAAACCTCTCGTCCACAGTCGTTCGGATCTTCTTTTATCTTAAAAATGTTTTCCGTCATCGCCGCTATCGCCACAGTGTTTGGGTTCTGTTCGACCGATGCATTGACATTTGCAACGTTCACACGTTCTACAACTGACGATTGCCCTTGTTCTTCCTCATCTCCATCGTTTTCCTCCCCCTCCTCCTCCTCGTCTTTATCAAATAAATTCAGTCTATTAATAACTTTAACTGGAATTTTTTTCTTCATGAATGAAAACGAGACTGAAGACGATCCACACTTCTGTTCCTGTTCGTCTAGAATCTGTGTGGTTTGTTTTTCATTTGATTTGCTCAAAGAAAAAGCCATTAAACGTTTCTTCGCTAACGTTTTACTCAACAAGGTCTTTGCCTTCGCTGCTTCGGCTTCCACTGTCGTATTTTGGTTGAAAATGGGACATTTGTTAGTCGTCGATTGTGGTGCTAACGGCGGCTGCAAATAGTAATTGTATTCCATTGCAGATAGAATTTGAGGAGGTGGTGGTGGTGGTGGTGGGAGCGGAGGAAGCGGTGGCTGTGGATAATACGAATGTTCAATTATAGGTGGAGGTGGTGGAGTAGGCGGAGGAACAGGTGGAAGAGGAGGTGGTTCTCGGTGCGATTCTGAGAACGAAACAAATTCTTCGTCTTGATTATAAGGAGGAACGTGAGTCCACTGTGCA
The DNA here is from genome assembly GCA_036925085.1 of Brachycybe producta. NCBI lineage: Eukaryota > Metazoa > Arthropoda > Diplopoda > Playtdesmida > Andrognathidae > Brachycybe > Brachycybe producta. The sequence goes on along the minus strand of JAUPFP010000027.1, from coordinate 2,822,736 downwards.
AAATCAGATGTAAACGATCTGCTTTCCGTTTGATCTCCTTCTAGGATTCCGTCGTCGTCTTCTTCCTCTTCGTTCACCGCTCTGAATCCACCGACCTGAAACTTCACACCTGTTCCCATTTCAGTGCTTCCTCTGGAAGACAAAAACGGGAAGAAGACTGTTTAGAAAAAAAGTTCATGATTTCACTTTTAATTTCGTTAACGAACCTCATCTTTGCATCTTGAGCACGAAGTTTTGCCAACTGTTCGAGCCGTTTTTGTTCTTTCTCCTTCCGTTTATCCTCCTTTTGAAATTTCGATCCAACGCTGCGTCCGTACTCCCGTTGCATAAGATCTTTGATGCGCTTCAAAATAAAATAAACTTTTCAATTCAACGCAATACATATGCAATTGGTTCTCAAAAGCAATGTGGCAGAGGGAACATAATTTCCCATCATAAACGATTGTCATTTAGACAAAAGTCGGTTGTAAGATCCAACGTCGTTACGTACGTCACAGCACTTTAATCTCTCACCTGTTTATGAGCGTGGTCGTAGGAACTGATGTGATTGTCAAACTCCTGATGCTTGTAATACTGTTTATCACATAGTTCACAATAGAAATTGGATTTGAGATCTGCAAGAGCTTCTTGAACGGCTTTTTCCTTCTCTTGCTGAGCCTTTTAACGAGAGAGAAAACAACAACATTCGTTTCACACATTGAACAAAATCCGTTGTGAATTAAGTGAGAACCTTGTATTTCTGCCGAAGTTCTTCTGTGTCCTCCTTCTCTATCTCTAGAATTCGACGTTTCTCCGTTGTCTCGCCAGCGTGACTTTCCTGTTTTTTTTTTCAATACATAAAGATAATGTGGGTTAATAATGTAAGGGTTAGTTTTCAGTTTCGCACCTCCATTTGCCATCGTCCAACTCCCATTCGATCTTCTTTGATAACGATTGGTAGAGGTTCCACTCGACCTGTGTTCATAATATGAAAAAAAAAACCAAAAATTACATTTAAACAACACGGGTCACAATAAGATATAAATGAACCTTGTTGCTCTCGTCCCAATCCCTTTCCAGCAATCCATCCTTGTTTACGTAACAGTCGATGACCCAAATTATCCTAAAACGAACACAAATGCAAACTATTTTAATAAAAATAACTCAATTACTATGTTCAATGCAAATAGAAAACAAAATCTTCAATAAATTGAATTTTTTTAATTAACCGTTTGAATGTCTTAACATGCAATGTTTATTTATATTTTATACCCTTAAGCCCCCTGTTTCCACTTGCTTAAAATTGAAGGTGAATTTTAATCTGGTCAATTTAAAAAAAAACATACAAACATATATTTTTTAATTAAAAAAAATTGACAACGATCAAAATTTACTTTTGAGTTCAAATTTTAAGCAAGTAAAAACAAGACGAACGAAAAAAGTAAGTTTTTTTTTAAAAAAATAATACAGATTCTTCTCTCACTTCAGAAATGGGTTGGTTAAGTGATGATTGTTCCAGTTCAAGTAAACTGTCGTCGTAGGTGTCTACATTTTTACTCTGCAACAAAAAAAAAGCACACAACACAAATGTTTATTGATTTCATAGATACAATTCATTGAGAACCTAATCAGGAACGAAAAACAACAAGATTCTTGAGCAAAAGTGATTGAAAGAGAGGAGTCGGAATTTCATTCTCCTCGCTTTCTTTAACACATAGCTCACATTATTAATTGTGATCATCAAACTATCGTCAATAGATTCGATTGATTATCAAATTTAAACTACAAAATTAATGAAAATTATAACCTGATAATCACGACTGTCACCAAATCGCGAAAACTTTTCAGCCATCTTTTTCTCTCATTTAGGTCAGTGTTGTCAGACTTCAGATTTTTTTTCTCAATGTCTGCTCATTATCAATTTCTCAAATTTTTTTATATTATGAAATATTTCATGAAAGGTAATGAAATAAAATATTTAGACTATATGTTCAAATTATGAGAGTTTTTTCTCATAACAAAGCAAAATCTAAATTATCCAACAAATTAGCAATAAAAAATATGCATTTCTGGCAACACTGTAATGAAACAAAGATAGTGGCGTCCTCTATTGATTTTGGCTCCTATTATTAAAATATTTTTTCTTCACAATTCTCTTCGTAATTTCTGTTATAAATTATAGGAACAATCTCGACTTGTTTGTTGGAAAGTGCTACCCTCTTGTGGATAAGAGTAGATAACAGAGATAATATATACGATATTATAGTTTTGGGGGGTTGCTTGCAGCGCCACCGCCGCAGTGAACTTTTTATTTCAACTTTTTTCTCAAATGGGCATGCGTTAGTGTCATATCTTGTATTTATAATATTTTTTGACCAGATGTCGCCACTGTGTGTTTGGCGCGTTCATTGGCGTCCGTTGTTTAACATTCTTCTTGTCCTTTTCTCTTAGGCTTTTTTTGGCGCAAGTGAGTGAAAGAGTCGTCGTTTTTTTGTGTTGTTTTGCCATTGTTATTTCGGATGGATGGATGGACGTGGATCATGTACTTGTTCTTTTTGATGTTGGAGTAAAGCAAGCGAGAGAGAGAGAAGAGCGAACGCACGTGATATGATTTCAATTTCAATGGAATCCTTAAAATAAGTATATATCTTGGATTTATGTAAGAAGAAGAAGAGTTCGGTGCCGATAATGTGCGTTAGTTAAAAGGGTACGGCGGGGTCGTTCCTAAAAGAGAGAGAGATTATTAGCCGTTTTTGTGAGGGTGTTTTTTTGTGGCCGCGTTTACATGAGATTAGGTGAAGAAGACGGAGGAGGAGGAGGAGAAGAAGGCGGAATTATTATGATTGGTGGTGATGTCGTGAAGCTGAAAAGACGACGACAACGACGGACGCCGCATGATGTTTGGCGACGAAGAATGCGGAATTTTCAATCTTCATCTCCGTCATCGAGTGACGGTCGTTTTTCTCATCTGAACGTCGTCGTCCTCTTGTTCGTCCTTTTCATCACACTCGTCCCTTTCTGTTCGCCGACGACACAAGGTAACAACAACCATTTAAAACAACTTAATTTCGAAAGAAATCTCGGATAAGAATTTCGATTAAGCTAGCCTCTAATGCAAGGCTGCGGCATTTTATTAAATAATTTACGCCACCGAAGAAGGCGCCTAATGATATAATTCGAAAGAAATTTTCGAAATCTCTACTTTTAAATTTAAAGCGTATTTTGATGACCTTTTCGACTGGTCGTATTAAATTGCGGAATTCCGCATTTTATAACGATCACTCTTTTGACAATTTTGATTTTTCGTTTATTTGCTTTTTTACGTTTTATGTAATTTTTTGTTTGCTTGAGTAACTTGAGTAAGTGAATGTGTGAAAATGATTTGTTTTTGTTTTTTTCAAATTGTGTCAATTTATAAATTTGATTTTCGTCATTTTTGTTGTTTCAAAAAGAGTCTAGACATCGGAAGGAGAGAGAGTGAGAGTGACAAATGGGAGGAGGAGGAGGAGTCAATCAATTCTAATCTTCTCAATCTGATTAACTTTATAGAAGAGACACATTTTTTGTTTTGATTTTCATTTCATACATAAACACGACAATATTTATACTGCAATCTTACAAAAGAAAAAACGCAGACATTATTTTTAAAAATAAAAAAGAAGAGTTCAATGAGAAGGTGGTGGTCATTTAATAATAAACTCATGAGTAGGGCTCGGATTTTGATGCAATATCAACCGGAATGTTTCTCAATTTGTGGCCCAAGTGCCAATTTGTGAAGTAAACTCATCATCATCATTAGAGCAACTGCAATTATGCTTTTTTTTTCTAATCAGAAAAGGCTGGTTAGAGAGGCTAAATGTCTGGTTACTAGCAGTTGTCAACTAGAGTTCTAGCCTCTAACTATTTTTTTTTAATTAGAAAAAAACAAAACAATCTTTTTTTATCTAAACGAGATTGTTACTTCACAATTGGCACTTGGGCCACATATTGAGAAACATTCCGGTTGATATTGCATCAAAATCCGAGCCCTACTCATGAGGCTTTTTTCTTCTTTCTTTCTTCATTCAAAAACTACAAGTTAGAGTTGAACAAAAATAGCCTCCTCCTCCTCCTTCTCCTTACAAGGAGAGTTGCAGGAGGAGGAGGAGGTTATGATTTATAAAGACACCTTCACGCACTCGGCAACTAATCATTTTTGGCTGTTATTCAATGTGGCGCTTATTCAGCTTTACGTTTTTAATCAAGATTTCGTAGATTGAGGAGGCGCGGCGTATATTTTTAGCCTTTTGTTTCTCTCTCTCAGGACGATTTTTCTCCTTTTTGCGCACCTTTGACGCTACGTTTAACTTGTTTATTGGTTTGAGGCTAAATGGAAATTGTGTTTTTTTAAGGTTTGGTAACAGATGAGTCTATGTCGTGTTCAGTTTGGCGCTAGTTTGAGTTGGCGCTTATTGAATTTTGCTTTTGTTCAATTTGGCTCCTGTACTGTTTGGCGTTTATTCAGTTTTGGCGCTTTTTCAATTTGGTGCTCGATCAGCGCCAAAAAAAAAAGTGTAATGTTCTTTTTTTATCTCATTGAATTTTCTCATTTGGAGTGTTGCTTCTTCACTTTGCAAAGAGATATGGGAAGAAGGAGGAGGAGGAGGAGGATGAAAATGGACAATGGACGAGAGAGAGAGAGAGTGTTTATTGTTTGGCCACTTGTGGACTAAACGAACAAAAGTATTTTATGGACTCAAGTTGACAGTTTTTTTTTCTTCTTCTTTCTCTCTCTCTCTCTCTCTCTCTCTCTCTCGTGTTCTGGTTGTTTTTTTATTATTTTCATTATTATTAGACTAGAAGAGACAGAAGTCATCTTTCTCTCTTGATGAGTCCTTGGGACCCACTTATGATGGTGGAATTGAGAATAAGGGACTAGGAGGATCAGGAACAATTGAATTTCTGATGAGAAGAAGAAGGCGGCTCCTCTTCCGTTGCACATTCATTACATTACACACTATACTTAAACAATGCAATCTGATAGGAATGTTTGTTGAGTTGTGACTGTTTTTTTGCTGTGATCACATCTTCTTCTTCTTCTCACAAGTCATTAAATTGTCATTTGATTCTCGTTTAATGGACAAACATAATAATAATAATAAAAGACCCAACATTCTTTCATTTCGGTTTACGAATTATTATTATTCTAAACGAAATAAATATCTTTCTTCACTAAAATCTTTTTTTTTTTTTTTTTTCATTTAGCCAACTAATGAGAACGAACATTGTGACGCGTTTATAGGGGGCAACTGAATAAGCGCCAAATTGAACAAACGCCAAACTGAATAAGCGCCAAATGGAACAAACGCCAAATTTTTGGCTTTTATTCAGTTTGGCGTTTCTTCCATTTGGCGCTTATTCAGTTTGGCGTTTCTTCCATTTGGCGCTTATTCAGTTTGGCGTTTGTTCCATTTGGCGCTTATTCAGTTTGGCGTTTGTTCCATTTGGCGTTTATTCAGTTTGGCGTTTATTCAGTTTGGCGTTTATTCAGTTTGGCGTTAGTTCAGATTGGCGTTTGTTCAATTTGGCGCTTGTTTAATTTGGCGCTTGATCAGCGCCAAAATTTTAGAAGAAAAAAATGTTAAAGGGGGAATCCCGACTGTAAACACGGCATAAGAATGATTTTGCTACTTTTAAAATTGTAAAAAAAAAATTGGTTTTAGTTGTCTGTACTGAAAAAAGAGGAGGGGGGCCCTTCCGTTGAGGGTGGTGGTGGTTAATGGTCATCCGCATTGGAAATTGTCATTTTAGAAAAGGCTTAAATTCTTCCGTTGATGTTGATGTGTTCGAATGAATCGTTTTGACACATTAATGATTAGAAATCTTCAATTGGTTGCTGATTTGTAACAAAATGGCTTCCAATTCACTCAAGTCTGGACCGTGCACCACTACGAGCCGCGCCTCATAACATAACGCCTGTAAGTGTGTAGTCGCGGTTACTGGTTATGCCTGGGTTTGAAGCTATTTTCCGTCCAAACTAACATTGTTTTCGAGTGCACCCATTATCATTTTATTTTTTGAAGCCTATTCCGGAATTCATTCAAATTTGGAGAATTACATGGATGTAAGTTCATGCTCAGTCAGGCATTTGGACTGGATTTTACATTATAGGGCCGATTTCATGATAAAACACAATGGAAATTTAAAAATCGCGCAAAAAAGAACGGAAAACTTAACATTTTTTTAAGAAGTAAAAAATATTAAAAAAAAAGACTTATAATGAAAGAAAAGATAAGAAAATATTTAAAAGTGAACAATAATAATTTCGCTGGGTTGCATATTTTACTCGCTATGCTCGTTAGTGCAAAATAGCAAACGATGACATTTATTGCGGGCAAAAATGAATTAGAAGAATTAAGGTAGGTGGTGGTTGTTCTGTAGGCATTTTTAGATTCAGATAAATAATTATCCCGAGGCCTATTTTCTTTCTCTCAGTCCGATCCTGAATTCAGGCGTCCTAAACTGAAGTATTTTTCGAGATTTTATTTGATTTTCATTATTTAAATATTCTAATGTAAATCTTACCTAATGTTCCTATTCTTTAGACATTAAGGTTAGAAATAAGAGAAAAGTGTGTTTCTACCCCACAAACATAAGACGAGCACTGTTCTACGTACGTAAGAAAGATAATAGACGAAACCAAAGTGGCCAGGTGTTTGGCCCTCGGCCACTTTTGTGTTTCTCTCCTCTGCCAATGAACCCCCCCCCCCCCCCCCCCTCGCCCCCTTTCTTCTTATTTGAAGGTTTTTAAACCATCTCTCTTTCTATGTGTAATGTTTTTTCTACTCTAGGAGGAGGAGGTTATTATTGAAGATGATGGCGGAGTAGAAGAAGAAGAAGGTGTTGTTTTTGACGAGTTATTTTCTTTTGTGAAATTCCAAGAAAAAACAAAAGAAGTGTTTTATCATGATCTTTGAAGCCGACTCTCTTTTTTTTTGTTGTTGTCTACTCACTTTGGCATTTTTTTTTGCTTTCTTTCCGAATAATAATAATATATATGTACATATACATATATATATATATATATATATATATATATATATATATATATATATATATATATATATATATTGCGTGTGTCTGTAAACATTTTTCACCATAGGCGTCGCCTCAATCGACTTTGAAACAAACTTAATGTTTGTTGTCTTTCATAAAAAATGAACGCAAAAGTTATTGTTGTCTTTTGTGATGGGTTTTAATAAGCAGCTGATTTTCTAACTTTTGTTTATTCTGTCTTATCAGGAGAGCAAAATTTAAAGAGAGAGAAACTAAGAAGTGTTTAAGAAACTAGAAGGTCTAATGGTATTTTAATGAGGCAAAAAATAAAAACAAAAATCTGCTTGAAAGATATCAACATGAAAATACTTCTTAAGTGTGATTGAGAGCAGCTACCTTTCTAGTTTTCTAAAACATCATATTCACCTAAAAGAGAATAATCAGTTCAAAACAAAACAAAGAAAAAAACACTGCCCAATTTCAAGGAGAAAAGCTTTCATATTGAACGGGTCCGTTCAGCCTGAATTCAGCCTGTGTAGGTGGTTGGGGGTCACTACAGCTACCAAGGCTCACAAGCGCTACTAGGGGGAGAACAGTTACTTGGGTCACTACAACTACCAAAAAAATATAACCCTTTCTTCCAAACCTAACCGAACCTAATAAAACCTAACCTAATGAAACCAAACCGAACCTAACCTAACCGAAACTAATGAAACCGAATCTAAACTAAACGTATTGATAAATAAAAAAGGCCTATATTTTTTGGTAGCTGTAGTGAGCCAGTCCCGTGTAGGTAGGTAGGGGGGGGGGGCGCCTACCCTGAAAAAGAGACGGTTCAAATTTGAAGCGGGTCATTCTTTTTTATTTTGGGCCACAAAGACGACAATTCTGAAAGTGATTTATTTAATAAACGATAATAATTAGTTAATTCGTAATCTTTATCGTTTACCAAATATTAGTGAGTTTTCTATTTGTGGGTTTTTAATATTAGTGTTCACTAATATTTGGTACACTTCTGTTTGGGTGGAAGAAGAAGGAAAAAATCCAACGGATTATTATTACAAATAAAACAATAGTTGATTCGAATCTTGTAGATGAAATCATTTCAAGTTAGAACATTTTTTTTGTGTATTTTGATGTTCTTTCTCGCTCTTAAGTGGACCCTAATAACACACACTGATGTAATTAAGAGTGAACTTGAATGTGTGGAGAAGAAGAGAAGAAAAAAATACAACAAGATATTCCCCTCCATAATTATTTGCAATTATGAACTCCAAAAGTGGGGTTCATTTTCCTTTTTTTCTTAGGTGGTTTTTGTTAGAACGGACCTAATTGTTACCTTTAATAAATAGTGAGAATTCAAGCCCAGGACTCCTCCATTCATTGTATTCAAGGACCAACTTGAAACACACAACAATATCTTTGTTTGAACTCTCGGAACAAATTTCTAGTTCTAGAGGAGAGAGAGAGAGAGAGAGAGAGAGAGAGAGAGAGAGAGAGAGAGAGAGAAAAAAAAACCGTATTCAAAACATTTTAATTAAAACAAATTGCCAACAAAATAAAAATCAAGAAATTTTGTTATTAAATGTGTTTTATAGATTGAAGATTGTCAATCCGGAATTGATGTTCCATTCATATTTGCATATTGAAAGATGGGAAGAGGGAATTGAAGTTGGCTGGGAATCAGAGGAGGATTGTCCTTTTTTTTTAAATCTTTATTTCAGAAAGAGGAAGTTCCATTTCAGCATTTCTTCTTCCTTTTGATTATGGAACATCATATTTCCATTTATCTGAGGACACATCCCTTTCCCCCTCTTAGATGGATTGAAAAAGAAAGAAAATTCTCAAATATTTTTCATGGATGTATTTTTTCCTCCACAAAAAAAAAACAAGAGTGTGTTTCAATTTCCTTTTGATATAAATTCTTGTCTAAATGCAAGACTGGTTCCATTCATCACAACATAAAAAAAAATGCGAAATTCACTATAATAATAAAGTGTTGCTTCTGAAAAATGTTTTCATAATAATAACTCATATTTCTTTCTTTTTTTAGAATTATTTTTTATTCTGTTTAAAATTAAGCAAACTTAAAAGGGGGGGGGGGAGGAGGGAGTTTTTTCTACTTTCTTTCAGAATATCATCAGATGCTTCTCTCTCTCTCTCCTTCCATTTATTTACGAATTTTCTTGCTCCATAAATCGTTTTAGAACGGTTTCTTTTTAAGTTTAGGGATGTCACTCGTGTCGTTTTGAAAGTTAAACGAACTGTGTCGTTGTCACTCGTGTGTTTTATTGTACGTGTGTACACGCCCCACGAAATTCACCTCCACCCACCCACTCAAAACAACTTCCACAGATTGTCAATTGTTTTATTTGCTCCACTTTTTTTCTCTCCTGCATTTCAATTATCCTTTTTTCTGTCTTGTGATTTAACTATTGAAAGAAAAGAAGAAGAAAAAAGTGGTTTAAACTGTGGTCTCTTTTGTTTTTGGTCATAAAAGACAACCCTGGTTTTGGAGGTAACACATACAATCAGGGCTTTTGGAACAATATTGATCCAGTTTGGTTATTTCTAGTGTGAACACGGGCGCATGTATATCATCATCACACTGACTCATGTGCCTGTCAGACAGACAGATCATCATCATCATCATCATCATCATCTGTTTTCTATTATGTGTTGTGTGCTTTTTTCTTGTTCAGGGTGAACAAGAAGCAAGTTACATTGATTGGTTGGATAACATAAACGTATGCCCACTAATGACACATACAGAGTGATGGTGGTACCATTTGGCATTGTTGTTCCGGATGAATGATAATCGACATGTCAGTGACAAAACACATCTTGTAAACATACTACTACAATGTAATATTACAAGGATCGATAATGTATACTTTTGTATTCAAGGCTTTCTGTTGTTTCACTTTCTGAACACACCTGTCATCTTCACATGTGAGATTACCGAACTCAGGTGTTGAATTAAAAAAAAAAATCCGCATTTTGTTGAGTTTTGTTTTGTGCAATTTTTCAATCAGTATCCTAATCTAGGTATATTGGGAATAAATACCACAAATGAATTATTCACAAAGAAGGGTTTTTTTAAAAAGAGGAAGAAGGAGCCCTTGGGACCTGGGTGTTTCTAGTTGCTCTAATGAGTAACAAAGGTCTAAAAAGATAACTAACTGGTTAATCACATTTAAAATTTTAATGTTTAAGCTGTATTACGAACAGGTGATTTTCAAACCTTTGGTTATTCTGCATTTTCAGAAGTAATAAATAAATAACGACATATTGGAAGTGTTTTTCTTAGAAACTAGAATGGTAGCGGAATCACATTCAAGTTGACATTTTTCTATAAATAATACTTTACAGACACAAGATTAACTAATATAGGGTAGTCTGTATTCGAGTGTGGTCATTTTCAAACTTAACAGAAAAAGCTTATTTTAAAAGATTTCAACGTGAAATTATTTTGAAGTGATTATTGGGGGCTTTTTTAACCCCTTCTAGATTCTAAAACATTTTCAATTTCTTTTACAGCCTATTCTAAAACGTTATTTAAGCCAAAGTGAAACTTAATCAAAGCTCAGCTTAAAAACTCTATAGACTTACTATGAAGAATTTTGTCTTGGTTTAAGCTTAACTTTATTTTAAGCAACGTTTCTGAATATCGGAGGTTAATTTCATTCTCTGAAAGACAAAATAATGTTGCCGAGAGTTGGTGGTTTTATGCTTTAAAATCACTTTTCAAATTGTGTTTAAGACAAGTCGAATTTGATCCAATTAGATGGATGAATGAATAAAGGAGGGGTTGTTAGTTGGTGGTGAGCATTATTGGTTTTAATAAATTAAATGACAGATTTGATGTTACAAGATGTGATGATCATAATCATCCATCCATCCATCCTGTTCAGTAGTAGGCCTACATCCTGATAACAATGACCACCACCACCACCACATGAAGAAAGACGGGATTAATAAGCAAAATGGCTTAAATTACATAATGCACAACATGACACATGATTTTATGTAACATAAAATACAGTAGATATTATTAATAAATGCGGCGTAAAATGAGATGACATTACAAAATGACTGACAAGTGATTATAATTTTAAATCAAGAGAGAGAGTGAGAGAGTGAGTGAGAGAGAGAAGAAACCTTTCTTGAAGTTATTAAGAAAAGTAGCCACCAAGGTTAATAAATTAATAATAAGTAAACTGATATATGAAGTATGAATTCATTGAAAAGAACAAGATAATAATGAATAATAATAATAATAATAATGAAGAATAATAATAATAAAAAAAAAGAGCGTGGGAATTTTTGAGAAGAAAACATTCTTTCAAAGGATATTTTTTTGTTGTCTTTCTTTCCATCTGACTAATTGATTGTCAGTGCAGCGAGAATGAGTTAAGTCATTTTTATTTACTCCATGAGTGACACATTACAAAGTAACTGACATGAGATTGTGTGTTTGGGGGGGGGGAGGAGGAGGAGGAGGATTGTTGCACAACTGCTTTTCAAATCACTGTCTTCTTAATACACAATTAATATTTCTCTGTTATGTATGTGTGTCTTGTTAATTTGTCATGTGACATAAAATACAGTGTCATCTTCTTAATGGTGATGAAGCATTTCCGGTTGTATTTCTTTGTTTTGTATTTTTGTGAGAGGGAGGACCAAAGAGGGGGGGGGGGGGGGTTTCAATTTTTTTATTTGCAAGGTTTTTTTTCCCTTCTTCTTAAATATTTACAAGTGTTATTCCGATTTTAAAATGACAGGCTGTCATTTTAACTTTGAAAATGTTTTTCTATTAGTAGTGATATCTCCTTTTAAGGCGAGATAGATTAAGGGCCAAATTGAACAAAAGCCAAAACAACCTTAGTGTTAAGGTACACTTCCACACTATGCCAATCAGCCTAAATCGGCATTGCCGCTCACCAAAGCCGATTGGCTTTGTGAAAATACCTCGTAGTGAGTGCGAAAATGTACAACGAAGCTGTGCAGCAGAGGTACGTCCCCACTTTGCAGTTTGGCTCGGAATTCTATTGATGAGAGACCGACATTGTTTGGTTTCGATTCAGCAGGTCGATGGGCCTGGTGGCCGTGCCGACTGATTGTGTCCCAACAACCTCAGGTTCCACAATGCCGTTTTAAAGCTGATCGGCATAGTATGGAAGCAACTTAAAACACCATGTACGTACGTTGCTTCCATTTGGTGTAATTGTCCATTACACGAAATGTATGTACAATTTGCATCAGGAAAATCTATGTCCATTTCGTGAAATGAACATACATTTCGTGTAATGGACAATTCCCGTAATGATGTACACTTAATTGCTTCATTTCATATTCTCTATAGTATATTCAGTATTAGGCCTACTGTTTGTTATAGTCCGTTTCCTTTCGTGCAAGTTGCGCGACGGATTTACTAGTTGGATTATAATGTTAGAAATTTATGGTACAATCGATTACAATCAATTTGATTGCGATTCTAAGTTTCTAAATGAAAAAAGTAGAACAAAAATAACACAAAACACTTGTTGTTTTCAAAACTTTTTGTGTTTCTGACCAGTTTTTTTTTATGTCAAGTGATGCTATTTCTTGTACGCATTTTCATTTGCAAATTGCAAGTTAAAAACGTATTGCAAAATATGCAAATAGGAAATGAGATAGAAAACACATAGGGAGGGGGAGGGGCCTATACAGGGATTTGAAGTGACCCCCCCCCCCTAAGGCCTCCTTTTTCACCCCCTCTAAGGTGAAAATGGAATTGTCTAAAAAGGGGAGAGATGATTCAGATGAAAGGGGGTGGGGGATTGTATTTGGGCTCAGGGAAGAAGGGAGGGGGAGGAGGAGGCTTACTTTTGTTGAATTTTGTTCCCGGGGTAACTTGTTTGTTTCCCCCTCTTCGGTTTTCTCTCTTAATTTCGTTCTCCCCTCCTCCATTTTTTTTCTCCCCTTGTTTGTTGCATTTTGTTTCTCTCCGGTTTTTACTTCTTGTTTTTCATTCAAAACCTCTCGGGTTTTTTTCCCCCTTTTCTTTGGCTATTTTTTAGTTGTCAAAACTACAAAACTGATAAGGGATTTTTTTTTTCTGATGAATTTTCATTTTCGAAATTTAGTTTGATCTATGTTTTTTTATATTGGAGCTTTTAAACTTTTAACAAAAAAATTAAAACATCTTTCTTATGACAGTCATTTTTATCTTATCTACTTGTTCTATCTGTTTTTTTGTGCAGATTGGTTATAAATTCATCTCCCCCCCAAAAAAAGAAAGCTTGAGCTTCATATATATTTTCATAAAAAGGAACCCAAAATTGGTGAATTGAGGGGTGGTGTGTGGCCCCCTTTTCTATATTTTTAAGTGTAACTGGAGTCACAAAATGAGAGACGAAAAATGTCACTTATTATAATCGCAGGCTGAGAGACATTTCCCCTTTACCCCCTTAAGTATTTTGTACTTTTTTACCCCCCCTCCCCCCCCCCCCTCTCTTTTTCTAGTTAAAAAGTAAAAGTGGAGTCAATGGACGAAGAATTTCTTGAAAAGTTCGATTTTCGTTGGTTTTGGTGATTTACTTTAAATTGGAATTCTGCCTTCAAGAGGTTTATTTTTTTCGACGCTCGTTAGTGAAAAGAAAGAGGCTTTTCATTGAAAATTTCAAAACATCTTTTCTGATATAAAGAGAGAGAGAGAGAAAGAGAGAGAGAGAGAGAAATTCCAAGAAAAGAATGTTTTTCTCCTTTTTTCTTCTTCTTATCTTTAACGAGATATCTCCAAGCCTATTTTTGTTTTCTGTCCAAGAGTTTAGTTTGTGCTTGTTGTCTGGTGGTCCTTTTCCTTAGTTACAAATTCATAATTTTAGGAGGGCCTGGATCACACGTGTGTGTACAAAAAAAAAACACGAACTGAGGGATCCGAATGCACAATAATCACCCAGACCTTCCTTTTTTGCCTCTTTTATCTAATGGACAACAAAGGTCCAAAGAAGCAGAAAACAGAAATTCTAAAAATAGCTGAAATTAGAAATAGAAATAAAAGTCAGAATATTTCTATGAAAGATACAGGGTGCTTCTTGGTAATTGCCTCCTTACATAGTGAAATTCAGTGGGATTTTATTATGGCGGTGTTTTCTGTATTTACATTTCTGCTTTCTTTCGCGTTCACACAAACAGATTACAACAGAAAAGGAATGCATTTATCAGAAGCGCCATTTTTATGCTTTTTTCTCTCTCTATTTCTCTCTCTCTCTCTTTCTCTGGAAAACCTTGTTCTGTAAAGAAACACGGAATCAGAACTGAAAGTTTATTCTGATTTTTTTTATTTCTGGTTCTGCATATGGAATCTTGGTATCGTATTTGAATGCAAACAACAACGTTTGGTTTCATTTTATATTTTTATTCAACCTTTTGAGAAAATACACTTTTCAGAAAATGTTTCTCTGAGGTTTCTTCTCTTAAGGTTTTTTATTTTTCAAGTTGGAATTTTCACTATCGGCATTTTATATTCATGAATTTTTTAGGTTCAACCGTTTTCATTCATTTCTTTTTGTTGTTGTTGTTGAATTATGACACACATGCTTGAACACTGGAAACAATATTATATACAACATAGAGAGATTAGAATAGAAATGGATAAGAAACACAAGGAGAAATACCTTCTTCTTGTTGTTGTTTTTTCTACTCCTTAACTTTGTCCAAAATAAGGAATTTAAATTTTGTTTCTAGTTTTCAGAAGTGTTTTTTTTATGCCAGAAGAAGAAGAGGAGGAGGAATATAGAAACAAGATTTGAGTTTTTCGTGTAATAAATTCAAATTGTAGGGTGGTACAGTAGTTGTTTTTAAGAAGGCTGACACCCCAAAATTCAATTTCCAATAAATATAAAAAAGAAGTGTTTGTCAGGTAGATCTGAACAACAACAAAAAAGCCGACTATAATCGATAAAAAGTAGAAGAGTTTTATTTGTTAGAAGAAGAAAAAAAAAAGACACGATTTTGATAAATTGCATTTACTTTAAATATGTTATATATATTTTTTTTGGGGGGGGGGATGTTGTAATATAAGAAATTTGCTTGTCAAAATAAAAGAAAACTCTAAAAATGTCTTTTACTCTCATAAAACAGGAACAACAAAAAGGTCTAAAAAAAGTCTTTAGACGAATGTTTCCTAAATCCTTTTACTCATATTTCTTGGTGTTTTTTTTTTTTTTGACAATATATCTGGTTTCCACTCTTCGTTTTTTTTTTTTTTGTGTATCCATCCAGATGTTGAAAACCTTCAAGATATTTCATATAGATAGTAAAGGAAGAAGAAAGTTGAGAAAAATATAATGAATCCAAAGTGTATGTATATATATATATTCGTCTATTTAGGATATTTTCTGTTTATATTGCACATCATAATGTTTTTTTTTCTTTTCTTAGTTTAAATTTAAAAGATGGAAACAGTTTTGGTTTTCATTCTTTCTATAGTGGATTTATTTATTTATTATGTGGAGGAGAAATAGAAATATATTTGTATTAGCAACTATGTTTTAGCAACTGTTGCTTCAATTTCATTTCAACTCTTCTTCATCATTCTGTCTTTTCTTTATTTACCTTTTTTTTTTGTTCATTGTCACATATAACTTTAATATTTTTGTTCGTAAATTTCATTACATTACGAGAAATATCTTGAAAAATATTCTTTGTGATGATGAAAATTAAGAGCTGTACAAAAAAAGTTACCACAACAACTACGCAAACTCTGAAAGGAATAGTGCAATGCACACTGGGAAGGAAGACAGCCATGTCTTACAGGCTTCACTGGGAACGTATTGCTCAACA
Source organism: Brachycybe producta (assembly GCA_036925085.1). Classification (NCBI taxonomy): domain Eukaryota; kingdom Metazoa; phylum Arthropoda; class Diplopoda; order Playtdesmida; family Andrognathidae; genus Brachycybe; species Brachycybe producta. The sequence continues at coordinate 2,806,893 of JAUPFP010000027.1, read as the reverse complement.
ATTTCATTCCTGCACTTCCGGTTCAAGTGCAATGATGTCATGAGCAACTTTAGAAACACCTCAACCGTCCATGCCTATACTCTGAATTGGGCTAACGTTTGAGGCGCATGCTGCAGACGAGAAATGAAAACATTCTTCTTGTCTTGCGGACTTCATTGGCAATGTATTGCACCCAACATAGGAATGAATAAATTGTTGATGGATCATTCTGACGTCACAACCTACCATGTTAGTCATGAGTGTTAGGAGAAACTAACCATAAAGCCTGGAACACACGCGGAATTCCGCCAAGGAAAACAAAATAGGAAAAGGAAGAAAAAAAAGGTCATTTTCTTTTTCTATATCTCTGTTGTTCACACATAGAAACAGAAAAGTAACAAGGAATGTTGTTCACCCTCTATTGAGCACAGGCAATTAGAAAACGGGACAAACAGACGATTGCTCCGCCCTTTTTATGACGAACGCAACTTCTAATTGGTTGGTTATGTAGTCTGACGTCACATGCTCCGCCCTTTTCAACGTCGAACCACACAACAAACCAAATAGAAGAAGCCGTTCGTTATAAAAAGGGCGGAGCAAACGTTTGTTTATCCCGTTTTCTAATTGCCTGTCTATTGAGTAAGAAAAATGGATTCCAATTTGCGTTTTTGTGATGTCATATGCTTCTTTCTGATTGGTGGGAATTTGAACGGAATATTTTGAGAACGGAAAAAGTTGAGCTTTGTTCAACTCATTTTTAATGAATTTTCCGTTCACTTTTTATGGAAAAATTTCTCGTTTAAATATTCTGTTGTGATTTTCTGAGCGGAATTCCGCGTGTGTTCCAGGCTTATCAGAACTTTTTTTTTGCAATCTTGTTAATCGTTGGTTAGCTATTTATTAGTGATGGGCGATCCACAGCAAAAAATCGATTCTTCGATCCGATCCGATCCAAAAATCGGTACTAAAAATCGATTTTTTGGATCGATTTTTATATTTAAGTATAATAATAATAATAATAATAATATTTTATTAGGGTTTTACAGGTTGTACATTACAGCAACACGTATACTAACTTATACTTACCAAAAAACCTAAATCTTTGCTAACATTTTAGCACATGTACTGAAAACAGTGAAAAGTATTGAAAATGCATATAATTTAACATTGAATTTCATTTTAATCCGTGCGATCTCAATATTAGAACCAAATTTTTTTTCCCAACGAGCTTAAAAAGAATAGTTTGGAAAGTCGTTTACCCATAAGCCGGTTTCGTTTCACATTCATTATATTGCTTCTGATTGCACATAGGTAGCTACAGTTGGCAAATACTTCATAGCGATATGATCTATCGGCCCTATTCACCTATTGGCCTATTCATTCATTCATTTTTCATTGGATCGAAAGAATCGATTTTGACCAAAATAAATCGATCCATAGGAAAATCGGGAAAACGAAAATCAATACAAAATCGAAAAAATCGGAAAAAAAACATGGATACTCTGAAAAATCGATACGGATCGCCCAACACTACTATTTATTTGAGAGAAACAGATGGAAGTAGTGCTAGTTCAGAACCTCAAGTGTAACTAGTAAATTGTAGCTCAGGTCAGGTGCAGCATTGTGTCCACCTGGACCCATCTAACTATACAGTATACTACAATGTATGTTGGTACTATTACAATGCCTGTTTTTTAGTTCTTCCTTTTTACTTGTAAAAAAAAAAAGAGAAAGAGATAAAGAAGAAAGATGAATTCAATGATAACATGAATGTGGTCCTTTTTTCATGCCCTTTTCTCATGCCCACCCGCAGAAATTGTGTATCTTATTTACTGTAAAAGAAGACATGTGCAGAAAAAGACCAATGAAAAAGCTTTTTTTTTTTATGTATATTCGATTTTCGAGAAGAAGAAAAAGGGGGCGGATGGAAGATTTTTAAATCTCAAAGTTATAGTTATTTTCAAACAAGGAAAAAAGTGGGGAGGGTAGAAAAGAGATAAAAGTGTCTGAAAGTTTTTACTAAAAGTAACAATATATGAGGTCTTTGAATAATAATAATATAGTTACAGTTACCACAATCTCTGGGTCCTATTACTAATATTTACTAGTAAACCACCACCACCCCAACTAAGTAGGCCTATACCAAGTTGGAGTTGGACAAAGGGGGGTTTAAAGGGGTGTCAGGAATTCTAGAATGAGGGAGGGAGTGAGGGGAAGGTTGAATGTTTAGTTTAAAAACTTCATCAATAAACTACACACAGTGGAAACTGTAGAATTTGATTTTGAGTTGATTGCTTTTTGTGCCAAATCATTTTATCTTCACATACACTTGAATGAGTGAACAAATATTTAAATTAGATTCTCTTTCTGACACACACTTCATTCTGTTTCTCTAAACAGTTTTTAGCATTTTGCTGATTTCATATTTAAACTTTAAAAGTTGAATTGTGTGAACCTTCGATTCATTGTTGGAAAAAAAAATATTACTTTTTTTAAAAGCAATTCATTACGATTACTAATTACATCAGTGCGTAATATCAGTGTTATTTGACAAGAATTATAAATGGTTTAACTTGAAAGTTCCAAGTAGAATTAGTTTACAAAATTTTAAAAAAAATGTGATGAATTACTAAATATTTGAAAAAGTAATTAGTTACTTTTAGCAAGTTACTTCTCAACTCTGCAGTTATTATCAAATAAAGGTTAAACAGCCAATATTCACTTTCTGTGACTTTAAAACTAAACTTTACGTTGCTTTTTGGAGCTTTAAGCATTTTTCTGCATGTGTGTGTGTGTGCATTATTATTATTGCATCTTGAAACAAATTATTGCATCTTTAGCTTCCATTTGGCCTGTTGTTATTTTTGAACTAACCAATTATATTCCAAGAAAAATGAAAATGAACAGGTTATGATGATGTAGCCACTTTTTGGAACAGGTTAGAGGTTAGATTTTTCAGTAATGACTTCGTTGGTTGAAATTATTGTTACAAAGCAATAATCAAACAGCTGCTTTAAAGCCATAGAAAGCTAATGTGGTGTTTAACCAATGTGTGAGATACAAGTAGTTAGTTAGCAGCTGATATGGGAAAGTTGTTGGCATTTTGATCTTTCTAGTCTATTGAAACGGGGGGGTTGTTGTTAGTCCTCTTAATAATAAATATATATATATATATATATTTTGAATACACATGAGGAGGAGGGAATAATAATAACCTTTATTATGAGACCAATATATAAATATTATTCTCTTTTTGACATTTTTGGTTTTCTCTTGTTTCCTTTTGACTGATTTTTTTTTCTTCCCAGTCTATATTCTTCAGGAATTAATTACTAAAAATGTCAAAATTGAATACTTTTATTAAATATTACATATAAAATACATATTTTTCTCGTCTTTTTTTTTTTCTCTCTTTCGACAAAATAACCGAATTATGAGCAAAAATGACAAACTTGTTTTTACTGCAGCTGCTTCTCTCTCTTTTATTATTGCTCTTTTGTTGTTACATTTGTATGTTTTATATTAAGTTTGTCAAGTCCTTCTTCTTCTTCTGATTGGAACAATTCTCTACTAAATCCACCCCATATTGTTTGACATTTCTTTTGTGTGTATCTCTCCCCCCCCCCCCTTTTTATGTATATTCAACACGAGTGTGCAGTTGTATTGAAAAACATAGTTTGTCGTTTATTTATTTTACATTTTACATAATGTACACACAGTAGTCCTTCTTTTATTATACAAAATATACATATATTGTGTGCTTTCATATTTCATTTGTTTGTACTTTTATTACAATATATGTCTCAAACTATAAACATACCCAATCTATTATTTTTTTACCAATGTATATTTTAGCTAGCGCAACAACAGTCTATTGTTTAAAATAGCGGTCGCCAACCGGTTGCCCGTGACCACTGGTGGTCCGCGAGAAAGTTTTGGTGGTCCGCAGAAAAATCTGGACAATATTTGCATTTTTTTTTGTTTTATTAATAATAAAACAAAAAAAAAATATTCTTACTAAATTCTTCTATTCTGAATGACAATTTTTCTCATTTCTATTTGCACTAAATTCACGAAATGTACTAAGAGTGTGTAGTACAGTTCTCGTAAAATACGGCGGCACGCGAGAGAGCTCCATTTCGTTCAGTTTCCCCCCCACCACACGCTGCTTCCCCCTAAGCTTCAATTATTTTCTAATAATTAAACTAACTTTAAAGCGGCAGTCACACTAGGCTGGTTTACAAGCCGCTGGTTGCTGCTGGTTATTAGCAGCAACAGCAAGCAGCAGCTGCTTTGGGTTCACACTTGTCCAGTCACTGCTGGTATTAGCAGTGCAAGTCATCCAATTACCGTCTTGCAAAAACACAAACTCTAACAACAACCAACCCAAGCAGTGGAGTTTCAACTACCACTAGTGCCACTACTAGCAACAAAAAGTTCACACTAGATGGCAGCAGCAGGAAGGGAGTCACATGACCAGCTGGTAGCTGCTAAAGTTGGACATGTCCAACTTCACCAGCCACTGTTAAAAACACTAGCCCGCTGGAGAAAGCAGCTGCTAGTAGCAGTTCAGACTATGCTGCTAGAGCGCTACAACCAGCCAGCAGCAACCAGCGGCTGGGAAACCAGCCTAGTGTGACTGCGGCATAATAATTTTGTTACAATTAAACAACCTTTAAAGATTTTCTATTAATAAAATGGAACTTCTCTGATCATTATTTGACAAACGTATTTATCTTTTTTAAAAAAAAAAATCATATTAAGTGGTCCGCGGGATTTAAAATTTTGAATTTTGTGGTCCGTGAGGTCCACAGCGGTTGGCAACCGCTGGTTTAAAATATTGAATAAATTTCAGAAACTGGAAAAGCTGTATTACTCGGCGGTATAGGAAATATAACTATGTTGGTAACAATTTATCAAAATGTAGAGCTTTTTACTGAAAAATTAAGTTTACTAAATTAACAACTTTTTTTAAAAAAAAGAAATTTAAATAATTCATTAACTGATTATTTAATTTGTTTTAATTTTGTGTATCAACTACGTTTTGTTTGATATGTTGATGATAATAATCAATTGGAGCTTTAATGTGTAGCATTTGTTATTTGTAAAAGATGTTTAATTTTAAACGATTTAGCTGCTTGCTATGTGTCATATGCCAGACCTGTCTTTATATAGGCCTACTTTGAATGGTAACCGATTGGGGGCGTTACTTCTGCAACATACAATATATATTTACAGGAGGAATTTCAGTTTGTGCTTTTATACGTAGAACAATTTATTTCGAATTATTGTATTTTTTTAAGACTTTTTCCAATGAAAATTAACTTTCAGAAATTGCACCTGAAAAGTGTTTTTTGTTTAAATATTTTGTTAAAATTATCCAGATATAAAGTTGTATTTTTTTTTGTCAATGTAAAATACTTAAGTGACATCTTGTAACCACTTGGGATATTGGATTTTTATGAGATTCTCAGTCTTACTTTTTTTTAAAATAAGTGTTATTTTGACACTTTTTAAAAGGAAGTTTGCTTGAAATAGACTTCGTTTTTTAAAAAAAATTCGAAGGGGGTTTGGTTCGTTGTTCCTGGTTTTTTTTTTTAGTGAAAAATGGAGGGAAAAAAGGAGAGGAAATGTGGGACCTTTATGGAGTATAAACTAGAGAGGTGGTAACTAGTGGTGAACCTTAAAAAAATGTCTGGTTTACACAAACACATAATATAGAAGAAAAACCACCATCTGTTTTCACACATTCGTCATCATCAACAATCAGATGAAGAAAATTGTATAAATTCCAACAGAATTCGGATTTTCTTTTCGTTCCCTCTTCTCAGTCTTTCAAAATACGTTTATTTGTACAGAAGAGAGACTTATTTTGAGAGAGAGAGAGAGAGAGAGAGAAAGAGAGAGAGAAAATAGATCAAGATTCAAGAAGTAGATAGATATGGTGTATCAATAGTGTTGTTCGGAAAGTGCAGCAGTAGATAACTGGATAGTGTGGTTGTTGTTACTATATTGGGGGGAGGGGGATCCTTATCTTGGTAAATATTCCTCCTCCCCTTACTCTTCTTTCCCCCCCCCCCCCCGTGATGTGTGTAATCCTCTTATAGAGAGAACGCTATATTCGATCCTGTGATTGATTCCAAGAAGTTATTTTTGAAGTGGTTGCCAATAAATATATTTATCGATATGATAAATTCAATTTATTTATATGAACGGATTTTTTGTTGCTTTTTTTCCTTAAATAGAGCTTAAATTTAGTAATTTTGAAAAATTTTTTATTTTTATATCTAGAAAAAATAATATACAGTAGAAGACAAAAATTTCTAATCCTAGGATTCGATTTCCAATTTATTGGATAGAAGTGTGAATAGAAACCTTTTAAAAATTAAAAAAATGGGCCGCAAACTCAATGCTATTTTGCATAATAATAACGGCAATAATCCAATCTTTATCAGTTGAACTCGTGCTGATTTTAGATTTCTATTTTCGCACGAATCGATCTTTTGAAGAGAGAGAAAGAGAGAGAGAGAGAGAGAGAGAGAGAGAGAGAGAGAGAGAGAGAGAGAGAGAGAAAGGGTCGGACATTGAATGGACAATTTTAGTTATTGTGCTCAGAAGAATCCCTCTTTTTCATCCCCCTCCTCATCCTTCTCCTCTTTTTGTGGGAAACGGATGTTCGGAAATTATTCTGTGGTTCCATTATTCTCGATTTATGAGGATAATCGCCAAAATCGTCTATCTGCTTATCTGTAGCTGATATTGAATAGAGATAGGTGTATTGCGCATGTGCAGTGCATGTTTCATGACGTTGAAAATCAGTTAATTAATCTGATAGTTTCTTCTGAACATGCACACGTGTTTCAGTAGACTTCTATGTTAAAAACTGAGAATGTACTGAACAGGAAAACGGCGGCCAGCAAGAACACGTTTTAGACACTCAGCTTTCAGACTTCCTGCTTGACTTCCTGTCACAACAAACTCAAAGGTGCAGACAGAGGTTTTCCTTTCTGTTTCTATTCTGTGGTTGAAACCGTGGCTCTCTGTAGCAGAACTATCGCTTTGAACCTTTTTTTCTATTAAGAGACGGTCAACTCTAGTAGAGGCTACATAGAGTGGAGAAAGGCCGCTCAAAAGATCACACGGTTGCCTATCAATGATTAAAAAAGAATTGAAAATACAAAACAAGAAGCGGGAAATAAAATCTCGGATACACAAAACCTATCTGCTATCCTCTTTGTTACTAATGGAACCGTAGTTTTAGAGACAGGGTGAAAAAGTGTGGAGGGAGGAGGAGGGTGAATAGTGGTGATTAATTGGCAAGCAGGTTTCTGCTTTTTTTTTTTTTGGTTTACTACTATTACTTCCTTCCACCCCCTTCTTCAGGTCCAATAAGACCTATTTCACTGCCTGAATAAATGACCTAGTCTGGCAGTTACCATTTGGCAAGAGAATTCCCCTATGGCCTTTATATTCACCAAAAGAGAGAGAGGCCCCTTCCTTTCCTTCTGTTTCTCTCCCTCCCTTTTTCTAATTCCCCTTAGAAGATGAACAGTTTTGGACTCGTGGCCGTCCATAAACTTTTATTATCCCCTCCCTGTTTCACTTTGACCCCCTACCTACTGAAAAGAGAACTCAGCTCTTCTTTTTTTTTAATCCATTGATGGTTACATTCAGAGTTCACTTCATAATGGAAGAAAACCCTAACAGTAGGGGGGATGGTCTTTGGGGTCGAAGGCTTTTCAAACACTCTTGTTAAAAATGAACCCCTCTGTATTTTAATAATAACAGGGTTCTTCAGGGTTTTTGTAACCAAAAACCCCTTCCCCCCCTGTCTCTCTCTCTTGTGTGTTTCTCTTGAAAAATATTATGGTCAGTGTTTTTACCTCCCCCTAAGGCCGTTTCAGGTGTTCTTTGTGTTTTGTCCTACATTTCTGGGCTTGTACAGGTTTATCTTTTTTTAAAAAAATATACAGAAGATTATCGAGTATCATGAAGTACAAGTGGGAAAACCACTCATAATGTGCCGCCGCCACTCAATTGTAAACTTTCAACAATGTTCACAATAATATATTAAAAAGAATTACAACCTGAGAAGTTCTTTAAATATATATTAAGAAGGTGTTAGTTCTTAGTGAATGAAATCTGGCTGAAATTTACGCACCATTTTATTCATGTATCATAATAATTTGGTGAAGGCGTTCAGTTACTCAGCTTGCTTTTTTTTTTTGGAAGCAGCTTAAGAAATATATGATGCCAGAGTTCAATTAAAGGTAAAAATTTGATTTATTTTGACATTATATCAAACAAATTCGACCTGTTTTTAATATGATTTTTGAAGGCTGCTTTAAAAGAGCTTTGTAACTGAACGCATCTGATGTTGTTTAACAAAATTAATTAAATAAAAATATGGATCATTGTTGCAGCTGTGGTGAGCGGCTTTTTCTTCCAATAGAGGAGGAAGAAGGAAGGTTTCTTTTCTTATTAATAATAAAGAATAAAGCTGTAATCTTTTCTAATCTTTTAAGATGATTTTACCAAAGGTATATTTTGGTGTTATGAGATTTCTAGTTGCTGAAGGAACTGGAAAAATGAAGAAAGGAAAGATAAAGATTATCACTTCAGAAAGTCTGGAGAAAGATCAATTTTTGTTTTCGCACTTTTCCGAAAACACGTTTTGTACCTACTGTGTCAGTCTATGGGTTTATGCCGCAGTTATAGTCGGTATTTTGTGGCCATGTTGACTATAAACGCGGCATCATCATAAATAAGAACTTAATATATGGAGGCCAACTGGCAACAGCAGTCAATCATCTGGATTTTCTCAGTGACCTACAATAATTTCTAGAATATGGTATATACCCTCAGAGGTGGCTCCTCGAGCAGATGGGCCTCAAGTTCATTTTTCACAGGGTTGCATGGATAAAATCGAAATCTACCTTCTATACAGTGGACTCAACTCTACAAAGATCATAAGATTTCTCAGTCCAAATCTGTCAATCTAGTCGATCCGTTAAGGATTTGGACTGGCAGTCACAGCAGTCCAGATCAGTTTCTGAATGGACAAATGAGTTCCATCAGATTCTGCTGTCAACACGCTGACAAATAGGCGAATGAGAGAAATTGCGATCCTTCTCTCTCTGTCAGATCTGATCTAAATTGTGAAAAGGAATGGATCTCTGGGCTGTTGAAAAATCAGATCTGCGATCTCTCGGAATTCATATCCGATTGTGAATGATAGGGAGGTGGGGGTAAAGCGGCAGTCACACTAGGCTGGTTTACAAGCTGCTGGTTGCTGCTGGCTATTAGCAGCAACAGCAGGCAGCAGCTGCTTTGGGTTCACACTTGTCCAGTCACTGCTGGTAATAGCAGTGCAAGCCATCCAATCACCGTCTTGCAAAAACACAAACACTAACAACAACCAACCCAAGCAGTGGAGTTTCAACTACCACTAGTGCCACTACTAGCAACAAAAAGTTCACACTAGATGGCAGCAGCAGGAAGGGAGTCACATGACCAGCCGGTAGCTGCTAAAGTTGGACATGTCCAACTTCACCAGCCGCTGTTAAAATCACTAGCATGCTGGGAAAAGCAGCTGCTGGTAGCAGTTCAGACTATGCTGCTAGAGCGCTACAACCAGCCAGCAGCAACCAGCAGCTGGGAAACCAGCCTAGTGTGACTGCGGCATTAAGGTTTAGATTTAGGATTGTAGATTCACATTCCGAAATTATTGCCGGGACCACATTTTCCAGAACAAAATGAAATCAATAAGTAAACAATTTCACAAATATCTGTTTGTGTTTCAAAGGGACGTGTATTTGAGAGTCCTCCTCCTCCTCCTCCTGATTAGGCCCGCCTCCTCCTCCTTATCTTGTTAATAGAAATGGATTAATCAGGTGATGTTTTGTACTGAAAACCCTAAGAAAAAAGGAATGTTGTTGTTGTTAGAATGTCAGGTCTTACGTTTATATTAATGGTGTTTCACGCTTTGCTTTTTTGCTTCTCTTACTAAATACATTATTCATGTTCTCTTCTTCTACTCAACGAGTTTTTCCACAGTTTTTTTCTTATTCTTCTTTATGCTAAGAATTTTTCAAGATAGAATATAAGCTAACCTAACCAACCAAGTCTTCATAATTTGTTCCTAATGATGCGCGCGCCCTCTTGTGTTTATTCTTACTTCAAAATTGTTTGTTTTTGTAGTTTTGTAATTTTCTTTTTTTTTTGCACCAATTTTCCACTCAAATGATGAAAAATGTTATTTCTGTACAATTTGGTTTTATATCTAACCTTCTTTATATAATAAAAGTAAACAGTAATTGTGAGTACACTAAAGTAGCTGACAGTACAAGGTAATAATAATTAATTAATTAATTATATTGAGCCGACTGAATAAGCGCCAAAACGAACAAACGCCAAATTGGTTTAGTATTTGTTCAATTTGGTGCATATTCAGTTTTACGTTTGTTCTAATTTGGCGCTTATTCAGTGCCATCAATAATAACATTTAAAACAAAATCATTGACCCTTTTTTATTTAATTATTTCTTTATAATTTAATATTTATGCAAATCGATTTAACAAAAAAAAAATACATCAACGCGCGATGATGTTGCGCATTTTTCTTAGTGAAAACAAAATTACATGTTTTGTTTTAATCTTATTCAACTTATTCGTCTTTTGTGTGTACTTAACAAACCAAAGAACATCATTGTTCTTCTTATTGGCAGACTTAATTCAATAAATAATGAAATTCTCTTTCTCTCTCTCTCTCCATGAGCAGCAATATTGCATATTGTTGTTGCTCTTGTTGTATAATAGCCATTCACTTGACATAATGAGGGAAAAGCCCATTTGACTTCTTATAGGACCACTCACTCTTCCATCTTCTTCTTAAAGATTGCTTTTTAATTACTCTCTCTCTCTCTTTCCCTCTCTCTCTCTCTGTTGTTCTCTCTCCCTCTCTCTCTCTCTCTTCCTCTCTCTTTCCCTCTCTCTGTTGTTCTCTCTCCCTCTCTCTGTTGTTCTCTCTCTCTCTCTTTTCTCTCTCTTCCTCTCTCTCTTTCTCTCTCTCTCTCTCTTTCCCTCTCTTTCTCTCTGTCGTTCTTTCTCTCTCGTTCTTTATCTCTCTCTCTCTTTTCTCTCTCTCTCTCCCTCTCTTTTTCTATCTCTCTTTCTCTCTCTTCTCTCTCCCTCTCTCTCTCCCTCTCTCTCTCTCCCTCTCTCTTTCTTTCTCTCTCTTCTCTCTCCCTCTCTCTTTCTATCTCCCTCTCTCTTTCTATCTCTCTCTCCCTCTCTCTCTCTCCCTCTCTCTTTCTATCTCTCTCTCTCCCTCTCTCTTTCTATCTCCCTCTCTCTTTCTATCTCTCTCTCTCCCTCTCTCTTTCTATCTCTCTCTCTTTTCTCTCTCTCTTCTCTTTTCTCTCTTTCTATCTCTCTCTTTCTCCACAAAAAAGAACAAAAACCAAAGATGAATAAAAAAATGTACATGTCATTTTCGTGGTTATTTTTTTTTTTTGGCGAATGGGGGGGGGGGGGGGGGCATTGTCATCATCATCATCATCATGATTGCCATTTTTTAAGGGGCTTCCCATCTTTTTTGTTTTGTTTTTAAGCCTATACAACTTTTTGTTCATTTCATTTGTAGACAGCTGAAAGAGAGAAAAATGATTTTTTTCATTCATGTGTAATAAAGGGGTTACAAAAGAGAGAATTTCTAGGATGTTTCTTTCTTTCTTGTCAAGTAAAATTCTCTTTTAAATTGTTCAACCCGTTGTCCAAATTTCACCGTTCAAATTAATTTGGATCTACAGATATTTTTGTGGTAAAAAGTTAAACGGTTTGACAGGTTAATCTTAATTTAAATTAGACTTTTTTTTTCTTGATTCAGCGAGGGGGGGATGTTGTTTAAACCATTTCAATCAAAATTGTCCGTTTAATCGTTCCTTTTTTTATTATTTGGAAAACGTCTATTTTTGTAAATAAATATCTAGTTTTTTTATATATAATAGGCTCACTGATGGGCACTGGGAAAGGGGGGGGGGTATGTTGTAAGGAAAGAAAGAAAAATCATGTTTGGCGTTGATCGATTTTGGTTGTCATGAGTTGAGAGTTGTTGTTTGTTGCCTCTGGGTTTTCTTTCTTTTTCTGCTTCTTGCGCGTTCTATTATTATTATTATTATAATCTTGGGTCCTTTTATAATCTGGTATTCACTCGTCTGAATGAATATTTCTTCAACTCATCACAAAAACCGGAGAATGAAAAAGTAGTTGCAGCTTATAAAGTTATATATGGGAGTGGGGGAAGTATGATGATATGATTTTGATTGATATTATTGAACCACATAAACATAAAATTAATAATTCTTGTAGTTTTTTTTTTAATTCGTGGATTTATATTTGCATCATTTCATCATATGGGACACACGAGTTTCATTTTATAATATATACTCATTATTAACTCTGTATTATATAAACTCTTAGCAGCCACAAACATTATAATGTTTATGGCTGTAATCGTTTTTATTTGAACATATGCAATCACAAAAAAAAATGGGTTTGGTTCTTTCTCCTCCTGCTGTTTTTTCCACTTATGTAACAGTTTATTTGACAAGTGATTTCTTGTCAAACCTTTTATTTTCTTCTCTTCGTGTATTTTGAGCTTTTTTTTAGTGTTTTCTGTCTTTATAATAAAAAAGAGGAAAACAAGAAGAAGCCAAAGGGGTTTAAACAAGGCTTAGTGAGGGTTCTACAAAAAAAAATCAAAAGTGTGTGTCCCAGGATTGAATCATCTGGTTTCATATTAATCTACATTTGCATATTATAATTTCTATGCATTTATTATTTATCAGCAACTCTCTCTCTCTTTTGTATGAAATGTCCAGATGTTCATTTTGTAAGAACCCCCCAATTGATACACATTATGTGTGTGTGGTTTACGCCATGATTCGCCGCTAAAAGTGTATCTCTGTGGCGGGTTCTCTTCATATTAAACAGTCCAAATACGAATTTGGGCAAATCTAGAGCTTTTCAACATTTACTTCAGTTAAAAACAAATATTGGAAAGTAATATTAAATTAAGTATTATTAAATTACTTTCTCAAGTAATTAATTATTCACTAATTTTGTAACTGTAAATCTTTTAAATTGTAGTATTCAATGAGTTGAAATTACTTTTCAAAGTGTGATTAGGAATTTCTATAAAAAGTAATTTCTCGTAACTCTTCTAAACACCCGTTTTGGTAAATTTTCCTAAATTTCCTACTCTCTAACCAAGTTAAAAGTAGTTCAATCCACCCCCATTTTGAATTTTGACTGTAAACACAAATAATATGCATGAAATATTTACATCCATGGAAGGGGGGGTTGTAATTTTTGTTACAGGACTTTTTTTAGTCCCACTTTGTGCCAAATTTCTATATTACACCACCATACACACTATAAGAGGGCGAGAAGGATGAAGAAAAAAAGCTAGATTATTTTAAATTTGCATAAACAACAAAAAGGGTGATTTATATTCCTGTTGAGCACCTTGTGTGTCTATTCATATTATGTGGATATATATTATTATTATATCATGCATCATCATAGCCTACTTTATATAAATATCTAGATTAAATTTGAAAATTGAAGAGAGGAAGAAGGATCGAGACTTTATATAATAATAAGGTAAATTTGGCTATTTTTTTCAACTTGAGAAGTTTCTTTTTGAGAATATATATACATTTTATGATATTATATTATGCAAATTCAGTAATCATTGCATATTTGTTATATTGTATGTTGAAAATTTAGAGCTCTGTATATTAAATATCTGAATTGTAACAAACAAGATGACCGAAATGATAACAAATGGTATAATAAAGAAAAAAGGGGGCTTGGTGTTATTTTTCTTATGTTGTTGTTCTCATTTTTTGGTTGAAGTTCTTTTGTTTAAAAAAGAAACAGGTTACATTGAAACAGCAATTGTGTATTCTTTTATCTTTACAAATAAACTTTATTGGTACATTATTATTTGTGCACAAGGATTTGTTTTCTCTAAAAATGTTATTATATTCTTATATGGTAAGGAATGGAATAAAACTGGCTTAAGGATGGAGGAGGTTGAGTTTAGGCAGCCATATTGTTGTCATGGTAACGTTTTAAGATCGTCTATTATATAATGTATATATATATATATTTTTTTATAGATCATGGGTTCAATCTCTGGGTCCTTTGTAAATGATGTGTATGTTATGGGCAAATCAAAACATGGCAATTGTTGTTAAGGATGGGGATTGAAGAGGAGGGGAAAATAGGGATAAATAGTGGGGGGGGGAGGGAACTGGAAAACTTTCTGGATTTATAAAGAAATGAAATGGGAGTGCTTTAGAATTGTAGTTTTATTGATGGTTTATGAACAAGATCGTTTTGAAATTCTTGAAACTAGAAGGGTAATTCAATAAATGAACTTTTTAGAGACAAATTAAAAAATATCGTCTGCTTAATAATAATATGTGGGGTCATTTTCAAAGTTGTATAAAAGGCTTATTTTGAAAGATCAATATACCTTTATAAGTGATTTAACTACTTTTCTAGTTTCTAAAATACTTTCTAGTTTCTCTCTTTATTTTTCGCTTGAAAGACAAAAGAGTTCGAAAGGCGCCGTTTACACTTTTAAAAATCACCTCAAGACAAATTTGCAATCAGGGATCAGACTGATTAGAGGACAGTATTAACCTAACCTAACCGTTGACCAGTAATTGTAGGAGAATTCTGACCTCTGATTAACTTTTGAATTGCAAAATGCATAATTCTTTTTGTTTTATTGATTGGGTCAACGACGCCATTTTGCGATCATTTCTAAATTAATAATTATCACCAATATTAATGACAAATAATGCAAATGAAGAATTTGAATGAAACCTTATTATTTGCTCAGTGATTAGCAATTCTTTAGTTTGATTTCGTTTGTATTTCAAGATAAATAGAAAGAAAATTGGGTTTCTCGTGTGATTGATTAACACACAATTGTACTGCCATTGAAGAAGTTCTTCTCTTTGATGGAGTTTTTCTTTTGTTGGAGGAGAGAACAACGGACATTCAACACAATCACAACCTAGTGGAGATGACCAGACAAAGGTGGTAGTGTCCATATTCATGCCATTTCTATATACCAACACAATGGCACTCCATATTCTTGACTGTTCACACAAGTTGAGCTTTTTTTCTTTCTCATTCTTCTTTCTTGATGTTGTTTTCTGATAAATTGCAGTCAAGTGTATTTGTGTTCAAGAAGTACTCAACATTGCCACCATACATATTGGTAGTAGAAAAACTAGTTCTCCAGCATTTTGCATCTAGATTAGCTAAGTTATCTAGAGGAAATAGCTGTAGCTTTGATTCTGGCGTTTTGAGCAAGAAGAATCTTTTAAAATTCACCATTATTCAATGCCATTTACTGGGGAAGTTGATAAGTAGGTCTCCGGCAAGCAAAACGAGATCAAAAACAAAGATCAACATCTAGGGTCAAACTTCTAGCTCAGAATACCGAGCTCAAGACTCATCTGCATCTATTTTGTCTACGAATCCGAGCGAATTTAGATGCAATCTTTGAAGAAGCCATGTTTTCTTCCAATTGTAGTGGTAGTAGTAGTAGTGGTGGTGGTGATGGTGGTAGTAGTATACATGAATAGTGTATAACGTGTGTGTGTAATTTATTTCATTGTCGTAACCTAATTGATTTTCGTGTTTAACTTGGGTCTTAATTGCAAACTGATGAAGCGTCGACAATGAAACAAATTACTTAGTGTAAAAATCAAGTGTTAGGGCCTTTCTTACTACTGACAACTGACTGACGACTATACTGTAGTGTGGTAAAATATCTCCTTTGTTCATATAGTTTCAAAAGAGACGTTTTATTTCTTACTTCTTCTTTTTCTGTCTTTTGCAACTATTTTTCTACTGTTTACATAAGAGATCAATTTTTTTTTCTTTCTTCTTTCTGATTGACACAAAAAAAAAGTATTTTCAGATTTATTCGAACCAAACATAAAGTGTAAATTGTATGGGGCTCTTATGGATCGAATCGATTCGAAGGGATTTTAACCTAACGGTGTGAAGTTTGTTGTAAATTGATTTTACCATCTTTCTTTGTATATAGAATCTATTTCTGAAATGTTACATAATTAATTTTTTTTATTCTGTTTGGTATTAAAGCATAAAAGTTCCTTTAAAGTGGTTACACTCAGTCACTTGTGAGTATTTTCATTTTAATAATATTTTTCAAAATAAACTTTTTATGGACAAAAATTAAAAATATCTCTTCTGTTTAAAGGTTATTTTGAAAGATCATAATATGAAAATACCCTTAAGTGATTAAGTTACACCTTCTAGTTTCTAAAATACTTTTAAGTTTTTCTTCATTTTTCACATGAAATAATAAAAAAAAAAGAGTATACACCGTCATACCACCTTAAGGATCATCTACTTCATTTTGGTGCGTTTGAACAATGCCTACATGCAGTAAAAAGCACCTTACCTTAATTTTACATTAACTTCATAGTATGAACCTTCCTTTTATGTAGCATATGGAGCTTCATAATTCTAAAAAAAAATGGAAACACATTTTCGGACAAGTTTCTATTTCATCTACATGCTGACATGTAGATGAAATAGAAAACGTACAAAAGAAAATTACAAATGCAGGTCTACTGTATATTCTTGTATGTGACTCTTGTCACACACACACACACACACACACACACATCGTCGCGTACAGTACATGTATGTATATTACTGTTATAATAATAAAATAGACGATTTCAACGAACGACGACGGATAGATGTTTGCATTATAAGTCAAATATGGCATTTGTAAGCATGTCTTGGGAATTACACTGTTGTAATTCATCTCACCACCACAGTGTCGTTCCCTTCTTTGGATTTTTCTCTTTTTACATATTTTTCTAACAACAATATATTTTATTCATTGTCTGGTCTGGTCCACCAATAATAACAGCTTCATAGAGGGTTTTTTTCAAAGTTGGGAATTGTATTAGTTACACACATTTTGCAAAATGTGAAATTTTAAGAGATAATTTTATTTTATTAGGTTTTCTTTTTTTCTTTTATCGACTAATTAGCGGTTATGGGTTATATCAGATCTGTTTATTTATGTAGCTTCTACATATTTAAGAAGAAGAAGAAGAGCAGCTAATGGAAATTATGTTAATTTCTGAGTCACAACCATACGTTTTATGTTAATTTTCTTTTCTATGGGGTGGATCCTAATTGTTACCAACATCTGTTGTTGTTGTTGTTGTTAAATATGTAGCATATAATAGTTTAGAAAACTGTAGAAGATGATTATGGTTGAAACACACAAACAGGAAATCTTTCTCATTAAATTTACAAGAAAAACAGTCTAAGGAAACAACTCTATGAAAACTTAAATATATGTTTAAGAAAATCCAGCTATTCCGAAAATAGCAGCTATTTGGTTTAACTTCTAGCCTCCGTGTAGACACTCCTTTTACCTTATAGCATGTCTTTTTGAAGTGTCAGAGCTTCCAGTTGAGTTACACCTCGTTTAGACTTCAAAAATTAACTGCAATTAAAAAAAAGGTAACCTCGGTTAATTTTCTAGTCTCAACAAATGAGATTACATTAACTATGGTTAAATAATTCTGAATAATTGGAGTTAATTCATCTGCATTGACACATATAGTTAACCACATTACTGAATGCATTCAGTAATGGGTTAAAATATGTCACTTTGTGTGTTCTAACTGAATTTAGCTTACAAACAATATGGCGGATAGTGGCTTTCACAAAATGCTCAACTGTGTTAACAGGGAGTTATGTAGTTTAAACAACTGTTCTTCTGGAGGTCGGTGAGAGGCTAATACTGTAGTAGTAGGCCAAATAGCTGATTTGGCTAATTACGTTTTCTACTACAACAGACATACACTGTTAATACTTGTATGTGCAGTATATGCAATCAGTGTGGTTATTATTACATTTTTAATTGCATAATATCAACGTCAAGTTGTATTTCTATCTAGACTTGTATCGTGTGTTTTTTTTCTTCTTCTCTTCTTTGTTTATTGCTCTTAACAATTTCATCATGAATTGTGTAATTAAGTTTTTTAATTACTTACATTTGCATATGCAATAACAAATGCTTTAGTATCTAAAAAGTACAACGGAGAGGAACCCATTTTGTATTGTCTTTTTTGACAGTACAACTGTTATGAATTTATGTTTGATGTGTTCCTAAATTTGGTGGTAAGAAAAAACAAAACAACAGCGCCATTCTAGTTTTTTATGTTGTTGCTGTTGGTTCGTTTTTAATAATGCATTAATATGAAGAGAAGGGAAAAAAAACCCAGGGGTTGGAAAGATGATTATTAAATGATAATAACAATGGGTATAATATATGTATATACATATATGAGGGGATATGGAGGACATTGTAATAAAAACCAATGCATTATTCTAGAGAAATCTCCGCCCCCCCCCCCCTAATGGTCCTTGGATTTTTTATTGTTTAAAGGGGATTCTCAGCTCCATCATTGCTTATGATGATGATTTCGATAAATTGGATGGAAATGGACTTATAAAAACCAAATAATTGGGTTTATATTTTCTGATGATTGTAACAATACATTTCGCAATCTGCACATTGGATTCATGTCCCTTTGCCACAAGCCTTCAAACTGAAATTCGTACCAGTTTTAACAGAGATTTTGTCTATCTGAACCATTAACTAGGGTAAAAAGCAAATTGCAAATAATTATTGCAAGATGCCACTCTTCAAATATGAGGAGGAGGTTTCTTTTTGAATAATTTCTCTCCAAATAATTAGTCAAGAGATGAATATAGGCTACATTATATAAGAAAAATCGATACAAATTGCGTTTCTGGTGAAAATTATTAAATAATACAAGACAAATTTCTAGATGCAGATTTTTTTTTTCTCTCCTACCCTAACATTAGCTAGCAAATGTGGTTGTTGTATTCATTTATTAAGAAAACAGTTGGATATTAATTGGGTTTTTAAAACTCCTTTAGTGTTTTCAAAGAGTCTTAAATTTTATGTAAAAGGTGCGCGCACCAACCGAACTCACTACTTACGTTTGTTTGTTTGTTATAATTTATTAACGTGTTTTCAAGGGATACATAAAAATCCTTTCAAATAAATCCTCCATAGATTGTTTTACAGATTGCAACAACTGTGTACAAGTTAAGCAAATATTATATACTAGAATACCGCCCACCGTACAAAGTACGGGAATCTAGCAGTGAAGGGCTGCGATTGTTAAAACCTTGAATTTCGCTATCGCGCATAACGTATTCCCGCAGTAGCTATAGGGTAACGACGGTCGGACAGTCAACCCAATGTTATATTAGATTAGGGAAGTATCACACACGCTGAAAAAAAAATTCCACTTTACCATGAGCGCCATATATCTTGAGTGCAAACGAACACTGAATTTTTTTTTTTAAATTTCTAATTCCATCTTCGAGTGGTTTTTCAAAATGGCAACTTTAGAAATTATAGTAAATACTTTAGTTGCTGCTATTATATGTAGCAACAGTGTTTTTAACAATTAGATGTTGCATCTGGTTGGCTTTTGTTTACTTAATGTGTCTGGTAGAATTGTGGACTTCATGAGTCTGGTCGGATTTGTATGGTTCATGGACCGGTAAGGTTTGTGGTTCTCATGGGCCTAGTAGGCGTTTGCAAAAGCCGAGCCAATGGACTTTGTGGGCTTGTTGGTGGTCCTTTAAGCTTGGTGGGACTGATTTCACTAAAATATATAGTAGACTTGGGCCTCAGTTTGTTTACAAAATGCTCGTCACTATTCTGCAAAACAATCTTATTAAAGTAAACGAGTTTTTAAACCGAACCATGTGGACATAAAATAGTCGACTGGCTTGAAATACTAGAAACAAGAAACTAACGTTTTCATTTACTTTCTGCAATACGGACGTCTGTTTACTACATGTATATATGTATAGACCTGGGCTCATTTACAAAATGGGCTACATGAGGGTTCATTTATTTAAGCTATAGTAGAAACGGAATAAAACAAAAAAAAAAGTGAAATCGTTGAGAAATTTAATTAAAGTGTATTTTGTGTGTGTGTTGTTCTGCAATATCTTCAACGTCAAGTTTTAAGGTGAAAAGAAGCAGAAAACAAACAGTAGGAGGAAGGAGTAGTAGGAAAAACCCCTGACTGACTGCTGTAGTCCTACTTTACAATAAGAGGATAGACAATGTTACGAGGTTTTTAAATTAAATGGAAAATGTTATTGATTAGATCTATGGATTACTTTTATCCTTTAAACTCTTTTGCTGCATAAATTGAATAAAATTATTAAAAAAAAACACCGAGAGAAATATGATGAGATATTCCACTTGTATAAATTATACAAGTTATGTAAATTATGTAAGTGGTTTCATCTTTTTTTTATATATATAAAAATTATTTCAAGTGTTTCAATTAGTTGGAAGCAAAGTGAAACACATAGAAAATGATGTTTTTATTTCACTTGATCACGTTACATTTATGAGTTTGCGATGGATGTTGTTCTTCTCCCATCTTCCTCTCTCTCTCTCTCCTTCTCTTTTCGGCCTAACTTTCTAAAAAAAGTCTTTTACTAAATAAATTTATTGATCGGACCAGAGATGTAAGAGGGAGAGGGGGAGGTCTGCTTAGTAGTAGCTTGGTTGCTGTTAGAACGGAAGTGAATTCCTTCGAACACTATAGCTACTGCTGTTGGCTGTAAAAGCTATATGGTCAGCAAACATGTACAGCCATATTCTGGTAGCCATACTTGTGTTGAATTTTTGCTTTTCCTTGTGTCACAAAATGTCAGCTATTTCGGTTAAACTGCATACTCACCGCTATTCTGTAGCTTTAAATCTAGTTTTGTTATCAAAGCTTTGCGTTGCTTTTTTGTTGTTGTAGTTTTTCATTTTTTCTGTAGCTTCCATTCAGTTTGATTTTTGAAGCATATCATGACATTAAGAAACAAACTAACCAATCAGATTTCAAGAAAAGTGAAAAGACAGGTCAGATGGTTATTATGACGTAGTATAATCACATTTTGAGCAGGTTAGAGGCCAGATTTTGACGCCAATAAGCAGTAATGACTTTGTTGCTTGACAATGTAAATCAAAGCAATCAGCTTTAAAGCCACAGAAAGCGAAATATTGCAGTTTTCTGAGCACTATATATGCTTCTATGCTTTTACTCATTATTTTAACTGCAAAGAATATTCTAATGCAAATAATTTGCAAAGAAAATAGAAGTTGCTTGCAAATGAATTCGACTAATGTCGTCGTATTACTGCCGTTACTACTACATCAAGCAGTTGTCAAACAAACAAACAAAAAAAAAAGATGTTCCTTTCATATAAAAGCATTTTAACAATGTTTGCAAAATTTACATTGTAACTTCCTTTTGAGTTCAAATTTGCAATTTTAAAATATTTGCTTATATTTTATTAAAATGATCTTCGTGTTTGCTGGACTTTTTACAACTTTCTCCATATATTTATTTGATGTTTAGCGAAAAATCAATAAAGTAAAAGAACAGATTTCACAATTGTTGTTTCAATTACAAAGTACAACAAATGTGTTTTTTTTTTTCATGGTTTGATTTCTGGTCATGATTTTCTTTTTTGTGCTTTTATTTTCGCTTTTAAATGTTCTATAAATTTCGTCCATGAACTGCTTCTTCTTCTTCTTTTATGAGGGAGGAAGGAGGACCACACAGTTCACTTGAGTTCAGCCATCAAAACATCCTTCCAACAAGGACACAGCTGAAGCTAAAGTATAAAATGGGACTGATGTCCAAAATAGTATGCTGGCATTGTCAATTTGTGTGATTTTTCGGCACTTTGTGTGTTTTATAACTTTGTGGAAATAAAGAATGAAAAGAGAGAGAGAGAGAGAGAGAGAGAGAGGGGGGAGATTCCCACTATCTATCTCTATTTTGAGTTCTCTTTTTCTAATCATATTGCACATTCGAAATCAAGAAGCTACTTGGATTATCTTCTTCTATTCTAATCTTTTTTTTTTTGTATCTTGAAACTCATTGTTAGCTTTTGTAATTGGTTTTGATATTTTGAACAATTTTTTTTTATCTTTTCTTATGATAAGAATTTCTATTTTGAAATTCAAAATAATGAAGTGGACTTTTGATTGAAGTTTGACGAAATTTTCGTTTTGAATGTTAAATATCTTGAATATTTAAAAAAAAACTTAATTTTTAATAAATTGTAACATTTTTATAGGAAAAAAAGCAAAATAAATACAGCTTTCTTATTAATTAAGCATTGTTTCCACTCGATGAGGTTTTTTTCTTTCAAAACTCACTATGTCCATATTTTGGCCAAAAACAAAAAAAGTCACTCCAAATTCATGTTTTTTATGTTTACATTTAAAAGGATTCGTTTTTTGACGTTTCCTGAAAAGTAATTGGACTTGTTGAGTTTTGAAAAGAAAAGCTCCTTCCTTACTTTGTACTCTTACCTGGCTGAAAACGTTCAGTTTGCTGCTAATTTTCTCGGGGCAAATAATATTATGCCCGTGAGCAAAAGAGAAGTTATGTAATCACTCTCTATTAGAATTACAAAGGGAAATGTTTCTTTTGTTTTCTCTTTGATGTTCCTTTTTGTACTTTTCGAAACTTTTTTTTTAAAAAAACAGTTGCAATCTAGAAAATAGTTCAACAAATAGAAGATAGAGGACAAAATTGGAATTCTTACGTTTGTATAATTGAATTTTGTGTTTTCTTTTTGTTCAAATTCGAAGCACGTTTGGAGGATTTTCTATTTTCCCCTGAAATTTTGGAAATGTCTTTTGAGGACTATACCAAAAAAGTATAATATTAGAAGAGAAAAAGAGAAGAAAAATCGATAATTGGTTGTTACTATTACTTGAAAATAATCACAAATTATATTTAATACATGTCCAGAATAGTAAACAAAAAAAATTAACAATTTCCGTATTTAATAATAAATAATTTATAATGAGTAAGATTTCAAGAGAATTCTAGAATTAGTTAAAAACGAAAGTAATAAAAGATGTCTCTGTGTGTGTATTTTCTACAATTAATTTATATATGACATTTGAAAGTAACAGGAGATATGCATAATTGAAAGCAATTAAAATGTTTTAAGTTGGAGGCTAGTTTTATGTTACATATCTTAGTATTATTTACAGAGTGGTTCATATATAGAACAAAATTCCCAATATTCTGGCTGTAAATTGTGGAAAGTGATACGAATTACCCTCCTTAATACAGTTTGGACTATGTGTGTATTTGGGGACAAGGGCTAAAGGAACAAAGGGTTCCGCGTAACAATCCCTATCCCTTTAATCAAGAAACCGTTGGCGCAAACGAAATCAGGTAAATTGACAGCACGATGACACACGATTCAACACTTCCAACCAATCAATATTGGAAGCAACAGTGGCATGTTGCTTTGTTGTTTCATTGATGTTGCAGCATTTGTAAAACCCTCTTTTCTCGAGTAACTCACAAGATAACATGTTGCTCACAACACAGAAAGCATTAGAATTTTTTAATAGAATCTGATTCTATTTCTCAGTAATAGTTTCAGGCAAATACAAATGAAGAATCAAGTGACTACAAGTGAAGATAGGGAGGAGAAAGAAGTCAGTAACCATTAACCACCAACCACCTTAACATGATTTTCATGTTCTGATTTGCTTTGCTACAGATCGAATTTGGACTGACAGATTGGCAGATTTGGATAGCTAATTCACAGACGAATAAATGATGGATGTCATCTGTCTTGTCCAGATCTGATTCTCAATGTGCAGCTTATACGAGTTAACTAACAAACAAATGGGAAATTGATGTTGCTACAACTGGTTTTGTTGTGTGCATCATGTGTTCCGTCGTCATCATCATCAGCTTTACTACTGATAACGCACAAATGACAACATGCAGATGCGAAGAACAATTGCATAACTGATTAGACTTTATAAAAACTGGCTGTAATGTTAGGTTTTTAATCCAGTGAATAACTTATCATTATAATCATAAATTACTGTTGTTGTTGTTGAAAAAAAAGGGGGAAAATTTCATGTCCGCTTTCTTAGTTTATTAAGACAGCAACAACTCGTATTTACTTTTGATATATGTCTTATTACATAAGAATGTGTACTTAAAACAATTGCTTTTGACCCTCCTACTGAGTGCTGGCAACACAACAATCGCTTATTATTAAATATCATAAATATAGTACATGTTAGGTCGTTACAAAGGAAAGCATACACAATGGAAATAATTGCATTTTTAATACTTTTCATATTGAAACATTACAAACTTTCTCATAATATTTGAAACAACTGAATTTTAATGGTTTTCATTTCCAGTCGTGTTTGTAATTAGCTGCTGTATTAGATAGTGTTTATCATTATTATTTTTTTTTACTTAAATAGTTGTTCAACTAAATTCCATTTCATTTGCGTGTGAAGATTTTTTCTTGTTGCAATTTGTGAAAAAGCAAATTGCCCCCACGCAACAACGGATTGTAATTTTTTTAGAGTGATTTTTACTCCACTTTATACTTTTGTTTTGCTATGGATGGATGATTGTATAGTGTATTATATTGTGTATATATATACTTTATAAGAGTACACCCAATTACATCGCAATTATAGTAGAATTGAGTGCCACTTTCTGATCTATCTTTAAGTTTGTTGTTGCATTTGGAGTTGAAGGAGGAGGAGGAGGAGAAGGACATTTAGGCTGGATGGGAAAACTAAAACCTGTAAAACTTTTTTTCAAAGTTAAATCGTCCAAGAAAACTTCAGTTAACAATAAACACATTTGAATGAAGATTATTCAAATTGCAAAGAGTTTTAAACCATCAATTCTTTCAAATCAATGGGTTCATTCAGTTCCTAAGTATAAGCACTTTTGAAACTGCTCGAGCAAAATTTGATGTGCTTAGGATCTGAAACGCCAAATAAAACATCCGCTTGAATTTCGTCGCTCGATGCTATTGTCGAGCACATCGAGCAATAAAAGTTGGCGCTCGACGAAAGACGCTCGTGAAATGAGTCACAAAATTGCAAACAAGTCGATATTTTTTTTTCTTGCAATAAAAAAGAGAAAACAAGAGCAAAACTGATTTTAGATTCTGAAAGCGCAACACAAATTTACGTCTGAATAGTTTGTAGTTTTTTGCGAGACAATATTCGTAGAACAGCTTCACCATCATTTTGAATACAAAAGGTTTTCCATTTTGAGCAATAGTTGTCGCCAACTAAAATGTAAGCTATGCGTTCAGTTCGTTTTCGAGCGTTTATTGCGAGCTTATTAAACGAGCAACGTGTGCACAAAAGAGAGGTGCTTAGGAACTGAACGCACCCACTGATATTTATTTGTACAGTCGGCCACACTGTAACTTGAAGCACGGGCTCCTCTGATGTCACAAGCTACAAGTTGCAGTGAGGCAACTGTAAACCGGTTGTGTTATTTATTTCTGGACACTTCTTTTGTAGTAAAATAGCACATTTGGAATTTTTAGATTTGGAGTTTGTTAAAGTCCTATAACTATTTCTATAAATAGTAAATAGTTCGTTTATTAAGTTTAGAAATTCTGAACGCATAGACTCACTCAGTTAGTGTGATTATCCTTATTTAGGGCGTGTTTCGAAAATTATTAATTAAAAACCATTTTCATTAATGTTCTTCATAAATCCTTTGAATGTTATTTGAAAGGTTTGGTCGAAATGAGTCAGACTTGGTGTATTGATTTTTTATTAATATACGTTAAATGTAGAGGGAGCGAGAGATAAATAGGTTGATGGATTTTATGGCAATTTGAATGAATATTATATATATGTGTTTATGGAGCGGGAAATGAGATATATGTCTATATCTTTAGGGCTAAACAGTTACCAAGCAACTTAATATTTGTTTCATTACTGCTAGTGGATAAATGATGGACTCTGGTAATTTCCTGTATCTTGTCAGATCTACCTTTTTTTTATGAAGTCTGTAATGTAAGTCTATTACATGATACAGACAGACAGACCTTTTTGACAATTTTAGTGGACAAAATGGACATTGCATTTTGTTGTTGCTTTGTCTCTGAATGTACATTTCCAACAAACGACTGTGTTTCATTCACACTGATGAAAACTTAGAAGAAGAAGAAAATAATGGAGTTCCTCGGAATGTAATTTCATGTTTTATGGCCATTTTTCTTGTTTGAAATTATCTTGCAAACCAATTCAAAACGAATTGTTTTCATTTTGTTTGAAGCTTTCTTTCTTTCTTTCTTTTTTTTCTATTTTCCTTCTTCTTTCTATAACATTATGGTAAAAATGTTGCAAGTTGCTAAGCAACTAAATGCAACTGAGTTTGTTGGATGAATTGGAAGTGACTTTGAATGAACAACAACAACAACAAGAAACAAGAAGTTGTATAAGAAGAAAGTAACATAAAGCTTCAAGTACAACTTTATATAAGACATGTCTTGAAATATCTTGGGAATTTCTTTGTAGCATTTTCTTTTTCATGTTGTGAGCAAATTCTTATTCAAAGGGGGTTTCTGAACTCTCTTTATTATAATATTTACTATTGGGAAAAGTGGAATTTCCATTATGGAAGAAGGGAAAACATGTCCCTGTTTAAAGTTTTGAACACATATATATATATTTATAATATTAAGCTAATTTATACCATTATATTAGCCTTTGGATATGTTGTTAGATATATATATAACATGAATAAATCTTAAAATTGATTATATATTTCTCCGAGAATGTTCATTTTTGTCTGATCATCTAAAAAGGTGCGGGGCGTTGGCCGCAGTTTTACCAATTCATCTTTGCTTTCTTTCTATTTCCTTTTTTGTGTTAATTTGCCTTTTTAATCAACTTGATTGCTTCTGGTGTTTTTTTTTTTCTCTCTCCCGCTTTTTATGAATTAAATTACGTAAGAGTTGGAAACTTTTGAAATATTCACGAGTATACTGTATGTATTGTGGCCACACTGGAGAACGGCTTAAACACCTAGACAATTGACAGTATTTCATAATTTTTATTAACTGAAACTATTTAATTCTTTATAAAAATTGAGAATTGTTTACCAAACTAGAATTACAATAAATAGTATACATAATTATATAATAAATAAATATATACAGTATAATAACAAATGATAATTAAAACGATTTTTACACCAATTGTTTAAAAAAAAATGTTGCAATAAGAGCAGGACGAGCATGCGAATATATATAAATAATGTAACAAAGGTCTAAAGGATTTCATTGAATCCCTTCCCTTGTTTTCTATTTTATCTGTGACTTGTGTGGGTTTTTATTTTGCATTTTTATTCAAGTTTTCTTCTACATAATGCATGAATGTAACTGTAGTTGAACAATAAGAAAATTACAAAATACGTTTGGACATTTGGACACTGAGAAATAGATCTTAAGAGATAGTATAGACAGAGGGAGGGTTAGAGGGGATTACAAATCTAACTGTTGTGCACAGACTTTAAATGGCATCTTATGCATTATACATACACACTGAAAAAAAAAAAAAAACTGACTGAAATCTATCATTATATTCAGTTAAAAATTTCTTTTTAAACTGGCTGATAGACGAGAGAATTTTTTTATTGAAATAAAAAACACAGAAAATGCATTAATTTAACTGGACATATGGACATAAAACTGGACACTATGTCGTTAAAATACACTAGAGATAGATAGAGAGAGAGAGAGAGAGAGAGACAAAACCATAATAATAAGAAATAAGTTGGTTAATGTTTCCAAACATGAATTAAAGTCTAAACTATTGATTTGTGTGTTGGCCTTAACTTGACCCTCCACAAGACCCTTAAGGGTATAAAACAAGGTTGAATTCCTAAAGGATCTCGAGGATTTTATATTTACAAATCCCAGTTAATAACTTTAAATTACTTGATTATAAGACACTAAACTAAATGATGCACATTTTATTACACTAGTTTGCATTTTTACCGGATTTATGAATTCAACCGAGAGAGAGAGAGAGTATTAAGGGGGGGGGGGGGGGGGGGGGGTCAGTTAAGGCCAACAAGTAACGAATTGTATATATTATTAATTTGTGTTTGTAAACGTTAACCATTTCTGGTAAAATGATTTTCAATTTATTAGCTATTGATGGACTTTTAAGGACATAAAAGGGACATTGAATGCAAAAGATATTCAGTTAAGGTGGTTTATGAACAGCTGATTGTTATTGTCTTTCAGAAGAGCAAAATTAAGATAAACAGTAAAATGTTTTAGAAACTAGAATGGTAGAGAGATCAGTGAAGAGCGGTAATTACCATGATTATATCTTTCAAAATAAACTTTACAGACAAAAATTAAACAAATCTCGTCTGCGTAAAGTTGAGTCATTTTTCAAATTCACAAAATAAAAAGCTTATTTTAAAGAATATCAACATAAAAATATCTTAAGTGATTGAACTGCCCTTCTACTTTCTAAAACACATTCCAGTTTTGTCCTTCATTTTGCACCTGATAGACAAAATAATCAGCGTTTTTTACAGCTTTAAATGAATGCAGTTTGGGCTTTTTATTTTAATGAAATAAAATTCATGAGTTTTTTTTTTCTGTATTTAAAACGTTTATTTCCACATTCCTTAGTTAGTGATGACTGATGAGTCTGATGACATAGCCTCTTTATATAAGGAGGCTCTCTATATGAGGAGGCTATGGTGATGAATAGTTGGACATCCTGAGGCCTGCCTGCCTGCCTCCTACTCTTTTAAATGGACAGTGTCCAATTACAATTGAATTTACTAACCATTACTTTGTAAATTGACTAGTGAAGTTTGGAAATGACCGGTTACTCTCTTTAATGTTGCAATAGAATAATAACTTATGCTAATATCCTAATAGTAATATTTGTATAATAAGTTGTTCAACATATGGGGCTTCAGTTTTATATTACAACAATAGACACACACATTAAATGCATAATAATAAATAAATAAATACAAAGCAGTAGAAATAACTTATTCGTTTTTTTTCTTCTTCTTCCTGACTCATCTTTGGAGCTTTTTAAAAACTTATTACAAACATATATAATGTACCTTTTGGGTAAGGTTATAACCTCTCAAAATAGTTTGAGCTGTTTATGACTCTCGTATATTTTTGGCACGAAAACTTATGTTTTTTTTTGTTGTTGTTATGTATTATTGCCCCCTTTTTTCTGTACAAAAGGTAAGACTATAGAATGACAAATTATAAACTACTGTTATATTTCAAGACATGTTTTTTTGGGAGGGAGTAGGAGGGGAATATATATATATTTTTTTTACTAAAACATGTCCAATTTTGACGATATGTGAATGCATTTCAGGTATTTCTATTTCTATTCTTTTCATTTTATAAATTCTAAAGATACATATATACATAGAGGTAGCTTAACTCTTTATTTTTGAAGAATAACGTCATGGGGTGAGTGAACTGTAATTGGATAGTTTTGCAATAAGGTTCTTACCTTGCTGTTTTGCTTTTGTAAATAATAGCAACTTATACATTTTTTTACAAGGCCATCCAGTGTTGTGTGTAATCATTGAATCGTTGAAAAGGAATTTAGCGTTAAGTTTTATCTTTTTATAATTTTAGGTTAAGTAAAGCGGCCGTGTTCGTTTGTCACATGACAGCTGACAATTATAGAGTGTATGCAAAATAATGTGCAAAAAAGTATGTTTTTTTTCCCAATGTAATTTACTTGTCACGTGACAAACCTTGTATGTTGTGATGTACAACATCCTATCAAGTGATTCTTGTTTAGCTCAAAGTAGAGGTGACGCCGTCTGTTGGCTACACTCGGTTATGGCACAGAATGCTGCTCCAAAGGCAGAGCTTTTTAGTTGAGCTACCTCTATGTATATAATCTAGTTGAAAACAACACAAATATACAGAAGTGGAAACTCAGCAAAGAGCTTATGAAACTGAGTGCGTTCGATAGATGGCGCTACTTCTACTTAGAGCTAAAAAAAAAACAGTTATAACTTATAATAAACAAGATGATGTCTTGATTTTAGCTTTAAAAAGCAGACGATTATCATTTTCTAATCGGACACGACATTTTTTTTTTCTAACATGGACCTTAATAAATATATATGTTGGTTGTAAAGTCAACTCTTTATTTCTTTTTTTTTATCTCTTTCTGTTTTTACTTCTGGTTCAGAAGTTTATTTTCGGTCATTCTAACCTTGTAGGTTTTTTATTGTTTATTTTTCACTATAATACATGTTTGAATGTTATTGTCTATTGTAGTAGACTGACTAGCAGCAGCAGTCTGTCTGTCTGTCTGTCTGTCTGCATTGACTGAAACTTTTATTTGTAAATCACTGCACGCATTTGTCTGTGTGTTTAATGTCTATTTTATGATTATAACTAGTCACTTTGAAAAGTTTGAAAGAAATCATTTTTATTACGATTTTGCAAAAAAATATATACCATTTTATTAAATTACTATAAACAACTATGGGTTGGAAATAACAATAAGAAAGAGTCTCATATATATTAAAATTTGCTTTTATTTTATTTATTTAGCAGCAGCAGCAACAACAACAATAACAACAACATTCCGAGAATTTTACTTTTCTGTGGAACCAAATGACACAATTGCCGTTCGAGATCAACCGGTCGTCTTGGACTGTTCAGCCGTTGGAACTCCGACTCCAACGATTGAATGGAAGAGAGACGGCCTTTTCTTACAGCTTACGGGAGATCCTCGGAGGTTAGTTCGGAAGAAAAACACACATTCTTCATATTTATCTCGATTTCGTTTTTTCTAACTTTTATTTTGGCTTTTCATCATTTTTATTTATAGATCTATTCTGCCGAATGGATCGTTATATTTCTCAAGTGTCCATCACACCAGATCGGAACGTCCAGACGAAGGTGTTTATCAGTGTGTGGCCAGTATCACCGATCAGGGTGTCATTGTCAGTAGGACGGCAAAACTTCAAGTCGCTTGTAAGTTGTTTTTTCGCCCCACACATTAATTTCATTTGAAATTTTTAAAATAAAGAAAGTTCGAGAGTTCAATTAACATATTTAAAAAAAAAATATGAAAAACGAATTTCGTTTTAATTATTATCTGATTTCAGACAAATATTTTCAATGTTAGCACAGATTACTTTTTAAAGTAATTACATTTATTAATTACATCTGTAAAAAGGTTACTTACAATTACTCAATTTTAAAAATAAACTAATTACTATTGCTCATTTCTTTCTCCCCCCCCCCCCCCCCCCCAACCAGGTATTTACAAATCAGGTGATATTATGGTTACTTTATCAAATGAAAAAAACATCAAAAACAACAATCGCAAATCTAAATATATGAAAAGTGATGCTGTTCCGATTAGTTTGAGCATAATAAAATAGTTTAAAATACAAAATTTTCAAGTACTTAAAAAATAATTGTATTTTTCATCAGAAAATGTAATTATTTAAATTACAAACTACGCAATTGAAAAAAAAGGTAATATGGCGAATTAATAATTATTTGAAAAAGTAATTTAATAACAGCAATGCGTAAATTATTGTATAGAGTAGAAACCGTTGAACACGAAATGGAAAAAAACGGGAAATATTTTTTGTGTATTATACGAATTTCCAGCTATTTCATGCTATTTTGTGAGACTGGACTGAAAATACATTTCGTGTTATCCGATTTATCATGTTGTATCCATGTTCGTGTTGAACTGTTTTCACTGTATATATTCAAAGTTGTGTAATTTTGACTCATATTTGGCTATTTTTTTCTCGCTCTAGAAGAAAATTGTTGTGTGATGTTGATCTCTTCCAACAAAATGAATTTCTTTTTATGCATCAATGAACAATTTTTTCTCTTTCTCTCTCTGTGCACGCCAGTATCACAAACACAAACTCCCTCGAGTGTCTTCCGTTCGACTTCAGTTATTATCGAAACTCTTGAAGATATTTCTTTTCTTTTTTTAGACGTTTTTTTCTTCTTCTTCTTCATCGTCTTCTTCGTAGGTTTGTGCGTGTGTTTGATAACTTCACATCACATCAAACACAAACTATTCATGAATTGAAGAAACGAGCTTCAATTGCGAGAGTTACGGTTATCGCCACTATTGTCTGAAGCATGGCCCCAATAATCAATATGAACAATGTAATGGGCTGGAAATTCATGAGGATGTAGATTATGATAGAAGAAGAAAAAAAAAAGCAAAGAAGAAGAAGAAGAAGAAACTCTTCTCGTAATCTTTATGTCCATGGTTACTTTTCCTGTGTGTTTACCAGAGAAAACTTCTCTACTTCATTGAGTAGGTGGAGTGGTTTTTTTCGTGTGAAATGAAGCCATCTAATGAATTGTTTCCATCGAGTCACGTTTACAGTTGAATTTGAAGATTTCTAGTACTGAACAGTATTCACTCTTTCGTGTTTGATACCCAACAGTTGTCACACTTTCATGCACAAATTGAACAACTCCCACCTGCTTTTCTAAATCCATTCACTTTTCTCGTATAATGGCATCACATTTCTATGGTATATATATAGGTGAGAACAGTATCGGAATTGCTTCCTCTTAGCTTAGCTTGAAGACAGGTGAATTGGATATCCAACTGTTGTTTGTTTCTTGTAATAATTTCCTCGATCCAGATGACAATTGGAATGAAAATATCCAATCCCTTTGGCAACTGTCTCATTCTTTTTTTTTTGTTTGTTTGCAATGTTGCTTGATTGCAAACTATTTTTGTCTTTGATGACTTCAGTTTTTGTGGAATCAATAAAGAGAACCCTCCTAGTTCTTCCAACCAGTCTTTTTGATTGATTTATCCTGGCATTGCAGCCACCATCCATGATCCATTTTAATGACTCGAGGTTTTTCTGTGCAGGAAAACTGTGAGATATCTCTCTCTCCCCCTTCGATTTCCTCGAGAGATGAGATGACACGTAACCAACTCTCCACGCAGTAGGGAACTGATTATACTAAAGCTTATTTTTGGCTTGTTTGCAATTGTTTGTATGACAAAACCTTATTTGACCATTAAAAATTCCATACTCCATAGTACCGTTTATTTTTTTCCTTAGTCTTAACCGCCGAATTCGGGATTAAATTCCAATTGCTGACGAATTTGTGCATTTATTGGAAAGGGGCTTTTTCGACTCGTAGAATCAACTTGGCTCGTAATTTTACGTTTTCGGTGATTGCTTTGCTTGTGAACAAAAGTCACAAAAAAAAAGCCGAAATCATCTAATTACGTTTCATCTAAACTTGTAGATGAGATGCAGTAATGTAATAATATATGCTGCAGTCATTAATTATGCTTACTAAAGCTTCTTTCTTGAGAATTTACTTTCATAGTTTATTTCGCCTTTGCTTTTTTAAGAGATAATCTTCTTCTGACAATGAAAACTATAGCAATTTATGCTTAAAGCAGAAACCCATTTGTGCATATATTTTAACGATTAAAGCTGTACCCTCACAATTAAGTCATAAAGAGTGCAGCTCAAAAATAAAACGAATACTTCTTGTGTCGTTCTTCTAGCATTGCCAAGATTCGATGAACAACCTCATGACCTGGTCCTTTTTCCGGGACAAACAGCAAGGTTTGCTTGTTCCATTCAGGGAATTCCACCTGCAACCGTCTCCTGGCTGAAGGATGACCACTTGTTACACTTGGATGACACTCGGATGATTGTTCTGCCCAGTGGAGCCCTCGAAATTGACCTTGTTCAGTTGGGAGACCAGGGAAGTTATCGCTGTAATGCCTCCAATATGGACAAGTACAGGGTCAGCCAACAGGGTCAATTGACAGTTAATTTAGACAATGGTCAGTCAAGTTTCGTCACATATTTATTATTTTACTGTCCATCATATATTTTGATATTTTAATATTTCATTTAATACTAGTTCAAGCGAACAAAATATCCGCTCCACAATTTGTGGCCACTCCTCACAGCAACGTAATTGCAACCGAAGGCAGCGACATTACGTTGGATTGTGCTGCAAACGGCAATCCGAGGCCACACATCACGTGGCTCAAAGACGGCGCAACAATCGATTTAGCGTAATAAAAGATGAATGAAAACACATCTTAGTTTTTAGAGATTTATATATTTTGATTTTTCCCCCATCGGCTATTCTATCAGAGATCTTGACGTCAGGTTTCATAGAGAAGGAACTGGAAGCCTAAAGATCCGAAATGTTCAGGAAACGGATCAGGGTATTTACATGTGTCGTGCCGAAAATCACGAAGATTCCGTGGATGCGAGCACCTCGGTCGAGGTTCAAGGTAATATTTATTCATTCAGCGATAGTACATGTATCATTGACTATTTTAAATGTCGTTTTGTGCTAGTTCCGCCTCGTTTCGTTCATCGTCCCTCTAATCGTGTGTCCTCGGAGAAGGAAGACGTGGAATTGGAATGTGAAATCTACGGTCGTCCAGAGCCAACGATTCAGTGGGTTAAAAGTGGAGACTTGATCGTGGACAGTGATTATTTTCAAATTATTAACGGTTGCAACTTGAGGATACTTGGTTTGGTCAGTTCTGACGAGGGCATTTATCAATGCCTTGGAAGCAATCCGGCTGGAAATATACAGGCTGGAGCCAGGCTTGTCGTTCAGAAGTCTGGAGGTGTGTAGATTTTTTTTATACAGTGAAAACCGTTTAACGAGAAAAATTGAATAACACGAACTACATTTCAGTTCACTTAGGATAGGTTTTTTTCTCTATGCAAATTATCCGTTTCGAATAACTCGAAAACATTGGTTACACATTAGTCCCAAGCATACAAGTGGACATAAAGACCTATTTTCTAGCACTAAATAAAATTAAGGCCTCATTTTCCAAATTCAATTTAAGATAGATTTTTGTAAAACCCTTTTCAAACACGGAAAAAGTGGCCGCGTTTCCTGAATTTGCTTCCTGTCTGGACAGTAAACTTATATAGCTTATATAACTATCAAAAATTGCTAATTTTTTATAAGAAAAAATAAGCGCAGTTAAAATGTAAGTTGTAAATCATAAAGAAAATGTTTGCATTATTCTGATTTATTTCCATTTTATGTTAAACGGTTTTTCCACTGTATTTTCAATTCTTTATAATTATAAGCTATTTAGTTTCATTTCAATGTGCTTTTATTATTTAAAGTAGGATGCAATTGCATTAGTTTCAAATTAGAATACTTTCTTTAGTTGCAATTGCTTTTGTTTGTATTTTTCTTTTCGAAATTGTCTTTTAATGACATTATTTAGAATGACACGTGTTTAGATTTGTTGGCATGGCCTTTATATTTTTTCGCTAATGTAGTTATTATATTTTTTTTGTTTTTCCTTTTTTTTTTTCATTTTCTTTTATGTTTTTGCTTCCTTTTTTGGTACTGGCATGTTCCCTTTTTTTTTTTGTTGCAAATTTTATTTTCTCTTAAATCTTCAAACCAAAAACACAAAATGAAATCTCCTGTTAAAATTAATTACTAACAAAAAGATTCGGTTAATGTCCCTCCTCCTACTGTAACCATTTCCCATCATTGGAATTCTCTTACGACTACCACAACCACCACTACTACCATCTTCGTAGCTGGAAGTAATCCTCTTCAGGACACTCCGTCGGCTCCTCAAGGACTCACAGCCGTCATCGTGTCTACGAGATTTGTTACTCTTAGTTGGCAACCTCCATTGACACCTGGTGGTGAAGTACTTGCCTATTCTGTTTATTACCGTCCTGATGGTTCATTGAGGTGTGTATTTTATTGTTAAATATCGCGAATTGCAGCTCGGAACAGTTAGGTTTTATCGGTTTTTTTTTGTACTCAGGGAGAGAGTAGTAAACACTACTCGCTATAGGTTAGAAGAAGTGAACGTTCGAGGTCTTCGTCCTGCGACCACCTATTTCTTTAGAGTACTAGCATACAACGAGCATGGTCCTGGAGAGAGTTCTGAAGAATTGGAAGTTGTCACTCAAACTGAAGGTCTTCTATTCAAATAATAGTGTACTTGAGTGGTAAATGAAAGATTAATTCGTTTATTTTTTTCATCTACTTTTCTGTTATATATAGTTCATGTTCCTGGTCCACCTCAGAATCTTCATGGTATCGCTCTTTCTCCCTCCACGATACGTATTCATTGGGATCCTCCTGAACAGCACAATGGTCCCGTTCAGCGTTACAAAGTGTTTTTTATGGAAGTGGGCACTTCGGAAGAACACGAAGTTGAAACTGCGAATTCGCCTTATGTCCTCAGAGGACTGAACAAGTTTACAGAATATAGCATCTGGGTTGTTGCACACAATCAGAATGGACCTGGTCTCAGTACGGATGAAATTGCTATTCGAACTTTTTCAGATGGTGCGCCGTTTTTAATTAACCAATTAATGTTTCGTTCGTATTTCAACATCGAGTACGTTTTCTATTTTTCAGTACCTTCCGAAACTCCACAGAATGTTACGTTGGAGGCAGCAAGTTCAACTGTGAGCTTATAAAAAAAATATTAACTTTGTTGTGGGGCTGGGGCGAACTGGGGAAATATATTATTTGCTCAGCCCTAAGAAAAACCCTAATTTTGCTATTTTGCTCTTAGTTTTCATTGATCATAGTGAGACAAAATTTGTAATTAATCGCATTTCATCTTAATAAATTTCGGCCCTCAAGCTGAGCGGCCTATAAGGAAAATGTCCGATTTCCCGTTAGGCCAGTTCCGCCCCTGTTGTAGTATGTCATTTTTTTGTTCTTCAAAACTGTGTATTCGTATTTTTCGTTGATATTTGAAGAGTATCATTGTACGTTGGGAACCTCCACCTAAAGAAAATGGCAATGGGATAATCACTGGTTATAAAATTCGTTACAAACAAAAAGGTAGCAGGCGGGGTGACACAGTGACCACTGATGGCAATAGAAGGCTTTACGCTTTAACAAGTGAGGCGAATATTTTAAACAAAGCAGAAGTTGGTTACTGTTTTTATCTGAGTCACGTGTTGTGTCGTTGCATTTTTAGGTCTCGAACGGGGTGCTGAGTATAGTATACGTATGTCGGCACTGACTGTCAACGGCAGTGGCCCGTACACAGAGTGGATGACCGTCGAGACGTATCAGAATGATTTGGATGGTATACTTTGAGAATGACTTTTGTATCAAAGCGAAGA
This sequence comes from Brachycybe producta, assembly GCA_036925085.1. Taxonomy (NCBI): domain Eukaryota; kingdom Metazoa; phylum Arthropoda; class Diplopoda; order Playtdesmida; family Andrognathidae; genus Brachycybe; species Brachycybe producta. The sequence goes on along the minus strand of JAUPFP010000027.1, from coordinate 2,769,746 downwards.
AATTATAATTTGCATCGTTTGTTTTAATAATTTCGAAGAATCACGTGTTCCCGATAAACCGAGTTCAATTAAGGCAAGGCCTAATTCTAATTCAATCATCGTATCTTGGGCTCCACCTCATAATCAGAACATAATGGTACGAGGTTATACTATTGGCTGGGGTGTCGGAGTTCCCGATGATTACACAAAAGTTCTAGATGGAAAGCAACGTTATCTACAGATCGACAATCTTCGTACGTTTTCCAATTATTAATCCTTTTATGTAGATTTAAGTTTAATTTAAAGTGTAAACGTACCTCGACCTCTTGGTAATTCTACCTTTCAGAAGCGACATTAATAATCAGTTGAAAGAAAGTTTATTTTTAATTATAAACAAGAAATTTGTTCTTCAGTGTTCTAAAAGACTTGAATTTTTAGTTGTTCCTTTTGAATTGCAGAGTAATCTGTAATCATCTTTAAATATTATGTTCTTGTATCTTCAGAACCGTTGTCTGAATATGTGATCAGTTTAAGAGCTTACAACCAGATGGGCGACGGACAACCGATTTACGAGACAGTCAAGACGAGAGTTCATACGACACCCGAACCTCTAACTCCGATGCTTCCTCCAGTAGGCCTCAAGGCAATAGTTCTATCCTCTTCTACAGTTGTACTTTATTGGACTGATAGCACATTACCGAAGAGTCAGGTAAGGAACTCGACTTCTTTTTTTTTTAAAAAAAACTTTTGTTAAAGGATATTTAAATCTGATGTCTTATTTGACATTTACAGATCAATGCCGATAATCGTTATTACACCGTACGCTATACAACGTACTTCACAACAAACCCTCGGTATAAGTATCTAAATGTGTCAGATCTAAACTGTATGATTGACGACTTGAAGGCGAGCACTCAATACGAATTTGCCGTAAAAGTTGTTAAAAATCGACGAGAGAGTACTTGGAGCTTGAGTGTTTTGAATACGACTCACGAAGCCGGTCAGAATCCGATTGCTATAACGTCCTTTTTTGATGATAGCAACGAGATTTTAAATAAGAAAATTGTGGGGGGATTTTTTGTTGTTAAATAGCTCCTTCATCTCCACCGAGAGATTTGACGATCGTTCCCACCGAAAGCAATCCTTCGTCTATCATTCTAAATTGGCAACCACCGAAACAACCGAACGGACAAATTACCGGTGTGTTTGTTGTCTTCACTTATCCGGCCTTTTTTAAGATTTGACTAATATGTTCTGATTATGTTTTTTGTTTTGTAGGTTATGTAATCTTTTATACGGCTGACAATACGAAAATGGAGAGGGATTGGGTAGTGGAGGGGATTCTAGGTGAAAAGATGACGACGATGATACGAGGACTTACACCGAACACTACTTACTACTTCAAGATTCAGGCGAGAAATAATAAAGGCTATGGACCCATGTCTCAGACGGTCACTTTTCGTACCGGAACTAACGGTGAGTTTTTTTTTTCTAGCCTTCAAATATTGGTTGTAATTTCTTTCTCAACTCAATTTTTTTTTAATCTTTCCGTGACGATGTTGGATGATCCGTTGGCCGCTTTTTTAAATGTTTGGGAATTAATTAAATAAAAATAGAAAATTACAAGGGATGCTAGAAGATGATGGGTGGGGGCCCCGGGTTGTGGGAACGTGTTTTGCTCGTTGTTCAGTTTTATGTTCTATATTCATTTTATATGTGCCTGCTACAGGTTTTGGATTTGACCTTTCTTTAGATGACTCCGCCTACTATGGCCGGGGTAAGATATGTGTGATTTTATTGCATTTTTTATTTATTTTAATTTTAATAATTATAAGTTTTTGCATGTTTCTTCTTTTTTTTATTTGCAGTTTTGCATTTGCTGCAAAACGTGTGCGCTTTATTACTCATTTGCTGAACTAATTCATTTCTTTGCAATGTTAAAATACTTTTAATTTGTGCCTCGTTCGTTGTTTAATTAACATTTAATAATTACGATTGATTTTTTGTTCTTGTATCAGCACTGTCAATCTTGTTTTTTTTTAAATTATATTAATGAGCTCTTAATGCATGTGAATGTAATAATTAATTTTTACATTTTTACTTCATACTGTTGTATGTTTTGTATGTTCAGTACAAATCTTTAGCACTATTATGCGTTCTCTTTTATACTTCAGTTTTAAAGTGAAAACGCTGATCGAACTCTGGTTATTCTGTCTTCCTGGAGCAAACTTTGGTGAAATTGGAAAGTGTTTTAGAAACTGGAAGGGTATCTCAATCACTTACTGATAATTTCATGTTGATATCTTTTAAAATAAGCTTTTATAGCAGTTTGAAAATTTTACAACCTTAAGCAGGCAATGTTTTTTTTATTTTGATCTATAAAATGTTTATGTTGAAAGATATGAACATTAAAATGTTATTAACTGATTCAGCTACCGTTCTAGTTTTTAACACACTTTCAATTTCTTTTTAATGCTCTATGTATATATAATAAGCTCCTGAAATTCAGAATAATCAAGAGTTCAAAAAACATCTTAATATTTATTGTATTCTTTACTTTTATCACTTTGCGTCGGTGTTTTTGTTCTTTAAATATTATCACTTAAAAATTGAAATAATGGTTTTACAAAGAAAGGTTTTATCAGTTTCTTAACAATGTTAGGCTTATGTTATGACAACTTTCTTGCTGCTAATTCAATTTGGGACGCACTTCAACTTTTCGGCATTGTTTGTCATCATGTACGGTTTCTATTTGGTTACGTGTATAATTACCAACTTCTGATGCACCGCCACAGCCACTAATTATTTGTTAACTTCCACATTTAACTAGCTAGAATTCGTACTTAATGTTTTCTTTGTCCAAAATGTTTCTTTTTTTTCTTATAAATGAAGATGGCCGCGGGAGTGGAAATGATACACTTTATATTATCATTGCTTGTGTCATTGGAGCTCCAGTCATTTTTATTTGCATAGTCACCATTATTATCTGCAAAAGACGAAATAGATATGGGGGTGACCGTAAAAAGAAGGGGTAATTTATTTTATTTATATTATCTGCAATTCGAACACTTGAATTAAACGCAACTTTTTTTAAATTAAAATAATAAGATATCTTGGAAAAGTATCAGGAAAAGGCAAAGGTGATATCAAACCTCCAGATTTGTGGATTCATCACGATCGTATGGAACTGAAGGACATGGAGAAGTCTCGTAATTCTGAAACTACGATGACTGTGACACCACTTCCACGCAACTCGCAAGATATGGATTCCAGTGATAAATTGTGTGATTCATTGGAAAAAAGAGCTCCTTCTTATATTGGTACGTTCGGTTTCTTTTATTAGTTCATCAAACGTGAATTTATGCTTGTTATAAGTTTTCAAACTGAAATGCGTCATGAACTGTTGTTTAAAATATGAGCACAACGATATTTAACAGTTGTTCACACAGTTAAAGTATTGTGTTCATACTGGCAAATGAGTGAAATTTTAGACAAAACTATAAAAACTATCTACACACATAACCATAAAAGCAGTTTCTTGCGTACCTTCTAGTTTTTTTAAATAAAAAAAAACTAAAATCCGGGCTGTCAACTCACAATGGAATTAATGTGAGGAGATCGAAACCAGAAACACTTTATGAAAACTAAACAACTCTGTAGAATTAATGAAATTTAAAACAATAGTAGAAAAATTATCTAAAAACACAAGCCTCAAAGGAAATTAATGTGTATTTTCTAGTTTTTAAATAGAAAATTAAAAACCGAGCACGGCTACTCCTCGTGCGCTTAATTAACATGATAAGATGCATATCAATATTTTACCATATCTTTATTGAAATTGCTATTTGAATGTAAAGCTTAATATATGTTAAGTTTTATTAATTGAGTTTAAAGCACATTTGATTTGATTTGCTTTTTAAAAAATAATTTCATAATGTTGATTATATTTTGAATTTACTGCATGGCAATTTTAATTTTTTTTATTTTTTTTTTTTTTGGCTTTGTTTTTTTCTGTTTGCGCATTTTTATTTTAATCGGCTGTTTTCTGCTGTGGCTGTTATAATAACCTTCAAGGAGGAGAAAATGGAAAATCAGACACAGCCTCCATTTCTCGTCGTCTTTCTCGCCCAAAACCCATTTCGTTAACCCTTGATATTCAACAGCAGCCCCAACCGGAGCGTAAGTTACTTATTAGTTATTACGTATAGAAATGCTCTTCATTTGCAATGGATCTGTGTTACTTCAAAAAATGTCTTATGAGTTCTTGTAAAAAGCTTATCATTCAGGTTTGTTTTTAAATACATTTTAGCTATTGCTACGGCAACTCCAATGCCAAACGGAGCTCTCAACCAACTTGGTGATTCCATGCAATCTGGGTCACGTCCCATATATCCCAGGACCCAATACAATATTCCAAGAGCTCATTTCACTGCTGAATCGAGCCAAGGTGGTCCTGGAGGTATTACTTTTCACTACAATATTTCGAGTATACTTGTATATTTTACACTGAGATTATGTTAATAAGGTAACTCGCCAGATTTGCCATCTCCTGGAATATATAATCAGCAAGCACCCGTTCCATATGAGCAAGTTGCAGGCCATTCGACCGTTCCAGTTATCTCGTTGGGTTCAACGGTTATGGGAACTGGACAGATGCCATCTTCTTATACGGCTAGTCCTGGTACAAATAATCCCGATCCTAATACTGGTACTTTAGGAAAACGTCCCGCTGGACATCCATTGAAAAGTTTCAGTGTGCCAGCACCCCCTCCTCAGAGTGCCCCTACCACACCACAACCCAAACATATAGGTCAGTTGCAAGCAACAACTGTCAATGGTTTCTTATGAATTTGTCATGAAAATGGTTTATTTCATTTGTTTTGTTGCAAAGTGCGTCCACAACAGGCTGCTAGTCCATACAAGAAGCCAAATATAGCTACATCAAGTGGTCCAACTGGTCCTTCTTCACAATCAGCAAAATCTCACGTCAGTCCAATGACGATTATCACTCCAAGGTCAGCAGCAGCAGGTGACATAGCCTTCAAGGGAAAAGACGAAAGGCTAGCTGTAAGCTTTTGATTGTTTGACACGATTCTGAAATGTATTGAACATTTATTCTTTTAATAGCCTTCATACAGTAACGAAGAACTGACGGCAGAAATGGCCAACTTGGAAGGATTGATGAAAGACTTGAATGCAATTACAGCATCTGAGTTTGAATGCTGAATATTACTTCTTTCTCAGTTGTTTTTCTTCTCGTATCGTGAGTCTCGTCGTGTATTCTATTAACTCATTCGACAGTGTAACGAGTTTACATTTTTATCATCATCGATCTATCACACAACAACAACAAAAACAGTCTCTTTTCTTCTGCTTCTTCAATAATGAAGCAAAAGTTGGAGAGAATATAATATTTATTCTTCTTCCCATTACTTGTAATTTCATCTTATGTGTGTGTGTGTATTTTTTGAGGGCAGCTGCTGCACATATTATGGACGTGACACACGAGTTTTCATTTCTTTGGTTTTTCTTTTTATAACCTTGAAAAGATTGAAAAGACACTGATGAAATGAATCTTTGAATTGATTCTGGGTGTTGCTACGTGTACATATACGTGTGTATGTAAGTGGTATCGTTACCACCAGCACCACTTTTCAGAACCCCGTTCCTTTGATGATGATCATCGTTTGTGTCTATAATGTATTTTACTACTACTACTACTACTACTATTTTCTGTCACTGGATCGCTTCAAAGGGGTTTTTCTACTGATTTCATGTGATAATGAAGTAAGTGTGTGTGTGGACAAATTAAGAAAAGAGAGTTGTCCAGTTGTTAATTTTGATAACAATTGGTTATCTCTTTCAACTCGCAGCATTTGATGGCACAGTTCGATTCACACAAAGTATAGATGCACCCAAACAAAGAAACGTTTAGACAACAACACAAAAGTGTTGGTTATGAAGGGGGCGGAAAGGTGCAAGTGGATCGGACCTTGCCTATTAGTTAGCATACTTTATAGTAAACAATTGAGATTTTTTTTTAAAAAACATATTGTCTACAAGCTATATATTTTTTATTAAGTGCCATTTTTCCTTATTGGAGCATAATATTAACTCATTTTTTCTTCGTTTGAAAATAACGAACGAGCCGATTAGATATTATTTTTTTTGCCAAATTTTTTGTTTTTAAATTTATTAATTGTACACAGAGTTAGTTTTGATTCAGGGATTGTCAACTAACATGCCTTGATTGTTTTTAGCAAGGTGGATGCTAGCTACTACTACTACTACTACTACTGTATGACGTTGTAACCTAATTGTAACACCTACATTTCAGTATATATATATAAATAATGGCATTATTATATATAGTCTTATCAATTAGATATACTAATGACATATCCATACACAGTATGTTTCAGATGCTTTTTTTAAAAAATACATTCTACTCATTTTAATTGCTTAGCATATTTCATTAGAATGTAGCTCTTTTTTTGTACAAAAAATGGTTTTTAAAATTTTCGAAATAACAAACGGCCAAAAAATATTCAGTGATATGAATAAAAAGTGAGCATTTACTTATAAGTTTTATGATTTAGATTTTTGAGATGTTATGTTAGTGAAATGCTCTAGTTAAGTAGTAATGTATTACGGTGCTGAAAATATTACTTACAAATTGTTACCGTGCCATTACCTACTACAACAACACAAGAGTTTTTGGCGTTTGGGGTAAGGTGTCAAAAAAGCGTCTGATCCTTATAAAAATGGGGTAAATAAAGAGCCGACAAAATGTTGCCTCTTCCAATGTTTTCCATCGAAAGAAATTGGTCACCAAAATTATTCCATATATTTTGCATATTTATCAAAGGCGTGTTTTTTTCTGCACTTGTAATCGAACCATTCGTAGCCGCTATGGCGGGCCGTTTATGGCGAAATTGCCTTATTTCGTCTACCCACAATTCAAATCGATAATTAAATACTGCATATCTATATTCGAATTGCGAATATATGTATGTATATATATTGGAATTATGGATATCTTGCGGTCAAGAATGGTTCGCCTACATGTGAAAATCATATGACTAAGTAGTAAGCTTTCAAGTCCGTCAACTTTTTAATACTACTTTGGGAATGTGCCCCTCCTGCCTGCCTGCCACCGTCATAAGACAGAAGACTTTTTGAACTATAAAAGACATAAATTACCAGAGTTTGCTATGAATATTTAAATGTAACTAATTACTAGTTATCCACTTAGCAGCATTTTCTTTACATCAGGGTAACGTTAAATGGTGACCTTGAATTATAACTGATTGAATCTGTTGATCACTTTACACCTAGAAATTTTAGGGCATAACTCTTGATTTGAGTAGGTGCTGATTTTTTATTTATATCATCAATTAGTTTTTTTTTAATTCGTTTTTAATTATTAACAAATTGAGTTTCAATAGAAAAATACAGAAATAAGATATTTCTGATTGTGCTATTAATTTACGGCCATTTTTGGTGTGTTTTTTGGTATTTGTACATATTATAAGGAGATAATTTCTTGTAAAATGGATGATTTTTTTTTTACTTGACCTTTAGCCGATGATTTTTGTGAAAGATTATTGGATGCGTTTATTGTCCAATGATTTTGGGTGTTTCAACCTTAGTAGTGGCTGTTCTCATAAATACTTCTACAAATGTCCCATGCCTTTTTATTATTATTATTTAAAACAGACGCTTTAATGACGTATGACCACAATGTATATTCAGTGGAATAGTTGTCTAGTAAAGAAAAAAAAATCGCGTTGATTTATAATATAACACCTAATGGAATTTGAACAGCAATTTAAAAGGTGAGATATTTGTGTATTGAGAAGGTGTTGTATTAAGTTACTAACTGTTTAAATGTAGAGAAATTGAATTCTCTTTTTTGATTTTGGAAGAGCGACTGAACAATTTTTCATGTCACTCTCCCAAACACACACCTTATTTTTAGCTCAATGTGCATTTTCGTGATGCTATTTATATTATTTTTTTTGTCTTGTAAAGTGCTGAATTATCTGCTGCATTTTATCAGGTGCGATATATTCACAAATCATTCAACTTTTTAATGTGGGTTATAAGATTTGTCATCTTAACCTTGAGTCAAAGTTCAACAGTATAAAGTATTAAAGTTGCAACAGCAAGGGAACTGAGGCTCTTATTCTTAATGATTTTTAAGTCAAAAGTTGGGCTAAACATACCAACTTTTATATAAAAAAAACTTTCCTATCAAAGTTCATTAGTTTAGCATTAGCTTTGACTAAGCAATCATTAAGATTACGACCCTGTGGGTCGTATTAATTATTTCTAACTGTGAGATGGTTAAAATTTAAAGTGGAAGAGTTTAGCAACGGCTTTCGATATCTAAAACCCTTATCACAATAGAACTTGTCATACAATAAAACTTGCGATTGTAACCTTTCATTAAACTTCCAATCAGATAAAATAAAATAAAATTAAATTAAAAAGAATTGACATGCAAAAATTCAAACCTCTGATGTCATTTCTAGTTCACTCCTGATTGGTTGTTAATGGTGATAATCATAAAAAAGTCTCTCAGAAGTTGAACACGTGTAACTCCATCATACTGGGTCTCACATGCGTTATGTATGTTTCATTGCATGTAAGTTTAATGAAAAGTTGCTTGTGTTATACAGTGATAGGGACTTTTCAGCTTGGAACTCATTAAGAACGCCAAAATGAGTTATTAGTCCGGTACCACATGATGCATGCACGTCTCATTTATTTTCACATTGAAATCTTTTTATGGGTTTCATTTTATAGGCACACATGTGAAAATCACCCTTAGCCATAACACATAGCCAGTGAAAACACATTTGCGCAAACGTGATCAGTTGATAAAATTTAAAATATATTATCTGAAGGTGGCAATTTAAACCTGTGCGCGTACTCTTTAAAAAGTTCAACAATTTTCTATCTGTTTACCATAATCCAATAACCTTGATACGTTCCAACAGAAAATATTTCATTTATATCTATCCCTCATTAAGTATATTTGGTATTCTTTTAATTAGAAGCTGCTAGCCTCTAAGCTAAGGTTGTGGAGTTTTTTTTATCTAGGCTGTGCCAAAGGCACGTAAAGTGAAAAAGATGCACAAGCTTGTGAGTCGATTCTAGGCAGCTCCTAGAAAAGTATGTCTAATCCCTTTTTACAAAATAGTTGGAATTTTTCTATTGCAAACTATTTTAAATATAATATTTATGTGGGTGTAATTAATTTATTCCTCTAGTAATTAATTGCCGTTATAAAAATGTGCAAGAAAAATTTACGTTTCATATCAAAAATGCTACTGAACAAAAAAGACAAAAAAGAATGCAATAAAATGCATTTTGATGTGTTTCCTTTAAATCTTCAACATTGAAGACAAATTCCACATTCTAATTTTTTTGTTTATAACTCTCATAACGTCCAAACCTTTTTAATTCTTGTGCGCCATTTTTTAAATAAACTTTTTATACCAAAATAAAACTGAAAATGAAGAGGAAGTTTATGACGTCATGGGTCAAATTTAAAGTCTTACAATTTTTCTTTAATCTAGGAAAAATCGCTAATAAGTAAAAGAACCACTTGAATGTTTGCACACAAAAAACCACAAATCGACAACAAGGTAAATCAAACGATCTTTTTTTGTCCTCATTTCACGTACAAAACATTTTCTTTTCTTTTGAAATTAAGTTGTGTGTTCCCAAAGACTGAATGAAATTAATGGAAAGACATTGATCCCCTTCTTACGTTTGTGCATCTCTACCAACATTGGGTCCTATTTTTTTAATGAACGATATAGTCAAAAGTAGAGATAGTGTCATTGTAAAAGGTGATGAGTTCAAAGTTCTACCTTTAACTAAGCATTTAATTAAGAAAATAGAACCCTTAATTATGCACACACAACGAAACTTTTTTTTCAAATGGCAAGTCAATTTGTGTTTTCTCCTCCTTCTTCTTCTTCAATGGAATGCGATGAATTTAGGTCTTATTTTCAAGAAGAAAACTTAATTGTTGTATTTTTAGTGATTGCTAAGTCAAAGCTAAAGCTAAGCTCATAAAGATTTTTGATGAGTTTAACACTAACTTTGCCTTACCAATTATTAAGAAGAATACAACCTTTAGCACTTAAAATTTCAACTTGAATCCTCTTTTTTAATCCATGAATCCAACATAGAAAAGCCTCTAAACCCAAAAAAAACTTTACTATGTTGGAACCTTGTTCTGAGGGTTGAAGGTGAAGTTACAAGTGTCTTTTTAAGTTTTTTTAAGTTTTCTTCGTGAATTTAACCTTATGTTCCACTTTAGTTGATTCAGTAGAACTTCTTTGCTTGCGCTTCTCTGTTATCTCTGTAAAGACAAAAAATGGGGGGGGGGGGGGGGGGGTTGGTTAACATGAGACTAGAATATATCAACAACATTGTAGACTAGAAATGTGCCAATTACCTATATACAAGATAGCCAACAGTGAGGATGAGTTGGATTGCAGCAAAAACGATGAAAATGGTCGTGGACACACAGCTAACAGATTGCGTCGGACATGGTCGTGACTACAATTAAGAAAAAAGAAAGACAAAATGCAATCACAATGAAATGATTCATTTTATGCAAATGTCAATTAAGTTACTTCGGCTGCCTTATTCATAGCTGCAGTCAAATCTTGTTTGACAGAATCCAGGCCATTCCTCATTTCCGTAATGAAACTCTGTATATCTACACCTCCTTGGTGACCACTCGGTTGCTGACCCGATTTACGGTGCAGATCCGTTACGAAAGACCTTTATTAAACGAAAGGAACTTTTATAAAAGCGAGGAGAAAGTGACGACATTTCCAATCGTACTTTATCTCGTTTGCCGTGCTAACGATTTCTCGCTGATTGTTAAGAACTGCATCGACCTCGTGACGACGTATCGTGTCTACCATTCCAGGAGAAGGAAGTTGTTGTTGTCCACCTGCCGCAGCATGACCACCTCCCATTTGACCTATTAGTAACAACAACAACAAAAGAATGAGATGCATAGTTCTAAATAGAAAATGAGAAACAAAAACGAATGTGTGTCCGAACCGGCAGCCAACAGGGAAAGAGTTCGTTCTTGACGACCAATAATTTCATCCATTTTTCGATGGACTTCTCTAAGCATTTCGAACATTCTACTCTGCCCAGTGAAGATTTGACGCAATTCTTGTTGTTGGCTGCTTTCGTACTATTGTAAAAAAAAAAAAGCAATTTTTTATGTCATATTTTCGGGAGACAACCGAATCATTTTTACTAACGTAATCTTCTTGTTCGTTAACTTGGTTCGGATGTTGTTTCTGAAACTCTTCTTTTTGCACTTCCAATTTCTGATGATAGTCGTCGAACTCACGAGAGAGACGTTCCCTTTCGCTCTCGCTCATGACAGGTTGCTGATTCTGTAGGAGATAATCCTCAGGAGAAGTCAGACTCGATGTCAGGAATTTCAGTATATCGTGATCATCTATATTTGTTGTTTTACAATAACATGGTCTCAGAAAACACTTCTATCTATATTGTAAAGGATGGTTTATACTGTGTTCGAATGGGTCAAGCAAATTACCATAATTCAAAAGGATTTAAAATAAAAATCCCCTTTGAATATACTAACCAAAAGACCGTAAAAAACTTGGCCACCGACAGTCAAGAAGAGATTAAAATATTGTTCGAAACACAGTTCGAAAAGAGATTTCGCGCACTAGGCTCTAAATCGAAATGAAAACTAACAACGTTTTGCTGCGCTAGTTATTTTCTTCGCTTTGCTGCGTTTTTTGTTCTTAAGTATAAACCAAGTTTAAATAAAAATCCAGTGAATTTGTTTCTATACCAGCAAGTCCTCCGGTCGCAGCCGATATTCCCAAGTAACCTCGTTTTGGAAGATAGACGTTATCTGAACGAAAGCAAATCTCGTAGTCCTGATCACTGTCGGACAGTCCGCTATGAAATAGTAACTACATACAAACAAAGAACGAGTTATAAATACCAATTCGGAGAGAATCTTTAACGACAATAGTTACAGTCAAGGAGTTTTTGTAGTATTCCACTTTCGTTCGAACTGGAAACGGTTTGTTCCTGTAATCTCTGAGGCATCCGGCTAACTGTTGGTTCACCCCATCGCTAAAAAAGAAAGCATTCAATGAATTCTTGTTTTGAAATCTTAAACTTATTATCTCGTTATTTCTTGCTTCAAGTGGTCGTAATTTTGCAATCCATCGTTGACCATTGCCATGATATAAGGATTGTTACGCTATCAAAAAAAAAAACACAAAGTAGATGGTTTAAAATGAAAAAAGAATAGAAATTGTTCTACTTTATTGTCATTGTCGAAAGAATCGAAGAAAACGCCGAGTCCACGCCATTTATCCGTGGAGCCAAACACAGGACCCTCTTGACCTTGCTCCTCGGTGAACCAGAATGCCTGCAAATGGAAACGGAATTGTAATTATTGGTTGTATCTCTAAAACTCTGTGGTTATTCTGCAGTTTCAGTGTTTTAGAAACTAGAACGGGTAAGGAAATCACTAAATATGTATTATCATGCTGACATCTTTCAAAATAAACGTTTTATAGACAAAAATTGCAAAAAAATATTATCTGTTTAAAGTTGGAATCATTTTCAGTGACAAGTAAAGATTATTTAAGAAGATATCAACATGAAAATGTACAATTCAGTGACTGAGCTACCCTTCTAGTTTCTAAAAAATACTTCATAAATGTTCTAGAGAGTACAAGGCGCTCTTAAAATACTTTAAAATAAAGTTTGAAAGGGTAAATAACGTTACCAATCCATCGGCACCGATTCTTCCTCGACCGGTGACACGAAACACAAACTCGACTTCCCACCAATCGAAATCCGTTGCGTTTTTACTCCAAACGAAACCTTAAAGAAATATGAAATAATTATCAAAATTGTCTCTTTTCTTTTTTTTTTTTGATTTTCTAAACCTTTCTTGCTCCTGAGGGACGGTGTCACTCGGACACTTTCTTCGCTTGCAATTGCACCTGTTCAGTAATGAGAGAATATGTTAAGTTACTTATATATTTTATTATCATTCGTTTACATTGATTCGTACACTTTTTTTTTGTTACAGCTGTGTAACAATTACACAGCTAAAGCTGAAGCTAAGCTAACAAAAGAGCTACAATAATAACGAACGAACGAAACCTCCCTCCCTCCCTCGCCCCATGTTTGTTCGAGAATCACTTCTTCGGAAGGATTTCGTTGCTCCGAATTCGCAAAAAAAACAAAGCAATCCATAAATTAATTTAAAAAATTTCAATAACCGAAGTAAGTCCTCTCAACATTTTTTTAAATCCTTCGTTATTTTGTTATTCAAAAAACTAAAAGTTGTCGTAATTTTTAAAACGTTACTTAAAAAAGAAAGCAAGGCTTAAAAATAGATTGAAAAAAGTTTTATCAAAATCGTTTTTAAGCTTAGCTTTATTTTAAGTAACTTTTAAAAAGCTAAGCTTAAAACAAGACATATTCTATATTTTTTTTAAAATAACGTTTAACAATAACGGAAGTAAATTTGAGAGATTTCCGATAAAAACTTCACAGAAAATCCCTTCTTATTTTTTTAAAAAAATTGCAATAATATTTTTTACGTTTAATGTGGGTCATTTTTTTTTACCTTTTGAGGTAACAACTTTGAACCATTTATTGAAAACAAAAATTGCTGTAATGAATGACCTTTTTTTGTTATAGATTTGAGTGATAGGTTTGAGGAATAAAGGTCGAGAGAGTTCATCATCCAACACTAAAATTAATACTTCTCTCAACGTTGTTCCTTAGGGGCGACTGAATAAGCGCCAAACTGAATAACCGCGAAATTTTTGGCTTTTATTCAGTTTGGCGTTTCTTCCATTTGGCGCTTATTCAGTTTGACGTTTGTTCAATTTGGCGCTTGTTCCATTTGGCGCTTATTCAGCGCCACCGTTCCTTATTATAAATTAAAATTTTCCAAAGAACGGTGTAAATTTTGTTATAAAATTTTCTAAACAAAATGGCAAAATATTAGATTAATTTTTTTTAAAATGTTTTCCCTAATTAAATGACAAAAAAAAAATTCACCCAACAAGAAGAGGTCAATTCGGATCCACATGTTTTATTAATTTAGTGTATTTTTTAATAATTAATTTCGATGTAAGCCTACAAATAAATTTATTTATTCCTTCGCTAATTATTTTCTTGTAATTTCGATGATTTACAAATGTAATGAAAACAAAAATATATACGAAAAGTGGTCAAAGTTAAACTCAAAATGAAATGTAACTGAAAAAGGGGGGGGGGGGGGGGGGTTATTTTTTTTTTTTAAAAAAAAAGATATATTTTTTTTTGCAAATTGTTTTTTTGTAAATTTAATTTTTACACGTTTATTCTTCATAAGAACCATCATCCATTTCCTTTTATTTCATTTTTAAAAGAAGCAAATTTGTTTTAAATGGTTAATTAGATATAATAAAATTTTAATTATTTTATTTCTCGCCTATTTTAATAAATTTGTAACTCATTGGAAAGGTGTTATCGAACTGAATATGCAATTTCTTTTCGACGTAAATGGCACAAAAGTCCCCTATAGATATATGAGTTAGGGTTAGAGACCTACATTGAGTAAAAATTTGAAGCCCAGCCCAGCCCATGAGACTTTATGCTGGGCCCAGCCCACCAGGCCCATGGGCCTTTTAACATAATTATGCCGATCCAAGCCCAGCCCAAAAGCCCACCATCCCATGGGCTTTGTGTAGGTCTCTAATTTCCACACTAAATGGTTCACAAGTTCGCATGCTTACCAAAAAAAAAAAAAGGAACTGCCCCATTAACAGCTTTAATATGTTTATTTTATTGATTGGTCAGTGAGGAATCTGTTTTAATTTTATTAATGTGTGAAATAATATGTGGTTCAGTTCTATACATTTGAGGAAATGATGAAACGCCTTCCAACCCCGTGATGCCCACAAAGGCCACCAAACCCACCAGGCCCATGGGCCTTTAATATAAAAATGCTGGCCATGGGCTTTGTGTAGGTCTCTAGTTAGAGTGATCTACGTTAAAGAAAACAAAATGATTTAAAAATGATTAGGTTAATTAAGTCTGATGCACGTTAAAATAATTTTAAATGTCATAGACCACGTCTACATGTAAATTAATGCATTTCGTACACATTTTTTGATGTTTTTCGCCAAAAAACAATTTGCATATTTTGTAATGAGCTGCTCAACAAGAAGACCTTTTTAAATAGAGCCGCAGGGGGTCTCTCTGTCTCTTTAATAAGAGGAGAAGGATCGTTCCAAAATGAAAATGTCTATAAAATTACAAATAAATTTTTATTACTAGCTTTTTTTTATGTAAAGGCGATTGACTGATGGGGCCGGGCCCCCTCCTCCTATTATTTATTACACCTGCAGAGAGAGAGGGGGGGGGGAGCGCCCCTGATCTACATTCCCTCCCCCTTAAACGTCGTCCCTGTTTGCTTTTGTACACGTGGCCAAACGTGAGTTCATTGCAGTGAAGCTGCTCTCTCTCTCTCTCTCTCTCTCTTACGTAGCCGATCCTAAAAAGTAAATCATCCCAACTGCCAACGAGACGAAAAGTGTCCCCTTTTACCCCTTTTTTATCTCCTAATATCAAACACACCTGGACCGGACCCTCTAATCATCATGAATCTTCTTAAATTTAAACCCCATAAGGATCCCTTAGAACCCTTTTCCTTGTTGATCACCTGTAAGAGGTGCAAACCTGACACACAATATGCAATATGTGTGTCCAGGTGAACCTGGAAAGAAGGGAGGCTGGGTGGCCCTTTGCAAAGTGGCCACTCTATATTCAAAGATCATCATCATTCATACTCACTTCCACCGTAATCGAAGAACGGAACCGATCCATCCTTCTGAGCTAAATAAGGTCCTTTAAACGTGTATTTATATTCGAATCTCTTGTGTGGAATCTCAGCAAAAACACAATAATTAGAACACAATAAAGATGTAAAGGCGATAAACAAAAACCAACTGATCGTCTTTGCATCAATATTTAAACTCGATGCCATTTTTCTTATTCTTTTTCTACTTCTTTTCCGAAAGGGGAAAAAAAAAGTTTAAAAACCTGAGAAATTGACACCGATGCCAATTTCCAAATGGACACAAGACAGAGTCAGTCAGACAGGGTGCATTTGAAAATCACTACCACATTTATTTGAAAATAGCCTCTAATACAACTCACACAGTATCATATAAACTCCAAGATAACCATATGCAGGTAGCTCAACTTATTATATATCTCTCAAAATTATGACGTCAGATGGGTTGCCAAAAAATTTAGGTTTGTATCATTTTGTCTTAATAAAACCGTCTTGATAAAAACCCTTTTGTTTAAACTCTTGAAATCGTTTGATATTATCTCTTTTCTGAAAGTAAAAAACGACACAATCTTAAATTTTACATAAACCCGTATGACGTCACAAGCTTCTTACGCTGAGCCCATGTATAAGGAAGCATTCTCTGCGTAAGAACTTAATGTGGTCGATAGATGGAGCCACTTCTATTTAGAGCTACATTCTTAATTATACAGTACACTTCAATTCAATGAACATACAAACGATGGACGGTTTTGTAGAAGAGAGTCACCATTATAAAGAGAAATAAATAAATAAATAGGAGGTAAGAGAAATTGAGATCCTTTAAGAGAGGTTATAAAATGAATGCCCACTCACGAATGACGTTTTATTCTAATATGAAGTTTTATTACCTGTATTTATTTATCTTGGTTCAATGAAATTTCATGACGTGTAACTTGTAACATCTATGAGTGAGGTGTATTTGAGGCTATTTTTTATTTAAAAACAACCTAATAGTTTTAGAATGCAACCATAAAGAGGGGAAAAAACCAGGACACGATTGAAATATCGATCGATCGATTCGATTTAGTTTAATTATCGATAGTAGCAGCGAGTAATCGATGTGGCGATCTTGCAAATTCCTCCCTCCAGTTTGGATTTCATTTACTGGCCCTTTGAGGCCTATTCCTGCGTTGATTTACTTTGATGAAAAAGGACCTTTCAATGCTCCTGGACCATTCCCATTAAAACTATTTATTCTAATAGGTCTAAAGGACTGAACAATAACTTAATTAAGATGCAACAACAATCCGAATATCCACAGCAAGCTTTAGATTTGACAGTTAAAAGGCGTAAAACCGGCTGCGGTCAAATTCAGGATTCTTCTCAGGAACATCATCCTAGTACATTCCTTCTTAATTCACGCATTTCATCTTCATCTTCTTCTATGTGTGACTCTCGTGATACCGGTGACATTTCACGCGAGTTAATCTTATTAGAGCAAAGGCAATGTGAAGAGCTCGAAACGATCACATTTCACGATCCAATCACTCATATCTATAATCCTCTGCGTTACGCATCCGATCCTCATTGTCGATACGTTTGTCGGTACGGTAACAGTATCAAACAATACCTCTTTTTGGGGATGAATCCTGGACCTTTTGGAATGGCTCAGACAGGAGTAAGGTCTCAAGAGCCCTCTTTTATCTTCTTATTTGAACAAGATTTAAACTGTGTTCTCTTCTGTAGGTTCCTTTTGGTCAAGTGAATCTGGTCAAGACATGGTTGGACATCGAAGGCGTTGTTATGAAACCGCCAAAAGAACATCCTCAGAGACAGATTCAGGGGTTCGATTGCCGCAGAAGCGAAGTATGGCGGACACGATTGAGTGAGTGTCTGTGTTTTCTGTCGTTATTAAGTTATGTTGTGTGTCGATAGGTGAGTGGACAGAGATTCTGGAATCTGTTCAAGGATGTTTGCGGTACTCCAGACGTTTTCTTCCGTCACTGTTTCGTGCACAATTACTGTCCTCTGATCTTCATGTCAGAAAGTGGAAAGAATGTGACTCCACCTTCGATTTCCATTGTCGAACGGAAGGAACTGGAAAGGATTTGTGATAAGTATCTGTGTGAAACGGTGAAATTGTTTCAGACTAAAACGGTGATTGCAATCGGTAGATACACTTGCGACCGCGCCAAAGGAGCTCTAAAGCGAGAAGGTGTCGATCATGTTAACGTTGAATTCCTAATGCATCCCAGTCCCATTAATCCTGCAGCAAACAAAGGATGGAACGATATCGTTAGAAAGAAACTAGAAGAGTTAAATATCATGCGACTTCTTTGCCACCAGTGACTTAGTTGCCACTCATATTAACCTCTTAATTGTGCTGCCCTTCTAGTTTTTAATGTTTGCTTCTGTATTTTGAAAATAATGTTTTAGAAACTAGAAGAGTGACTGAATAACTTAAGATGTTTTCTGAAACTAGAAGTAGCTTAATCACTTAATACTATTTTCATGTTTTATCTTAAATAAAGTTTTTATTTGCAAAATATATAATCTTAAGTTGGGTCATTTGCAATATATTGACATACAAAGCTTATTTTAAGATAAGAAAATATACACTGTGAACACAACATGTTTCTAAAACAATCGTAGTTTTAAATTTTATTCCTCTGAAAGATAAATTAGTTTAATAATAGAGATGGGCAAATAACTTTTCATGAATTTGAATATTAACTAAATCCTCGAATAGTTATTTGAAGTTTAACAATTGAAAATAAGACCATTTTTATGGAACTACTTTTCCATTTATTCCTTAATAAGTAAATAAAATAGCACTAATTACACTCGAGTTTAACCGTAAACGAAATAAAACAAGACGAAACTCAGCAAAAATATTCGAGGTAATCGAATTTAAGTTTTTCGAGATCTGGAATCTCCGAATACTTCTAATATTCGAGGAGTATTTTTGCCCATCTCTCCTTAATAACTAAATGTATGTTTATACACTTTCAAGATCATACGTTTGTGTGGAATGACTTGTTTTTTATTTACAAAAATGTAACATTTACAAATGTTCTACTTCATAACGTCAAATTTATTATTAGTAAACGGTTTTTTTTTTTTACGAACAGACGAAAGTAAAGAAAAAAAGATTACAGTAAGATTTCACAAAAAATCGAAAAAAAAAATGATTGATGATGGGGGAAATTGTTCCAAAACGAGAGAAAAGAATCTAAAAGAATAAAGTAAAAATACAAAAACGTATTAAAAAAGTTGTTTATTTTGACGTTAAAATTACACAAACAAACAAAAAGTAAAAACGGTAATTGTACTAAAAAAAAAAGACAATTGAGATAAAGGAATAAGTTTCAACTTTTTTTGAAAGAAAAACTGTTAAGATTCACATTTAGAATTCTTGATACTGAAGTGAATCGTCTTGAAGTTCGTCTTTGCATCCAGCGTTACTTTTCCACACGGAATAGTTTGACTGATTTGATGCTGGTGTTGTACTGGTGCCTCTGGTACCTACAAGGTGGAGAAAAACGTGGGGGGAAAAAAATGAAACATCATTAGACCAAGAAATTTCGAACGCACCGTCATAGATACACGGTAAGAGACGACGACTTTTTCTCCAACTCAAACGTGTACATGGTCCAACATCCAAATAAACTGTTTCGTTTAGACTTTAAACCAAAAGTGCTTCACATGGAAGTTAAAGGGGGTTCATCAAGTTCAGAAAGGGCACTATTTACCGTAAAGGTGCTTTTATGAAGACTTTGGTTTTTGATCTCCGGTTATTCTGAAGTTTCAAAACCAACACTTAATGAGAAGAGTTTTAGGGACCCCTCCCCCCCCCCCCCGTTTACACTTAAGAACTTGAATTTGAGATTTTACTTTTAAGTTTGTTAAGATGCTGAACCATTTCATTTCGAGAACATAATTTATCCCCCATGCAGCCATAGATAGCTTTTAGCAGCAACTCTTTGAAATTAAAATGACAGAAACAAACAAAAAAAAATATAAAACCAGCACCATGCAAAATAAGATTTTTCTTTTCAAAAGTCTAAGTAGAAATTTACCCAAATGCCAAAAACATATCAAATCAGACCATGCACACACACACACACACACTGACACATATGTAAAATAAGGCCTACATTTTTTTATCCTCCTCCTCCTCCTCCCACCCCCAAATTATTTACATATATATAAATGCACAAAGAGAAAGTAATAATTAACTACATAAAATAGTGGTTTCCATACTAACCTGCATTTCTCTTACAGTCTATAAGTACACACAACACACACAGGGCTTATTATAACTGCCTGCCTGCCTGAATGAATGAATGCCTGCCTCCCTCACTGACACTCACTTCAACACCCATTAATATTTTTCTTTCTCTGGAAACTTTTCCTTTCTTTCTCTGAAATTTATATCCTGAATAAAAACAATCAACAATTCTCCCCCGCCCAATACTAAATTAATTATATCTCAAATAAATAAATCAGGGGCGGACTGGGAGATAATTTTACCGCTCAAAATTATTTCTATTTTCACATTTGCACTAACTTTCAACGAGTGTAGCGAGAACATTTCTTTAAAAAATGTGCGAAACTAGCAAAAATTTATCTTCAAATATCGTTCTAGTTGCCTTTTTATCTTTATAAAAACGGGCCATTTACTTTCGTAATATTTTCTATTGTTAAACTTATAACGCCCTCAAAAGTGGCCATAACAAGAAAATGCCCTAATGCTTTGTGAGAATCCAAGTCCGCCCCTGAAATCAAACGTACTTTTTTTTTTACCTTTTCTTTCCCCCAATCTTGCTTTCCTCTCTTTCTCCCCCACCAACTTACTTTTTACTGAGAAGACATGTTTATTATTATTATGATTCAGATAATATTACACTGACAATTTGTGATCGAGACAATGAAAAGAGAAAACTAACATACATATACAGAAATATATATATATATTTATAAAAGGGGGATGAATGACCATGACAAACAAAATTTGAAAGGTGTTTTAAATTCCTAATATGAATGAACTAACCCCCCCTCCCTCCCTTTTTGCAAGAAGGGGACAAAAAAAATTCTAATGGAAATCAGTATTTTTTTTTTTTTTAAAAAATGCTCAATTTGCAAGATTCAACTAGAAACCTATACAACATAATACAAAATACAAAAAGGGGAAACCAAAAATTGCTGCTACTTTTTTCTTGCAAGAAAAAGAAACAACGAAAAAAGAAAAGTTTGAAAATCTTGCAACAAAAATTTCATAAGTTGTGTCGAGACTTGCTAGAAATTACTGAAATATATAATTGTACGAACATTACAAAAAAGAAAACGAAAAATAAGAAAACTTGCTTACGATCAAATATTTTTCCTTTCAGTTTTAAATAAAAACTGTTTACCATAAAATTAATAATATATACTAAAAAAACCATTGTTTTTAAACTAAAAGCCTGGACTCTCTTTAATTAACGCCTTTTTTTTTTCTTATTTGAAAACATGTTTTAACATTTTATCTTTTCATTATTTGTAGCTTTCATAAAGGTGGTTTTAACAACTCGTGGTCGTAATCTGCCTTAATATCGTACACGAGAGATTCTCTGGCTGTGGAGACCCTTCGTCGGATGTTGACAAGAAGAAAGCTGAATTGAAGTAGCTGGGTGGTTGGCTGAATATAATTAACCCTTAGTCTCTCTGTCTCTCTCTCTGGATCTGAACCGAGGTCTTCCTTTTAGAGCACAATTTAATCGTAACTCCCTCGCAAAAGCTACTTTCTTTTTCTCTGTCTGTCTGGCTGGTTTCTTTTCTTAGTTCTACCTCTCCTTTAATAACTTCATTTTGCTACACACAACTGACCTATATACATTAAAAGGGTTATAACAAATAAGATTAGCCTCTTCATCGTCGTCGCCAAATAAAAACCAAAAAACAAGCAGACCTAACAAACCTCCCCTCTTTCTCCAGATCGGAAAATCAATCGAAGGAGCTTTTACTTTAACCCCCCCCCCCCTTTCTTTTTCGGATATTTATGTATTTCCCCCGTCCTTACCTTCGTTAAAGAGAATCCTCGGCTTTTATTTAAAAGTTCTAGCGCCTGTAACCTCCGCCGTAGCCTCCACCGCTACCCCCTCCTCCACCACTGCCATAGCCTCCTAATCAAAAACACGGGACAATTTGAAGAGAAGCAGATAATTTTGTTTTTCGGCTAACTTAACTAACATATAGCTTTATACTATTATTAATGGCCCGAACCCTCTATAAATATAAATCTCGAGGCTCGTAATCGATTCCTAACCGTACCACTGACATATCTCGACTTGGTGCTGGTTTAACTCAAAACAAGTCAATCTTACCTCCATACGGTCCAGAATTCCTTTGAATGTAGTTTCCTCCACCACCACCACCACTACCGCCTCCTCCTCCTCCACCACCACCTTTCATTGGACCACCTCCGTAACTGTTGCCATAATTTGAACCGAAGTCACTTCCCCATCCTCCCGCTCCGCCTCCTCCACCACCTAAAAACCAGAAAATGAAACTCGATTTAAGTTCTCTCTCGTCTCTCGGCGTGTCTCCCTTTGGGAGTAAGCAGCAGCACCTTTACCTTGGTTTCCGAAGTTGTCCGAATACCCACCGTTTCCTCCTCCTCCACTTCCACCACCACCTCCACCTTGATTCCAACTCTGATTGCCATAACCTCCTCCGGCTCCTCCTCCTCCACCGAAGTTGTTTCCACCTTGATTTCCACCATAACCTCCTCCTCCACCAAAGTTGGAACCACTTCCACCGAAATTTCCTCCACCTCCTCCGCTTCCATAGCCGCCGCCACCTCCGTAACCGCCGGATCCACCGTGATTACCCCAGTCGTTACCACCACCTCCTCCTCCGCCACTACCTCGACTTCCTACAAAGAGAGTAAAGGAAAACAATCGTTACCATTGCCATTACAATGAAGATGGCACGTAATAATTACCTCTCATTCCACCTCTTCCTCCACCGCCACCACCACCGTATCCACCTCCTCCTCCACCACCGCTTCTCATCCCATCGCCTTTAGTTCGTTTTAGGTTTTCCATTTCCTGTTTGGAAAGCGCTTTTTTCACTTCAGTTTTCTTTCCGCTGATAACGTGGTGCTTCTTCACTACTTAACGATAGAAAAATCAAAAGATAGATGACAAATACAGGTGAAAAACGTTTAACACGAAAACGAATAACACGAAATATATTTTCGGTCCAGTTTCTTTTTAGAGTAACACTTATCGTTTTTACATGAAATAATATTTATAGTCCCATTACACTTCGTGTTAAACGGTTTCTTACTGCATATTCAAAACGAAACAATTAAAAAAAATACTAACAGACGATTTTGTCGACCGGATCGTAATCGTCAAATTCAACGAAGGCAAATCCTCGTTTCTTGCCAGTGTCCTTTTCCGTAACGATATTGATACTCTCGACATTTCCGAAGTGTCCGAAATACTCTCTAAGATCGTTCTCTTCAACAGTGTCTTTCAATCCTCCGACAAAAATCTTTTTTACTGTGGCCTGAGCTTCCGGTTTGCCAGCGTCCTTTAAAAGACCAAAAAGAGAAAGATCGTATTTAGTGAAAAGCGGTTCCCAAGTTAAGTGAAAAAGCTATTAAGACCGACCGTTACCTCTCTTGGAACGGCCCTTTTGGGCTCCACTTCTCTGCCGTCCACTTTGTGCGGTCTCGCCTTTTGAGCGTCGTCCACCATATGAGCTCGCTTGTAAGTAATAAAACCGAACCCTCGAGATTTCTTTGTGTTCGGATCTCTCATAACGACGCAGTCAACAATTTCACCCCATTGTTCAAAATGTTTTTTCAGAGAATCCTCCGTCGTCTTATAATCTAAACCACCGATAAACAGTTTACGAAACTGTTCCGGTTCTCTTTCGTTCTGTTAATTTTTTTTTTTAAAAAAAAGAAATTTTAAAAACCTGATTAAAAACCGGAAAAAAAAAAGAAAATGGCGCCAAACAAAGAAAAACGGCTTTCAAAACCACGTGGGAAGCAGCAGAAAAGAGAAAACATGTTTTTAAGAATGGCTTTTTCTAGTATTTAACCAAGTTTAATGAACAAAATATAGCATTTGTTACGAAATTAATTTAATTTTCATATGTTTTCCTATGTGTTAAAAAACGGCTAAAAAATGACGCTAAAAATGTTACAAAAAAAACATGGCCGTTTTTCCATCCTCATAGAATAACATAAAGACGCGCCCCTTACATAGAGGCTACAAAGCCTTCATCGAAAAAAAAAAAAATTTACGGGTTTCGAACGCGGCTTTTTTTTTTTCTTCTAGAAAACAAAAGGGCGGAAAAAAACCATTTCATACTAAGACTGAAAAAACCGCCATTTTTATGTTTTAAAAGCCGCCTGAAAATAAGGTGCAAAAAAATGGAAATGGCGGTCGTTTTTTTCCAATTTTGAATCAGAACAAAGAAAAGGCGCACAAAACCACCCACATCCCTTTAAAGAGAAAGGAAGGGAGGGAACCAAAATGATGCCGTTGACGCCGCCGCCGCTTCTTTTTTTTTTCCAAGCGCCATCGCGATTAAATACAACGAGAGAAGAAAAAAATAAGCCCCAAAAAAAAACCCAAAATGCCGGCAATTTAAATGAAACTCAATACGTTTAAAAAGACTTGCTTTTTCTGATATAAATGAGATTATTTTCTGATAAATGTTGACTTCAACTTACATCTGAGGCTCCCATGTTATCAAAATGACGATCACCGCGTTCAGATTTACTACCAAAATGGCGCGATGAAGAAGAGAATTGATTCATTTGGTTGTGGCTCTCTTCGTTTAGATCCTCGTCTTCGTCGAATCGCTGCTGTTCTTGCTTCATCACGTGATCCATATTCCCCCTCAAAAAAGAGACTCGATTAACAGATGAGAAACGGCTTTTAGCAAAGCGAGGGAGTTGTGTCCTTCCGCGATAAGAAAAAATATTAAAAAAAAAAAAATAAGTGCGCCGCAAAATCAAAAACGATTTTAAGAAAAATATCTAAAGTTAATTAAATACAAACACATGCTTATTTTTTAAAACAACTCACCAATGTACAATAAGAAACAGAAATAAAATGAAATTAGAATTCAAGTTAGTGCGACGTCAGTTTTATAAATAACGCGCTTGTAGCGGCCGCCGCAATGACAAAAAAAAAATCGAACCCGATATATGTAGTAGAGAAAATAGCTCTTCAGATGGTGATGCTAGATCTTTGCTTAGCTATTTATAAAAGAACTTTTAGGTAACATTGTAAAATATTTTAAATTGGTTCTAAGTGCCAATTAACGCTTCTTAAACTATGATTAGGGATGCAATCTCTTTCAGAAATGCAAAATGTAGAAATTTAAGTTAAATGTGTTCAGGTATTTTTTTTTTCTTCTTGTTTCATTTCTTTCAGAATAAGCTTTTTATGTGAGTTTGAAGACGACTCTCCTTTAAGCTGGCGATATTTTTTTTAATTTTTATCTATCAAAAGTTTATTTTGAAAGTTATCAATATCCTCTTAAGTGATTGAGCAGCTATCTTTCTAGTTTCTAGAACACTTATTAGTTTATTAGTTTTGCTCTTTACAAATTACTACAGGACCGTTTCAAAACCTTCGTAGGTCCTATAGGCACTCTTAATTTTAGAGGTCTCTCTGCTTTTAACATTCTAGTTTTTTTTTAAATTTAATTATGTCTTTCTAATTATGCGTCATACGTTTCAACATTGATTAAAATCAATTTTGTAGAATTAATTTGTATTTTTAAAGTTTGTGTAAAATTTTCGTAGGCCCTTTAAATGCTCGTAAACCCTATGCACAGTGCCTATCGTGCCGAATAGATAAAACGGCCCTGAATACAGCTACAATAAGCTAAATTAAAATTGGAGTCAAAGTTCTAAGTAAAAATACTGTGTTATATTATAGATTGCAAAGTTTTCTGCTAGTAATATGAGCGAACCTTGCTTTTTGATGTAAAAACTATATTTTCTACCACATATATGAAACTGTGGCAAAACGCCGGTTGATGTCACTACTGATGCTATTCGTACTTCTTTATTCTCTCGCGCCAAATGTGGTATCTGAATCGTAAGTCCGATTGCTCTGAGCAGTCGAAGCGTCATTTGTTTTCTTTGCCATTTCGTTGTTTATTTGTTACTCGGAGCTGAATCCTATTTTATTGTGTAGCGCTTTCAGTAGAAAAAGGACCCGGATGAAAGAGAGATCTTGTCGCCTTTTTGGAGGAGTTTTCTTTGTCCTCTCCTCTTTTTTTCCCCCCAAGGTTCTCGTCGTTAGACAAGATTTGGTTTTTCGGGGGCCACTCTTTGGCTATTGCTGATTTTTAGGTAAATATCATCTGTGTTTATGGTTTGTTTTCTTGGCTTTTTCCGTCACATTTTATGATTTTAAAGCGTGTTTATTCACGTTCAATCTAGCATTAGTTGTAGTTGTTAACATATCGTTCGTTTTGAGCTTTTGTTCTGTAGAATTGTAGACTTTTTGAATCGGTTTTTTGGTTATTTTTTGTTTCTCTGATTTTCAAAATGGCGCCTCCATTTTTCTTTTTAGCTTTTCTTTTTAGCATTTCTCTTTGGAGGGAGGGGGGGGGGGGGGGAGGGGTTAACATTGAATTCCATCTGTCAAAAATCATTCTTTTAGTGAGGAATTTTTCTGATTTATTATTTGATTCTGTTGTTAAATTGAATGAGTAGTTATTTTTCCATTTAATAATTAGCGTTTTGTAAATTTTATTCACTGTTTCCAAGCTTTTGTGGTTTTAATTAAACCTGAAACACGTGACCGTTTTTTTTTGCCGGGAAAAGGACTTGAAATTGGGGGGGGGAGGGCAGTTGATCTCGTAGGGAAGGTGGGTTTTTTTTGGCGGCAAATCTTTCACGAATTCTTAGAGTAGAGGGTAATGTAGAGAATTGCACGTGTTTCGTTTATTGTGTTTCTAAAAAAAAGCGTAAATTTTGGTTATTATTCTGTCTTTCGGGTGAAAAACGAAGAGAAACTTTATTTGAAGTAAACTTTATTTTAAATTTTTGTGAAGATATCAACATACTAACGCTAACATTCTAGTTACTAAAACACTCGAGTTTTTTTTTCTTTAAAAAAAAACAGAATTATTGGAGTTAGTAGATTAGCTATATTCATTCATAAACCATCTTACGTTATTTGTATAAGAAAAACAAAGAAATAACGATTTTCAATGATATTTTTGTGTCTTAATTGTTGTTCTTTCTTTCAATTGTTTGCTTTTTTTGTTTTGATTCGTTTTTGTCATTCTTTTTTGTGTGTTGTATTTACCGTATTTTCAGAAAGAATGAGTAAACCTAGCTCGGAACATGGTGCGCCACAGTCGAAAAGTAGAAATTCGGTTAGTGGTCGTTTTCTTACTTTTCTCTCAATTTTTTTTTTTTTGTTTTACAAATGATGAAACTCAACATCAAAAAATGGCCACCCACAAAATACAACGAAGAAGAAGAAAAAAAGAAGCTAGTTTTAATGTCGTTCTGTAAATACGACTCTTTTTTCGCCCCCCTTTTTTTTTTGTTAATTTTCTTTACAATTCTCATTTCAACTAAAGCGGTTTTGAATCGATCTCAACTCTTCGTTTCGATCGACTTTTTTTTTTTACTGTCGTTCGTTTTTACAGGCGATGGGTAAGAAAAAGCAAAAAGATTCGGGCGGAAGCGAAAAGTCGGAGACAGAGGAATACAGCGTAGAAAAGGTTCTTGACAAGAGAATACGTGGAGGCAAAGTCGAATATCTTCTAAAATGGAAAGGTTATCCAGAGTGAGTAATAACCACAGAAAGAGAGAGAGAAATGGCGATTTTTTAAAATTCGTTTCTCATTTTAAAGTGAGGATAACACTTGGGAACCGGAAGACAATCTCGATTGTCCCGATCTGATTGCAGAGTTTGAAGACAACCGAAAAAAGAAAGAAGCCGAGAAGAAGAACGATCCATCGCCAGATAAGAAAAGGAAACAGAACGGTTTAGAAGATAATACGGCAGCCGTCAAAAAGAAGAAAAAGACAGCAGACGTTCGTTTCTCTCCTTATTTTGTCCTCTTAAGGGGCGTTTGGATTCACTTACTGTTATCTGTGTTTTTTTTCTCCCATTTTCAGGATGAGAACAGACCTCGGGGTTTCGATCGAGGTTTAGATCCGGAGAAGATCATAGGTGCAACCGACTCGAGTGGTGAATTAATGTTTCTTATCAAGTGGTAAGTTGATGAAAAAGGTGCTGTTTATAAAATTTAATACCAGGTGGCGCTTTCGAATTTTAGCTATTTAGTTCAAAAGTTGAAAAGATATACAAGTCTCTTAAAAACTGGAATAGTAAGAATCTGAAATAAAACTTAATTTCTTTATGGGGTTCCTCCCCAACCCCAAATAATAAACTTAATACCAGTTTTAAATGCTTTTGGCCAAAAACGGTTGAAACGGGCCCTGTTTTTTAACTGCTGGAAATGTTTTTTTAAGTCTTCAGATAAATCTCCTTTAAGAAAATAGAAGATTGGATTTTGTGTGTTTGTTAATGTGAGAAAATATTCAAAACCCATTTTTCCATTCAAGTGTTGTTTTATTTGACAGGAAGGGCAGCGATGAAGCGGATCTTGTTCCTGCACGTCAAGCAAACGTGAAATGTCCGCAGATTGTAATCCAATTCTACGAGGAACGACTGACGTGGCACACGAGCAATCACGACGAAGAGGACGAGAAGGCAAAGGACGGAGAATCATAATTGGACGACTGCTAGAGAAGGATTTAAACACGTTACGGAAGCGGAAGTTTTATTTAGTGATCGCAGTGGTTGACATTGAAGGGGGGAGGGGGCAAAGGTTGTTGTACTACTAGTATAATTGAAATAATGCGATTTCATTTCATTTGAGAAATTTCAAAGGTGACGAGGAATTAATTTTTAACAAGATTTGGACTCTTCGCTGTACATCCATACACAGATTTTCTTTTTGTTTTTCTTTGAATTTATCGTTCTCAATTCATGTCACATTCTTCTTCATCATTCGTCTCTCTCTTTGATGTATTATTCTTTTCATAAAAGTTTTGTCTGGACTGGGGGAATGGCGTTACTCGTATTTTGCAATTATAAACACAAAACAACACATGCTCGAGAATCTCCAGTTACGAGAAAATAAGCCAGCTGTTAAGGGCGAGAGCTTTTTTGTCATTTATCAACGAGCACGGCTGGCTCAGTATTTTGATGTTTGCAAGAACAAAAGTAAATTTTGCGCTTTTGGGGGGTTGGGGGCGGCGGCGTAGATCGTGTTCAAATTGGTTTCCCCCCCCCCCCCCAGTAAGTCGTCGGTTAAGAAGTGGTACCATGTGAATAACGAAATATATTTTTTTTTACAAGAGAAACAAGAAACCGTTTAATACGGATTTAAGGTTGTATTATGCACATTTTTGCTAATGAAATTATTTGAACGTTTTTTTTAAAGCCCTATTTAATATAATTGTTATGTACGTGACATTGCAAATAACTTTGTTTCCAAAAAATTTTGCGAAGTCTCATCAAACGGATTTGAACTCGTCTACCAGTTGTCTCTGCTAGTCAATATCTTAAATTCAATTTTTTTTTGTCCAGAAAGATGGGACTATTCTGATTTTTTTATACCAAAAGCATCATAAATTTAATGTGGTATCACTTCTTAACTGACGAAATGATAAATTTTGTAACTAAACAAAGAACCGTCATTGCAGTAGTTAATTATCCTCTAGAGGAGTTATAAAATTGGGTTTTTTAAAAAAATTATCATATAGTTAATGTGCAAGTGTCATTTTTTAATGTTATTACAACAATATATTATACAAGTCGTTCACATGCCAAGTACATTTTTTTAATTTTTTTTTCGTTAATTCTATCTGAATTAGACGCAAGTAAAGAAAAAAACAAACATTTGTATCATTAATTGTTGGCCTTTCTTAATCAATAAGTTTGTTTTTCGTTTTTACTAAATGCTACCGCGCAATGGGGGGGGGGGGGGGGAAGGGGTAAGACAGAATTTCACAGAAACAGAAGTGCATGGAAACACGCTGTTCTGCGTTATGTTTCCGCGTTTTATTCTTGACCATCTTAAAGTATAGAAAAGCAGATTTTTAATCGATAAAGTCTGATCCATAAGGCGATTTGTATCGATCTTAGCTGGGGGGGGGGGATTTTTTTTTTACTGTTTACAGATCGAAAATAAGATTTTGTCCTCAACGAAGCTAAAACTATTGAAAAGAAATAAATTTGTAAAAACTGTCGGAAAAAAAAATTCAGAGTAAACTTTCGATAATTTATAAAATATCGATTTATATTTAAAGTTTGATGTATTTTTTTACATCGATGTACATGATAACAGTATGGCGTTATCATTTTTAACGAGATTTTCAACATTCCATTATTCATCGATTTTTCTAGCGATGTACCGTCACGTTAGTACAAATATATGAACGTGACGTCACACAGCTGAACAAGTCGTTGAAAACGGTTTGTTCTACGTTGACGTCGTCACATTTTTGTGTTCCATGCGTAAGTTTTTAATGACGTCTTCACTTTTTTGTGTGTGTATTCGCTTGTTTTGTGGACGTCACTTGTACGCAGTTTTTTATGTACGTCACTGGATTGAGTTTTGTATGGTAATGATGATGACGGTTGAGTCGGTTTCATTTCTGTCGGTGTCACATGTGTTTTTTTAGCCGCTGTTCTTTTAATTCCTCCATTAATTTTCAACTTCAAGTGTTCTAATAGACGTTTACGGCTGTAATTTTGTTTTTCTGTGTGTATTTTTTGTTATTCGAGCTGTCGTCTTTTTCCGGGGAGAATCTCCCGTCTTAGAATCCTCTTCTTTTTCGCACTTCGATATGGCAGATTCGGAAAGGAATAACGACAATTTCGGCGAAGGTGAGAAGAAGAAAATAAAAACTCATCCCATTTATAATGCAATTTTTATAATTATTTACTATTTTGAGAGTATATATTGTGTGCGACATATATGTGTTGCAATCATGAGTTATCTTCAATGACAATTTCTTGTTATATTTGTAATAACAATTATTTATCGATCGATTCATTTTGACCCAGTTTCTTCTTCCTCCTCTTCTTTTACGGACTAAATAAGGTGAATCCCCCCGCTCGCCACCCTTCTGCTTCTTCTTCTCTCCTCTTCAATCCAAGTGACAAATTCCCCTTTAAAAAGGAAAACAAACTCGATTATTGTTTTTCATCTTCCTCATTTGATGATAGACAATTCAAATTCATTATTAATTTCATCGTAAAAGGAGGAATATGAGTGTGGGTTGGATGAATAGGAAATCTAAAAATAGAAATCAGAAAGAACCAGATTTTAAAAAAAAAATACAGAAACCCCCTCCCTCCCCCCCTTTCAAGAGGCTCTAAAATCGCGTTTACAGTCTACATTTCACGATATCGTCTTTCAAATACACATTAGGAGCCGCTTGGCCTCTACGGCCTAGCTTCGGTTTTTGGCGACCGGTGTATCCTTAAGGTCAAAGGATTAGGATTTTGATGATGTATTTCACATGCTTCAATTGGACATTTTGTCACTTTGCCACAGGCCTTATTCTTCTAAAACAAAACCTGGTCACAAAAATGATTCAATAACAATATATATTTTGCATATTAATCAAGGATCAGCAAATGTCAAGTTATGTGGGTTTTTAGGTTAATCAAATATTTTGAAGTACTTTGAGCTGTCATTTTGGCGCCCTGTGTCATTTGTGCGTCTTCGACGCTTCCTTTATAGTCTTAGCTTAGAGGCTAGCTACTCATAAATTCCTTATTAAATAAAAAAAGCCTGGATTTGTTATTGATCATAATATTTGTACATAGAACTGAATGGAGAGAACTTTGATTGCTTAGATGCTCAACTACAAACGCGACATAAAGAGTATAATATTATCATTGTGTTCAATAAAGAGGTGAAATATTGTTGTCGCACTTTTTGAATACGACTATAATAATAATAATAATAATCACGTAAAAGTCAAGAGTGCAACATTTTCAGGAGTCAGGACTTTCAGGAGTGTGATTTCGAGGCTAAAAAAGAGAACAAACGATCGATGAATTTCAGTCAAGGAAGCCATATTAATATTATAATATGTAGGGCCGAGCAGGGGGGTTAAGAAAGGGCCGGGGGTTGGGGCCCTACCAACACACTCACCCAATTGTCTTCCGATTGTGGTGGCATTTGATGAATAAATATGGTAATTTATTACTGTGAGTCTACATTGAAGTTTCAGGGTTATTTTTCAGTTGTTTTCAATTTGAAAAATAAAAGGAGCTTTTTTTTTTTTTCGTTTTCTATTGTTTATTTTGATGTGACGTCATTTAATTGCACTCTTTTTTTTATTGGGTTCATTTGTTACTATAAATTGATTCCATTAACGAAAATAAGAACGAATTTCCGTTTGAAAATTCCTTCAAATCGTCTAAATTGGAGGAGAGTTTTTGTCTTTCAATTTGTCATTCATTTTGCCACATTTTAACTTTTTATTTTAAAATAAACAAACGTTTTTGAAATTTGAGTTTTGTATTTTGAGACAAAATATGATTTAATTGTTCTCGTGTTTCTCTAATCGTTCAATTACAACTTGTTAAAATAAATACGTCACCTTAAAATCAGACTTGTCTTTCTTAAGATGATGATTTCATTTTGAAATCTAATTATGTCTCTTTCATTATAGCAAAAATTGAGAGAAACTAGAATGTGTTTTAAAAACTAGAAGAAGTGAGCTCACATTCATCTTCTAGTTTCTAAAACACACTTATCTTAATTTTGCACCTAAAAGACAGAATAAACGGAGAGTTTGAGGGTGGCGCTGAACAAGCGCCAAACTGAATAACCGCCAAAATGTGATAAACACATTGTTAGGATTGGTTAGGTTAGGTTAGGATGTTCTGTTTGTAAATCTGCACAGTCTGACGTCTATAAAAGCTCACAATATTTGGACCATCACAATTTACAAAAAAATGAATAACCGCCAAACTGAATAAACGCCAAATGGAAGAAACGCCAAACCGAATAAAAGCCAAAAATTTGGCGGTTATTCAGTTTGGCGCTTATTCAGTTTGACGTTTGTTCCATTTGGCGCTTATTCAGTCGCCCCAGTTTGAGAGCCCCCCCCCCCCCCCCCCTCCTCCTGTTCCCTGTTTTACACTATAATAAATTGTGAATCCAACTCCTCCTTTTAATTCCATAATAAATTCCTCTAAAAGAAGACGAACGTTGCTCTCCTTCCTCTCTTTCAACTTCTTTCTTTGCAAAGTTGCAACTGTTAACAAAGTCCTACTTCTTTCTATATTCAAGTTCTATTTTGGAATTAGAAATGATGCAATGTGTGTAATATTATAAAGGTGAAAACGAATTCTGATTCACTTGTTTTCTCTCCCCCCCCCGCCTTCTTCTTTATTCTATCCTCCATTATGCTTTTCAATTCACTTTTGAAATGGTTTTAAAAGATTTTTCATCCATCTTGAATTTCTTGAGAAAAATACAATTTCAGAGAAAGAAAAAGATCATCCATTAGAATTCATCTTCAAGATTAGTTTTTGCTCTTTTTTTTTCTTATCCCCCTTCTCCCCTCTCCTCCTCCCCTCTTCCCTTTTTTAGTAATTTACTCTTGAAAATTTATAATTAGATTCTTTAAAAAATTTAAAGGTGGTTTTGAAGTGTAAACGCCCCCCACCCCCCTTTCTCGAGAATGTTTTTTTTACCGGAAGAGGAAAATGAAGAGAAACTAGAATGTATTTTAAAAACTAGAGGAGTAGTTCTCACAATCACAGTCATTTTATGTTATCTTTTTTAAAAAAAAATGTTATTTTTTTGGTCAATAAAAAGCTTTATTTTGAAAGATATCAATATGATATTATAAGTGATCCTTCTAGTTTCTAAAACTATGAAAAGCTGAAAATCAGCTTGTTTCTAAAGCATTTTTAAACAAAATCAAAACTCGAATATATTCTGTTTATATTATTATTCCCCATACAATCCTGGTTTTTTGCAGATGTGATTGCAGCTGGGAAACGTCACCACCAATGTCATCATCATCATCGTCATCATCATTGTACCTAAAATAGAAAAACAACAACAACAAAACTAGAATAGTAATAAAAATAAACAACCATTTGGTTGCTGTTGGGGAGGTCCTTTGGGACCTGAGAAGGAAGGGGGGGGGGGTGTTATGATTTGTTTTTTTGTTGGTTTCGGGTGTGGTCTTTTTTTTTTTTAGAGGGTAGTAGTGGGGCCACATTGGTGTTTGCCCCATTATTATTATGTACATAATACACGACAAATAATGTGTTCATTTGCACACTAACTATATAATACAAAAATACCCTTTTATTATTAGTTAGAGGGTTCGTATCGATTTTTTTTTAGTCATACAAATTTCAGAAGCGTCTAAAATGGCTTTGTTGCCATTTTAAATGGAGAAAACAAAATGTGAGCCACAACAACACTACTTTCAAAGTGTGTGAGATAATAATCCACACATTTCAACATGATTATGTTTTTTATAATCATTATTATCAAGTTAAATCAATAAGAAATGTGAAGAAATTATCGAAATTGATCACAACTCAAAAATCGCAGCGGCCGCTGATGATGATGATAATGATTATATATAAAAAAAAATGGCACAAATGATGACTAGAAATGATGATAAAAGTCCCATCCATAAAAATAAATATTATCTTCATCATGAAATATTTATTCTGGTGGATTTTTCTTCTTCTTCTTCTATATTATGGTGTGTTTTCCTACAAAAATGATGATGGTTTATTGGCTTTTCTATTTTCTCAACACCCTCTTTGAAGTTTCATTTGGAGCCGTTTTAGATCGTAATTTTCATCTGAAATCACAACTTCGTCTAAATAAAGGGCCAAACTGCATATTTGCTTACTATGGCTTTTAAAGCTGCTGCTGCTTGATTTCGCTTTAAACTTTAAAGCAATGAATCTAACAACATCTAAGCTGTAGTTTGCGCAAAAAGTGATATGCAGCTGTTACGTCATAACCAGCTGACCTGCCTAATCATATGAAATCAAAATGGAAGCTATTTAAAAAGCAAGCAGCAGTTTGCTTTATAAAAGATGCATAAAAACGCAAACATTTAAATGTAAAACAGATACAGAAATGCAACACAAAGCTTAGCTTTAAAAGCAACAGAAAGGGGCAAATGGAGCAAATGATCTTCTTATACCTTGTAGACACACATGAGCTAAATAAATTCAAGTTAAATGTGTTTTATTTGAATTATACGGAATCCAGTTAAGGACACGTAAACCCAAATAAAAATTGACTTTAATTATTAATATTTTAAATTGAAATACTAATTCAATATTTTGTCAATAGCTTATATAATAATATATATTCTATTTAAGTATTAACACAATATTTTGAGATTATTAAATGAATAAATTGAGAATTCGACATATTGTTTGTTTGGCCTTCACAGGGGGGGGGGGGGGGGGGGCTCTGTAGAACGTGTTTAATATTTAAATGCATTTTACTGGACCGTGTGTGTACAAGGGTATTAGATTCTTTACAGCATAAATAAGCTTTAGTTTCCGGACACAGCCAGTATTTTAAGATCAGAAAAACCTTGTTTTATTGAGAACTCTGGAATAGGGTTTGGTTTTTTTTTCTTTCTTTCTATAATATATTAGAAAACGTGCTCCAGAGTATATTCAAGTTGAACTTCCAAAACATAATAAAAGAAACAAAAGGTGGTTTTCAAGTATAAAAAGCCTCTCGAACTCTGGTTATTCAGTGTCTTTCAGACGCAAAAAAACATAGAGAAACTTGAATGTATTTTAGAAAATAGAAGGGGGTAGTAAGTAGCTCAATCACTTTAAAAGGTATCTTCCGGATGGTGGTGGTATCTTTTAAAATAAGTTAAACTATCCTAATTTAAAAAGATTACTTCTTGAATTTTTACACCTAGAATCTTCTTTTAGAAGGAGGTCTTCGGACTCACCAGTTACTTACTGTAGATCATCATCACCTTATTTTATATTTTCAAAGTAGAGATAGAGACCCAGTATTTAGATTTTTGTAAAGAAACCCGGAGCCCACCAGACCCATGAGTTAGTTTTCATAAAATTGTGGAACCAGATTGAGGACTGAGTTTCTGAAAAATGTGGTGATGGTCGTCGTGGTTTTCAACAAACAAAACAACAACCTTTTTTTTTTTAATATTTGTATAACATGTCATCCAATCATTGTATAAAATGTAAGGTTTTTTAAAATAAAAAGTGGATTTTCAAGTGTTTCCTGAAAAGAAACGAGTTTCTCCTTCATAGTCACTAAGTATTTTAAACTTTGAAAAAGGTTTTTTTTTTTTCGTTCTTTCTCTAACAACAGTTAGATACACTTAAATGCATTATTATAATTTGAAAGATTTACAAAAAGAAGAACTAAAAAAAAAAGTGTGTTTTGTTCCGGTTAGAATTCGTTGTTTCGTGCAACAACCTAATTAGTAATTATTGTAATGATTTATGTTTATATAATAAGAAAAAAGAAGAATAAGAAGGATCGGGAAGGAGGAGGAGGGGGGGGGGAACAAAAAAGAGCCCCCTACACATTACTAATTGAGGACAATAATTGTGATTTCTATTCATTTAAATCTCTCTTTGTTGTAATCAGCCTTCATTTTTTTGTCTCCATTAAAGAATAATAATAATCCTTCAAATTTGGTCCAATTACTTAAATCGGTTAGTTATTCTGGTCAAGACCCATTCATTCATTGTGTCTTTTATTGTTATTTGAACATGCAGTAAATACAAAATGCCCAACATCCTCTCAAACCTCATTATTATGCTAATTAAGGCAACTGGGGGAAGCGCCGCCAACCAGAACAAACAAGCGCCAAATTGAGCCAAGTATCACACTGAATAGTAAAGTGAACAAGCGCCAAACTTAACGGAGTCAAACTGGCCAAGCACCAAATTTGAAGAAAAAAAAAACTCCGCCTAACCCTGAATAACTAACTGCCAAATTTGTTGGCACGTATTCAGTTTGGGGGTTTATTCCAATTGGCGTTTATTAAGTTAGGCGTTTATTCAGTTTGTTTCAGTGTGGATCTCACTATCTTTGAAAAGGTGGTGTTGGTTCATTTTATCCTCTAATGTACGGCCTTTCGCCTTATTGCGCGCCTATCTAACAACTCGGCCCAGTGGTTACGTTTTTGCGAACTTTTAATAGAGGGCGTTTGTTTTTGGCGCGCGTTTCATTTGGCGTTTATTTAGTTTGGTACTTCGTACAATTTCTTCTTCTTCATCGTTTGATATAATTAATGGATGTAAAAATATTACACAGAGCGAATCGTGATGACACCGACGAAGAAGACGCCGAGATCGACGACGATCAAGATGGAACGTGTGAGACAACTGAAGGAAACCAACAGTGGAATCCTTCACGTGGCCGGTGGAGACCACAAAGGAATCGTCATCAGTAAAGAGACGAACAATCACGAAGGTTGTGGTAACTTTGGTTTTTAAAAATTAAACTATCTCCCCAGTTACTTTTTACGACTAAAAATGTGTCTCCCCAAACGAACGTAGGTTCCGACAAGACCGGTCCTCCTCAGTTGCATTTGGAGTTCAAAGTCTTCCTGGTGAACAAACAGACGAGTAACCACACGCAGGTTTCAATCTGTTTTGGTTTTCGCCTTTTCAAACGGCCGTAATTGTGGTTGTTTCTTTCAGGAAAGTCGTAAACTTCGGTTTTGGTTCAAAGCGAACGTCTCCGAAGAAGAACAGACTTCGATCGCTCAGGACTTCTTCAAAGAGTTAGTTAGTCCGATGGAGTTTCCAAGAGGTTCGATCTCGATTCGTCGTTCTTCTTGGTTGTGCACAATATTAAAAGATTTTAAATTAATTTTAAAACAGAATTTTAATTTATTATAATAAGATTATTTTCAACGCACAACTTTTTTGTGCAAGTATTTTTTGAAATTAATTTTCGTCATTTTCAAAAGATACTTGCACAAAAAAGTTATCTATATTGTTCTTTTTTCGTTTTACTCTTCTAGTTTCTAAAAAAAAAAATTGCTGCGTTTATAGTTGTGTTTTTGGCGACCACAAAATCTGTCTGATCTTGTGTACATTTGGAAAATGCAAATGAGAAAGAGAACTTCAAAGTGAAATGTCGACTATAAACGTGGCTTTGAATTTCTTTTAAAAAAGTAGTTTCAACTGAGTGAACGTTGTATTCGTTCTCTTTCAAAAAATGAAGAAAAATATGTTTAAATATTCGTGTGTGTCTTTTAATGTTCGTTCTTAATTTTAAAGATTACGTCGGTTTCATCAAGAAGATCATGAAACTCATGCAGAACAGATATCCGCACATGAAACGGATCGAAGTAGATCTCGAACAGTTGGAGGATGCCGTCGAACCGCCCACCAGACCAAGTACGTTCTTGTTGTTCTTTCTTTCTTTCTGTCGATCGTCACTTTTCATTACGGCATTAATCGACACGCACAAAAAGAACATCTTGGGGTCCGTTTTTTAATCGTTTTGTTTGGTGTCAGCATAAAAACACCAAGTGACGCGCGCGCGCGCACACACGAGTTTCTGTCTTGGGATGGAGGATCTTCCTTTTTCGATAGTCTGATATTTTTTACCGTCACTTTCTCGTGCCTCACTGCCATTTGTTTCACTCGTCGTCGCACCACTTTGTTTTCTTTCTCTCTTTTCTTACTTTTTTTGTTCGTCTACACTTTTTCTTGATGTCCGTTTGTTATTTTCTTTCCTTCGTTCGATCACCAGCCACACCAGGGGGAGTTCTTTACACCATTGGAAAGCCTTGGGCTGACCACAGTGTTGACCATTACAACAACTTAGACACGGGTACACTTTTATTAAAATGGCAGACAGTAATGATTTGTGTTTGCATTGCATCCTCCTCCTCCTCCTTACACTATTATTCACTTTATTATTATTGTTTCGTTGTGCTTTTTTTCCTCATAAGTCGTGGTTCCACGTAGTTCGGTGTACTAGTCACAGCAAAATAGTCATAAATGACCAGTCGGTATAGAAACTTGTAGCCGACTTAAAGCCGTAGTCTTCCTCTTATGTTATCACTTGGTTATCTAAATACGATATAACAGCCGGCAGATACGGCAAAGACAAGTAATTCAAAGTAGGTTGTACGGCCTATTTCAAGAATTTAGGGCACCAACCAGTCACATTCTGGTCGCAAGCTATGGTACACATATGTTGCCTTGAATAAAACTAGTCGTGAATGAATATTTTGCAGCGACTATTTGCATTCATTTTAAGGCTCGATTGATTGCTTACAAATACAAAGCCCGCATTTGATATGCATGCAAATGCACCCAATTTTTCAGTTTGCCTGTTTACTATTTCAGATGTAAAAAAATCACTCATAAAATCTGTGGCTAAATTGATGTAGCTGATTAATTGCTAGGAAATGTTATCAAATTGTTGAAACTGATGAAGAAAAGTGATTGATGGTTTGACAAAGTTGATGTAAAGATTGTGAATTATTTGCAAGGAGCTGAAACGGAGGTAGAAAACTGGTTTTTACCTTTAGAACGGAAATGCATTTGAAAATGGACGCAAACCGCAGTTGTTTTTTTTTTTTAAATAGTAAAAATCATTTAGTCACATCAATTTAGTCACAATAAATTAAAATCCTTAAATCCCATTTTAGGATAATCCCAAATCGTTGTTTAATTATGGATTTATTACCAGACAAAGACATTTGACTGTTTAATTTACAATTTGTAAGTCTGTTTGTGTTTGTAATCTGCTGCTGTAGTTTGTTGCATTTCATTTCCATTTTATTTGTCCATGTTTAATACTTTTTGTTTGCTGCTAACGTTTTTAATACCTGTAATTTTACGGTTTTTGGCTTTTTTTCTTCAACTTGAAAGTATTAATTATGAATTATGTAATGTGCAAACAGTGTCTCTGGATGACAGCATCATAAGTAACAAGGCAGATCTAACACAGGAGAGGGTCTTGGAAATTATAGAATCATCTTATCCGAATCCACTCTCGGTTAAAGAGCTCGCAAAGTGAGTGGTCCGGTTCAAACGAAACGGATTTGAAGTTAAAATTTGTTTTAAGTGTTTTGCTTTGGCTCGTTATGATTCAATTAAAAAGGCAGTCTATAAATCAAGAGGAAGAAGTTCAGGCTCACATTGTTGAACTGTTAACCAAGGGTCTCGTGAGAGCAGTCGATGGACATAACGGAAAGAATTACATCCGTACTACATCCAACGAAGCCGGTCAGTTCCCTTGTTTTTGGGCTCCACCAGATTCTCTTTATGATTCTTATCTTTTCTCGAATGCTGCTGCTGTTGTTTGTTCAGAAGTGAAAATCGTGCGTCAAATGCCAACTGTGATCAGTTCACAACAGCCAACGATAGCAATCATAACTGCTCAGTATTGCGAGAAGTTGGCCGTCGATGCAATGATTGAAAACAAAGATACGTACGTGAGGTACACCACGGTCGGTACGTTTAAGATACAGTTCATTATCGTTTTTCCTTGTCGTTGTTGTGGTCTTCAACGTATATAATTGCAGGTGAGACGAATGTTTACACCCTTGGTAACATTGGCGCCCACAGAGTTGTTTCTACAAAACTTCCGAGTGTTGGACACACCAGAGCCGCCATGATAGCGGCAGGAAACACCACAACACGTTTACTAGGTATTTACATCTTGATCTTAACATAAATCACCTCATTTTGAATATGATTATCATATTATGTTGTGCACTAGTCACAATGGCGCATGAAGCTGAATGAACACGTATTTGTCATGAAATAATGTTTCATAGTTTGCTTTTGTCACTGTTACTAAGTTATGAGCTAGATATGACAATTTACAGTAACATGTCAGTCTTATTACCTTTACAATGACACCCTGTAGTTATCTGTGTTTCACAAGAGCAACACTAAGGAGAAATTGAAAAGTGTGTTAGAAACTAGAACGGGTAACTGAATCACTTAATATTTATTTTTATGCTGATTTTTCACAAAATAAACTTTTTTAAACATTTTAAAAGGGCGAAATTTTTTGTGAAAACGAAATTGGAGAATCTGAAATTAAGAGTTTAAAAAGTTTATTTTAAAAGATGTCAACGTGAAAAATCTCCAATAAGTGATTCGTTTACTTTTCTAGTTTTAAAACACTTTCAATTTTTTCTTAAGATGTTTTTTTTTTTTCAAACAGGTAATTTTTGACTTCAAGTTATTCTGCAATTTCAGAAGAAGCGGAAATTGAAAGTCTCTTAGAAACTAGAATGGTAAATGGATCACTTCATAGTATTTCAATTTTGTTATCTTTACGTGACTGAATTACCCTTCTAGTTTCTAAAATACTTTCAAATATTTTCTTAATTTTTTGCTCCTGATTGACGCAGAATAACCAAGAGTGCACCCCCCCCCCCCAAGCTTAGAAAGATTTAAATGACATTGTAATGAAAAAATATGTCGTACTTTTAAAAGGTTCTTTTCAGAAGGTGGAATACGTTTTCTTAGTCGGTTGTGGAGGTGGCGTTCCGCATTACACGGACTACGCTCGCCACGTTCGGCTGGGTGACGTCGTAGTTGGTTATCCTCCAGAGAACAGAAATTATATTTACGCTTATTGCGACCAAGTGAAACCCCTCGAGAACGGTGGTTACATGTTCGAAGCAAAGACGTGGACGCCTCCGAATATGGGGCTACAGCAGATCGCTCGTCAGTTGTGGGAGGTGGCGGAGAACAACCCGGAACAGTGTCCGTGGGAGGAATATTTTCGTCAGGGTGTCAAAGAATTAAAGGCTCAGGAGTCCGATTTCCAACGTCCTTCTTCTGACACCGATAGGTTGTACGTATCGCTTGGAGGAACGGAAGTGATCGAAGTGGCGCATCCACTTCCTCCCGACGGAGGAGACGTTTCTCACGTCACCAGAGTGGGAGGAAGTAGGATACATTTTGGTTCGATAGGATCTGGTCGACATGTCGTAAGAGACGACGCCATCAGACAGGAATTTGCCAAATTGTACGGCGTTCTGTCATTCGACACGGAGTTCGATGCAGTCGTTGAGTCCATATTTGGAAACAGAAAAGACAGTTACATCTTCATTAGAGGCATCTCTGACTATCGCGACGGAATGAGGAAGAAGGAGTGGCAGCCGTACTCATCTCTCTCGGCAGCTGCTTTCATGAAGGCCATAATATGCGCTTTAGATCTGCCAGATGACGATTAAAGGTGGACCTCGATATTATTAGTTATACATTGTGCTCCTAGGGCGGCGTTACCATCAATAGGTGACCACACTCGTAGAGTTGTACCTTGGGGGGGGGGGAGGGGGACATTTGAATGAACAAATCTACCGATACAAGTATGGAGCTTCTCAGAAAGTGTTTTCATAAATATAATATAATATATTAACAAGGTGGTTACTTTGTAATGACGAACTGTTTGGAAATAACTGTTTTATTAAAGTTCTAAAACGCAAATACAAATCAAAAACGAAAAATAAAGGTTTCAAACTGTCGCCGTACAATAATTTACAAAGAGGTCGTCACAAAAAAAATAATCACACGCTTAATTAATTCATCTTTTACTGAAACCTCATCTAATTTCGTTTAAAATATACTGTTAAGAAGCTTCATACTTGTTTACACGTAACACCATCTAGGAGCACCGTTTGTATTCAGTGCTGCTAAGGTGGTTGGTTCCGCCTTGATTAAGTTATATTTTGTAATAACCCTGGTGTTATTGTGTAAAATATATTCGTTGTGATGTAGAGTTAAACCGAGAGTTGATTTCGTCATTTCGAACCACGGGAGCGTAAATTATTAAGCTGCCTGTCACATTTTACTGGTCAGTTTTTCATTTTAATCCACATTCGCTTTTCTTATTACATGTTATATTGTAGATATATAAAAGTAGGTTTGTTTTGAATCTTAAAATGTTTGCCGAACGGTAACAATTTCAGCAACCTCCACCACCTTCTCTCAAACATTTGAAAGAATTATTTATAATTGTATAATATAAAATATAAAATTATCTTTATGTATTATAAAAAAAAGTATAATATAAAGTAATCTATTTTTTATTAGATTTTAGATTATTTTTCCTTCAAAACAAATTTAAAAAAGTTGTTGTTGTTGGAGTTATATATAAAAATTAAGAACTTTTATTCATATTATTAATTAATTAATTCCTTTTTGTGCCTGTATAAATATAAAATATTTAAAATAGGAGGGGAAGCACAGTGGAAACCGTTTAAGATGAAAAAAAAATCGGATAACACGAAATACAAAATATACTTTTTTCTTAGACATAATGTATTTAAGACGAAATTTATAACTTGAAAATAATGGGTACCACAAAAAATTCTTTTATACAAATCTTCCAAATTCGCTTAAATCAGTGGCCATTTATTTTCAAATTCACTTAATCCTTTCTTGGACAATAAAAACATATAATTAATTTTGTGAAATTAAGAAATTACTGATTTTTATAAAAAAAAATTATAAAGTCAATTTAAATTTTAAATACCGGTACTTAAAAATGATCACTTCATAATGTTTTGTGTTTCTTGTGGTTTTCATTTTTATTACGATGGAAAATTCATATTGTAGTATCATACATCAAATAGATTATAAAATACGGTTTCAAATTCTTTTAACACAAAAATAAACAATATTCTCATCTCTTTCATTTCGTGTTAAACGGTTTCCACTGTATTTTTTGTTCAAATATATGATCTATCTAAAAGATGTTTAAACCAAAGTAAACTGTTAACGTTCAGATCTAAAACAGAAGGAACGTCTGTGCGTTTTAGAATTTCTTTTCATTCTTCTTAATTTATTTAAAAATGTTAATTTGAATATTGTTCAAAATCTATTATGATATTAATTATGTGTTTTTCTTTTTTTAAAAAAAAAACTAGAGTCAGATCAGTTCATTTTTTTCTCCTCCT
Organism: Brachycybe producta; assembly: GCA_036925085.1. NCBI lineage: Eukaryota > Metazoa > Arthropoda > Diplopoda > Playtdesmida > Andrognathidae > Brachycybe > Brachycybe producta. Next base: position 2,725,875 of record JAUPFP010000027.1, on the reverse strand, counting down.
TAAAAGTGTAAAAGTAATTGAAGAAATATATTACATTCCAATATTTTAATTACTAGTTTTAAATGAAACTTAATTTGAAATGATTCAAGCAAAAGTGACATAATACGTAATAACTTTTTATTAATTTTTTTAAAAAAGTGATAGAAAATGAATGATTGAATAATGTTTGCAATGGAAAAAAAAAACATGATTTTAAACTTTTTAAAAGGTTAAAAAAAGCAAAATTTAATAAACTTCATGCTTGTTATATTGACAGTATGTGATATAATCTATTGTTCTTTTTGTTTTATTCGCTTTTGTTAATATTTAAGAGGGGAAAAATTGCATCAGTCACTTCTTTAATTAACGCCATTTCTTATGCTGAATTAATAATATTCACGTCGTTTGTTGTCTTATTATAGAAAATGTGAACAATTTCCACCTTTCTTTTTAAAGTAAAATGCGATTTTTCTTTTGTCTGATTTTGATACATTTTCTGTTGTCTCTGATATTATATTTGTGTGAACTATTTTTATAGTTATTATGTTATGTATTTTTTTTTAAAAAAAGTTAAATCTTGAGTTCGTTAAATGAAAAAAAAAAAGGATGCTGCATTTTTCTATTTTGTGAGTTGTTTCTTCTGTCAGTTATTTTATTGATTGAAATTGAATTTCTATTTTCTATATTATTAAAATTATGTTTGTCTGTGTGATTATTTTCTTCTAATTTAATTTTGAATCCAAATTCATTCTTGTTTTTATTTTTGTTTTCAGGTCCATTACTGCACCTAACTAACAATCGAGTAAACTAATAATTTCATATTATTACTGTTCTTTGTGCAGAATTTGAATTTCATGAAATGATGATAAAAGGTAAGTGCACAAAAATGAGCTTTTTTATAATTATACTTTTGCGTTTATTTAACTATTGCATATTTTGTTAATTGTGTTCACAATAAATTGGATTTAAAATGCAAAAGTCACCACACATTCTTTCTCATTATATTCTGTCTTTCAGGAGATTTAAGAGAAACTTGAAAGTGTTTTAGAAACTAGAAGGGTAGCTCAAGTATTTTAGAGTAATTTCATGCTGATTTATTTATTTTATAATAAGCTTTTTATTTCAGTTTGAAAATAATCCAAATTTAAACGGACGATATTTTTGTTTTGTTTTTATCTATCGAAAGTTTATTATAAAAGATAAAAATAATATTAAGTGACTGACGCCTTTACTCTTCTAGTTTCCAACGAACTTTTTCGATTTTTCTTTAGTGTTGCTCTCTTCTGAAACTACAGAAACAATCAGTTTGAAAATCATCTGTTCATACCAACACCAACAAACAATATTTTTTTAATATTTTTATTGCATTGTTCATATTGAATAATTCGATTGCAGAAAATATATTTTATTAAAAAAAAAACATTTACAAAAATACGCATGTTTATTTTATATAAAAAAAATACAATTATTTTATTGATGTCAACAAGGTTCATTTTTTGTTTATTTTATAAATGTTTTATTCTGATGACAACAGATAAATCGGACCTTGAAAGAGTAGGAGGGCCCCATCGGAACATTTTGGGTCATTGTTGGGGCTCCTATGGGGGTCTCCGTTTAAGGAGTATGGTTAATGGAGGATCTTAATGAAAGCCTCCAATTCGATGCCTATTCAGTAAGAGGCTAAAAGGGTTACCCTACTAATAAAAGGCCATAACATGAAGTTGTGTAACTGAAAAATATTGTAAAGAGCTACTAAATGACCTCTAGATGACATTTGTGAGAGCGGAAAACAACCACAGCCCCAAAAACGGACATTTTGTTTCTTACAGAAGGAGAAGTAATCTGTATGCTCTCAGATTGTTTCTTTTTGAGAGTGAAGATACTATGCTTCCAACCGGATCAGTTTAGTATACATATATTACTATGGGATTAGATCTTAAACGGAGTGCTCCGATTTCACTCCAAGGAGTATTTAATACGTAGCTTCATTGATATCATGTAGTTCCGTCTGTTATGTCCTATTGTGTACTATAAGGATGCATTAAAATCTCTTAGTGTTAATTCATAAATTTCATCTTAATGACAACTTTGATTAATATTTTGTTCGCACTAATTGAAATTTTTAGATAAAATGTCGATTTTGAGAACATTTCAGTGGGTGTGTCCGATACTTACCTTTATGGCGGACGGATACAACGTACTCAGTTAGTATAAAAGTGTGAAGCTTTCTGTCTCTTGTTGTAGTTCGCGTTAGGCAATGGTAGGTGTCGTTCGCTAGTTTATTCTCTCAACTTCTAGTTCTAATGATTGTCGGATAGCAGACGATTTATTATATGTCTAATCGGCGGCGGCTTTCATTTAAAGCCATATTTCATCTGATTTTGTGAGTGACACACACATTCAAACATGGAAGACACTTGTGGACAGTCGGAAGTGAAATAATTTACATGATGGGTGATGTGGACGTCATCGTTAAACTTGCGTCAGGTATTTTGGACGATAATGAATTTAAGTTCTCAGCTGCCGCCGCCATTGATGTCCAACCTTCAGACGGCGCCATTATTGTTGTCGAAGAGGAGGCGCCCTCTGGCGGTGATACAAGAAACGATAGTGACGACATTACTTCAAAGGAGGTGGGCGGAATCAATGACGTCGAGGATAGTTGCGAAGACGTCACTTCTGCTAACGACGACGGAAATGACGGCGATGAAAATGGCGTCGATGATGAAAATTTAGTTTCTGGTGCGAATTCGCGACGTAAAAAGCATCACAGACGCGGTAAATCGAAGAAACGGAAGTGGAAACCGTACAATAAATTAACTTGGGAAGAAAAACGTGAATTAGAAGACAGAGAGTCGCGTAGAGCGAATCGAGTGCGCGAAGAACGGTTCGCTCACGGTCAACCGGTTGCACCTTATAACACGACTCAGTTCCTGATGGAGGATCGGATCGTTCAGGAACCGGATCTGGCCCAGTCATTGACTCATCGCGTTCATAGAGAAAGCGGTGGAACGGCGGGAGGAGAAGATTCGGATGAATATTATTACAGTTCTCCGGAAGATGAAGAAGAATTTCTTCAGAAAGAGTTCAGCGAAGTTTATGATAACATTCATGCGGAACGGCTCGGTTCGATGACGAAACTGGAACTCATTCAAGAGTACATGCAATTAGAGGAGAAAGTTGATAAGTTGGAGAATAGATTGAGGTCCAACGTCGCTCCGCTTCCTCCTTCCATTGATCCGCTTTCTGAGTCTCCTCCTCCTCCTCCTCCTCCTAATCCTCCTGTTTCAGATTCTTCTCGTTGTTGGGACTCAGATGCTGAAAATAATGAAAAGATTCGTATTTTTAAACAGGAAATTAGGAAGTTGGCCGAAGAAAACGAATATCTGAGGCGAGAAAACGAACAATTGATGATGAAACGTCGTCGTAAGGAACCTCCTCCTGTTTCTTCTCGGACGTCCTCGTCTTCTTCATCTTCCTCCTCCTCATCGTCGTCGTCTTCTCCTCCTCCTCATTCGGTAAAAGATGAAGAAGAACGAACTACTGAACTCGAAAACGACAAAAAGACTTTTTCCAAATCGTCTTAAAAAGACATTTCATTGATTTTATTATTTTTTTCATTCATTGATTCGTTTATTATCTCTTGAAATTTTAATGATCTCTGTACAGTTCAATAAAATTACATCTTGAAATAAGTTTGTTAAAAAATTGACAGGATTAAGCCTTGTTTAAGACATTAACGCTCTTAATTTGAAAGTGTTTTAGAAACTAGACGGGTAGCTCATTCACTTAAGGTCGATTTTCATGTTGATATTTTCAAATTATTTTTTTTTTACTTGTCTAAAGTTTAATCACTTTCAAACTTAAATAAAAAGTGTATTTTGAAATATTGAAAATACCCTCAAGTGAGTTTAGTTTCTAAAACACTTTCAGTTTTGAAAGTCGGCTGTTCTTAAAAATGAAACTGACATTCGTTTTATTATAGTTGATGGAGTGGCCGATTCTGGTTATTTTTGATTTGAAAACGAAGCTGGTGTTGTGTGTCCGCACCTGAAGTTTCACTTCCAACTCAGCGTCTAGAAACAGGAAGCGGAAATCGTTTTAACATCCATATTTCACGTATAAAATGGTGGGTTTAAAGTGTAAACGCGGCCTCTCGAACTCAGATTATTCTTTCTGTCTTTCACGAACAAAATGAAGAGAAACTTCCAAGTATCTTAGAAACTATGTTGATATATCTTACAAAATACGCTTTTTGTTAGTTTGAAAGTGACCAAACTTTAAGCAGGCGAATTTATTTTAATTTTGTTCTGAAAGGTTTTTCTTAATTTTGCTGCCAAAATGAGCTGTTTATAAACTATCTTAATTTCTTAGCAGGAACATGAAATAATATTAATATATGTAATAAAAAGGTGACTAAACGAACAGTTTTGCATGTGGACTCTGGAGTATTCTATGCCAAGGATGAGTGTAACCAATAGATGGCGCCACCTATATTCAGAGCTAAATTCCTTCTCCGTTACACAATGATTCAAAATTGAGTTCAATCAAAAACAGTAGATGAATGGTCGTGTAAAAAGATTAGGAGCCTAGATATATCGTTTATTTCAAAATTTCTCCGAATGTAGGCGCTGCGATCGTTGTTGATTGAAAAACGGTTTTTAACGTTTTTTCTCCCGGTTCGAAGTCACATAATAATTAATAGAAAAATAATTTCGCGTGCTAATCTTATAAAAAGGAAACATGGTGAAGCCAATAGATTAATGTACGTGCTAATTTTTGTGTGATTGTTCTAAGTCGTTTTAATGGGAGTTCTTCAAATGTTTGGGTGACGGTTTTTTGGTCCTATGGGAATTAACATGGAGTTAAAAAAACGTAAGATTTTAAATGTTATTTAAAAATAGAAAGCCCTTTTAAAATTTAGAAAAAGGAATAATCCTGAAGGCAATAAACACGTGTAAGTACGTGCTAATTTTTCTGATTGCTCTAAATCATTTTTAATGAGAGTTCTCTTAACTTTTGTTGGACGGTGTTTTAGTCCTATGGGACTTAACATGGAATTAAAAAACGTACGATTTTAAACGTTATTAAAAAATAGACTGACCTTTTCAAAATTTATAAAAAGGAAACATCGTGAAGCCAATACATGAATGTATGTGCTAATTATTTTGTTATTGTTCTAAATCGTTTTTAACGAGAGTTTTTCAAATGTTTGTGGGACGGTTTTTGATCCAATGGGATTTAACATGGGGTAAAAAAAACGAACGACTTTGAACGTTGTTTAAAAATAGAAGGACCTTTTCAAAAATTATATAAATCGAGCACGTGAAGAACAATACTTTTTATTGCATTTTGCACTTTACTGTATTTTAATTGAGCGATTGTGAGGCGATTTCTTGCAGTTTTAGTAACACCATATAAGAACACTCAATTGTCTCGTTGTCGTCTGCTCAAAACAACAAGATGGCCGTGGATCTAGGCTCTTAAGGACCTTATAGAAACAAAACATAAGTATAAGGAAGAGTAAGTGGACTGAAGGGGACCTTAAGAGAGGCTAGACAATTAATGCTCTCTTATACATGGAGTTGAGTTACTTTCGTAGAGTTAAATGTTCTGCTGTTTCTTTTTGTCATTCGGTTCAACATGTTGGTTGGCAGTGTCTTTTGACACCACCTTCTATGAAGCATGCCGATGCTACATTTCTTCAAAGGTACATTTCTTAAATTTTAACCTTTTAGTTTTAACTACTGAAGCCAACGGAATTGATTTGTTGCCATTAAGAAGAGCAAAACACTTTTTGGTTTTTAATAAAAATTAATTTCAAACTGTTTCTTTTCAATTTGGTAGAATATTTGTTTTGATTATTTAGAATATTGGGTTATAAGTGACATAATTAATTAACTGTGTTTTAATTGGTTTGTGCGATTATGACATCATCCAATGACAGCTAGCTTAAACGTGATCGGTGGATGAAAACGTCGCCATGACAAAATGCCTATTGCATTGGGGTCGTCGCGTTTTAATGGCCGTTTTTAAGTTTGTTGTTGTTATTTTGAGTGAATCTGTGCGTAAAAGTGAACTTTTCAAATAAGTTTTACAAGTTGTATTTGTTTATACGTGTGTATAATGTTTTTTTGGGTGGAGGCCGTCTGGGTTCAGTTTTTTGTTTGACCAAAGGTAAGCCATTTGGTAATTATTTTACAATACATCAGGTTTTAGGCAGCCATTTTTTTAAAAAAAATATTAGACAAATTTTATGCAAATGAAAGGTGACATTCATTTCAGTATTGTTGAAAGATCACATGAGGCGACAGCTGATTGGCTGCATTTGCGTAATAAATTATTCAAATGAAGTAAATACAATATAAATAGAGGTATATCAACTGAGAGCTCCACCTACGGAGCAGTCCCTGTCAGGGGCTGAGTGTGGGCAATAGATGGCGCTGCTTTTACTTTAGAGCTAAATTCGTTTTGAAGCGTTACACTATTCAATGATCCCCCCCCCCAAAAAAAAATAGATTCAAGGTTATTCTTGTTAAGAGAATTCTTACAAAGGAAAAGAGAGTAAACACTTAAAGCTCACTCAGCAATGACGTTTTTTCACACATGGAGTTGAGATACCTCTACGTATTTATTTTTGATTAAAAAACATCGTCTACAGTTGTGGTATTTTCAAACTGACATAAAAAGCTTATTTTGAAAGATATCCAACATGAAAATTACAAGTTGTTTTTCGTTTTGCACCTGAAAAGAGAGGCCCCGTTTCCACTTGTAATAAAATGATCCGATTGATTGTAAATCATTTTATTGTACATTTTTTTTCGTCAGTAAATTTCTCACTTGATCCCAATATCCAGAAACTACATAAAAAACTATAAATCATAATAATAAGTTCAAACAATATTTGTTAGTTAAAAACGGTAAAAGGAGGAAGGGGAGATTTAAAGGAAGGTGAACAAAAAATAGCGCAAATTACACAATCTACACACACACACACAAAAAAAAGATCCAAGTCGATCAACGACAATAATTATCAATTATAACAATTTCCCATAAGTGAATATTTAATAAGAGAGAGAGAGAGAGGAGAGAGGAGTGAGAAAAAACACATTTATATTATTGTTACTATTACATATAATATGAAGTTGAATCAAACAAACAAAAAAAAGACTCGAAAATTGTTATTTTTATGTACAGAAAAAAAAAGTGATTAAAATTCATTCCAGTATACTCTTCTTTGAAAGAACGGTTTTTAATTATAGTAATTAATATTAAATATTTGAGAGCAAACTTATTTTCAATGTTTAAAACACATTGCAAATTTGCAAGGTGGGTTCAGAAAATGTAAAAACCAAAGACATAATCGAGGGTTTTTCCTTTTGTACATGTAACGGTTTAAATTCTTATTATAATAATAATATATTTATTTATATACTGCGGTATGTGCATATAAATATTATACAGGGTGATCCTCAAAGCAATTTAACGTGACCTTTTTTTTATAGTGGAGCATCCTGTATAATATGGAAATTGCATTTGAATTTGTAATAATATCTTATTCTATTACTGTACAGAAAATAAAAATAGGCCTAATTATTTGAGGTTCATGTGGGTGGTGGTTCACAATTAATAAGGTAACCCGTCAAAGGACTTCGTTAGAGGCTAGAGATCAAACTAACACTTAAGTCATATTCTTAATAATTTTTAAGTAAAAAAAGCTCCTACCCATCAAAAGCTGACGAGTTGAACACCACCTTTGACTTAGCAATCATTAAGAATACGACCCCTAAAACTATTCTTGCTCAGGTTGAAACTCTTATCTAGCCTCTAACCAGGTTCTTTGTCTGGAGAAAAAAAAACCTTTTTTTCTGGTTGCCTAAATAATTAATATTATTATGAGTAGGGGAGGACTGACTGAGATTTGATTCAACACAAGGTGGCGTTGATGATGTTGCTGCTTTAAATTTGGCACAGCTACAGAATAATATTGAATTTGAATTCTTAAGAATAATAATTACATACTAAAATCTTTTTGTAAGAAAAATAGATCTATTTCCATTTTCTCTCCATCTTTGTTTTTTTTTAAATATACAAATAATTTATATTTTTTTAAATTTTCATCTTGATTGTGAAAAATAAAACGAATTGCTGCTTTGCCCATCCTCTGCATATTCTTCTACTTTTTGAACATTTCATGTTCTTTTTCTCTCTTAACTTACATTAATTAATATGATATTAATACATTATTATATATATATTGCATTTTGGCTCAATTAATAAGTTAATTACGGATTAGGAGGGGAAGGAAAAATATAAGGATAAAACTTGAGATTGCTGCATAATTAAAAACAAAATGTGAATGAAAATTTGACCAATTTTAAAACTCATTTCTATGCTAATGAATAGGATCAGATTTCCATGCAATATCAAGCAAATGTTTCCCATTTGTGTACTAACAATCTCTGTTTGTTTAATAATCAACCAACAATTGTTTGTTTTTCTACTATAAATAACTGGTTAGAGACTAGAACTCTAACTGAAAACTTGATAGTAACCAGATATCTGATCCTCTAACCAGCCTTTTTTTAATTAGAAAAAGCATGAGTGAATGCAGTTGCATCATTGCTTCACAGTTGGCATTTGAACAAGAAATTGAGAAACAATTGTTTTGATTTTACATCATAATTCGAGCCGTAATAATAAATGAATATATTTAGATAAGATTCCGATTTGCATAGTTGCCACTTTTTTTTTTTCTTCTTCTCTTTTGTACAAATGACAATTTCTAAGGACTACTTTGTGACATTAGAAGAGAGAAAGAGAAAAGAGAGAGATCTTCAATAATTAATTATGACACAACAATTATTATAAGAAAAGAAAACTCAAAACTCAAAAAAAAAAAAAAAAAAGAACCTCCCTGCATTTTCAGAATACACAAATTACACAATTTCTATTAATAAGTTTCGATAAAAAATCATTTGGGTTAAAACAAGAAAGAGAAAAACAAGAAACGACTGGAAAGGGATCAAGTAATGGTTTGTTTTTCAACGTTTTTTTTTTACTTTGTACAACTTACATCATCATCATCATCATCATCGTGAACATGTTTTGTGTAATTGGGGAATTTTATGTTAATAGAAATTAGGCTTGAATTAGGTAGAAAATGGATACATTTTTCTCTGAATTTCATTTGTTTTTAAGAGATTTTGGGAAGAAAAGAAGGGAGAAAGAGAGAGAGAGATTTAAAAGTTTTTAATTAAATAAATTCATTCATCATTACACATTGCAAATTCGCTTAAAAGGCACAAATGCATAAGAATTTGTGAATAATAATAATAATAATTAATAATAACATTTGTCTCTCCCTACATACATTTAATTTGTTTTTTTAAAAAATTCAACTGAACGTTTTTTCCTCTTAAGAATAAAATTTTTAAAGAGAGAAATTAAAAACAAAAATTTATGTTATTTTTTCATTGAAAAATGCACCCATTTCAAAATTCTCCATAATTTAGTCAGAATTTTTCTGATAATGATACTAATTAAAATCTAAACAAAAAGAAGAGAGAAAAATGAGATATCAAACTAAAAAAAAGAAGCATCAAATTGGAATCTTCAGGTGTTCATTTTTGTTGTTTGCTGTAGTTTTTCGATTGCCAAACACAATCATCACAAAAGAGGGCCATGAAAGTAGTTCATTCATTCGCAATATTATTTATATATAATATCCTATATATGTATATATAGATGATTTTTGTTTAAATTATTATTAATTACTTTACCAGGGCGCGGACTTTTATGCAATATCAAGCATTGGGCATTAATGCCCAAGTACTAATTGTGAAGTAATAATCATCATCATCATCATTGCAGCAAATGCAATTATGCTTTTTCTAATCAAAAGGGCTGGTTAGAGGCTAGATGCTTGGTTATTATCAGTTGGCAGCTAGAAAGTTCTACCCTCTAACCAGTGTTTTTTTTTTATTAGAAAAAACCATAAATATCGGGTTGCTCTAATGATGACGATGTTTACTTCACAATTGGCCCTTGATTGAGAACCCCTTGGTTGATATTGCATAAAAATCCGAGTTTTATTGATTCATTTGTAAATAAATAAATTATTTACTTATGTTTTATTTACGAAGATGAAAATTTGTCTTCGTAGAAAAGAATTTCAAATTCTTTAGAAAAAAAGTACTTCTTTCTCTCTCTCTCTCACACACACATACTGTAGTCTCAAAAGTAAATTCACCCCGTCTTTGTGTAAATGAAAAAATGATAAGTACATTTTCCCCCCATTGTTTATTTTATAATATTGCTTTTTTTTCATATCAAAGGTTATTTGATTTCAAATCGAGAGGAAAAAAAGGTAAAAGAAAAGAACATAAAAATTGTCGCCTTCTTTTTTATGTTTTCAATAAAAACATGACACGAAAAATAGAGAAATTGAAATCTGAGCAACTATTTAAGTGCACTAATTGATAAATGCAAATTGAGCGGATTATTCCTTCCAATAATTAATTAGAATTTTAAAACGTATTTTTTTTTGTATATCCTATACAATTAGGATTTTGTTTTCCTTCGTCGATAAGAAACGTATTTAAATTGCAAACAATGGTTTTTGTTTGGATTTATGGCGGGGGTGGCGAGGTTTTTTTTTTTAGATTCACTTTTGCTTTTGAAGGTGGAGAAAATTTACACTAAAAAGAGCAAATTTTGGGATAAATTTTTCTTGGCCAAAGGGAGAGAGAAAAAACTGAACTTAAATGTGGGTTTAGAATTATTCAGTTTGGTTGGTTGGTTGGTTGGTACTTAGTATAGTCACCTCACGGTAAGTTGAAGCTCGTGACGTCAGAAGAGTTTGCCTAAAAAGTTAAGACTAGTTTCATTTTCCTATCAGACTTAAATGTCACAAGTTTAGAATTTTTAGTTAACCCCTCTGACGTCATAAACTTCAAGTTACAATGAGGCAAATGTACAAAGGGGGTGGAGGAGGTTATTTAGGTTTTTTTTTTAAATTAAGTAAAGAATCTGTACATTAATTTTTAGAACGATAATAAGTAGACCCCATAACACAACCTGCAGTTTGGTTCCCACCAAATTAAAGAAGCTTTTTTGTTGTTGTTTTCTATCCTTTTTAAAGCTGCAAACAGACCATCAACCCTGGCTTGTCAATCTCGAGTTGTCTATCAAATGTGTTCAGTCGGTTGTGTCTTTGATTTTCTTTTCAAATTGTATGTGGACAGAGCCTGTTTTTTTAGATTTTTAACTAATTGCTTATGTTTCTTATTATCATTGCACAATATTGTAAGGCTTGTCAATCCACAGCACACACTGAACACATCTTTTGAGCCAAGCTTGAACAGCAATTTTTTAGTGTTAAGGTTTAATGTTTAACATCCAAATATCTTGACAATGCATTTCACATGCTACAATTGAACTCCTGTCCCTCTGCCACAACCCTTATTGGCTTCTCACAGAGTAAATTTTTTTAAATTCAAATTAAATATACAAAATCCAAATAGAGACATATGATCAAAATATTTGGATTTACAATCACGAACTGATCGTCTGTTTTTATTACAACCTTATTATTGGAACACACAAGACCACTTTTGATGGTCCATTTCGACTGCAAAATGAAGTCTGTTATATCGCTAAAACGAAGAATCACTTGGAATCTTCCCCATACATTGCAACTTCATTTTGCAAAAGTGGTCTGTGTGTAAAAGGGAATTACTGTAATTTAGTGGGTCCTTTATGCTTTTTATAAAATATTTATAAATATACCCCCTTTTTTAGATTTTTTTTTGGTTTGTACTTGCAGGCGATCTTCGTGGTGAATGCGCATGAGTTTTGTTTTTTTGGGTTTTCCTTTTATTTATTTCACTTTGATGAGATTTGTGTTTGTCTTATTGCAACGCAACAACAGTTCAGAACTTGAGGGTTTTTGCCAGCTCCTGATTTATACTGTAATGAAAAAACAAGAAAAACAAATAATCAGTATGAAAAATATAATAATTAATATTTTTAAAATTAAAAATGAAACAATTTGACCACAAGTGTTTACTTAATATATCAAACCTTTTTTTTAGTTTTGCCCTGTTCTTTTTTTAACGACATTTACAAGAGAATTTTATCCAATTTATATCTGGGGAGAGGACAACATACTCTCAAAAAATACAAAAAAAAAAAAAGAAATTGTGCAAAAATGACGACAATTCACACAAATTTGTTTTCATAATTAAATGAAATTTGTAACAATTGGAAAATGAACGACAAAACAAAGGCAAAAAACAAAACAAAAAGGGTTGAAATATGTGGTAAACATACAATAAATGATACATGTGTAATAATAATTACAGTTGGAAACCGTTTAACACGAAATGAAAAAGGGGACCTAGAATATTTTATTTCGTGTTTAAAGAATGTTTATGCTATTGTTCTAAAGGATAGTTAAAAAAATAAATATGTTTTCGTGTTAAACTGTTTTGTTTCACTGTAATAATTATAATTATAGAGAACTTTTGTGCCAAAAACAAATGCGAGCAAAAAGTTTTAATAGAACTAACTTATATGTTGAATTATGATCTACACAGAAAACTAATTATTATTAATAATTAATAAAAAGAAACAAGAAAATTGATCAAAATACATGTTTTTGTAATTATATATTTATATTATAGATGCGCATTTACAACGAAAAAAATTGAAATTGTTGTGTGTTTGTTTTTTCTCTTCTGTGGTCTCAAAAGTCCGCAATTTTCACACCCAATTGACACGTTTTATTAAAGTTCAAAGGTGGGTGTACATTTTGGTACAATAATACATAATACACTCCTTGTATTTTTTTTTAAAGTTCTACCAGTTGTGAAAACTGATTTTTTTTTAGAATTGCAAATACATAAATATATAATAATAAGTAGAAAAAAAAATGCAAAGTGTGTATAATAAACGATTTTTTTTTATTTATAAACACTAATACTGATTATTTTTTTTGCTCGTGTCATTTCTAAGCGAACACAAACCCAAAACACACAACAAAACCAAAGTCAAAAAATTCATGGAAAAAAAGAAGGTTAAAACAAAACATTTGTATACAATAAACAAAATATTGAATATTCTAATATATTCTAATATATACGTTATATAGATTTTTATATCTTTGTATATCTATTTGAATAATCAAAACAAAAAATAACTAAACAAGAAATTTTCTGAAATCTACCACAAAAAAGTTGGAATAATGAAAAAAACGTCTTTGTTTTTTTTTTGACAAGAAAAAGTTTTAAAATTTAGGAGCTTTTTTTGAGCTATCGAAATATAGAACAATAGATATTATTATAGAACGAGAAAGATGATGAATAATTAACAATTTTTTTTCTTCTAGAAGGATTCTGATGGCAGCTAAAAGAATTTCAAACACACAAAATAATATAATTAAGGTGCAAAAAATTATTATTTTTAAATCAAAAAAGTTTTATTTAGAGGTTAAGAACTCTTTGTTAAATTATAACTTTTGAGAAAATTCTAGTTTCTAAACAAGACTTTATGATTGAAAAAATAGGTACAATTTGTTGTCCTTAAAAACTAACCTAAGACAAATTGGCATTATTCTTAAAATTTGAAAAAAAAAAAAAAAAATAAAGTAACGGCAACCAAAAAAAAAAGTTGATAATAAAATGAAATAAACAAAAGATGCTTTCTTTCTTATATCATAATATGGTGGGTGCATCTGAGACACAAATTGATAACTTAAAAATTTAACCAATTGTTAATTACAAATTGTAATAAAAAGGAAATTGTGTCACTTGATTAGAACTGTCTAATAATTAAAAAGTAACTAATGGCTTATTTTCCTCTTCTTGAGGATTTTTTTTATGTTTTAAAAATGAAAAACAAAACTAAAAAAAAATAAATCTGCAAATTACAAAAATCCGTGACACATTCCAAAAAACAAACAAAAAAAAAACAGAAAACAGAATGAAATTAATTTGATTAAATTAACAACAAATTAAAAATGTGGTTGGTTGGTTGTCAACAATAACAATTGTGACATGTTATATAATAAAGAACACAACATCAAAGTTAATATTACAACTTAATGTCATCATTATAGCCCATATATATGTTGTCATGAACTTAATTTAATTCATACATTAATTAAATTTTTAAAAAAAGGACTTCTAATAATAATAATAAAAAAAATTAAACAGTTGCACATTTTCAAAATGAAAAATTGCATCAAGCAACATTGAGAAGAAAAAAAAGTGTGGTTTGGGAGGAGAGGGTGATGGATGGAGAAATATTATAGAGAATATACTGAAAAATATAAATTGATTATTAGTGGGGATCGGATTTTTATGAAATATCAATGAAATCTTTCTTAATTTATGGCCCATATGCCAATTATGAAGTAATCATCATTAACAAAGCAACTGCAATTACGTTTTTTTTTTTCTAATCAAAAAAGACTGGTTAAAAGAGGCTATAAAATGTCTGGTTACTATCTGTTGTCACCTAGAAAGCCCTCTAATCAGTATTTTTGATTTAAAAAAAATCCCATAATTATTGGTTGATCTAAATGGAGGATTGTTATTTCACAATTGAGCCACAGATTAAGAAACAATTGCTTTGATTTAATACTGCATAAAAATCCGACCCCAAATAATGATTAATTTTTAATAGGGGCCCATACTTTGATATGACGTCATTTCGGGTCCAGTAAAATGGTTTCGAATGACGTCATCATTGAAAGAGAAACAAGAAGTAACGGAATTGAGCTCAGTAGGGGTGGTAATTAACCCCCTTTCCAAAAATAATGAACGAATTTCATGGCCTTTTTGCCTCTTGTTGGGAGATTGAGGTGGTTGTTGGTGGTGGTGATAGTAGTGGTAGTTATTATGGTGTTGGTTATGATGTTGTTGTTGTTGGTTCTGATGGTGGTTATGGTGTTGTTGTTGGTTCTGATGGTGGTGGTCACACCTCTCACAGGATCCACACCAAATACTGACAGAGAAAAAAATGGTTTTGCAGAGATAAGAATTCGCCAGGTTTTAAAATCTCATCCTCCTCCAACAATCATCATCATCATCCATTTTATCATCCTTCTGGTCCGTTCTTTTAATTTTTCTCGGCAATGGCAACATTATTCAAATTGAAATATAAAGTCCCGTATAATCGTTGCCTTTATTTTTTTTTAAATATTAATAATGCCACTTTTTTAATGCAACAACTTCCCCTTTCACTCTTATCCGTTGCCACATACCACACATGCATTATTTTCTTTCCAGATGTTTCAATTGTTAATAACAACCTAAATTACACTTTTGTTTTTAAATCACATTTCTTGTATCGGTTTTTCTTTTACAATTTTGACACAAGAAACAACAAAAATCATTTATCATCTTCTATTTCAATAACACACACACAAACTTATTATTACACTAGGAAAGTTGTCGTTGTTGTTCTCCAACAAGAAATAAACAAATATAATAAACCCTCATAAAATTGTCAGAGGGGAGGAAAAATGTTTTTCTTTATAATTATTATTATTAATTATTTGATTACTATCCTTGTGGAGAGAAAAAAAAACATTGTTGGTAGAGAAGAGTCTATACATTCACCATCATCATCATCATCATCATCATCATCATGGACGACCAAATTGACCGATGCCCGTCCCGTAGACACACCACCGTACCCAATACCCCCTGGCTTTGTTTGTCCCCCCTTTTCGAGCTCTTTTTTTAGTAAGGAGCAAACTTATTCCGATCGTTTTTCTTTGTGCCGTTCTGTGTGGCGCTGACACCCTTCATTTTGGTCTGAAAGTTGGACTTTCTGGTTTGGGATGCTGCGCTGAGTTCAAAAAGTGTCGTGGCGGCCAGCCCAAGCAGTGGCGTAGCAGCGGCAGTCGGCTTGACCAGCTGACTAAGGGGGACTGCCAAGGGGCTGGGACTAGTGGATAAGGTCGTTGTCAAGTTGGCAGAGGTCGTAGGGGTCGAGGTCGGGTCAAGGGAGGTCAGGTTCTTATGCAGTTCCATGCTGCGGAAAGAGACGGGAGAAGGGAAAAATTCCGATTAGAAAAAAAGGATTCAAATGTGAAAATGACAGTGAGCCCCGCCGCAATGACACCCCACCA
Source organism: Brachycybe producta (assembly GCA_036925085.1). Lineage (NCBI taxonomy): Eukaryota > Metazoa > Arthropoda > Diplopoda > Playtdesmida > Andrognathidae > Brachycybe > Brachycybe producta. The sequence continues at coordinate 2,709,755 of JAUPFP010000027.1, read as the reverse complement.
AAAAAAAAAAGCGGAGCTTGGGCTCGGTCATGGATTTAGGAATATAGTAATTAACACCCATGTGGTATATAGTATCCATTGACCACACTGGTGACCACAAGTGTCCAATCTCTTTGAGAAAGAGAGGTGCCAAAACAAAATTAAAACATTTCCAGCATAATAAAATTAGAAATTCACGAACCACTTTTGTTTTACAATTTGAAATGTGTCAGTGTGGTAAATGGATATGTGTACCACAAAGGTGCTTTTGGAACAAACCAAAATGACCAACAAAGAAACAAACACACATAGAACAATATGTGAAACACCACACACACACACACACATACACACAAATTGTGAAATAATTAAAATAAATTAAAATAAACAGTGCAAATTTGAAGTTATATTAGAAACTTAATTTGATAGAAAAAAGCAGTGGAGGAACAAACAACAACACCTGAAAGAGACATGCATTTTTCTTTCTAACCAGCCATATTCTCTACCTACTTTAAAAAGATTACTACTACAGTCGCCAAGCTATAACTTGAAGCTTGTGACGTCAAACAGTTGAGAGCTGAACTTAAAACAATAAGTATATTTAAAATTTTCTCTGAGACTGAATGAACCAATTCTAGGTTTTTAATCAATCCTGTTGTGACGTCACCAAGCTTCTCAATTACAGTGAGCCGACCATGAGGCTCTTGACAACCGGATCACTTTTCTACTGCAAAACGCTGAAGTTTGCCACTTTTGAGTCTTTCCATAAAAAACACAGTGCAACCACAGCCAAACCACCTGCGACTTCATCATTTTGCAGTTGAAAAGTGGTCGTATGAATGCCAAAACCCTCCTACATATATTGCTTTATAAATATGGCAATTATTAATTTTTAAAACTACTACTTGTACTTTTTTTTTTTACTAACAGTGGAAACTGGTTAGCAAGAAATGAAAAGGACCAGTATATTTTGTGTACTAAAAAGCCTTTTCATGTCATTGGAAGTGATCGTGTTATCCGATTTTTCGTGTTAAACAGTTTCCACTGTACTTTTCCCCACTACGGTTATAAGGCCAAAAAAATAAGCGTTTTTCAATAAAGGAGATTGTTTAGAGGCTAAAATCCTTACAATTTAAAGATTCGTAATAGGAAGCAGGTCTAAAACATTGCAATAATAATAATAATAATCGTAAAAATTCTTCTTCTAAACAGTCTCATTGATTGATCTTACTTTTTTGCGTAAGCGTAATAAATGAAAAGCAACAAAGGGGGAAAAAAGAATAAACACGTCTGGTTTTTTTGTGCAAACAGCTAAAAGTATTATTTTAAGAAAACAAAAGATAAATAAATAATGATTAAAATTAAAAGATGCACAGAATAAATAATATTAATAAGCTAAACCAAACCCACAAGCAAAAAATAAATAAATGAAGAAGAAACACAAATAACGGAAGAAAGAAAACATTTTTGTGGGCAAAAAAAAAAAATAAAGAGGCAATAAAATAGGATTTCAATAACAAATAGAAAATTTATGCGGTTTTTGTTTGCGGTTATAATTATCAGTGTTGGATGGATTAGAAAAAAAAAATAATGGTGGTTCAGGGGTGAGGGGGGGAAGGAATGAAAAATCGGAGAAAACCAAATAAGGAGATAACTAAATGTAAGATACAAAATAAAGGGGGGAAAATGGCGGAAAATCTTGTTTAGACCAAATGGGACTTTTGTGTTAAATTAATCTATCCAGCACTGACAATTAATAACAGAACTTTCATGTTTTAAGATTTTTTTCTCTTCTTAATTATAAGAAAAAAATTCTTCAAAAATATTAAATACAATAATAAAAAATGTTGCTTAATATTGACAATAATAACTGTAATAATTATGTAATTGAATAAATATATGAATCAGTTTTAATTTGCAAATACAACTTGAGCACTTTTCTATCTAATGTTCTTTTTTTTTTTTTTGGCTGCCAGTTTTATATTTGAGATTTTTTTTGGCAAATAAGGCAACTTAATACGTAAAAATTTCGACGTTTATTTTCTTAAAAGGAGGAAGTAATTTCGACATGGTTTTAAATTGAAATAAAAAAGCGTTAAGTATCTGAAATTTACTTGTAACAATGCCATACAATTAACAAACTCTTAAAAAAAAAGGAAATTTTGAATAAAGTGAAAATTAAAGGATAGAGGGCTGGAGGGATAAGAGGCATTCATTTTAAGAATATAGAAAAGAAAAGACGTTTAAAGTGGGATTTTAGGTGGGGTAAATGGATGGGTGTGAAGTAATTTCTGAAAAATACGTGTAAATGAATAAAAATGGGAGCAACAAAAAAAAAGGTATTGAAAATAAGTTTTAATAAAAGAAATAACAAACGAATAGAAACTGGAATTTTGAGGTGGTTTGGAGGCGAGGGTGTGAGTGTTAAAAAATAAAGGATAGAGAAACAACATGCAAGTTGCGACCAAATACGCCGTCGAACCAGTTTAGGGCACAAAATCACAACTATAACAAAAACAAGTGGACATATTTTAGTTGAATTGGTTCCAGTTGATCAAATATGATGACAAAAAAAAAAAAACAGTAAACAATTTTAAGGCATCGTTTCCACTTATAGGCTATTCTTGAGCCTGTACACATTTTTCATGAAAATATTCACAGACACGATACCAGATTTTTACGTTTCCAGTACAACATGTTGCAGAAGTAAACAAACACACATTTTAGTGGTTTGTTTTCCACCCTTACTCTACTCGTTTTTCCATTTCTGTTCATTTTTTTGCACACTTAAAAGAATAGTGACACAAGTAAAAAAAATCATCATATTCCAGAAATCGCAATTAAAAGTAATGAAATGTTTTCTAAATTACAAATTACCGAAAGTACGACTGATTTCCGGTGTTTCCGTGTACATAAAACAAAATATGCACATTTTTTGACTCTTCTTCTAAGGGTGCGATTTGTTTAAGACGAAACAAAAATGTGTTTGCAACATGTTTGCGTCAGTTGTCAATTTAATGTTGCAGACTCATGAATAATAAGTGGAAACGTACCAAAACCAAACCCAAAGTTATATGCCACTTGTGTTATAATAGTGTCGTGTGTTGCGGAATGGAATAATAAAGTTCGAGGGAGTAAATTGTGAGGAGGATGTTATTTAGGTTTTTGAATTGAAATTTAAAGTTTTTTTTTCTGGTCTTCTATAATAATAATAATAATAATTGAAAAAACATGCAAAAGACAATCAGTCATATTTTGTTTTACAGACTGATAATTTTCATCATCATCATCATTATAATGAGTTTGATGACTAAAATGAAGGGTGTTTTGTTCGCCAAAACAGATTTTTGGCTCCTTCCTTTTTATTTTCATTTTTTTTTTTTTGCAAATAAAAAAGTGAACTGAAAAGTAAAATTCTCTCTTTTCTCTTTCTCTCTATTCCTGCATTTTTTGCTGCATTTTCTGTTTGATGTGAAAATGGCATAAGAATGCGACTTGAAAAAAGTTGAGCACCTTTGTGGTCGACACGTCGCAATATGCATCCAATAATTAATAATTAATTAACATTGACACTCTCCCCAAACTCCGTTCGGATCCTCCTTTATTTCTTTCTCTCTCACCCCCATCCCACCCACCACACCCTCGTTTTAAACAAAAACAGTAAAGTAAATCTAAAAAGTGAATCAATTCCTCTCTCTCTCTCACTCTTGTGTGCTCTCGTAACTCGTGTTATGTTTTTTTGACGTCTAACTATGATATATTAAAAGTTATGCGTGAAATTTCGTGCAAATTCAAGCGAGGGATGTTTTCCCTGATGTTTTATGAAGAACTGATTTTCGAACTCTGGTTATTTCTTTTGCATCTAAAACTAAGTAGAAAATCAAAGTGTTTTTGAAACTAAAACAGTAGTTGAGTCACTTAATATTTTCACGTTGAGTCCTTTAACATAAAAGCTTATTTTGAAAGATATCAACAGGAAAATACCCTTAAGTGATTGAGCTACTACCCTTCTAGTTTCTAAAAAAACAGTTTCCAGTTTCTCTTAATTTTGTTTCTGAAAGACACAAATAACAAGAGTTCGAAGGGAGCGCCCGTTTATACTTTAAAACCACCTTAAGAAACCCACCTGGTATTGATGAGGTACTGAGCCATACTGATGGCTTCGGGAACGCCAGTGATGGTCACTGCACGGTCCTTAGAACCTTCCTCCGAATTGGATATCTTGATGGTGGCGCCAGAAAGTTGTCTATTTTTTACACAAGACAGAAAGAAAGGGAGAAAAAGTATGACAACAATTAGTTTATATTTTGAACCATTTTCACTTATAAAATTCAAACTCCCGATAAACGAATAAAACGAATCGTTTTACCTTTTCGTGAGAAGAACTCACCGTATTTCGTTGATTTTGGCGCCTCCCTTGCCAATGATACATCCAATGAGATCATTTGGAATCGTCATCTCGTGAGTTTGAGTCTGGGCCGGCAGCGTTCCGGGTCGCCCTATGTGGTTGGAAGCAGCCATAGCAGCTAATGCTGGAGAAGGGGCGGGTGTGTGTCAGGATTAAGGATTAGGAGGGGGCGGTGGGTGGTATAGAAACACGGGACATGTCAGAAAATGACTTGTCTTTTTGTTGTTGTTGTTTTTTCTTCAATTGTTAAAACAAATTCAAAAGATAAAAAAAAGGGAAATGGGGGAAACAACACTAAGGAAGGACACTTTTAAGATGACATCTTCCTGTTTGGAAGTTGAGTGGTAGTAAAGAGAGGCTCGGATAAGACAAGGGAAACACACTCAACACTTGAAAACAACAATATAGGAGAGAGGGGGGGGGGTGGTTTAAAGAAACCGTCCAAGTAAGGAAAACATTGGAGGACGAGGCGAACAGGGACGAGGGGATGGGGGAGAGTTACGATAAAACTTAAGTTCTAAGTTATACCCGCAAACACCACCTCCTTTCCTTTTCCGAAACAAGTGACACCACATTCGAAGAGAGAAAGAAAGAAAAAAAAAAACCAACCATACCCCTCCCCTCATAAGTGAACCACAAATGAATCGATCACAATCCGCATGGTATGCACGTACACATACTCATTTAGAATTCGGTTAGGATTAAGAGTATCAAATGTGGTACACGATACTAAAATCCCGTGTTGGGAAGTAATCTGCCGAAAGTAACGAATTGCTGTAATTAAATTACTTTTTCAAGTAATTCACTAATTACTTTTTGAAACTGTGTAATTAGAAACTGTAATTAAGATGGTTTGTGAACAGCAAATTTTAAAACTCATGATTATTCTGCCATAAAGAAATATCGTTTGCTTAAAGTTGGGTCATTTTCAAATTTGCTCAAAAAGCTTATTTCGAAAAAATAACAACATGGAAAATAACCCGTAACGTGATTGAAAAATACTCCTCTTTGTGTTCTATTCAGAGTTCTAGAGGCGTTAACTATTCCCGAATATTGTGTCAAACAGGCTAATGTGCGTTTTAAGCATCACTTTCGATATTCAGTTTTGTAATTTTTCTCCTTTTTAAATATTTCTGCATTTAAAGACGTCACACCACACGTCTTTCATTTATCATCTGATCTGTAATTGAACAGTAATTTAAATGATGTTAAAAAATAAAGTGTAATTAATTTGTCCCAACACTGGATAAAATCCAACGAAAAAGCGAGCGAGTGATCGATCGGTGGTGAGAGGAGAGGGGGAGCGGATTGGTGGTGGCCGCAGCCATTACCTTGTGGAGTGAGACCGGTAGTCGTCATGTTGTGAGCTGGCAAAATGGGGTGATGTTGAAGTGCCAGTTGATGCAGCTTGGTCAACTGCAAGCAGGAAGCAGGGTCAGCCTAGGTTAAAAAAAGGGTAGTGCAAATCCAAAAAAAAAAAAAAATCCACAGAAGGGACGATTACAAAAGATGTGTGCGTAACAACAGTTAGAAAGAGCAATTCAAAAAAACAAAAAAAAAGGAGGAAAACGATTTGTGAGGATTCAAGTTGATGAAATGCAATTTATAAAATCAACAATCTGAATCCCACCTCATACGTTTAACAACAAAAAAGTGCAAACAAAATTCGAAAAAAAAATTATAAAAACGAAGCACAAAAATGTGTGATAGTTTTCACGGAATCGAACTTTTCTCGAGTAAAGTCGACGGGACACCTCTTTGAATTTCGATCATAAACCGCACTGTCCTTAACTCTACGATTTGCTCATAGGTTAAACGATCACTGTTCCTTTTATGCTAGCTTTGTCTGTTTCCTGTTTTGCTCATCGTGCCCTTAATCCAGAGCTGCAACTAGCCAATTTGGCGCCACAGACCAGAATACAACTTCTAGTTATTTTGCACCCCTATTTGGCCAATTCCTTTGCAGGGTAGATGCTATCATTTATAAAATCATCTTTCTGCGTGTGCACATTCACCCGTTGGGAGACACGTTTTGTTAAGGAACGTGCGGAAAGTGTCATAATGCCTCTCACTTGGCTTTGAAGCTTTCAAGAGCAGCAGCAACAAAAATTATTTGCCATCTCAAATAATGAATAAAAAAGCAAAGAGAAAACTCTTTGTTGACAAAGAGCGAGAAAAAAAGCGTGGAAAACAAAGAAATTGCACAGCCATGTTTTCTTTTTTTTTAACGAATTTCAGCAGACACATTGATTGCGACAAAAGGGGAGAGGTGGAGAAGGACAACTTACGTCCGGATGTGGGATGGCATACTGCCCTTGGATGGTGTATGCTTGACCTCCGGCAAAGATGACCGGTGGCATGGCCGGTTTAGGGCGATACGGAATAGTAGCACCCTTTGGAGGCGACTAAACACATTAAAAAAAAAAAAAAATACACTTTGAAAAGGGGTTACACGATTTGAAATTTCTCTCAATCAGTCAAGTAATTTTAGTAAACAGGCATCTCTGCCCAGCACTAACTTTTCGTTTGTCTCGCCCTTTTATGAGCGTCAGACCAAATATCAACCAATTAGAAATTCAAAAGGGCGGGGCATGTGACATCAGACCAAGTAATTAACCAATTCGAAATTGATGACGCAGAACTGCCTGTTTTTAGCAATGAGTTTTTTATCGGTCCGATTGAGCGTGGTTGCAAACAAGTACTTACCTCGATATAAGTGTCGAACGTATAATGTGTATAAACAGTGCAGTCTTTTCACATATGGGTGAAGCCTATGTAAGAGGACATAATATCGACGCACTTATCAGATAAGCACTCGTGTGTAACCCCCGTTCAATGTGTGTGAGTTGCTGATGGTTTTTCAAGTGACACAACAGGAAGGTTTAATTTCATGACTGCATTTACCACGTGTCACATTTAATAACCAAAAATGTGTGTTTGGAATTGAAATTTAAGATCTATTTATTGGTTGTATGTAAGTTGAGAATGGAACTCGTTCCTTGGGACAGAGACAAACTTAAAAGGAATATCTTGTTGCCGCCCACTTAGAAATAACTTGTCATTTCTCAATTTAGGCCAAAAAGCAAACTCAAGTTCCATTCGGATATATACCCAGTTAGGTTGGTAGGCTGCAGTAGGTGACGACAGATAAACCCGACTTCCCACCTTTTAAACAACAGCTACAATTCAGGGTTCTATTTAGCGGATAATGGTACTACTACTAGTGGAGTTTGCAGCTAAACAACCGTCAAGTTTGAATTGATTTTATGATTTATATATTATTACTTTTATATAAACGCCCCCCCCCCCCAAAAAAAAATAAGGCGCTTGTTTCAATTGACGCTTATTCAGTTTGATGATAGTACAATTTCAGGTTTGTTCCAATTCGTGTTTATTCAGGTTTGGCGCTAGATCGGCAACACCATCCCTGCATGCAAATAAAAACACTTTATGAATAAGTGTTCCAGTGCTACAGCTACTTTCGATTCTTTGATTTTGCTTAATTTTTTAGATAAAAATTGTGTGCAAAGTTTTAACCATTTAACATAAATATGAGAACCTTGAATTGTGGCTGTTTAAAAAGACATTGTTGCATTTTGCAGACAAAACCTGCATAACGCAGCTAGAACTGTTAACGTACCGCCAGGCATTCAAAAAGCCGAGCTTATACAGTAGTATTTCAAAAGGCCGATTCTGAAACCGGTTCGTTACGAGTTCTCATCGATTAATAGGGTTTTGCCGTTTAAGAAATAACGTATACAAAACCTCCATCATAACACAGCAGATGTGATAAATGCATTGTGTTATGGCTTCCGATGTGCCGGATATGGTAACGGCACGTTCCGTCGAATTGGGCAGCATGTCACTTGCCACTTGGATCGATGCTCCGGTCACCTTTTTTTTTAATATATAAAACATATATATCAATTTCGCTTTTTAATTCGGTTCTCTCCTGTACTAATACATTAAGTTTTAAAGTATACTGCTTACCTCGCGTATCTCTTTAATCTTGGAACCTCCTTTGCCAATGAGAGAGCCACATTGACTGGCGGGCACGATGAGACGTAGTGTGATCGGTGGCTTCGGCACCGTCCCACTGTTTGGACTGTTCTATAAAAATAGAAACAAAAACAGACAACCACGTTCATCTCCATTATGAATTCGTCCACCTCCTCATTCTTCTTCTTCATTTTCAGACTGGAATCTCAAACAGTTTTATTTAGAGAAACACACAATGTCACTCACTGACAAAGATGTCACTTCAGGGGAGGGAAATGTGTGTGTACAAGTCATGTGTTTGTATATTTAACAAATTGCATAGTTCTTCCTATCTCACACATGAGTGCTGGGTGAGATTGTGGAAAAATCTAAATCGGTCTCATTTACAAATTATCTGTATTTCACTATAATATTATATCGAAAAATAATGAAAAATGGAATTTTTTTTTAAAAATATTGTCTTATTAAAAAAAATCAAAAAACCTCAAATATAAAAAATTGAAAATATTGGCTGAAAATCGAAAAAAATATCAGAAAACAGAAGTAGAATTTGAGAATTTTTTATATTTTCGATATATCGAGTAGTATTTTTGCCAGCACTATTCAATCTGTCTCTCTCTCTCTCTTGGAAACATACACACACGAACACACATGGCACTGTTTTGAATTCAATTAATACGTGCCAAACACACAATCTTTTACAGTATTTACCTCCTCAAACTTTTTACAGATGAGGTTGAAGGCCTTAAAGATAGCATCGGTCGGACCAGTAACAGTGACGATCCTTTCCGGACACGATCCATCTGATATGTTGATTTTGGCACCACTCTTTAGAAAAAGAAAATGAACAGAACAATAAATAAAGGCCACACACATACACAAAAATAAAAGTATGGCTTTGTATATTTTAGTAGTAGCGGTCGTGGTCAACATCGATTTTCCAATTAATCGAAACTACTAAATTTCTTCCTGTCCATTTGTGTTTTTTTTTACTGAATAAAAAACAGAAAGAAACCATTTTTGTTTCTCTTTCCTAATAAAACTGTGGTTTTTAGATTTCTAGAGATGAGGTTTTTTTATTTCATGTTGAGAAAATGTTCAAAGGTTTTCTCTCTCTCTCTCTCTCTCTCTCTCTCTACAAAAAAAATAAGTATAAAGTGTTGCATAGTCATTGATGGAATCTTGAAAAATGGGCGTGGGAGGAGGAGAGATGATGATGATGATGATGGAAGAAAGAGATGAGTTAAAACCGTTCTCTGCAGTAAAGTGAATGACATCATTATATTTTGTGCTGTGTTTGCACATTCTGTTCACGTTGTTGTGCCATTCAATGACAAGTGTGAGGAGGCTTCTTCTCCTTCTTCGTTTCGAACTTCCTTTTTCTTGCTTATTTTTCTTTACTTATCTTGGTCTCTCGTTGAAACGGAACTTAAGATCCAGAAAAGGGGGGGGGGGTTTGGAGTTTCCCTTTCCTGCCATCGTTAATTATTGACAAGTGTCCAAGACAACACGAATATCATCATCGTCATTTTACCCCGATTTCTCTCTCTCTCTCTCTCTCTCTCTCTGCCACCCTATTTTAATTTACCACGGTTGACATGGGGAACTTGAAAACATTAAGACGTGTTCATAACTTCGCCTTGTAAATACAGTTGGTAGTAAATCAAGACTAGACTACTTATAATTATGCCCCACAACCACCTAATGTTTGTATCTATATACAGATTATTATTAAGTCCCTTCAGATATCATAAAATATTTTTGCTCTGATGAGAGAATGAAAGAGAGAAAATGAGAGAGAGAGAGAGAAAGATGACCTTTTAAATAAATTTTGATCGAGGTTCTTTTTCATTAATCATTATCAATGAAAGACTTAATAAAATAATTTTTGTGTTTCAATCTTTGGTCGTGTCCATAAGGTGGCTGAATAGATATTTAGATTTCGTCCCCCGCCAGATGGCGCGCCTACAGTGGCTATTATGTGTCTATGGGAGGTTTCTTCCCCAAACCCGCAGTTTTGAGAGAATTTATATTTTTCAAGTGAACGTTTTTCAGGAGAAACATTACGAAAAAAAAATTCAGAGCGTTTTAGAAACTAGAATAGTTGGTAATAATGCTTAGTTTTTTTTTCATGATGATATTTTTCAAAATAAATTTTTTATGCCAGTTTTAAAAAGACTAAAATAGTTTTTCCATGAAATGTTAAAGGAAAAAAAAAAAACACTTAAAAACGGGTCATTTTCAAACTGAAAAAACATAATCTTACCATTCTAGTTTTGAAAACATTTTGAAACGTTCGCTTGACATTTCTGCATAGAACCTTTACGATAACGTCTATGGAGCCACTGCAGTGGCACTATGTAGAGGCACAAAACAATAATAAATATCTATTTGGCCACCTTAAGAGAGTTGAATGTTATCCATAACTTCGATTGTCTCAAAAACGCCATAATGATAATTTGTGTAAATTATGAATGAAACCCTGTGAGTGCCATAATATGAGCAACCAAAAAATTTTTAAAAAATGTATAAAATGAACAAAACGCCATTATTTTGAGAAATTTGCATAAATTTCGAGGGATCTCTCTTAAATTGTCTCTGATTGTGGTTTTGCTAAATAATATAAATCTTATATTTGTAGAAAGATTTTTTTCTTCTCTCTATTCAGAAAAAGCAAACAATTTCAATTTTTTTTTTTAGAAATTTGCATATTTTTTAATTTTAATTTGCATAAATGTTTTTGGTTTTAGTGAATTGTAATCATTAAAGTTGAAACTCACCTCTTCTCTGAACTTCTTTATATTATCTCCTTTCTATTAAAAAACAAACAACGAAAAAAAAAACCGTTTAATAATCGTATAATTTGTAAGAAAAGTTACTTCAAATGAAAAAATATGTTAAAATACCTTTCCAATTATACTTCCAACTTCCTAAAAATAAGAAGAAAAGAAAAAAGTTCTTTATTAGTTGTAATTCATATTTATCAGATCATATTATGAAATAAAAGACAGTTTAAAATTTCCTAACAATAATGCACTGAAATCGATCATTCACTTCAAGAGGTTAGAACGAGTTAAGAGAAGAAGGTCCTTAAATACCTAGTACTCACACCTCATAATTTAAATGTATTTAAATAATAAACGTGTTCTACAGAGCCCTCTGTGAAGGGCAAACAAACAATATGTCGTCGAATTCAATTTATTCAGTTAATTAATCAGAAAGTTAATACTTAAATATAATTTATATAAACTATTGACATTAAAATATTGATTTAGTATTTCAATTTAAAATATTAATAATAAAGTCAATTTTTATTTGGTGTTCATGTCCTTAACTGGATTCCGTGTAATTCACCTATAAACATATTTAATTTGAATTCATTTAACTCATGTGTGTGTTGTGTACAAGGTATTAGAAGGAAATGAGGATTCGAATAGGAGATGTGTTAGCAGTGATTGCCTACCCTCTCTTTGTTTCCAAGGGGTACAATTCCTCCAAGTTATAACTTTTCAATATTCTCAACTCCAATAAACATCAAAATAAATAATTAAAGAAAAGAGGTTTTTATAGCTCAGTCACTTAAGTTTTTTTTTCTTCTTCTGTTTCGATATATATTTTAAAATAAGCTTTTCATGACAGTTCAAAAATGACCCATCTTTAAGCAGACAAGATTTTTTTTTTTCATTTTTGTTTGTGAAAAGTTTATTTTGAAAGATATCAATATGAAAAATACCTTTTAAGTGATTGAGCTACCCTTCTTCTCGTTTCTAAACAATAATAATATCGTGTTCTTGTGAAAGAATAATCAAATTTCGAAAATCAACCCAAAATCTTGACTTTTTTTTTTCAAAATATTTTATTTGTGTGTTTAAAATAAGCAGAAAAAACGAGAAAAAAAAGCCCTAAAAATTATCCTGCAATTTCTTGGAATTGATCCTTTATAAAAAATACACACAAGTCTTGTCGTGTGTCCGCGATCGGATATTGGGGGGGGGGGGGGGGAAACCTAAATGAAATTTTCTTCTTAGGACCGAGTGGTGTGTCCAATTTAAATATAGTCCCTCCCCTCCCCCTCCTCTCCATCTCAACTTGGCCATTCGTTCAAAGATTGATTTTGGTTGAACGGTTTTTTTTTTTTCCTTCTTTTTTCTTATTTCGACGTTTCGTGAAACTGAGACACAAATTCAATTTTCCTTTTTCTCTGTTTTTCGTTTTCAAAAAAAGAAAATGAAGAAGAAAAAAAAAACGACAGCAATTTTATTTCTCCATGGGGGATAATACTTTTTCTTGTGGGCGAGAATGAAATAGGGGGGAGAGAGGCTGCTGCAACACAATACTAACAAGAGTTCAGTTTTCCAAATGAAATTTATAACTTAAATGTCCTTAATTTCAGCATCACAATATCACAAGTTAATTGAAGTTATTACTTCATAAAACTGCAAATTGTTAAATAAGGGAGTTAGGAATAGAAGAGAAACCAACAACCTTAGAAGAAGAAGAAGAATTACAAGGTTTTTCTTGTGCGTAAAAAGAGAAGGACGGGGGGAGGGTTATTGTTTATAATTTATAATAAAAGAATAGAACCAGGAAAAAAAAAAGGACCTTGTTAGCTAAATATGTAGTTCACAATGGACTAAAAACGATAAAGACGTTACCCCCCTTGAAAGAGAGGGGAGAGGTGGTGGTGGTGGTGGGCCTGAAAATTATGAATTACGAGGAAACTTTGCACGACTTTTGACGGCATTAAGTTTACTTGTTACAAATTAAATGTTTCACAACTTAAAAATATTCAATGTTTTAATGATTTTTTTCTTTTGTCTATTCTAGCTTAAGTCCCCCGAATTCTCATTATTTTCTCTTTCGGGAGAGAAAATTTAGAAGTTTTTTTAAAAAAAAACTAAAAGGAAACGTGGATCAATTACTTAAAGGCATTTGAAAATATAAACTTTATAAACAGACATTAATTAAAAAGTATTGTTTGCTTTAAAAGTTGGATAAAAAGATATTTTCTAACATGAAACTACAATTTAACTCATTCAGCAACCAATTTCAAAACCACTTTTTAAATTTTAAAAATAAAGTTAATAATTTCAAAGTGATTTACAAGAAAGGTATTTTTTTAAATAATCTTTTAAAATAAGCTTTTTACTTGACACAACTTTTAAGTAGACGATATTTTTTTTTTTAAAAATCTTCTCAATAAAAAAAAAGTTTGTTTTAAAGTGATTCAGCTACTCATTCTAGTTTCTAACTCTAATTTTCTATTCTTAGCTATTTTGAAACTAGAATAAACCAGAGTACAAATATCATCTGTTCACAACAACAACAACATAAGAAAATAAGACATTTCTGTTATGCTCTGGTCAAGTCTACGTGTGCTTACGACTTATGTTGTTATATAATCATTAAGAATGACCTTAAATGATTGAATTTATATAATTTTAGAAACAGGCAGTTAGAAATAGGGGAGAACTTCAGTTGGCTCCGCCCTTGTTATGACGACTATCAACATCTAATTGGTTGGTTATGTAGTCTGTCTGACGTCACATGCTCCGCCCTTTTCAACGTCGAATCACACAACAAACCAATTAGAAGTTGCCGGTCGTCATAAAAAGGGCGGAGCCAACTGAAGTTCTCTCCTATTTCTAACTGCCTGTCTTTTAAACACATTGAAGACGACGACCGCGACCCAGACACCAACTCACATATAATACAGTATTATAAGGGAAAAGTTACCCAAAATGGAATGTAGGGGGGGGGGGGGTCATGATCGCAAATAAAAGTGTTTGGCAAAACGCCACCACAAAAAAAAAAAAAATAACTCCATCCATAGACGACTTCAAGAAGTGTGTGAAGGCAGAGGGAGGAGGAGGAGGAGGAAATTTAAACAATTTTCAAAAATGGTTGGATTGTTTTAAAAAGACACACAACACAACCAGTTGTTGGTTGGCATCAACTCTTTTGACATTTTTTTTTGTTTCTGCTCCAAAATGAACAAACGGAAAAAGAAGAAATAATTGTATTCTCCTTATGTATTATTGGATTGGAGGAATCTATTTAGTTTTCATTCTTTGAGACTTTTTTTTTTCTTGAAAAGAAGAAGAAAAATAAGTCTCGGGTTGAAACTTTTTAAGAGAAGAAGAACAATAAATAAAATAAGTAGAAACCCCCCCCCCCCCTCTCTCTAAATTCCCAACCAACGAACTGTGTTTTTTGTGTGCAATAAATAGAGAGAGAGAGAAAATATGTTTCTATTTTCTGCACAACGAAAAGAATTGTTCGAGATTTGTTTTTTTTTTTAAATATATATAAAATGCCACATTAAAATAACTGCATTGGGGAGACAGGTGATTTTACTTTCATTTTGTATTCGTTTTTTGCAAAGATCTTTTTTTTTTTTTAAATGTATATATTTTAAACAACTTAATGTAGTTGTTTGTTCTATTTTCAGTTGGATTATTTGTCGTGTGTGTAATATGTTCAAGAGTAAAAAAAAAATGGGAAAGGAAGCAACAGCAGCAAAAAACGACGACGACGAGATATATTTGAAAGTGGACTTAAAAAGATAATGTCAATCAACGTTGATGGACGGAGGAGGACACCCACGCAAACATTATTCCCTCCGAGGAATGCTCCTACCTCGCCTCCTCCTTGGTGCATATTATTTGTCAGCACTTTTTTTTTTACATCTTCATCATTTTTTCTCAACGTCTTTTAGGTCAGTGTCTTCTTACATTGTGAATTTTAAATTATTTTTAAAAGACTGGATACACACGATCAATTATGGCTTGTCAATCCTTTGTGTTTGTGAGATTGTTCATATTGCAATGTTTTTGCCATTATTGAAAAGTGAGCAATTTGTTAAAAATGAGAAATATATACTCTGAAATATCAAAACAAAATCAAAGGATGGATAAGCACGAATTTGACCGTCTGCAACTAGGCTTTTTTATTTTGTGACGCTGAATTTTAATTACAAAGTCCAAACCTATTTATCCGAAATATAAAACATATAATCCAGAACCGAACTTGATTAAACCGTGCTATCCTCCCCACCCCCTCCTACGTTACTTTTCTTTAAACGATATTTCTTTAGTTTTACTTTTAGCTTCAACTATTTTTAAAAAATATTTTGTTATACAGTGGTAACTGTTTATAACACGAAATGGACAAGGACCTAAATATGGACCAAACCGAAAATGCATTTCGTGTTATCCAATTTTTAAACGTGTATTTAATATTTTTCCGTCTAAAAAAACCATGTCCCGGACAGGGGCGTAGCTAGGCAACCGCGAGACCCGCAACTGCGGGGGCGCAGGAGGTTTGGGGGCGCAAAAAGCGAAATAAAAGTTATGTATTTTCAAAAATAATTGAATAAATTAAGCGAGTGATTCCGAATCGCTGCTCGCTTAATTTATTCAGAAATTAAATCGACTTTCATTTAAATCTTCATAGAGATCAATGGGCACGGCGGAACAACGGTAAGAATAGTCGGAAAAATGGTAGGAACAGTCGGAAGGTTAGGTTTAGTTAAATTAAGCTTGTTGCAGGGTGGTTGGGGGCGCAACCTCCAGTTTTTAAAGAATTATTCTTATTAAATCAAATTAGTCCATTGTTCGACTGTTCCCTAATTTGATTAACGGGAAGAACGGTTGGAACAATGGACAAATTTGTTTTAATAATTCTTTAAAAACTGCAACAAGCTTAATTTCCTAACCTTTCCGACTGTTGTTCAGACCTGTTCCGCCGTTCATCAAAATAGTACCCCCACCCAGTATGAGGGCTATGTGGAGATGATGGTAAGCGGGCGCAAAGTTTTAAGTGGCCCGGGGGGGGGGGGCGCAACCAAGTCATAGCTACACCACTGGTCCCGGATAATCAAGTTAATTTTGCGCCCCTTACAAGAATACAACTGGCACCCTTCCCCCCCCCCCCTCTTTAGTACAATCACATAATTCTAGTTATTTTGCGTATCTATTTCTGCGCCCTGAGAGGCGTAAGTGCCTCACTCGCCTCGCCTTGTCCTCCTAGTCGATAATCTACTGTACTACATACTTGCTGTGCAGTAAAAATCTGCATTTGATATATGCCATTCAAATAAATAGCTAATAAAAAATACTAACGCTGAATTTTGTGTATTTTTAGTAGAAGGA
The DNA here is from genome assembly GCA_036925085.1 of Brachycybe producta. Classification (NCBI taxonomy): domain Eukaryota; kingdom Metazoa; phylum Arthropoda; class Diplopoda; order Playtdesmida; family Andrognathidae; genus Brachycybe; species Brachycybe producta. The sequence goes on along the minus strand of JAUPFP010000027.1, from coordinate 2,693,216 downwards.
CCACGAGTAAAACTACCTATATTTAAGTGAAAATGTCATAAAATATAACCTATTTATGAAGATGACAACTTTATCGTGTAGAAAAAAGTGTGTGTGACTCTAGAGAGAGATTAACTTTTTGATGATTGTCGATTTTGGGTATTCGGTTGAACACAACGAGAGAGGGGATCGAGGAGAAGGTTTCGTTAAAGAGTGTGGTGAAAAAAAGGGTTATTAATATGCAAAACATGAAGAAACAATAGAAGAAAACACACACCCAAAAAAGTCAACTTTCTCTTTCTAAGGAGGAGGAGGAGGAGCTGTCAAAATAATAATAATAAAAGTGTGGCCGCAAAATTCTCTTTTCTACAAAAATACCCCATACCGTTTTTCTATTTGGCAAATTTTTTAGTCGAACTTGAAGAAGTAAATAAAAAAAAAATGGAATGATGAATAAGAAAAAGTAACTTATAAGTTCATATATCTAAGAGAAAAGGGGGGTAAAAAAGAGAACCTTTCTAGTATTCAACAAAGCACACACACACACTGAGAACAAAAAGAAATTCAAGGCGTTATCAACTTATCACCATATAATACAAATTTCCCATTCAAAAAAGAGAGAACGGTTTTAAAACATTGGGTTCTCAAAAGATAAAAAAACGAAAATATGAAAGAGGAATATAAATGAAAATGTCCTCCTCTCCTTAAGGAACCACAAAAGTTGTTTAAAAGGCAGGAGGTATAGTCAGAAAAAATGGAAATTGCTGACTGAAAAAAAGGAAAGAAATACTTGAGAAAAAAATATAATATATTAATTCACACTCAATTTCATGAATATATGGACCTCTCAGAACCAACAACGCCCCCAATCGGCAACCAAACAAACTATAAAGACACACGCAGCTAAATCGTTTAAAATTAAATATCTCACTAAATTGCACATTTCAAATGTCACTTGTGATTGATAACAAAATAGCAAAAAAAACATAAGAATTTTAAAAATTATTGTATTTCTCAAATTTGTGCCCTGTTTCCACTTGGTAAAAATGCGTTTTTAAACTGAAAAAAAAGCAGCACAAATCATAGTTTAAAAAAGTATAAAGTTGAATAATTTGAATTAAGTTTTAATTTGTTTTTTCAACTCGTGAGCGTCATTTCTGGTCGCCATTTTGTTACATTTCTCTTTGTTTTCTATTTCTTTAATTATTCATATAATTGCATTTTACTTAAATATAGGTTAGATTTAAAGTTACCGAAAATAATAGCATTTCAATGTAAATATTGATGAGAAACGGCAATTTCTGGTTTAGTTTAAAGTGGTTTAAAGTGGCGATTTTCATAATCAACTAAACATTTATAATATATATATATATATATATATATATATATATATATATATATATATATATATATATAGTGGGATTAATAATTGCATATTCATTTTGTTTTATATATATATATATATATATATGTGCTTGACAATGCTTAATGCTGTATGGGGACTTATATGTCCCTCTGCCATAGGCCTATTTGGCTGCTAGCAAGAGTACTTTTTTGTAATTGTGTTCTCATATCGAATTCATTTTCTCTCTCTCCCAATAATGACCATTATCCAATTAATGGAACTGAATTAGTTAAGTTCACGTTAATTTCTACGGTTGGTTGAATTTTTCACAGTTTAATAATTTTCGCCAAATTGGAAACCGGGCCAATAATTAGTATTTAAAAATTTAAAAAACTTTTTTTTTCTAAAAAATTAACCACTAAACTGCTTAATTTATTTTGTATTGAAAATAATAACTACGTTTTGTTAACACCTTAAGTTTTATAATTTTCTTGATATTTAATTTTAAACGATTTAGCTTATTTTTTTAACACTTTTGGTTGTTTCTAGAACATAATTAAGTAAGAAGAAACGAAACAAAGGTGAATATCTGTAGAATTGAGTTTCAAAGTGACATACACACAATTAATTAAGAAAATATTAAATATTAAATTGAATAACGCCAACAAAAAGAAAAAAAAAAAGAGAGAAAAACCAAAATAAGAAGAAGCATAATTATTAATTAATTAATAATAAAAGAAAACAAATGAGAGAATGGACGTTGGTCACCTACCTTTCCCTGCATAATCAACCTGATAGTAAGGGTGACAGAGGGACCATCGTTGGGCAAAATAGGCTTTGATTCAAGGGCAGCCATGGTAGCCTTTTTATATGGTTTTTTTTGTGTGTTCAGAACAGGCGAATAATATGGAGTTGATTGGTTGGTTTCAGGTTTGTTTGTTTTTTTTCTCAGTGTGATGGACAATAATAGAAGGAGAAACAGTATTATTGGTGATGGTGGTGGTGGTGGTGGTGGTGGTGATGGTCAAGGTGGTTGGTGGTGGTCAGGTGGGGCGGCAAAAACGGAACGCAGAAGAGACCAAAAATCACAGGAGTTGAGCTAGGAAAAAAAAGGAGAAAAAATAAACAAAAAAAAATTGGGAAAACAAAACAATGATTATAATTAAAAATAGGATGTTTTTAATAGGTTTTTTTAAAAAAAAAACAAGTTATAAACATTCAATATAATAAATATCTAAAACAATAGACAAAACACATACATAGAGGTAGCTCAACGACACGTTAGAGTTGAGTGAGCTTTTATAATTGTATATTATAGCCTCTCTTCAAGGTTTATATACTCCCTAGCTAGCGACGCTTTAAAAATGACGTCAAAGCTTAGCAATTCAAAGCACAGATAGATAAATGGGGATCATCAAGTTAAACCACCTTATTTCTTCCAGGAAAAAAAGGAGGAGGGGGAAGAAAGAAGGTGGTTCAACTTGTTTGGGTGCTTTGAAAAAAAAAAATGAACCATTTCAAAGCTAGCCCTTCATTTTTCTGTCCAAGACAAAAAAATCTAAACTCTGACATTATTTTTTAAGCAGGCAGCTTTCCTTAATGCTCAGCTAGAGAATATAAAATAAGAATTGGGCTCTTAAGTAGAGGTGGCGCCATCTATTGGACACACTTTATCTATGGCACGAAATGCACCATAGACATAACTCGTAGTTGAACTACCTCTATGTTGGTGAGAAGTGGTCACTTTAGGATATATTATTACTTACAACTTCCTCGTGCCCATTTCCGATCCCGGTTCCCAATGTAAAACCATTTAATTATATAACCCCCTCCCCTTTTATATTCTTCTTATCATTTTGAAACTGTTTTAAATTCCTATTCAATTCAGGGGATACTTTTCAAGTACATTTTGACTACCTGTTTTATTAAGGCCTAACTAATTATTACATGACTTAAGAGTTTTAGTATAAAAAAACCCCTAATTAAAAGCAGTCTTCTCCTAATTACTATCAACATGAATTAAGGAAGAAATAAATTCAAGATGAAAGAGTGAAATTAAGAATACAAGATGGAAAATTGTGGGGTTTGGTGTGAAATTACAGAGAAAAGAGGGGGGGGGGGGAGGAGGGGGAGAAGAGAAATGTGTCACTTCTAGTCTACATTATATGAATGAAATTTGCAACATAAAACACATTTGATTAAATGTCACCTAATCCAACTCTCGTATACTTTAAGAAACATTATGTACAAACTAAATTCAATTATGGATGAATGATGATGATTAGAGACCTAAGTAAGACCTACAATGGTTGGTTGGAACTTTTTTGGTAATTTATCTAAAAAAAAACCCTTATGGCCTTCGTAGGGGGCCTGAGTGCTTCATGGGTCTGGTGGATTTTGTCGGCTAATTTGATGGAATTTTGAAAAAAAAAATCCCACAATTGGGGTCCAGTTGGATCCGTTTGTGGGTCTTATGAATTTGGTTAAGTGGGTTTACTATGAATTTTGGTGGGCTGGGCCTCAATTTTTTTTTTTCAGAAACTGTAGGTCCTCTAAATTATTGATGATGATGATGCCCAAACTAACAAAGGTGCAAATGAGATCCCTATTTTCTAGCAAGATAACAACAATCGCCACTCAAATGTTTGACTTGTCAATCACCAATTTGATGATGGTGTATGAGGCACCGTTTGGGTCATAATTAATATACTTTTTATATATATAAAAAGTGTAATTATATGTTTTTCAATTAAATCCCAAACATATCGATTTATCTCAGGTAAAATGTATATCCCAAAAAAAAAAATAGATTATATTTCCCAAAAAATAAAGGTTAGGTTAGAACAGTATAACCTAACCTAACCTTTATTTTTTGGGAAATATAATTATTTTTTGGGATATACATATTACCTGGGATAAATCGATATGTTTGGGATTTAATTGAAAAACATATATTAATATACTTTTTATATATATAAAAAAAGTGTAATTACACTTTTTTTATATATATAAAAAGTATATTAATTATGACCCAAACGGCGCCTCATAATGGTGTATCAAAATACTATTAGAACACAATTACTAATTCATCTGATTTCATACAAAAAAAAATACTGAAATTACTTACAGATAGAAAGAGAGAGAGAGAGAGAGACGGGTCTAATGTAACGTAACTTGTTACGGTGTTGGATGTTTAATGACATATGAAACAATAAGTTTGATAAAGTGGATGATGGGTTTTAAATGAAAAAATAAAATGAGTGACAGGCAGAAAAAAAGAACCCCTAAAAGCGCCCTTTTTTATGAAAAGGAGATAGAGAGTTTGGGGCTTACCAGGTCCACCCCCCCCCCTCCAAATGTTACCAAAACTAAGGTTTCTTGTCTCTCTACCTGAAAAAAACTAGGAGGGTCTGTGTCCTTAATCAAACAAAAAAAAAATTTAATTACATACTTAATAATATGTAAAGGAGTTAAAAAGAATATTTGTTAGTTATAGAAATATCCGCTAGGAGGCTCTCTCTTTTTTTCCGAATTCAAAAAAAACCCTTTTCAAATGGTTGCTGCTTTTCTTTCTTTTTATATATACCCCCCCCCCCCCCCCCCCATAAATGGAAAAGACTAGAAAAAAACACTTTAACCCAAAGTCAACTTAAGAAGTCGCGAACGATTGTCTTTAAATTCCCATTATATGTGAGTCCGGACAATAATGCATTTATATGCACCATTTTACAGTATGTTTTAGAAGTAACAACGCCCTTTATCTAAATTATTATCAAAATCTAAATCGTTTAAAATTAAATGTCAAAGGAAATGATATAAAATCTATAGATTCCAAAGATTGTTAGCAACATGACAATTATACGAAAATTTTTAAAAATTAAAAATGTTTAATTTGTAATTTGTTTAACCTTAGTTTTTTTTTTTAAAAAAAATTCAATAAGTTCTTTCATTTTCTATCATTTTATATGTTGTTAAGAAACTTCAGTTTCAAATGTGTAGTGTTTTTACTAATTTATGAGATAATCAAGTTTAAACAATAAACCATATTAACCAAATATAATGGAATGTACTTTTGACAATAAGACTTGAGACATCGTTGTTTCTGAAACATACTGTAATAATATAGTGGATATTAAGTAGTGGCAATAATATTTAAGCTACACAAATATAGAAAAAACATAAGAATATTACGAAAATTCATATACATGTACCGCGGTATTTTAATAAAAAAGCCCTAAAAAAAATCACATAATTGGGTCTGAATATCATTTACTTAAGAAGGAAGAGAGAAAAAAAGAAGCTCATTTTGAACCAAACAACAAAATTAAACATTTCATTGTTGTTGTCGTCATCATCAGGGAAGAAGAACCCAAACTAAGAAGAAATATGAATAAAAGATAACTGAATTTGAAACATATTTTCCATGATGTTTAATTTAATAAGGCCCTTACTTGTTTTTTTTATTTCTTCTTTCATGCTCATCTTTTAAAACTCTGGTTTTATTCTATCTTTCAAGAGGAGCCAAATTAATCTGAGGGAAACTTACGTACAATCCCTTAATGTTTTTTTTTAAATAAGATTTTTGAAAATGACTCAACTTTAAGCAGACTTTTAATTTTTGTCTTATTAAAATGACTATTCTAGTTTCGCTTTCAATTTTCTTAAATATAGTGTTTGCTCTTCTGAAACTGCAGAATAATCAGGAGTTACTAAATGAGCTGGTTTTTAAAAAACGAACAAAAAAAAGAAGAATAAGGAGAAAAAAGAGATTGGGGGGGGGGGGGGGAGGTAATTTGTTGTTTTCTGTTGTTGCGCCACCTGGCGACGACCCCCCCAAAACACAATTCTAACAAAATGTACCACGTACTAATACAGCTGTTGAAAAATATATCTTTTTTAATCGGCCATCTTTTTTAATTTTCTCTCTCTCTCTCTCTGTCTTGATCTCTCTGGACAGATTTACGAGATAGTTACATAAACGAAAGCAAGTGATAATTTACGTTAAACGCCATCATAAATGTAGCCAGTGAGAGAAAAACACACTTGACTGATTTGCAGTCACATCATTCCCCCCCCCCCCTTTCCTTCCCCTCCCCCTTCCCTTCACACATCCCCCCCCCCTAAACAACTGTTTTGCCTAAATTATTACTCAGGTGTTTGTTATTATTATTATCGTGTTCTTCAAATTCCCCCCCCCCCCTTATTCTGGTCTATTTTCCATCTTTCCTGCATTGCTGGTTTAATAACATTAGTTTCATCAAGGGGCAGCCCCACCCCTAAAAACCTATAATATATGACTTGGAGGACGGATTCATTTGACCAAATCAAACAGATATTTCTCAACATTAGGCCCAATCAGTGCCAAACTCATTCTACACTTAAACTTTTTTTTCAGCACCAAGTGCTCTTGATTTCACTTCAGGTGGCCCTCGAGTCCCTTAAATTTATCCCAATTGTGCCTATGAATTACGCCCGCTCTCTCTTTCTCGATGCAAATGTTAATGAAAACTACCCTAAGTGAATTAATACCTTAAAAAAACTACTAATACGAAAACACTTTCTAATCAGTGACCAGTGATTTTGACATTATTTTGATGTGTTTTGCAAAAAGAAGACAAATTTTTAAGTGTAAACGCCTCTCGAACTCTGATGTTTATTTTGAAAGTTGCAAAATCAAGTGCAAAATGAATTAAGGATATTTTCATGTTGATATCTTTCAAAATAAGCTTTTTATGTAAATATATGTAAACGACAACTTTAAACGAACAATATTTTTTTTTTACATTTTTGTCTATAAAAAGTTTATTTTGAAAAAAATAATGAAAATACTCTTAAATTTGATCGAGTTTTCCTTCTAGTTTTTTAAAACACTTTTTTCTAGTTTCTCTTAATTTTTGCTCTTCTGAAAAACAGAATAATCATGAGTTCGTAACTCAACTGTTCATAAACTATCTTAAGGCGAAATGCGTTTTTTCAATCAACGAGACTGTTTAGAGGCTATAAATTCTTAACCATTAATCTAAAGGTTGGTAGAGGGAAGCAGCAAGTGTTGGAACCTTCTTGTAATTAATTCTAGAATTGTCCATGAATTTCCATCTAGCCTCTAAACATGGGTGAAATGATTAATGATCAAAGTATGTCTTTTACCACGTTCAAATTCGAAGTTATTTTTCTTGCGGGACACACTCTCTCAACTCTTTTTAAAACAAACAAGATTGTAGGTTTTATCTATAGGAAAGTTAAGTCTGAAAATACTCTCTCTCTCTCTCTCAAGAGAGAGAGAGTCCCTAAAAGTGTTCCTCTTTCTTCTTCCTCCATTCCCATGAAAAATCCTCTTCATAAAAATAGGATTTAAAAGTTGTACCAACTACAAGTGGCTCTTCTTCAGCTATTACACTTTTTTTTATCAGTTTCCATTATGAATTTTGAGATAATCTTGGAGTTATCATGAAGAAAACATGTGTAACAACAACACAAAAGAGAGAGAAAGGCTAATCTTTTTTCAGTGTGTGTTGTTTTTTTGAAGCTAAATTTCTAAATTCTAGAAGAATGCAGCTGCTAAAGATGAAATTTATTGTGATGATGAAAATTACTCGCAACTTTTTTTTTAAATTTAGAACTTTTCTTAAGAAAACCCAACGTTAAAAAAAAATCTCATCTTGTTAGAAAAAGAAACACAAGAAAAAGCAACACAAAACAGATTAAATCAAGAAGACAGAAGGAAACTTGGCTCATTGTATTAAAAGATTCTTTTAGTCTTTTAGTATAAGAGTAAAAAGGGGGGAGGAGGAGGTTAGGTTTGATATTTCTATTTGAAAAAGGGATTCTCTCTCTCCTTTTTAGTATTAACTTTGTTTGGTCTTGGTCTCTCTCTCTCTCTCTCTCATAGAAACTGCATTATCAGATGATGCTTAAGGAAAAGATTAACTTTGTATTTAACGTCAAGATTCAAGAATGGTGACAACTGTATCAAAAAAAACCAAAAGATTACCCCCGTTGTCCATCCTCAAAAGCAAACACTAGTATAGTAAACATACTACAGAAAATAGCAGTAGTAGTAGTTGGTCATAGAAATGTACTGAAAACATCCTCAGTTTTCCTTTTCTCACCACGACACCCCCCCCCTCCAAAAAAACACATTCACCCTTAAACGGCAACATTTAGGACAAGCAATGCTCACAATAAATATTGGCTGTGAATCTTGCATAAAGCGGCAATCACAATTATCAATATTTAAAGCAAGATTCATTGTAATGTGTGTCCTTGGATGAATTGCAATTGTGCCACAATGTGATCAATACTCTTTGCAAGTGCTATCTTGCAGACGACGCCATCTACGGAAAACGCTCATCTTTCGTTTCTTTCGCATCTGGCGAGAAAAATAACCAGTGTGATCGCCGTTTAATATGAGCAAGAAATATGTAACAAAAACAACTATATGTTATAGGGTAATTGCAATTTATTCCAGAACACACAGTACTAGTTAATCTTGCTGAAAACAGTTGCCAGTGTGATCACAACTTAAACTTCTTCTCTCTACAATTCCAATACAATAGAATTGGCGTCCACAGCAGTAGCAGTCATCTAGTGTTTATTGGTTTCACCATAATATTTGCATTCTCTTCTAATTTCTAACAAACTTTGAATTCTTTCTTTCCCCAGTTTTCTGTTTTTGAAAAATAAATGTCATGAAACATTACAAACTTAACTTTGTTTATTATAACTTATCAGAAAAAAAAGGTGCAACTGTTGAGGCTAAGATGAATTTTTTACAGCCTTCAAGTGCCACAAACAACCAGCCTCTTAATGGCCATTCTGCTTTTCAGAAACGGTAACGATTACGACACTTGATTGGTTTTCCCACCGAGAGAAATTAGACGGTTTGTTGGTTTAAACCATTTTTTATAACACGGATTCCAAGTGTGGTCGTGGTAGTTGTTTTAGAGAGAAAGTACGAAGACAGATTAGGTGGGCAAAAGCATTTCCAGGTGCCCCCCCCCCCCCTCTTTCCCTAGCTCTAGAGGATGATGAACACAAGCAGGAAGGAAGGAAAACGTGATACATAATTCCCCGTGCAACATTTCCCCAATTTCTTGAATACACTCAGCTGAAAAACTAAAGCGGGTTTTATCTACAGCACACACAAAAAAAACTTATCAGCTCATAGAGAACAATCTGTCCATTTGGGCGAACTTACTAAATCCAATAATCATAAATTTTGGCAGTTGAAACAAGAGGGAGGAAAAATAGGGTTAAGGGGGGGGGGGAACTGGGCTCTGAATTATAGAAGAAGAAATGGGGCTGTTGCCCTCTCTTAAAGGCCTTTATGAAACCAAAAAGACCATTGGGGTGGTTGGTTGGTTGGTGTTGCATTTGGAATACAGAAAAGGGAAAGAGGGTGGAATTATGGGAAGGGTAGAATAGTAGTAGATGAGGGGTAAATACAACCGTATGTAAGGATCTCAGTAAAGTATCCCATAGCAACCGCAAAATTCATTGCCTAGAGATGCTACTGCCGATGATGATGATGATGACGGACCAACAAAATAAGGCCTTTCATACACAGAGCTCTGGACGTCTTTGTGCTTTTCATTCTAAAACACACTTGGGGGTTCTCTCCATTTTATCCTAGGGCTAACTTTGTTGAATATATATCAGTTATCTTTGACCTCTCTCTCCCTTTTGCAATAAATATATTTGACCAATAAATATTCTCTTCTTTTTTCATAACCTTTGAATAAAAAAAAACCACACACAAGAAATGATGATAAACGTTTACAGTTGCCTCATTGTAAAAAAAAAAGCTTATGACGTCTGAGGGGTTGACCGATTAACTAACAAAAAATGCAAGAACCACGTTGCTTAAAGTGGGTTTTAAGTGTAAACGGGCCTCTTGAACTCTATTCTGTCTTTCAGATGCAAAAACTTGAAAATATTTTAGAAACTAGAACCGGGGGTGGGTGGGTAGCTCAATCATTCAAGGGTCTTTTTAATGTTGATATTTTCCAAAATAAACTTTTTGAGTTTCGAAAATGACCAAACTTTAATATGGTCCCTCGAACTCTTAAGTCCTCATTAAAGAGAAAGTCATAACATTATGACAGTCATACCGTATGATGCTAATGTTTATGCGCTATTTTATGAGTGTCATTTTATTCCGTACACCAGTCAATGGTATTCATTTGACAATATGTCATAATAGTATTTTGTAATTTGCCTTCGTGTGACTGCTGCAAAAGCTAGATATGACAGATATAACAGTCTTAATTTCTTTCTGTAGTCATATGACACCTCTGATTATTTTGTCTTTCAAATGCACACAACACACAACGCAAGATAGATGTGTTTTAAGAAACTAGAAGGGTAGCTCAATATCACTTGAAGTATTTTCGAAAAATATCAACAAGAAAAATACACATTAAGTGATTGAGAGCTACCCTTCTAGTTTCTAAAACACCTTTTTTTCCTTTTAAATTTTGATCTTCTGAAAGACAGAAGAATAATCAAAGAGTTCCAAAAAAAAAACCCAGCTGTTTCTATAAAACCATCTAAAACTGTTAACAACCTTTGCTATCATTTTCCTTTTCTATCAAGACTACATGACACAAATCCTAAATGTGGCCGTCGTCTCAATCTCTCTGACGTCACATGTTTCATCTTATGATGCGGCAACTATACAAACGATAGATATCTCTTGTAAATCTCTTGTTTGTCTTCATTGCCATTTCTTTTTTTAACAAAAAAGAACACACATGCAGCAATGTAAAATTCAAGATTAGCTTTTGGGTACTGTCATGTTTTTTTTTTGTAAAAAAAAGGAGAAAAAAAAAGAAAATCCTGCCACAATTGAGTTTTTTTTTTGTAAATTTGAACAATAAAAAAAGGAGAAAAATCAATCGATATGACGAGGCGAGAAAAAAACCCTTTTTTTGCCTAAACATAACGATTTTTTTTAAGACGAAGTTTAAAAATCCCTACGGATCAAAGTATTAGTAGAATTACATTGTAGACTTTGAAGTATTTTATACCAAGAGTGTATAAGAATGTTTCTTTCTTTCTACTCTCTAACCCCCTTATGCTGAATGTTACTTATGTAGGTTACTTACGGTTCTTTAATAAAAGGAAGCTGTGGAATATCATCATCAACATTAGGTCTCGATTTAAACAAAAGTGAAATTACAATGGAAAATTTTTCTAATACTAAAAAAAAAAGTGGAGAAGAAAAGGAAAAAAAAAAAAGGAGCCCAGAAAAAATGGCAGACATCCAGGAAAAGTCGTCGGCGAAAAGGGAAAAGAACAAAAAAAATTACATAGACATAGTAGAACTATGTTTAGCAACAAGGGGTTCAAAGCTAGAAACTTTTGTGGCACATTTTCAAATAACCTGATCGTAAAATGTGTTCAGGACACACGAAAAAATGTACCCCTGATTTTTTTTTCTCTTTTCAAAGTGTCTCCCCATCTCAAGCAACTTGGAGATGGAGGCTAGCAAATGATTCTGTAAGTAGTAATGTGAATGCTAGGATTTGCTATTGGATGTGGAAAAAACCACTCTCATCACTTCATATCACTTCCCTTCACTTTATGGAAGGTTACTCAAATTTCCTCCCACTTTGTGTCACCAAAAAGTAGCGCCACGTAGTGGTTGACGCGACTTGTTTTACATGGACCACCATTGAATGTAGGTCAGGTGCATTTTACTGCTATGAATTTTATCAATGGTCACCATTTACAAACAGATGGCGGTTACCACTTGTCGCTGGACTCCCGCCCACTTTTCGGCACAGTGGTGAAAAAAAAAAACGCTGGCTTGAGTTGAGTGGTCCTTATGTAATCAATCATCAGCTAAAAACGACCACTTTACGTGGCGACACAAAGGGGTCCGTGTGAAACGGCTTTTAGTTTACTGGTTCAGGGTGGAGGATTTGAATTTGGCACACTCAAGACCACTGTAGCCTCCACGTCCAACCCTTCGTTTGAGATGAGAGTAGAACCTTTTACAGCCTCTCTCTCTCTCTCTCTCTCCATCTTACCATGTGGATGCAATTAAAATTGTTAACATATTCTCTATTTCAGATTAACTTTTAGTTAGGACCAGAGAGAGAAAGAAAAGGAGAGTTACTAAAAGACACATAAATAGCTCATAAATATATATTATATATATAAAAAGGGGGTACATGTTAATATATTTCTTAAAAACGACACACTCTTCCTTAAATGAGTAGGCGAAATTCAATGAATTTCCAGGTGCAAATGAAAACAGCTGATGAGAAAGAGATAAGTAGCCATTTTTTTTTTCAGATTTGTAAATTAATTACAAAGGGAAACAAGATTTTTTAAATGTATTAATATATAAATTTGAAACGCTCATAAACATATTTTGAAAGAACAAAAAAAAAAACCCCAAAAAAGTGTTCTACTGCCATGGTAACACTAATGGAGGAGGGATTTGAAAACGACGACGACCTTTTTTTAGTTGCAAACCTCCCGAGAAAAAATGAAAACAAATACTTTTGAAAAGGATGTTTTATTGGAAGACGGAAAGGAAGAAAGATCAATACATCTAGGGGCCAAATTGGCACAACTGATTTAATAATTGGCCCATCGATGGGCTATATTCATTTAATTACTTTTAAAATCTCATAGGTACACACACACAAACGGGGTTTTTTTTTTTAAGAAGAAAAAGTTCCAATTTTTACTAAGAACCAGAGAAATAGAGAGAGAGAGAGATGGAGAGAGCCTGGCTCATCATTCTCATAAAACAACTCTTGACTTTTCTTCATTCATATTTCTGTCCAGATGCAATTATATTTTCGTTTTGCATTAACTTAAGTCTCATATTAATAATAATGATGATGATGATGATGGTGAAATCAGCCTAAATATGGAAATGTTCGTGCAAATAAGTTTTAAAATATAAACCCCCTTCTACCTTGTACACACACACACATGAGTTAAATGAATTTCAAACTCTAAATGTGTTTAGGTGAATTACACGGAATCCAGTTAAGGACACATGAACCCAAATAAAAATTGACTTATTATTAATATTTTAAATTGAAATACTAAATCAATATTTTAATGTCAATAGTTTATATAAATTATATTTAAGTATTAACTTTCTGATTAATTAACTGAATGAATTGAATTCGACAACATATTGTTTGTTTTTCACAGAGGGCTCTGTAGAACACGTTTATTATTTAAATGCATTTAAATTATCAGCTGTGTGTGTACTAGGTATTTACATAAAAAAATGTTTGCAACAAATGAAATAAAAATTTGAAATAAATCATCAAAAAATGTTTAAATTATAATTCTGCGCATTTGAAGCTGTCCCCTCCTCTCTTCCTTTTGCCAGTTGCAATAGAAACATTAATTTTTCGCCTTTTTAAATAAAAGAAATTCCCTGACTTTTAGCAAAAATATTTCCCCTTACTTTCCAGGTCAGTATGAGCCCTGTGTGCTGTGTATTTTATAAATAACTAGAGGTAACCCCCCCCCCCCCCACAGTTATACTATTTCCAACCAAAAATATCAAGATAAAGATTAGTTTTCTAATCACTAGGGGCATCTAGAAAACCCATAATTAAGGTGGCGCACTACTTCATAACTTTTAACATGGATTATTAATATTATTATTATTAGTATTATTATTATCATTACTATTTAGTGAAATTTGGCCATTTTCAATGTGTCATAATAAGTTTATTTCAAAAGACAGCAAGCACACTTAAAGCTAACATATTCCGCCTACAATTCTAGTTTCTTAGAAATTTTTAAATTTTTCTTTTAAAGTAGTTTCTATTTGAAATTGTTGTCTACCTATTCTAGAAGTAAGTACTATATTCAGTATCACAAAAGTCTTCCACGTTTATAGTCAACATTTGGCGATCACGTGTCATTATTATTCTGTGCGTAATTTTAACAGTAAATGAAGACGTCATCGTAAAATGCAGACTATAAATGCGGCTTCAGTGGATGGAAAAACACAGAAAAATAAAAGCCACCTCCTCTTATTCCCTTCTTCTTCATCTCAAAAATAAACGTCCATAAATACTCATAAAAAGTGATGATCATTAATTAAGATCATTTGTGGTCTATGTTGGTCTATTGGTATATTTAGAGTGACTGACTGACTGACACACACACACACATGTTGGGTATACTTACTATATAACTTAGTTAATGGTGGTCACCGTGGTCCTGTCATAAAAGGAGGAGGAGACCTTCTTCTAGATGGTCGCAATGTTAAACTGGAAGAAGAAGAAGAATTTGCCTCGGTAACCATAAGGACTTAAGTTGCCACCGTAAGATTGACCAGCAATAGAAGTAATAACAACAACGACGACGACGTTAAAGAGAGCAACTTCTCACAGTTGAACGATGCATAGACAACACACAAAAGATAAAAAGGAACTTTATAATTTTAAAAAAGTCAAATCTCATAACTCAGTTGAGCTTTCTAGTCTTATTTATAAGAAAAGCACGGACGGACGGACGGAATATGAAGAGAAGAAGAAGAGAAAAAAAAACCTTCACACTTCACTTATAATGTAGTAGTAACCACCACCAACCAGTAATAGTTGAAAAACCATTTTCCAAAATAGAAACTGAGACGAAACCGACGACGACGACGACAATGATTATGATTCGTTCAACACTTCGTGTACAACAACACAATAGAGCGAATCGAAGAAAACCTTCTTTTTCTTATAGACAACAACAACTCTTTCTAAAGGCCTTTTTTTTTTGTTTAAAAAAACTCAAAGTTGTTGAGATGCAAACACAGAACCACAGTATTTTTAGAATGTTGGATCCTTTTTTTGTTGTTGTTGTTTTTAACAACAGAAATGACCACGTGCTATATACTAATAATCAGCATCTTAAGAAGATGATGATGGGTAAATATGGAATTTGTTTTCGTCACCAATTGTGATAGAAATTTACCATTAAAATAACGATCTTAAATTGGTTGTCAAAAGAATTCAATCTCTGCACTTTTCAGAACTCCCTTTTAAACAAAGGTAGGGATGGATGGATGGATAGATAGAGAGGGAGAGAAAAAAAAAACGTCCACCTGAAAAGTGGAAAATGATAAAAAATATTTTGGTTGTGAAGAGAGAGAGAGAGAAAGGAGAGTGAAAAAAAAGGAAGGAAAGAGAGAAATGAAAAGGGGAGAAAAAAAGGAGCTCAACGACGACGACGACACATTCAATAACCGGCAAAAGCAGCAGAAACAGCAACGGCAGCACCAAAAGCAAAAAGCAGCACGACCGTTCAAATCTTGGTTGGCAAATGAAGTCAGAATGATGCTCTGCACTTGCTCCTTACTATTCTTCCATAGGATTTTTCAAAAGCAGAAAAAAAGGAAGAAGAGATTTTACAGAGAGATAGAAAGGGGGAGGGAGGGGACACACACACAGAAAGAGAGAGGGGGGGGGGGAAAGAGAAAGTGCGAGGGAGGCAAAAACATATTGAGTGGCATAATCCACACTACACCCACCCACCCTCAATAGCAAACATAATAATAGATAGCAATGTATGTTGTGTGTTCACTCAGGTCGTGATCCACCCAATCCTAACTAAAAATCATCTTTCAAACCCCCCCCCCCCCCTTTTAACAATGTACACACACACACTTGTACTATTATATATACATATTTGTGTGGTCTATCTCTTTCTAAAGGCTAGCATGTTCAAACTATGGCTCGCGAGCCACATTCGGCCCCTCAAAACCATTTTTACGATACCTCGTGATAACGTAGTTGAGGCAGATCTCGTTGTTTTGGATTCTACCTTTTTTTGAACACATCCGTTAAAGATGTTTCGGTTAACAATGCGATTTTCAGTAACGCATACGTATCATTAAGAGCGATATTACACTATTATATCAAAGAATATTTTAATTATTTAAGGTTTTTTTTTTTAAAAAAATCTCTCACATTGTGATTATTCTATCTTCCAAAGTGCGCAAACGAAAAGGAACTAGAAAGTGTTTTAAAAACTAGAAGGGTAGTTCAATCACTTAACGATATTTTCATTTTTTTAATACCTTTCAAAATAAAACTTTTTACGTTAATTTGAAAATGACTCCATTTTAAGCAGATGATATTTTTTAACTTTTGTCTTACAATTTTGAAAGATATCAAACATGAAAAATACTTTTAAGTGATTAAGCTACCCTCTTCTAGTTTCTAAAACACTTTCTTTCTAGTTTCTCTTAATTTTTTTTTGCTCTTCTGAAAGACCAGAATTCAATCAGTTTACAAAAATCATAAAAACCATCTTAACTTAATTATAACCGGTTGTGTATATAATAAACCGCCACGAAACACTAAGCGGCCCTCTTCTCAAACGATTGCACACCCCACTGTGTTCTAAAGTAAGGATGAGGTTTTATACTACAGGTTGAATGGGGGGAAAAAGCCCCTCTTCTCCTGGTTTTTTTTCTCCAGGGTTACTATTGAAAAGCTTAGAAGCAACTTAAACTAAAATGTGTGATAATCAGGGGGCCAAAAGGAAGAAAGACCAAAAAAAAATCCCTCAACATTCCCCCCCCCCCCCCCCCCAAAAGCAATTTTCAACAGCCAATGTCAATTTGGCGAAAGGAATCAACTTGGATTGAAAAATCTATCATTTTCTTCAAGACAAAAAAGACCCTCCCCCCCCCCCCCCCCAAACAACCAAAGATAACTTCTTCTGTTGTGTGTTCTTCTCAATTATAGTATATTTTGCACCATTTACTAGTACTGGTTTCTTTCGCAGTTTCGCAATCGTCCAAATTAGATTATGAAACGCAATGCAATGAAATTCTAGAGGCAGAACCACCACCCACGAAATAAATTCCTCCACTTGGTTCTTCTATGAATATCTATTACCATATAAACTATTTAAAATTGGTTTTTCATAGAATATTATACTTTAAAGATGCTCTCAGAAATTAATTTTGCCAAAACTTAAGAGATAACATAAAAATAAGTGAAGAAAGGGGTGGAGGCGGGTTCACACATTTTTAAATTACTTCAAAATCTCCTCTCAGAATGTTTGATTTCACCCCCAACCCTAATAAGAATTTCAGCGACTTTTAGGGTCATAATCTTAAAGAATAGCTAAGCTAGTGCTAGAACTCATCAACCTTTCACTTACACCTTGTTTTCATTATAAAAGTAAACTATGGATTAAAACATTTTAATCCCAGTTCATTTTTAGTGGAAACAAAATGCAGTTAAATTAACCATATAGTTAAAATTGATAACAATGGAGTCCAACAGGAAGAGATGCAAATTTATTTAAAGAAAAAGTTAAGTGTTTTAAAAATGGAAACACATCCGAAGCACGACGATATAGTTAACATGTTTTCTGAAAAGCGACGTGTTTGACATATGCTTCAGGTAAACTCACTACTGTAGGCTAATCTAGTGGCCTAAAGATTCTATGACAAAATTTTATTCTAACTAAAGATATAATAAATATCGAGTGATATATCGATATTATCAATATCGCCATCTCTAACCCATGTGATTTCGGCAACAAAAAACTTTGAATTTTAGGCCAGGGGTTCTCAACAGGCATTTAGAAATCGGGAAGAACTTCAGTTGGCTCCGCCCTTGTTGTGACGAACGCAACTTCTAATTGGTTGGTTATGTAGTCTGACGTCACATGCGCCGCCCTTTTCAACGTCGAACCACACAACAAATCAATTAGAAGTTGCCGGTCGTCATAAAAAGGGCGGAGCCAACTGAAAGTTCTTCCGATTTCTAAATGCCTGTGGGTCTCTCATGTTGGCGGCGGCGGCTCCCACTTCTAGTAGAACAACGACGACAGAAAACGACCACTATCGTGGTGCCACCTGGGAAAGCTTCTTTTTTAAAAGAAGCTTGCCAATAGATGGCACATGGATCTAACCGTTACTAGAAAGCCATCTATTGGCTTCCATGATATAGTCAAACTCGGTTATAGTGTCCTTTAAGTTAGAGAGAGTTTTTTTGTAATGAACTTATAACCGAGGTTACTTATATAAGAATTATTTTTAATTGACACCATGTTGACGTTATAGCCCGAGTTGTCAATGTACCCTAGGTCGCTATAAATGAGTTCCGAACTGTAATTCTTGAAATATCACTCACGAAACCGGAAGCTGTATTGTAAAAGCACACTTTCTAACTTAACTGCAGTTAACTATAACGTTGATTAAGTAACTGCAGTAATATTTTTTTATACAATGAAAACGAGGTATATACAGTTAGCAGCAGCAATCTTTAAAGAGTAGAATGGGTAACTGTGTACCTAAGTGTGATGAGCAGCACTTGGTTTAGAATAAAATTGACGGGTATTAAAAAAAAGAAGGAAAAGTGAGATATATATCTAAGTTAAGTGCATAACTACATTGCAATTTATACCATAAAGAAGCTAGCTACTTTCTTCTTCCTGTTTTAGATAATTTAAATTGTTAGTTTTAGACGGGTTTCTCTCTCTCTCTCTCTTCTCTCTCTCTCTCTCTCTCTCTGTCTATCTCTCTATAGTAGACTGTAGCAAGTGTTTTTTTTTTAGTTTTGAAGAAAAAAAGACTAAGAGAAAGAAGAAAAAAACTGCTACCCGATGAGATAGAGAGAATAATAGCGTTAGGAAACAATTCACATTTTAGCATTCTTAATTAAGGCTTGTTTAAAAAAAACACTTAAGAAATACAAAGAGAGGTGGGAGGAAAAGGTGGAGATTTTTTTTGTTATTCTCTCTCGACATAAATTAATCACTCTAAAAAGAGAAGGAGATTTTGCGACACAACTCTGCGTTGCTGCATAATTCGATGCTACAAATCTCGTTGAAAACAACCGACTTTTTAACTTTTGCGAACCCGCAATTCATTTGGTCCTAACATGACCTCCCCTGCTGCCCCCTCTCTCCCCCTTTAGTAGTATTATAACGAAACCCCCCCCCCCCCCCCCCCCCCCCTGTAAAACATTTTAAAATAAAAGCGTCTGATGAAAACTCATCCCTATCCTTCTGTTACTTTAGAAAGAGAATCTAATTAATGCATTAAACTAATCAGAAGATAAAAATTTAAATAATACAGAAAAAAAACATGATGATGATGATATTGATCTCGCAATATGGATTCACCTATTTTCGATTAGTTTTTAAGAGAAAAGACATAATTCCCACCACCCAACTCCCTCTCAAAATAGCCCTTTGGGAGCTTAACAACAATAGGATAATTCATTTGAAATCTACTTAAGAGATTATCAGAATGTAGCTCTCAAAACACAACTACAGATACAGTTAGGATCTCGATTATCCGGACTAGATTGGAGAGGAAACCGGACCTAGTCCGGATTACCGAAATACCCATAATTGAGATTCTAACTGTATATACTTGACTGAAACTTATAAAATTGCCAACGTTTCAAACAATAATAGTGACCTAAAACATGCAAGAAAATAACAGAATAAACAAAAAGGGCCAAAACCCTTTACCTTGTATCTTTTTTTTTCTGGTTGAGTTAAGAAGAAATTTCAAAATTGAGTCACTTGATTTTCGAATAGAAGAGGAACACCAACAAGTAACAACACCAAAAAAGAGGGGTCCTCTACAAATAATTAACTACACCGGAAATGTTTAACTAGTATTTTGTGCTTTCTAGAAAATAACACATTGGACACACACATATCACAAATAATCTTAAGAGTGAGTTTCTAACAACAACACACGTGATCTCTCGACTCTTAAATGTCGTCCGTCGTCGTTTCTTTTTGATTCAACTTTTCGTTGTGTTTTCGCCGTTCTCCTTCTTCACGTGTTTAATCCTTTTTTTAACTTTATAAATAAAAAAAAACTAACTTAAAACAAAAACCAAAAGTTTTATTTGTTAGCAAACGACGTCACAAAAGACGTCATGTGATTCGCACGGCCAATTATTTTCACTTTCTATATTTAAGCAAAGTTCAAAGCAAAAGTAAGTCTAGAAAACAATTGGAACCAAAAAAAAAAACCTCACCGTCGTTCTATTGTAATGTGTGTTAAAGAGACCTTCAATGTTGTAAACTCAGCCCCAAAGCTCATGAGACCCGACAAGATCCATGTACCCCATATAGCCCATCAGATCCATGAAGGCCACAGGGCCCACCCGAGCACATATGAAGCCTATGATGCCCCTTAGCTTTTTCTTTTTTAAAAAAAAATTGGTGGCGCGTTTCCACTTGCAAAATTCTAAAAAAAAATGCTGTTATGGACACCCCCCCCCCACCACCCTCTCCCAAATTACCATTCAACAACAACTCAATCAATTCACACATGAAATTATCATCATGATCATCTTTCGAATTGCTTCCAAATAAATTGTTTAAAACATTTAACAGTCAATTATCTGTTTCATTTTCTCTCTCTCTCTCTTCACGTTTGAAATTACTTTATTTCTAACACCATTTTTAGAATAAAATTCCAGTAGAAACAATTAGTTTTGTACTTCTTTTCATTAAGATTCAAAGAGAGTAATACAAATGACAACAATCTCAGTTGAATCTCAGTTGAATGGATGATGATGATGATGATACATTTTACAGTCGGTGCAGTCGCAACTCGAAGATTGTGACGTCACAGATGTCAATCTGAAAACTCTGCTAAACTTGCAATTAATTCGTTTGAATAACAAAAGGTGTTTTTTTTTTTGCATTCCTTTATTAGAAAAAAATGACAAGTCTCGGGTTTTTGATCAACCCCCTCTTTTTCTGACGTCACAAACTCCCAAGTTACAATTGCATCGACTTTACTTAAAAACATCGAAGTTTTGAATTTTTCAACATTTTAAATTATTGAGAAAAGGTGTTGATTTTTAAGGTTGTTGTTCTTCTTTAACTTAGTTTGAACCTTTTCCCTTTCTCTCTCTCTCTCTCTCTCTCTCTCTCTCTCTCTCTCTATCTCTCTCTCTCTAATTAATAATACATACACGTTGTTTGTCAAAGTAAAATAAGAACACCAAGTGTTGTTAAAAATGAAACAAGGTATTGCTAGCTCTATAGCTACCTTGCTTCCTTTTTAGCTAGCTGCTTTATTTATGAAGAAGAAGAAAGTCGTCGCATTGCAGTGAAGCTAACACACAGTGAAACAAAGGGGGAGGGGGATAGAAAAGCATTGATGTTTTTACAAAGAAGTAGAACACATCTTCAAACAACAGTAAGAAAAATGTTACTTTTATCTTCAAGAATTGTTGTAATTAACCGCTCAAGAAATTGCCAACAGACACAATCTCTCTTATTCAACTTTTCCTCTCTCAGAAGTTCAAAACCCTGAAAACATCGCCGCCGCCGTCGTCGTCTCTCCTTTTCAATTCCCATATTCCCCAAATGTCCTGAATGATGCATATTATTACATTTGTCAACATTTAATTTTTATGACATTTGTGACATATATATGACACATTTTTTTTGTATTTTGTCATTGTTGTTGTGTTGATTTCATCTTCACGTATCAATGTGATTTTATCCTTTATTTATAAAATAATTCTAAATATGTTTGGACGTTTCGTGATTTTAAATATAAGACTCGAGGATATTTTAAGTAGGAATCGGATTTTTATGCAATATCAACCAAATGTTTCTCAATCTGCGGCCCAAGTGCCAAATTGTGAAGTAACAATTCATTTTAGAAAAAAACACAATTATCTTTTTTTTTTCAATCAAAAACACCTGTTAGAGAGGTTAGAACTCCTCTAGTTTAGTGTTTCTTAAACTTTTTCAGGTTTCATTTTTAATCATTAATTATTTTATTAGATTTATTATAAATGTATTTTAAGAAAACACTGCTCTAGACGACAACTAAATTTTAGCCTCTAACCAGCTTTATTGAATTAGAAAAAGCATAATTGCAGTTGCTCTAATGTTTACTTTACAATTGAGCCACGAATTGCGAAAGACTTGATATTGCATAAAAATCCGATGGGTGAATTTTTCTAAGTGGTTAAAGTTAACCGAAATCTATATTCGGTAACTTATATAAATGTGATCCCTGTAAACCTCTCTCTCCTTACCGAGCTTCATTTCCCTTCTAACAAAAACATGCATGCATGACTAGCTAGTATTCCTATTAGTCTTTTTGGTTTTTGTTTATTTCCTGCGGCAAAAAAAAAGAGAAGAAGATTCCATATATCCATGTCCGTGTCCATTCCAATCATCAGAGCATGGAAGAAGAAGAAGGAAAAAAAGGGAATTTGCCATGAGCCAACAAATAAGAAATCTTCAATGTTAACTTCATATAACAATAAACGGGAAGATCAGTCAATCCGTCTCGTCCAATGGAGTTTTTCTATTTTACTTTTTTTGGCAATGGCAACCGTGTACCACACCACCACCACCATCATCATCATCATCATCATCATAAGAACCCAATCGCTGCTGCTGCTGCACCTCAAATTCATCCCCATCCTCATACAATGGCAACACAATCACTAACTTACTGACTACGAATTCGTTGCCAAAAAAGAAATACGAATCCAAAATGTATTTCTTTAAGGAAGAAGAAAAGGAGGGGGGGGGGGGGCACTATAAATAAGCACATCTTTTCTTCGAGATGATCCTCCTTCAAGAAACAAGAGAATAAAGCACACACATTTGCCCTCCTTATCTTTGTATTTCTACTGTCTGTCCATTCGAATTTACATAACAACAGTGCTTACTGGTAGATTTTGCATGCCAGTCAATCACACGTCACCAAAAACCAAAATTAACTACTACTAATATTTGCACAATTGGATTTTTGGTTGGGTTTTTTTCTTGTATGTTGTACTTAAGGCTTTTATCACTCTGTTACGGGCCTCCTTCAGAGATTGGACTGCTTGCGTAAAGTAACTTAAAGAGTAGTTTTAAAAGTGTAAACAGATCTCGAGCTCTTTGATTATATTTGTCTTAAAAATGAAGAGAAAACTAGAAAGTTAGCTCAATCACTTAAAAGGGTAGTTTTCATGTTGAAATAACTTTCAAAATAAGCTTTTTATGTAAAAAGTTAATTTTGAAACACAGAATACAATCAGAATTCGAAAATCAGCTGTTCATAAATGAACATCTTAAATGAAAATTGAAGTCCCATGTTAATTTAAGACGCCATATTAAATGCGCTTATAATTTACACATTTAAACAATGTAAATTTTGCAACATTTCTTGGAGAAGGAGGGTGATGTAATTATGTTGTTGTTTTTTTTTTCTTCCTCCATATTTCCATCTGAGTTACTACTCCACAAGTAGTAAAACATTTGTTATTGACATCAAAGTGCAGATTAGAATCCACTAAAAGGTTTCTTTCCTCCAGATTGACAGCATCAGAGCATTGTGTGATTGCTTCATTTCAGGGGATTTTACTTTAAGGTTCTTCTTCTGCCACACTTTTTTCTATGTGGGCGTAACTCTTAGTAAATACCCTCGATCAAAACGAATTCCCCAGGGTGAAACGAATTTACTAAAACGAACGTAGGCATCGTTAGGTGTCTTGAAAAAGTTATTTCAACCTCTACAAAATGAAAGTAAACTAATTTAAGAAGCAACAATATGAAAAGAAAAACAACAATTTCTAAACTTTGTTAAAGAAACAAAAAAATAAGATTAAATATGTTTTAAAAAAATCACAAAAATGAAATTTTATTATGACAGTAAATTGATATATCTAACTCATAAACTTGTGACAATCACAAAAACAAAGTACAAATAAAACTTTAAATGACAGACTTTTGAAAATTGATTTGAAAAATCAAGAGAGAAATAATTTTCAAATTACAATTAAAAAAAGTTTAAAACATTTTCAAAGTTTTTGTCATAAAAACTAATTTTAGTTTCGAAAGGCAGAGAATATAAATCAAGAATTCAACTGGGAAGTTTACATTTTAAACTAAACTTTAAAAGTTTTGTTTCTACTTTGAGGGAATTATTTTTTTTTTAAAAAAAGTTAAAAACTTCTGTAAATTCTTGTTTCACTCCAAGAATGTTATTAGATGACAAATTTTCGATTCGAGATCTATGGTTAAAAGATACTGAATATATATAAATATATATATAAACCCATTGATTAATTTCTACTGACGGAGAAGAACTATTAAATTCAATTCTATCTCTCGTTCTCCTAATATCATTAACGTTGGTTGGGCTTCATTTTACGAAGATTTTCTCTCTCTTTCTCTCTCTTGAATAATAATAATAATAATAATAGACAAGTTGTCGCGACTGAACGCAATTAGTAACACAATAAGTGTTTTCTAGTTTTTTGTTCATCATCGTATCCTGCCGCCCGTTTTTGTGTTTTGTTTTCTCTTCTTCTTTGCCCCACTCACTCAAACTGTCAAAAAAATGGCCAAATAGTGAACCTTAACAAACTCGTCAAATGATATAACTATTGCCTGAATAGTATATTATATATCCTATATTAAATGTGTACCAGAGGAGATTTTTGACGCTCTAGTTAGAGAAACACATCTTGAAAAGAAGAAATCTTCATGAGAAACGGTTAATTGGCAATTTTACTCTCCACCCCACCCCCCACCCCATCTCTCTCCCTTAATTCCTTTAGTATATAAACTGACCACAACATTTCCAGCTTACTGAAAGTCTACTCATCTCAAACGACAACGAGGATTGTTGTACGTGGAGGCTAACTATTAGGAGATTATAGTTTTACACGTACAGACTCGTATTTTTGGTCATTTTTTGTACCTATAGGGTGATTTGACAATGGAATATACTTACTGAGGAGGTTGTGCCTTGGGAACGTTATGATTTCGGGAATGTATAGGGGAGATGCTGTCGAACAAGACATTTTTGTATACTAATATACTGCTATTCAACTCAAAATATTTCAATGTGAAAATTGTTATAGTGGGTGATAAGAGTTTATTTTGACAATACAATTTTTATGCTGCTTTTGGACTAAATGATCCCTCTGCCACTGGCCCTTTGCGCCACTTGCCGAGTAATCATTCAAATACATTGAGACAGACGTGCGACTTAACTGGTTGAGAACGACTGCAATATTTTTCATTCAACTACTCAAGAACCACTCCATAACTGCTGACAGTCGACTCTAGTGGTCAAATTCGACCACTTTTTGCAGTCCTTATCTCAACTACTAAAATTCCTTCCCGTGTTCCTCGTAAAGCAAATTTAATATCCTCCACCGTCAGTGTATACCTAGAAGTATTGCTAGCCTCCAACCTCCAACACTCGGCTGCGTTGCTTCAGATAAAATTCTCCGAGATGGAAAAAACCCAACCTGTAACATTTTTAGCCACTAAAGTCCAACATAATATCATCATCATCATCAATGGAACAATGAAACTTTAATGATATTATTTATGTCCATACAGTTATTTTTGCACATTCTGACTGACTATATGGTCAATTGTGTCTTATTATTTTCTCTCTCTCTCTCATTCTCAACGTCAATTAGATAAGAAATGTACGAAAAAATATCTTAACACAAAAGTGTTTTGCACGCGTTCTTTTTTTGGAGCTGTTATTATTATCACCCCCCCCCCCCCCTCTCTCTCTCTAACAATGGTAGAAAAGGACGAGGGAAGTAGTAGTTGGGGTTGGGTTGGGGGGGGGGGCAAAACTTCCAATTAAAAGCGAATTTACGATCAAAACACGCAGTAAAATAACCACAACTATTTCTGGTTTGATGGACTTTTAAGAAGATGCGATTGGATGACACTCAAGAATTCTTCTTTTCTTAAACACAGACAGACAGACAGACAGACAGACAGAGAGAGATCATTATTTATTCTTATAAGTTAAGATTTCTTTTTTTAAAAAAATATATGCACAAAAAAGAAGCTGATTATTATTAAAAATCATCATATTAAGTATTTATTGATGATGATGATGATGATGATGCTCGAAGAAATATTTATGAAGTTCTGATCTGAAAAACGTTATTTTGGCTTGTTAATATAAAATGCAAAAAAAGAAAAGCAAAAATAGAAGAAAAAGAAAAAGAAAAACCCCTCAGAAATGGATTTCTTCTTAAGTTGGTGGATCTCTTTTTTGTTGTTGTTATTCCATTTGCCCATTTTCAATTTCTCGTTGTTGTTGTTATTATTCAACATTATTCACAATTATTACATGTATGTATGTATATATATATATATATATATATATATACTAAAACACAGTTAGAAGGACTTTTCTCTTTCTATTATATTTGATGTCTTAAGACATACAATAGAGAGACAGAAAAAACATTAAGTTTACATTTTTAAGCTTATAGAATTAGTCAATTAAGTTAATGGAATATTATTACTAAGAAGATGATGAAAAATACAATATTTATATGAACAAAAAGACATATTAGAAGAAGAGAAATACACATGGAGCGAGACAATAGAAGAAGTACTACACAAAAAGGAATTCCTTCTTAACTGTAACTAGGAAACCAACATTCTTAAACGGCCTAGGCAAAAAAAAAAAAGATCATTTTCTACGAATCTCTAAAAATGTGTGTATTATATTACAGTAAATATTTGAAATTAGTAAATTTAATATTAGTTTTATTTGGTAAAAAACCCTTAGGCCGACGTCACACAGACCACTTTGTGACGCTACAATGTGGTTCACGTGGTTTGCTTCACATGGACCTCTCTTCCTTTAAAACAATGAGAGCAACTGGTATCAACCGTAATCATTACTAACAGACAAGGCAGCTCGTGGCCGAACTGAAAAAAACCGGTATGCTCTGCAAAAAAAGGACTATAATTATGTGGCGCCACAAAGTGTTCCATGTGAAGCAGGCTTAAAGTAACTCCAAATGTAAACCTAACTAAAGTCAGTTCCATTCTCAAGATTTCCCATCGGACGGGGGTCGACCATTTCCGGCCGGAATATCAAAAAGTCATTTAAAATCCTGGGCTACCATATTTCAGGCCAGGTCCAGCGGTATTGAGAGGAAGAGGGGACTTGTATTATTTTGTGCTTTTTTTTGTAATCATTTATAATTAGGAATTTATCTAGGATGACTTTGCTTTACTAGGAAGAGTAAGTCACCTTAAAAGATGCAAAATCTCAACTCCTATCCATGTATATCTCCTATCTCAACTCCTATATACAGTATATATACATATATATATATATAGAATGTGGTTGTAATATAAGATTGACTGGGGAAAAATGAAAAATACAAATTGGCTTTGGAATCTTTTCGATTCGAATTCTCTCATTTGGATGACATATGTCTTAAGATTGGATCAGAGAAAAAGACAAAAATAGACAACTTCAGAAACCTCCTTTTTCTTCCTCTTATTCATATATAGTAAAACTCCCCCTTTTTCCCCGGATATACCCCAATATTTTTAACTGTTTGTTCCAATTGTGAATATAAGAATAACATTTCAAATATATCACAATGCAAAAAAAAAATATATAAACAATTGACTTTGTGTGTGTGTGTGGTATTCAAAGGATTCTTCCGAATTGACTTAAGAAGAAGGAGGAGGAGGAGGGTTACTGGGGGTTATTTGAAAACAAGGAATAGGAGAAAACGCGGCAACGAATCTTCCCCTTTTCCTGAACATAATATAGCCCCCCCCCCCCCCCCCCCTACACGTAATATAATGGTAAGATGATCGTAGTGGAATGTTAGAAATGAATCTCTACAAATTTCATCTTCGAGTAAATCTAAACCAAGGAGGAGGAGTTTTTTTTTTCAAAAGACAACATGAAAAATAAATAAACAAATAAGCTGTTTTCTTCCCCATTTCCCCCTTTTCTCCCTTAACAATTTTCAAGAGTGGAATAAATTTTTCTTTACGGAAAAATTATCACTTGTCAAAATAGGCTGATGATTTCTCTCTATTGGGGGGGGGGGGGGCTCCTGTAATTGGGGAAAAGAACTCCACCCCCCCCCCCCCCTTCTAGCCAATCATTAATTCCTATGTAGATGTGAATATTTTCTGTTAATTTGTGATACAGAAAAGAAGAAGAAGAAAGAAAAGCAAAAATCATTTGCACATTCATTAAGTTTTTAAGATATTCTGAAAGTTAAAAGATGGTGCAATTTGTCAAAATGACAACAAAGAACACATTCTAGAACACTTAATTTAAGGTTTATTTTTTAAAGTGTAAACGAACTCTTAAGAGAGCAGGAGAGCAAAATTAAGAGAAACTTGAATGTGTTTTAAAAGAATATGTTTTAAAAACTAGAACAGGGTAACACAATTTCATTTTGACATATCTTTCAAAATAAACTTTTTATAAATGTATAAAATGGCAACAAAAAATATCATTTTGATATTTTTGCTACTTTTTCTAGTTTCTAAATTACTTTCTAGTTTCTCTTAATTTTGCTCTTCTGAAAGACTAGAATAATCAAAAGTTCGAAAATCAAGTGTTCATTATTTTTTTTAATACCTCGCTTAACGATTATTAAACAAAATCATCGTTAAGTGCAACATCATTGGGGAGTAAAGGCACTTTCTGTACAAAACTCTATACAGTTTGGTCAATTATGTTATAACGAGGTATCGTTCTCAGAGGTATTCATTTGAAAACATGACTCAAAACCATTATTTTTAAACAAAATTCACTTACCTCTTATTTGCTTATCGTAGCTTTCAACATACGAATATAACGAGAACTAACTGCTTTTATCGTCCGCCAGGTGGAGGTGCAAAAGGGAAGGAAGAGGGGGAGCGGGTATCTGAAACCAAAAAAAAAAAACCCCAAAAGTTTATTAAAAAAGATTTTTTCTATTTAAATAACCAACATATTTTTTTAAAACTTTAATATAAGTTTGCAGTGTAAACGCACATTAAGGCAAAATATAGGAAAAATGGGGTAAAACCGCAACCAATTAACAATAAACATGTAATTTTTCGTTTCCACTACAAAAATTAACTGCAGTTAAGATGTTAACAACAGTTTATTATCTTGTAGAAACAAATGTGGTTACGTTAACCATGGTTAAAATTCTGAAACAGTGGAGTTAACTTCAAATGCATTGACACAATGTGTTTAACCTACACTATTTTGATTGGTTAAATGTCATTTCCAGTGTTCTAACAAATTTAACCCACAAACAACATGGTGGAATAGTGAGAGAGCACTTAAATTTTGACTAAATGTGGACAGAAACTTTTACAAGATGCACAACTGTTTAACAGGAAATGCAACCGCAAACAGGAAGTGACACCTTCATTTTACCCACAGTTAAGTGTTTTAAAAATGGAAACACGTGCTTAAAAGACTGCTTCTAACTTTTTTTCATTTAACTATACATTGGTTATTATAACTGCAGTTAATTTTTGCAGGGAAAACGAAGTATAAGAGGTTGGAAATTGTTATATAATAATTGTGGTTGCGGTTTTCTGAAGGTTCTATGGTCGGGAAGTCCATTCAATGGTCAGCCATATGACATTAGTGTTAACCGCCTTATAATTACACCAAATATAGCAAGAGATTTATAAATGTTGTAAGTGTTAACATAAGTTTGTAATTTCGTATTTTCTTTGAAGAGAAGAAGAAAAAAAAGCAAATAGAACAATTGAAAATAGTAAAAAGTAAAATGTAAATAAATTTAAATGGAGGCCGACCGACCGCTCTTCTTCTTAAGAAAAGGAGAAAACTACAGTTGAAGAACGTGTTTTCTCAACGCAACATCTGCATCAATTAGCATAAATTACGATAATGAGACAAGAACTACTTACTTACTAGTCTACCCTAGAGAACCACCGAACCTACCACCTACCACCCCCACTAATACTTACTACTTCGTTTATTTTGAATATATTTCCTAATTATACGAGTAGCAGCAATACATCTTCTAAAATTTACAAGAAACTAGAAGGAGGTTAAGAAGTTAAAACAAACGAAAAGAAGAAAGGGTTTTTTTTTTCATAAAAAAAAAGTCTTATTTAAAATCAAAACCCTGTTTTTTCATCTCTCAATGAAAAATCGATCATTGAGAATTTTTAAATTGCCATAAAAGGTTTATTTTTTTGAAGACATTCTACTTTCTTAAAACACTTTTAAAGTTGCTTTAAAAAAATAATTATTCTGATTATTAACTTTCATTAGAATCCATTTTGTAAATATAGTTAACTTGTATATTTAAAAAAAAAGTCTTTAAAGCCTAGTTCACATTTATGAAGTTAATGCAACAGTAAATCAAGGTAGTTTTATACTGCGCATGTGCACTATTAAATGTACCACCAACCAGATGAGTACATTCAGCACATGCGCAGTAGTAGAAAGCGACCTTGAATTTCTACTGCACCAAGCGTGAACGAAGCCTTTTAAATTAAACGCTGAAATTTTTTTTTTTTTATTAAAAATAAACAAATGAGAGAAATGGATAGTTGATTTTAATTTCAAAATAATTACGTGTTATGTTCTTCAAAAAAATGCTGAGAACAAATGGAATTTGTCACAACCTTACCTGTTCACAATAATAAGTATTGATAAAACTATTCATTCGATTTTTAACCGAATGAAAAAAAAACATCATCATCAATAAAAAAAAAATCCATTTCTATTTCTATATTTGTCGCGATGGAATTTGGAAATTGTCTTTTTAGAAATGTGTTATTTATGTTTTGAGTCGTCAAACATTTTTTTCCTCTCTAAAAACTGGAATGACACTTGAGACCCCCCCCCCCCAATCCTCCTACCAATTCATATTCTAGTATTTTCTAAAGTTCAATATTGGTGGTGCGTGTAAGGGTGGGTGGAGTTTTATGTTTCAAACAAGAAACTGGAAAGAAACAACAAAAACCTAATAAATATAGGCCCATATTTACTAAACATTATAATTATTAAAATTATTATTAATATTATTGCGTGTTCTATTTTGTAGCCTAAGTCTTTTTTTAAAAAAAAAACCTTCAGGAAGAAATCACGACACGGGAAGAATCTTATTTTTAACTTCCTCTTATAGAGCCTTGGCATACGGACGACATTTGAAAGACTTTTCGGCAACAAAATGAAGTCGACGGTTGCTGGACTGTCGTTGCAATGCATTTTCTATGGCAAGACACCAACCTTGGCACACAGTTAAAAGGAGCCTGTGTGTCAGGTCCATAAGAAATACATTGCGACGACAGTCCAGCGACCTTCGACTTTATTCTGTTGCTGAAAAGTGTTTCAATAGTATTTATTCTCCATCCCTTAGTGTCGGATTCTTAATGATTGGTAAGTCAAAGCAAGTACTAAACTCATTAATATGGAACTTTTAAACAAAAAGTTGAGTTTAGCCATCATTAAGAATACAACGACCTTTTAAAAAAGAAAATGGAGCCTAGCCCATAAGGCCCATGAAAAAACTATTCCCATAAAACCTATGGGGGTCCTAGGTCTCAAAAATTAATTTACAAAACAATATTTTTACGAATATTTTTTTTTTCATCTTTTCTTTATTGAAATATAGTCTGTCAACATTTGATTAAAAAAAACCAAGATTTTGTTTCGTTTAATTGAAACTATTTTTCTGTCATTTTGTTAATTTAATTTGATAGAAATGTAAATCCATAAAAAATCGAATAGAAATTCAAACCAATTAAGTTTACTTTTGTTATCACAACCCCCTGCTTTTTCAAGGAAGTTTTACAATTTTCTAATTAAAAACCTTTAATGACAACTTCTGAAATTAATGTAATGCATATATTTTATAGAAGCTGATGTTGAATTAGCCATATAAATTGTATGCAGTGATTGCGTCATTTCAGGGGCGATTTTTGAATCAAAAGCGTTTGTTTTTCATTCAAAAAGCAAACTTAACTAACATTTGAACTTTAATCCACTGAGTAGGATTACAACAACCTACTTAGAGAATTGAAGTTGAAATTGACATGCAAAAGTTCTTACATTTGAATCAATTCATTCTTAAGTTCGGTGAATCCTGGATTGTTTCTCAAAATTTCTGTCAGTTTACATTTTGGTTTTTTCTTTTAAAATTTAATCTGAGCTGAGCATATTTTTAAAAATCGTTTAAACTAATTGCTAAATTTTCCCCATCATTGATAGAAAGCATTACGATTTGAACAAACGTGCGTTATGTTCCCACACCCAATTATGTTGACAAGCCAGAATTGATCGTCTGTATCTAGCTTGATTAAAAGTTCAATTCTGAAACATTATAACTGGCGCTCCCATCAATTATTCAATTCGTTCTATTTTCATTCATTTGTCGTTTATTGTTTATTGAAGAAATAACTGAAGAAATCGATCGATCGATAAAAAAAGTCAAAGAAGGACGTTTTAACACTTGAACTTGACTCTTCTAAATGAGTTTAAGTTCAAAGTGCCAAATTTTCTTATTGAATTTCAGACCCTTTCTTGATTATATTCTAAGCAACATTCCCATCAATTAAGTATTCACATTATGATGACCACCAAGTGGGAGAGGAATATCGATATAATTATGTTTCATTTTAAATTAAATGAAACATAATTATATCGATATTCCTCTCCCACTTGGTGGTCATCATAATGTGAATACTTAATTCATATAATATATTTCATTTTAAGTGTGGATGACGTTATTAAAAATTATGTTTATTATCATAAGAAGAAAAACGTTTGTTGTCTTAATGTAATAATAAAAAATAAAAGAAAAGCCGCCGCCGCCATCTTTTATTCTTATCATAAAGGGGTTAGGGTTACACAGTTGGGTTTATTTCCTTTTCCCAACCCACCCAAACCCCTTCTATTGTGTCACAGTGGCAAATGACGTCATAAATCAGTGCTAAAACGACACAACTTAGCAATACTAGTAGTAGTACTCTTATTACCCTTATATATTCCTACAAGAAACCACCACTCTTCCAAAAAAAATCTCCCCCTCATAACTTGAACCCACCTTTAAAAGAATGGCTTGTAAATACACACACACATACATATAAACAAAATCCAATTAGATACAAGGGCTAAAAATTTAGTAAACACAAGACTTAATTGAGGCACAAACCGACAATAAAAGTGTTTACATTTAGGTAACGGGGTTTAATCAATCAAGTTCCTTTTCTAAAGTTCCTTCCAATCTCTCTCTCTCTCTCTCTCTCTCTCTCTCTCATATAATTTAGTTTATCTAAAAAAAAAAAAGTCACGTCCCATGATGCATTATTATTACAAACTTATTTTAGAAAACTTCCATACTATTAAAAACAAAAACCTTGCTATTTAACCGCAATTACTATTTATTTAAACTTATATTTAACCAATTCCCCCTTCTTTCTGTTAATATCAACAAAATAGTTGAATTTGACAATAATATAAACACATTTGAGGGGAACTTATTTATTTGTATATTAAATATTTGGTTTTGTTTGCTCTAGGAATAGAGAGAGAGAGAGAGGGGGGTCCTCTCTATTATTACTATTATTATTATTATTATTAGTAGTAGTAGTAATAGTAGTAGTAGAAGAAAACCCCCGAATTCCCCTTGTACTGGTTAGCCCCCCCCCCCAAACCTCACAATTAATGTACACCATATCAATATTTTATATGACGTGAAAAGCTGCGTGTTTGTTTCTGCAAATTAAGCATTCTAATATTTATTCAAGACTCAAAGAGAAAAGACATAAGAAACCCGGGAGGAGGAGGAGGAGGAGGTTGTGTGTGTGCTTAGTGCTGCATCTCACACGAGGGTTGGACGTGGAGGCTACCAATGCTTCTTCTACTTAACGGGATTAAAAGTATAATTATACTGGTAATAAATTCGGTTGAACGGTGTTAATCTGGTATATTCTGAATGTTGTATACCTGCGGCCTCACCCTAATAATACCTTGTACTCACACATGAGTTAAATAAATTCAAATTAAGTGTTTAGATGAATTATACGGAATCCGGTTAAGGACATGAACACCAAATAAAAATTGACTTTTATTATTATTAATATTTTAAATTGGAAATACTAAATCAAAATTTGTTCATTAGTTTATATAATTATATTTAAGTATTAACTCAATATTTTCAGATTATTAACTGAATAAATTGAATTCGACGACATATTGTTTGTTTGTCCTTCACAGGGCTCTGTAGAACGTGTTTATTATTTAAATGCGTTTAAGTGTGTCGACGCTATAAGAAGAAGCAAATTATGACGTCAAAAAGCATCTTCTTAGGGTGAGGCTGCAGGTATAATCTCGTAATAACTAGCCTCCACCCCTGTAACCTTCATCGTCGTGCAACATGAATAGACAGCCAAGAAATGAGGGGGGCGGAAGAGATAAAAATGTGTGTTGAATGATGAAACGGTTGCAAATGAATAAGTACTATTTACAGGTAAAGAAGACCATTTTGGAAGAAATTCAAAATTTGTTAGAAACGAGAAAAGAGAATTTCTGTTAAAAGTAATTTAACGACACTATCTCGTTCAGAATAAATATTTTATGACGATTTTTGTACTTCAAAATTGAAGTTTATTAGTATAATTAATTATTAATGAAATTACTGACTAAAAAAATATCGTCATATGTAATTATTATATAAATTTATTTTATTTACTCTTCTAGTTTGTTAAACCCCTAGTGGAGAAGACTAAAACTACATCTGTACAAAGTACTAAAATAAGTCTTGCTGTTAAGTTTTTTTGGCCAAATTTTGTCTTTGTTTCCATGTCAGGTGAAAATAGGAGGAGGTGAAATTAACCTGATCAAAATTCACTTTGACCTACTGTTTTGACCTGAGTGCAAACAAGGCACTAAGTACAATACAGTATTTATAATATAATAAGGCTCACATATTATATTTTAACCAAATTCTCTCTCTCTCTCTCTCTCTGAATTTTAACTTACAACCATGTTTTACACTTATTCACACAAATCCATGAGAATTTTCATCGGAATTAAGATGGAAGAAGCACTTTACGGTACACCCCCCCCCCCCCCCACTTGGTACATTTCTAAAGTGTCTATAATCATCATTATCCACCCTCTGTCTGTGTGTTTGCATCGGTCATTACAGAACACAGATTGGTTATATGTTTCTAAATGTACACATACATAGAGACAAATACAGAGAGAGAAATTCATCCATGATGATGATGATGATGATGATGATGATGATGAAAGTATTATTACGGTACCTTGAGTGTGTACGTGTGTGTTTGTGTGACGAAAAAGCGGTTGAATTCCAATTATTTGGTGTTGAAATACATGTAATAATAATACTAGCAAGAAAATGGCATTTGGGTGAACCACAATGAAAGAAGACACTTTTTCCACTTGTTCCATAATACACACTCTACTACTCTCCAAAGCAAACTCCTCTCCTTTCTTTCCTTCCTTATAATACAACACAACACTAGTGATAATGATGAAAGATGATTTCAGGACACTCTCACTCACTCTCTCTCTCTCTCTTTCTATCTATATATATTTATAGAATGGACAGTCCACTTTCACTCACTCACTGATTGTATATTGTAACAATTTCAGATAGAAAAAAAAAAACGCGACAGATTGCAGTTTCAACATGGATTCTGCTTTTTCTTCTTCAAAATTTGTCTTTTCCGGTCACTTTTTTTTTCATATCTTATTTGTTGAAGGAGTGGATATTTTTTTTCTTTCTCTCTTCAAAGTTAGTATATAATTCAAAATTGACTTTTGTTTAATGACGTCACAATGACGTTCTTTTACTATTTTTATTATTATTGATATAAAAGTGTTTGTTCAATGTTACTCTCTCTCTCTCTCCACTCCCATATTAATAATATACAACTTAAAAGAGCCTTTTTCACACGAACCACCTAAGAGTGGTTGAGTTTTGACTGCAAAATTGTAGTCGGCTCGTCGCCAAAACCGACCACTTGAGTTAACTGCAGTGATTGGAAAGTGGTCGTATAGTGGTTCGGTATTGAGCGACAAGCCGACTACAATTTCGCAGTCAAATTCGACTACTAGAAGTGGTTCGTGTGAAAAGGCTCTTCTACTCAAGAAACAAGTCTTTTTTTTGCTGTTATAGTAAAAAGTGGTTGTTGGTGACCTATGTCATCTTTGAAGTCGTTCACCTGAAACACATCCTTGCATCTTCTCCCCCCCCCACTCCCCCAAATATTGCTCAAATATAACAAGGGTCACCATCATCACCCACCCACCCACCCAATTTTAAATATCTATTGATAA
The DNA here is from genome assembly GCA_036925085.1 of Brachycybe producta. Taxonomy (NCBI): domain Eukaryota; kingdom Metazoa; phylum Arthropoda; class Diplopoda; order Playtdesmida; family Andrognathidae; genus Brachycybe; species Brachycybe producta. The sequence continues at coordinate 2,656,800 of JAUPFP010000027.1, read as the reverse complement.
AACATGTGCACATTGACACCAATGTATATGTAGAATGTGTTGGTGTGTGTAGGGGCTTCATTTATTATAAAAAAGGGACCCTCTCTCTCTCTCTCTCTCTGTGGGGCCTTTGATCTTTTCTATCTTATGATAATGATGATGCATTTGTGATCATTGATCACAAGTGCAAAAAAAAAGAAGATCCATTCTTTCTATGCTCCACCCAATTCACTCTTTAAACTGAAATTTATTCGTTATCTGAACTTATCTCCCAGGAATTTCAAATCTGGCGAATCGACGACCCATTAAAATTGTTAAAACGCTCAAATTCCCATTTTACTAATATACTTAAAAATGAGATTTATTTGTCTATTTACAAAATACGTTTGCGTGTGACACACATCAAAGTCAAATGACAAATTTTTCCATCCTAAAAACAACTTTTAATTAAATATTTAAATCACATTTAAACATTAATTTGTTTCCTTAGACACACGTGCGATTACCAAAGTACAGGAGGAGGAGGTTTCTCAGTCTATTTCTACCCAATGACCCTCAAAATATCACATTATTGAATCCTAAACTTGTTTCACCTAGGAGTTCTTGCAGTTGTTGTCATGGACTATTTTTTTTTTACTAATTCAGGACTATTTTAAGGTACTAAAACCCGTTCGTTTATTATATTCATATTTTCATAAACAACTTGAAAAATTATAAACAACATAAAATCAATTACTTTATCGATGTTTTTTTACAAGTATTTTAAAACTGAAATAAAACAAGGCCCCCCCCCCCCTTTACTCCAACTCCTCCTCCACCAAAAGCCAAAAACTTCCTCTCTCTCATCGGCACAGGGTCAAAATCCTCAAAATATTTTTGCATTAGTTTTGCTATTATTAATAATAATAGGATTCTTCCATTTACATTTTTCGCATCTCTTTTGAATATGTTGTGTGTGTGTACCATACACACATATATATTCAATTAAAAATGGATTTTCAGTGAAGAGGAAACGAATCGTTCCATCCGGGCCCACCACCCCCTAATTCCATTTATGTCGTTCACGAGAGAAAGAGAGCGAATGAAAGTACGCCAATTAAAATAGTTCGGAAGTAATGTGGGTTTGAATCCACGGTAGGAAACACCACCCTAACTCCCCCACCCCCCCTTTCTACATACAAAATGCAGCCATTTCATGTTTGAAATCTAAGTTTTGACATTTAGTTAAGGGGGGTTATGGCCCCTGGTTCACATTTCATACTTGAACAAACTAGAAAACTAATTCATCACAATTATGAAAGGGTCACTCGCAAAGTTTCAACTTCATAAGAGATAAAAAAAAAGACACTTGAGATTCCTTTTCACTGTTTTCAGTCAAAATTAAATAGCAAAAAAAAAAACAGATAATAATGAAAAACATTCTAGAAGCCCCCTGGCGGCGTCGTCGTAATGTTGTTTTAACTTAATTACTTCACAATGTGATATATATTCAAGATAGTCACAAAAAACACACAGAAATCGGGACGCGCAGAAGTTAGTTCCGCCCTTTTTATGACGACCGGCAACTTCTAATTGGTTGGTTATGTAGTTTGCCGTCACATGCTCCGCCCTTTTCAACGTCGAACCACACAACAAACCAATTAGAAGTTGCCGGTCGTCATAAAAAGGGCGAAGTCAACTTCTGTTCATCCCGATTTCTAATTGCCTGTCAAAAACACCAACAAAACAGAATTTGCTTTAAATTGCTGTTTTTCGGATCTCTGGTTAATTCTGCAGTTTCAAAAGAACAGTTGAAAGTATGCTAGAAACTAGAAGAGCTCCCACCCCATAAGAGTATTTTTCATGTTAATATTTTTCAAAATAAACTTTAAGTGATTGATTGAGCTTTCTAAAATTTCTAGTTTTTTTCTTTCTTTCTAAAACAATTTCAAAATTTCTTTTAATTTTGTGCCTAAAAATGTAAAACCAGCTTGATAAAAGGAACCCTTTCTTAATGTTTGTTGTAATAATGATTTATTTGAGAGGGGTTCCTGAACTTTTTACTTCTTTTTGTAAGTTGAACTAATGTCTAAGAACACAAAAGTGGAAAAAGTGAACCATGAATACCCAAATTTCCCTAGTACATGTTTCCCTAGTACCCCCACCACCACCACCACCACCACCACCACCACCACCACCCTAACTCTCTTTTTGAAACTTCTCTTTTTCTTCATATATAAAAATAGTTTTTTTTTTATTCACTACACAGTAGGCAACTTTAAAGCATATATATATATACTAAATAAAATTATTACTTTTTTTACCCCTTGCTGAGATATTCATGGCTTTAAGAAAAATGTTAGACTTGGGCAATAAAAAAAATCCGCATTGGGTCTTTCTCTCTTTTCTTTTAAAGTTCGGTGCCATATCGTCACTGTAACTGGGCAGCACCCACATACACAAGCAAGACATTGAAAATGATGTATAAATCTACGTGTTAGTATAAAGCCACTCACATACATAACATACACAGAATGTGGGCATGGATAACGGATGGATGTCCATGTATTCATAACATGTATATTGCACATGATGGAAAATGGAGAAAGGGAGGAATGACAGCTGTGAACGAAATCAGTATCGACACCAAAGGAAGGGGGGAGGTTACGAAGACAAATGAAAAAATATGAAATATTTCATCTTTTTCTCTTCCATTCTCTCAAAGAAATGTTTTACCAAAAAGCTACATAGAGACAACTATGCCCTATACAATGGGCAAACATATCAGTTTCAACTCATTCTTCGATTCTCCATGAGAAATGAAGAGAGTAACCACAAATCCACATGCCGATCGTCTTTAGGATGAAAACAAGCTCAAATACGACAAACTAAACTTGGTAGTACAATGAAGTAAAACTTACTTCAGTGATTAGTACGGATTAGCCTACATCTTTTAGTCAGTCTGGTGACCCATAGGGTTGGCTCGTCATAGATATGGCCAAGATATTACTGGTCAGAGCCTACCTACTAGCCTCACACTTTAAATGGAGAGTAGTGATGTTCCGATAGCGATATGAATATGAATACTATCGCGATAGTCAACTACTCGATAGTCAAACTATCGAGTGGTTTAGAAATCGATAGTTCCATCGATAGTTTTATGAACTAGCGATATTTTTTTTAAAAAAATCAACACACTGTCTCACATTAGTGATGGGCGATCCACAGCAAAAAATCGATTCTTCGATCCGATCCACAAAGCACCGATCCGATACAAAAATCGGTACTAAAAATCGATTTTTTGGATCGATTTTTATATTTAAGTATACTAACTATACTTACCAAAAAACCTAAATCTTTGCTAACATTTTAGCACATGTACTGAAAACAGTGAAAAGTATTGAAAATGCATATAATTTAACATTGAATTTCATTTCATTTTAATCCGTGCGATCTCAATATTAGAACCAAATTTTTTTTCCCAATGAGCTTAAAAATAATAGTTTGGAAAGTCGTTTACCGTAAGCCGGTTTCGTTTCACATTCATTATATTGCTTCTGATTGCACAGAGGTAGCTACAGTTGGCAAATACTTCATAGCGATATGATCTATCGGCCCTATCCGGCCCTATTCATCTATTGGCCTATTCATTCATTCATTTTTTCATTGGATCGAAAGAATCGATTTTGACCAAAATAAATCGATCCACAGGAAAATCGGAAAAACGAAAATCGATACAAAAATCGGAAGGAAAACATCGATACTCCGACAAATCGATACGGATCGCCCAACACTATCTCACATAAACAATAATGTATCTGAAATAGTGGATGCTAGATGGCACCATAATTATTTGAAATTGTCGTTTGTACATATGAACTGTGTGCACCTTGTGAACCATGTACGCCGTGAGCAATGTGCATATTGTTCACTTCAACGTGTACCTTGAGCACATTGTGCAATGTAACGTGTGTACCTTGTGCACTCTTAAACTGCTTTGTATAATTTTGTATTGTAACATTAGTGAGTAATGATATAATGGCTTGTAATAAGTATGCTATGGAGTCTATGGACTGATAAAACTACTAAGACAGGTTGTGAGCCTAACAGGTTTTTAATGTAGCTTTTAATTTACAACCTTGAAAAAAGTTGAAAACTACCGATAGTACTATTGATAGTGAAGTGACTATCGATACTATCTATCGGTCCTGTAAAATACTATCGATAATGCTATCGATAGCTTATTTTTTACTATCGCACATCACTAATGGGGTGTATTTAACACGTTTTCAAATGTTGTGAATGGGTAACACTAACTGTCTCCATGACAATAATCCAAATGCGACAGATTATTTATTGGTAGGTCATCTGTTGAATCATGTTTTATGAAACCTTTAAATATCTTGTTTTAACTCTCTCCAAAAATTTGCTTTGGAAGAAACTTATAACAAAAGCAGTAAGTAAATCCAATCAAAGGCTGACATTTGTACATTAAAATATTGAGAATGATCCCCCCCCCCGGCCCCTAGGCTCTTAAGCTGATTATAGGTGAACTGAGTTGAAATGAATTGTATTAGCATGTACTGTAGTGGACAACAAAATGACACACCACACTCCAATGCGAGATGAGCCTAGGCGACATGAGCCTAGTGGGATACCTACACCTAGAAGGGTACCAAAGTCTAATAGGATACTTAATACACAGACCTGTTAATCACAATCTAGTGCATAAACCCTAGCTGCTAACCTAGAGATACCATGTTTTTGTGGTACCGGGGAGGGGTAGGGGCACCTAGGCTCATGTCTACCTTCGCAGCAAAGACCCTTCTTGTTAAGACTGTCGTACACCAACTGGTATAAATGGCCTAAAGCCTATAGGCGGGTGGGCCGTAGTTATATTTGCAACCTATGCCTAGCATGTCAAGTTTTTGAAAAGGATAAGGCACATGCTAAGCTACAAGAAATCAACTAGGTTTCGACATACAGTAAATCTACCCAAAGACACTGATGCATCTCTTTAAATAATCCAACCAGTAATCTTAAGTTGAACTTGCAAAATACAACAAGAAAATGGAAGAAATTTGATCAAATGAGGATACAAGTGCATTTATTTAGTTCAAACAAGGTTTACAACAAGCAGAAGCACCACCACCACCATCTTTAAACAAAAAGAAAAGAGAGCCAACAACAACAATATAGTAGTAGTTCCTTCTCAGACACATATTCACCACCCACACATACTTAAAAGACCAAACATTAATTCTGACACCACCATATCCCCAAGTTCTTTTATTATAGTCATTGAATGGTGGATAAAAAGCTTCCTTGTTGTCTTTTCTGTCTGTCTTGTTTGTTTGTTACACACTGGCACCCAAAATGAGGTGGATTTTTTTCACCTCCCTTTTTTGGATTGTTGGATTGGGCCTGCTGCAATCTGGTGTTGCCAACAAACTCTTAGAGATTATTTCTCTTGCTTTAGAAAGAAAATGTTATCTATTTTCACTGTGTTAGTTACATTGTAGACATATAAGTGTTTAGATGATAAGTTGTTTTCAGTCATGGCTGTTGAATACACCTATTTTTTTCTTCTTCTTCTTCTTCTTTTATCTTATTCTTACTCATTTGTAAACTTATTTGTAATATGTCTTTTTAGCTTTTTCTTAATTTTAGCAACTCAACTGCATGTTGTCACTTGTTCTAATAATCGCAGTAACCCAGAAATAAATGAAAAGAGAAAATATTGCATATTATATAAAATGTGTTGCTCTTCTGGCAATTTATACCAAGTTCTTTCCTTATATTCTTATATACTAGAAACAGACATTTTCTGTTAGCACTAAAATGACCACCAGCACACTTCTCGGTTTTCATACAAATTACTTGCATGCACTGCAGTAAAGTACACAATTCCATATTATAAATGTTGGACAATGGGCTGCTGTTTTCCAGACATTCTTCTTCTTCTTTACTGTTGTTGTTAGCTGCGATTAACTATGATGAGAATGAGTAAAGTAGAAAGAACCATTTTCTTCTACATGTACTCTCCCTCCCTCCACCCTTTTTACTAGTTGTTATCACAGACTTCTCATCAGATGTTAAAAGCAAACCAACCACCATAATATAGTTAAGACTTACAAATAGACAGAAAAGAAGAGAGGATTCTAAACACAAAAAAATATAACGGCAATTCCATCCATGGCCATCAAAGGATGAGATTATTTTGTATAAAAAAGGCGCAGGGAGGGAGGGAGGGAGGGAGGATCTTTTACGTTTATTTTGTTTTAAGACAATTAAGAACAGGGTTAATATTTGTGTGAAGAAAGAAAGAAAACAACATAATTAACCCATTTATACTGAAATAAAAACTGACATGTTTACGCTAATTAAATTTCTTTCCAATTAATGCCAATGTGAAAGATTTTATTCAAGACGAATGCACAATTTTGTATTTTTAGCAAGTAATTGTACGGTTTTCTTTTTGTTCTGTCTCTTACTACTTTGACAGCCATATCGAAAATCGACTTCCCTTAACTTTTAAGGTGGATTCACATTACTTAACAATTTGTTGTCAAGTGTAGTTAGTGCCAATGCCAAAACAACAACAAATTCAACATTTGTGTGAAGTACAGAGGCAGAGAACCAAGGTATATAAGAGGTAGCTCTCAACTACGAGCTGTTCTTATGTAGCCACGGCTGCATGAGACCAGTAGATGGCGCAAACTGTACTTAGAGCAAAATTCTTTCTCAGTTACAATACAATTCAGCAAACATACAAAAAAAAAATGTCCCTTTACGTTGAAAAAGCAGACAATTCATCACTCAATGGGAGTTGCTTTGCCTTTATAAATTTATCTTGCTATATGAAGCATTCCATGCCATAGTTGAATGTAACCAATGGAGGGCGCCACTCTACATACAGCTAACTTCCAATGAGCCTACAAACAGTTCATTGGCCTTGTAAGAGATTCATGGTTTATGAAGAAAGAAAAGGTAAAAAAGAATAAAGAGAGGCTAATTAAAAGCTCACTCCTCGCCAATGACATTTGCCTCTAACATGGAATTGAGCTACCTGTAAGTATACACATGCAAATGTGGGCAGACTATTTTAAAATTTTATTGAACAGAAGAAGTTGTTGCAACTTACGCAACCAACAGAAAATGACGACAACCTTCAAGGTTTTGAAAGCCTTGCTAGAATGAGGCTAATTTGGGTTGTGCCTTATCGAATGTTAATGATTAAGACTGACTAGTAATTAAATTATTGATGAGTCTCATCATCACATCAGTAAGGGTTGGTTTATACTCACTTGCTAAGCGGCAAAGCAGCCTGCGAAGCTTCAAAAATGACGTCAGAGCTTCAGGTTTTTGCCTTCGCCAGAGCATGAAGCTAGCTTTGAAATTGTTCAACTTTTCAAAGCTTAGCAACTCAAAGCACCAATCAGGAAACGAATACAGAAAAGGGGTGAATAAGTCACACCTTTTTTCTTCCAGAAGGGGAAGGGTTCTATTGTTTTGTGTATCTGTTTTATAGGATATAAAGGTCATAAAATAGGGTAAACTTTGCAAGACCACATGTATGTGTGAACAAGCTAAGCTTTGGGGAGCTAATTTTACAGAACTTCAAAGCTTGCAAATCTAAGCAAAGTTTGGAGTATAAACCTACCCTTATGAATGACACATAAAATTGTTAAGTACAACTTTAGTGTAAACATTTTAAGTTATGTAATAACAGAGTTGTACTACAATTTGTTGAGTAATGTGAATCCACCTTCAGATAAGGATTTGGGCTGTGTTTGAAACCTGATAAAGTGTTGAATAAACCCGCCCCCCCCCCATAAATATGACACACATACTGAAAACAAACCTAATAAAGTAATAAGTTACTTTTCTTAATCTCACGTTCTATAATAGCAACATGCTTTAATTGTTCTCTTGAGACAAAAAGAAAAATACTCGAGACAAACCAGTTATTTAAAAAAAAAAAGATGGATGCTAAAAGTAGCTCCGCACTTTTTTTTTATAATTAGCAATCCAAAAAACAAGAGAGAGACAAAACGATGACATAATGCCAAGCAAATGTTGAAGCCAAAAAAATATATATATAATATGTAACAAACATGTTGAAGACAAACAGTGAAACTGTTGTTTTATCCTCACAATCATTTATTTTAAAACACAGTTCAGGAGGAGGATGATGATGATCAGTTCAAATGTATACGTGTTATAACAGGTGCATTTATATGTATGATGATGATGAAAACACACCAATCTAACACAGACTTAACTATAACCTAACTAGGAAAGAGGAGGTGGGGGGGGGGGGGGGATGTTATGTATATATACTACGTGTAATGTTGGCAAGCGGAATAACATTTTCTACCCATAACATGCCACTTTGCATAAAGATGAATCCAACAGTAGTAACAAATATGGGGTTGGGGTGACATTCCCTACTTCTTTCCCCCACCCCTCCCTTGTCTTTATCCGCCATCATTCTTCTCCCTCCATAACATCTTCTGATCTTCCATCTCTAAATCACTGACTAAGAATTAGATCTGATTCAGTGACAAATATTTTTGGGGCCTTTTGGCACTTAAACTGGTTTAATTTTTTTTTTTTGTTTGTAGTTGGGGGGAACTGTCTGAAGTTTTCTTTTTATGTTGTTCTGACACCAAAGCTCATTCTTCATGAACAAGAAGAAAAAGACAAACTGTAATAATAATAATATCTATTGCAATTCTATTCTGGAACATCTACTATAAATAAAGCACCAGCACAGCACGTGCTCGACTTGTTTTGACCCCCTTTTTTTCTTGTGTGATTTTTCAGGGCTGAGAAATTCGGGCGCAAGAAAAAAAAAACAGCCAAATTTCGGGATTTAAAAATATGTAAAAATTCGGGGGGAAAAAAAGAATAAAATCTGGATTTTCAAACTTATTTATTCAAAAATAAGCATAATTAAATTGAACAACATTATTTTTCAATGGTGTTTTCTTCGAGAAAACTTGATTAACCTCACCACATACAGAGGAGCACTTTTTAATTTATAAATTATTTTATAGCCTTTTCTTATATTTTTTTTTATTTAATTTCAAATTATAAATTTGGATACATCAAATATGCTGATTGAAATTGACATCATCGTTTTCCAGAATTCGAAAAGAAATCCCTTTATTTTTCTACAGGATAATTGGGATTTCCATTTTGATTGCAAATTGCAATCAACTTAATTATATGCAAATATTCTAATGCACTTTAATTTACGCCATTCTGATACTTTTACTGTTTGCTCCTAATTCCCCAATCTCTGGTTCTCCAGACCCAAAATCAATTACCCTTCCTCCTCCTCCTCCAGCCACCTTTATTTTCACACCAAATTTCAATCAACATTTTTCTAGTTTCACATTCTTCATTTTAAATAGAATCAAAACAAACGCCATTCATTCATTGCATAGCAATTTAATTCCAATATTTTCACTTTCAAAATGTGCAAAAAGAAAAAAAAAAAACCCTCCCAATTGCCAAAAAAACAAAACAAAAATGAAGTGTGTTTCCCTAGGTTTTAACACTCGTTATCAGTAGTTTTGACAAGTGATGGGAAACATGCAAACCTTGGGGGGGGGGGGGGCATGAGGGGGGGCATCACGAGGTGGAGTACTTTGGCCCTTAAACTCTTGAGTAGTAAAAGTGCGTGGTTGTCAATCATTTGAACTGAAATTTTCAGTTGCAAAATACAGAAAAACCTGCGCCATCTGATGATGAGACACTATATACTGAATATATATATATGTTTCCAAAAACATTGGTGCTGGTTGTGGACCTGGTGGTGGTGGTGGTACTTTTAACAGATCGAATTTCCAATTTTCACTTCACTATGTTTGTCTGTGTTACGTTTTCTTCTCACTTGGGAAAATTAAATATAAAAAACCCGCCCACCAAAATCAGGTTGCAAAATATGCAAATACACAAGTGGCCTTTTGAAATAAAAACAACAACAAACATAAAACCATTTTTCATTTGAAAAACTCCTCTGAATTTCTGAATTTACTATGTGTTTACGAAATCTTTTTCTTTCAAAATAAACGCCATTCATTTTGAGATATAAAAAATTGAAGGCAAGTCGGTTTTTCTTCTTCAGTCTATTACTTTTCGTTTAAATCGTTTTCTATACTGAATAACGAATTTTACCCTTATTTTTTTCATAAAGGTCTCGTAATAGGTTTTTTTAAAGACTATTTTGACAAACCCAATCAGATAATAATCCTTTTATGTATTGTATTTGCAGTAGTAAGTAATTCATGTTGAAGGGCCAACTTTAAAATGTATTTTATGTAAGTTAGTCGATATTTTAGTCTTATTTTGTTTGCTTCTGTTGTTGAAAAATCATATAAATCAATATTTTAGTGAACGGAAAGCAAAAAATGAGATTTTCTTCTTCTAGATAACCACCACCACCACCATGATCATCACTGACCAACTCACCGTGCATATCAGTCACCTAACAGAAGCGACATTTACGGGTGGTTTTAAAGAGCCTAGGACCGCCTAGAAGAGTAGTTGAATCGCGGGTACTTTCATCTTTCAAAATAAACGTTTTTTATAGTAGTTCGACGATGACTCATAGTTGAAACAGAATATAGTTTTAAATTTTTATCTTTTATATAAAACGTTCATTTTGAAAGATATCACAACGGTGGCGCTGATCAAGCGCCAAATGGAACAAGCGCCAAATGGAACAAACGCCAAACTGAATAAGCGCCAAATGGAACAAACGCCAAACTGAATAAAAGCCAAAAATTTGGCGGTTATTCAGTTTGGCGTTTGTTCAATTTGGCGGTTATTCAGTTTGGCGTTTGTTCAATTTGGCGCTTATTCAGTTTGCCGTTTGTTCAATTTGGCGCTTATTCAGTCGCCCCATCACAACATGAAAATATTTTCTTAAGTGATTCAGCTACTCTTCTAATTGTTAAATACTTTCTACTGCGACGTCATTTTGACGTCGCTATTCCGAAATGTGTCCTATGACGATAACGTTATTCTTTCGATTAAGCAGCCGCTTAGCCTCTATGCACGAGATGGTCTAGCTTTTTCGCCTTATTTCGCGCCTTCGACGACACAGCCTTACAGGCAGTTAGAAATCGGAGAGAACTTCAGTTGGCTCAGCCCTTGTTATGACGACTGGCAACTTCGAATTGGTTGGTTATGGAGTCTGACGTCACATGCTCCGACCTTTTCAATGTCGAACCACACAACAAACCAATTAGAAGTTGCCGGTCGTCATAACAAGGGCGAAGCCAACTGAAGTTCTCCCCGATTTCTAACTGCCTGTCACAGCCTTAGATTAGAGGCTAATAATTATGTGGCTGCTAATCGAAAGAATATCCGAAGACAACGAAAGAGCCTAGTAGTTAGTTACCACTATTAGTCGTAATGGAAGTAGGAAGACGTTTTTTCTTCTTCAAGTTGAACAACTTATTTATTATTAGAATAAGAAAAAGATGGAGGAAGTTTCTTTTATTTTAGTAAAAGCCACATGATGATGATGATGATGATGAAATTGGCCTTGGTTAGAAAGATACGATGATGATGATGACATATGCTTGAATTTGAAACCCAATTGAGTCTCAAGTCAGAACTTTTTTTTAAAAAAATCCTCTTTTTTTTTCTCCTTCTATAACGTCATTGCATTTTTCATAAAAAAAAGCTATTCGCGATCGCAAAACATAATTGTGTTCGTGTCTATTTCCAAGAATTAATCCATTTTCAATCTAAATTACGATAAATAGACTCACACGATTTAAAAACTTTCCTTCTAGAAACGACTTTTCTTTATATTTATTTCTAAATGCAATTTGTAGAAAATTTCGTCATTTTTTTAAGATAAGTTTGTGACCAGCTGACTAACCAGGAGTAAAATTAAGAGGGAAAAAAAGTGCTTTAGAAACTAGAATCACTAATACTTTCATGTTGATATCTTTCAAAATAAACTTTTTACAGACACAAATTTAAAAAGTTTATTTTGACAAGATATCAACGCAAAGACAGAATAAATCAGTCTTCCAGATGCGTTTTTACACACTTTATAAAACCACCACCAAAATCAGTATGTTTAATTTTATAAAAAATAATTATAATTTGTTAACAACTAGAATATCTATCTAAAATGTCAAATTTGAGCTCTTTAAATAAGGAATGTTTTACGTGCGCCACCCGATATATACTGTAGTGTAAGTGGTGTGTCCAATAGTGAGTGAGGCAATGTGTAAAAACATCATATTTTTTTTTGTTAACAAGAGAGAGAGAGAGAGAGAGAGAGAGATCGATATGTGAACAATAGACTCCCATAGTAGACCATTGGTAGCAAGCTGTTGTATAAAAATACAAGTTCAATATCTCATATATTATATAGAATGTGTATTATTTGGCCAGAAAAACAAATAATACGAACGAACATACATTCCGAATGTCCTGTGTGTGTGTGTTCAATTTGTGTCTTACAAATTTCGTGTCCATCTTTTGCAACGCCTTTTTTATTTCATCCAAACAGACTGTGTTCCGTAATTACTTTTTAACTACCACTTGCATGTTTAATTAAAAAACAATAATTACACGTTTTTGTTATAAAGAAACAAACGATTTTCTCCTTGTACATCAAATAAAACGTTTGTTTTGTCTACTTAAGAAGAGAGAAAGAAGGAAAACAAACCGGACGTTTTCAGATCAGATTCCCTTTTTCCTAAACATTCACGAACAGATCAGATCTGATGGACCACACAATACATCATTCGCCCGCCAACTGTATTTTCTTTCATTTGTCAGCCCCTTGTTGTCAGAAGCACACAGTTAAAATGTTAAACTGCATATTCGCATTCTGCGTAGCTTTAAAGCTAAGCTTTGCATTGCTTTTTTTGTAGCTTTCATGTTATTACCTGTTTGTACTTCAATGCATCCTTAAATAGCTTAAAATTGCTTTCTATAGCTTCCATTTTGGAGCATATCATAAGCGTTAAAAAAAACTAACCAATCAGATTCCAAGAAAAGTGCAAAGTCAAGACAGCTGTTTATGACATAGCAGCAGCTCCATAACACCTTTTGAGCAGACTTACAGGTTATATTCTGACGCCATGGCATGAATTTAATAAAAGCAAAATAAAGCTGCAGCTTTATTACAAAAGATCAGCAAATATACAGTCTAACAATTAACCAACTGCGCATGCTCTGACTCTTAATTAATATCTGATTGATCTCATTTGTCCCATTCACACAGACTAGAGACCTTCATTGAGTAAAAATTTGAAGCCCAGCCCAGCCCATGAGACTTTATGCTGAGCCCAGCCCACCAGGCCCACCATCTCATGGGCTTTGTGTAGGTCTCTAATTTCCACACTAAATGGTTCACAAGTTCACATGCTTATCAAGAAAAGAAACTGCCCCATTAACAGCTTTAATATGTTTATTTTATTGATTGGTCAGTGAGGAATATGTTATACTTTTATTAATGTGTGAAATAATATGTGGTTCAGTTCTATACATTTGTAAAGAACCCCGTGATGCCCACAAAGGCCACCAAACCTACAAAGCCCACCAGGCCCATGGGCAAATGCCAGTGCAGGCCCAGCCCAGCCCATGGGTTGGGCTTTTGCAAAAGCCCACTGGCCCATGGGCTAAAACAGACAGATCTGAAACTTGTTATCAGTCCAAATATATCTTAACTTATATTTAAACCAGGAGGGGTTTAAGCTAAATGGAGTTATGTGTTAACAGCATTGTAGGCCAATTTTCATAGTATCCCTATCCACCAGTTGGTGGCACTAAAATCATGGCGCTTCAGCATAATTCTTTTATAAACAAAAGTTAGGACGTGATTGGTAGGTTAGGACCACGGCCTAGCAAAACTACACTCTGTAATTCAAATTGAACAAAGCTATCGCAACAACCAGCAGTTACAGACTTACAGTGTTACATACACGGCTCACTTATACATATTAGGTGATATAACTGGAGTAGGTGCTATCTGATATAATTTCAAAAGGATTTCAGCATTATTCATTCATTTTCTAGTAATTTTGACTTTATGTTTTGTGGTGCAGGCAAAACATAAAGTCAAAATCACTAGAAAAAGGACTGAATAATGCTGAAATTCTTTTGAAATTCACTTCGTTCACCTATACATAAACATGGCGACCGGGAAGAGGGGGGGAGCTAGGTTATTGTTCTGACGTCATAATTATGATAGCGCCATCTAGTGTCTGTTAGGAACATTTACAGTGGCGGCCATCTTTGTTGTCAACACTTTTTAACATTAGCTGAAACAACTATATATATATAAGTGAACTGTGATTTGAACTGATGGACCAGATTCATGGAGTCCATTCACAGATGGATAAATTATGGATTTTATCTGTCAAGATTGTCAAACAACAATTGATGCTTACTAATAAATCATTGCACACAAAATAAATGAGGAGTATTCGTAGTGTGCACACGCCTGCACAATCAATAAATATTAAACTCAACAACACTACTCTACACCTTTTTTTTTAACAAAAACTGTTTGCCTGAATCCATCAGATCTCCCTATTTTCTATGCCTCCCTCCCCTCTACACTCACATGTTTTCTAATCGAAAAAGAATTTTAAAAAAATTATCCATTCATCCATTTCCTTTGAATATTTCTTATGAGAATCATAAGAATAAGTAGAAGAAAAAAAATCTTTTCTAAGATCACAAAATTAAATCGAATGTGTTAGCTTCTTTACTCTACATGAATAGATTAAAATAGGGGAAGAAAGAAAAAACCTATTCTTCCTTTTCCGGAAGAAAAAAATCTAGTAATCGACTAACTTTCATACTTCTTAGTGACTGTGTCCGGAAACTAAAGCGTATTTCATCACAGGCATTTAGAAATCGGGACGAACACAAGTTGGCTCCGCCCTTTTTATGACGAACGCAACTTCTAATTGGTTGGTTATGTTGGTTTGGTTATGTTGAAAAGGGCGGAGCATGTGACGGCAGACTTGCCGTCACATGCTCCGCCCTTTTCAACGTCGAACCACACACAACAAACCAATTAGAAGTTGCCGGTCGTCATAAAAAGGGCGGAGCCAACTTGTGTTCATCCCGATTTCTAAATGCCTGTTATTTCATCGTGTTGTAAAGAATCTAGCCTCCTAAAGAATTCCTCAAAGAAAAAGTATTTCGAAACGTGCTTCTTTCTGCCATTTTATTGTCAAATATGAGGCCATAGGAAGCCTCATCTGAAGGAAGCCATGATGCAAACAAAACTGTAGGTCGCCGCCATATTCAATTTAATCTTCTGGAGAAAAGAACACATGAGTGTTTTCTTAAGAAGGGCGGAGCTAGCCACAGTTCCCGGACACACGCTTTCTTTACAGATGTCCCGACTTGCATATTATTTCCAAACGTTTTTTTTCTTGTTTTCTTTAGCCGCTTAGAATCTAGACAGTGGATGGACACAACCACCACCACCTAAAAGGATTTCCTTCTCCTGTTGAATTGATAAACTATTTACTTGTTGTAGCTTTACTGTTTCAAGCAACAATTACTGCATGTTGGCGTCAAAATCGAACATTTATTAGCCTGTTCGAAAAGCGTTGTGTAGCTTTCACTTTTCTTTTCACTTTTTAATGCAATGAAATGCTAAATGTGAAAAGCTACAAAAAAGCAATAGGAAAAAGCCGCAGAAACGAAATATTTGGCTGTTCAACCTTTATGCTTTATCATGTTTCCAATAGAAGAATAAGGTCAAAAAACCTCATCAACAGATTCACCACTAGAGGGTTTTTGTTAATTTTAATGCACACATGTGTTTGCCACAAGAATATATGAAGACGTTTCAGTAAAAAAATCAGTAGTGATTCTACAATTGAAGATGCTTTTTAACCCCTTTAGGCCACTCTTATGTCTACATACGAGTAAACAGACCTTATCCCCTTGAGACCCCCCCCCCTCTCCTCTCCCCTCTGTCACTCACCCCACAACTCATAGTAGATACTTTTTTGGCCAAAATCTTGTTTGTTCAGTGGGTACCACCAACTTCCGGCAGACTACTCCACAATTTCCACTGAACAAGAAGAAGACGGATGACGATAAAAAGTTCTTCTTATTTGAACTTCCTTATTTTTATATTCAACTTTTTCAATCTTTTGATTGGTTGGTAGATCACAATCCCCAAAATAACCTCTTTTCAGAAGGAGCCAAATCGATTAGATCCCTGTTTTCTTCAATTTCACCACCCCTAACCTCCTCCTCCTCCGACTCTGTTCCGCCCCAAACCCCCCCTTACTTGAAAAAGGTTGAAACTTAAAACAATCCATGAGATTGCAATTTGTAACATGGCAAAACGTATAATAAAAAATATCGATTAGTTAATCATTAAGTTAATGAATCAATTATAAAACTAGTAATGCACCAAAATTGCCACCTATTTATTATGTATAACACTCATTTAAAGTAACATATTATATATGAAGGTTATTAATTTAGTTTTTAAGTCTTGTTTTCAAACTCATTTAAGTTTGATGTAATTTTGTACAAAGAAAGTTAAGATTTTTTTTTTCATCCACATTTCCTTTTTGAATTTATCGTATCGTCTCGCCGCCATTGTTAACAACAATTTGAGACTTATGCCATGTTTATAGTCGACATTTTTTACACTATGACACATCGTTACAGATTTCTCATTTAAATAGGACATATTTCTAAGTAGAAGTTAAACTAGACATACAACAATTGTCGTGTTTTCTTCCGCTGTTGTGGTCGAACCACTATGGAGTTCCGTTCATGTCAAAATGTTCCCATGGTGGCTATTTATAATTCCAATATTTATTATATCCGCAGTTCAAAGTATATATATATACTGCAAGATTTAATTATGGATATTAGCATTTCAATTGTAAATATCCATAATAACTGATTTGTGGATATCCGTAATTGAAATATGGAAAGAAAAAGATTTGGCAATTTCGCCATGAACGGCCCTCCATAGTGGCCACGATTGCAGAAGGAAAAAAACACACCTACAATAATTAAGACGCGGGTCTCCTGACCAAATCTCACGCTTCAGCGTCAGTGTTTGGGGTCCGTAGACAGAAGCGCACAGTTTATGTCTGTAGGAGACAGTGTCTGCAGACAGCGTCTCCTCATTGTGTATGGATGGCTAACTTTATCGTAAAAATGGCTACCTGAAAGTTGCGTATTATTAATAATAATAACCTTCAAGTTTATTTGATTTATGATTAAAAAAAAGGAGGTGGAAGTGAATTTTAACGTTTGGTAATAAATGCATTTTTATGACTTGAAGCACCCCCCCCCCTCCCCTGGTCTTTTAGGCTGTTTTAACATAATAAGTAATAAAAATTGTAAGAATTTCAATCTTGTTTTGAATAATACAGTAACACCATTGTGATTTGTAAAAAATGGTAATTTAAACTAATTTAAGAACAGCTGATTTTAAAATTCTAGTTATTTTGCATTTTCAAAAAAGAGACATTAATATAAGGAGAAACTGAAAATCTATTAGTAAATAATATTTTCATATTGATGTTTTTCAAAATAAACTTTTTATAGACAAAAATTAATATTTGTCTGTTTAAAAAGTTGGGTCATTTTCAAACTTAACATAAATTAAATCTTTAAAATGTAAATCAAACATGAAGTGATTGAGCGAGTCTCTACCCTTCTAGTTTCTTACTTTTAAGTTTCTCTTTTATTTTTGCTCCTTTCAAAATAGAATAACTTAAAGAGTTCAAACTGAGTTTTAAAACCACCTTTAGTTATTTTTTTCAAACCTTAAAAAACACTAAAACGAAAAGAAAAACACGAAAATGGACCATTTCTTATTTTAGACAGAAAAAAAAACTATTATAAATTCAAAAAAAAAAGAGAGAAACAGAATTGTATTAAGGCCCTACCTAAGCACAAACAAAAAAATGCTTTTTCTTTGTTCTTCTTTCTTGTTTTACATAAGAAACCGAAAGATTTACTGGTCATCATCATCATCATTGTTCTGCAACATTTCCCTTTCTCCCCTTAAAACACCCCATTTTTTAGTATTTTCTTTTAAACAACTGAAAGTCCCAATTGTCTCTCTCTCTCCCATATTACATATACTTAAAAGGAAAACTATGTATTCTACTGTATATATGTGTACACACTGTGTACATACAGAAAAAACATATACAAGAATTTGGCATTTTTTTTTTCAACAAAAAAAGCAGGACTTATAGACACATTTTATAAAATGGATG
This sequence comes from Brachycybe producta, assembly GCA_036925085.1. Taxonomy (NCBI): domain Eukaryota; kingdom Metazoa; phylum Arthropoda; class Diplopoda; order Playtdesmida; family Andrognathidae; genus Brachycybe; species Brachycybe producta. The sequence continues at coordinate 2,638,573 of JAUPFP010000027.1, read as the reverse complement.
GATTTTATATAGAAAGAGATTGGGGGGGGGGGGAGAGATAGAGACAGCTGAGCTGCTTTTTCTTCTTTTTTTACTTTTAAAACACTTTTTCTTCCTTTTCTTCACTTCTTTTCTTGAAAAGTTCAGAAAAGTAAAAGTACAAAAAAAAGTCTTCTAGAGAGGAGGAGGAGGACTCCTCAAATTCGAACCTCTAAAAACCAAACCTTCCGCCATCTTTTTATTTTGCCTACAGATTGATATTGATGAAATGTAACTAACTGCTGCTACTGTTGTTCCACCATATATAAGATAAATCATGTAAAAACAAAATAAAACTGAACTGGTGGTGATCTGAAATGGCGAAGAGGGACAACAACAACATTTGACACGGTATTGCAACTTATCCCACAAAAAGAACACAACAGGATTCTAGTTTATATGTCTGTATATATATATATATATATATATATATATATATATATATATATATATATATATATATATATATATATATATATATACATCAGTACATTTTGACATTATTACACACACACACACCCGTGTTATATATATTACAATTTACAACCACACTTAACTTACAAACAACATCTTTCTGGCTTCCATTGTAAAATCTCATATATATATATATGGTGTACCCATATTTGTACAATTTTGTCTCTTTTGGAAGCAAAGTCTAGTACAGACTGGGCGATAATTGCCGAAAACATTGTCGAAAGCAAATGTTTTCCAAAGACCTGCTGGATGCGTCTTTGTGGCTACAAAAGTCACAACATCACTTGAGATGGAAAACATGGCTCAGTATGTCACCAAAGTGACGAAGGATTTTATTGTAAACGATTAATGAAAATGGTGAAATTAATTTTTCTTGATAATTTATTATTTCAATCATGTTAAGTGAATTCGGTTTGGACGAACAACATCACTGGTGGCCACATGTTTCTTAAGATACAAGTCGCTGTGTCTCCAACAAATATGTTGTCAAGTCGCGCTGGATTACGTGTGATTATCGGCCAGTCTGTAACTAGGTTTATCAATGAACAGCAGAATGCCTACAAACACACCCTGTATTAGTACAATAGCCATACAATGGCCATTTTTTTCTCAAATAAATCGAAAAAGGTCTTTCTAAGGCCTCTTTTCAAACGTTACCACCTACTGCGCATGTGCAAAATGCAGTCATTTTGTTTAGTCTTAAAGAGCGGCGTCCTTACCTTAAACTACATTAACCTCATAGTCTGAACCAACGTTTGATTATATCCAATATATTTAGCGTTGTTTTAAAGTGTAAACAGCGCCCCCTCGAACTCTTTGATTAATTCTGTCTTTCAGGAGTAAAAAAAAAGTGGAATTTAAAAAGTGTTCTTCTTAGAAACTAGAAAGTGAACACCAAGCTTTTCATGTGAGCTTGAAAATAACACAACTTAAAATTAAAAAATATAGTTAGTTTACTTAAAAGCATACTATATTTTGTTAATTCTACTCTATAAAAAGTTTATTTTGAAAGATACCAACATAATACTATTACGTGATTTCTAGGTTCTAGAAAGTTTGCAAACAAAATTTCCCAGTGTGTACTTAACTTAATAATGAATGGGAGTTGAAAAATGAGCCGGTTATAATAACCACCTTAAACCACCAACGCCGCCGCGCCAACAGATTTTTTTAAATATTTGATTCCTGTGTCTATTAAGGATTAATAACAAAAATATAAAGTCAGGCAATCAGGTGTTCTAATCTGAACTAGAAAGTTAGAAAGGGAGGAGGCCTCAATATATATCTATATTTCTGCTGTAGAAGACAATTTTCTCTCCTCTTTTAGGTTTTATTTTTCGACAAAAAAAAAAATTCCATCAAATTTAAAGTTTGGCGCCGAGGCGTTAAGAAAAAATTATTGCACTGGAAACATTGGGTCCAAAAATAATGATATCACAAAATTAGTTGAAGCGGAAGAGAAAAGATAATACAGTAAAGGAACTTAAATAAGTCATACTGAAGGAGACTCTTTCTAGAACCTCTCCTCACACAATTGTCTGTGACAACTCTTTTCTCTCTCTCTTATTTTCTTTCGTCCTTTTTTTAGTTACTCCATTATTATTATTTTGGGCAAAAATAAGATGAAAAATTGGTCAAATTCCTGAGTCCTATCTTCCCTTGTATCCCTGTGTGTTTTCCCTTACTGAATGAAATTGGGGTACGTTTGAGCTTTTTATCAAAATCCGAAATGAGGACTTTTTAAGCATTGTTTCCACTCAAGACTACAGGCAATTTGAAAACGACGGGATGAACAGAAGTTGGCCCCGCCCTTTTTATGACGAACGACAACTTCTAATTGGTTTGTTGTGTGGTTCGACGTTGGCATGACGACGTCAAGACTACACAACCAACCAATTAGAAGTTGCGTTCGTCATAAAAAGGGCGGCGCCAACTTATGTTCATCCCGGTTTCTAATTGCCTGTCTCAAGACTTACGTGTCTTAGTGGAAACGTACCCTAAGAAGAACGTGGTATAAAAGCAACAGATTGTGAAACCTCCCCCCCCCCCCCCTCTTATCACAGATCTTCATTTTCATTCCTTAATTTTCGTTAGGGAAGAATCACACATGCTGAAAAACTAGCAGAAATTAGAAGTAAAATTTCAGAATATTTTTTAACAAATAAAAGTGAAATTCAGTAGGATTTTATTTAGCGTTTGTAATTCTTCCCTTATTCATTTATATTATTTCAACAATAGAAAACGCAGGTTTGTGTTCGTTTGTTGGAAAGTATTTTGATCAAATAGGGAACCACCAACACCACGGGACCAGTGAACTTTTTTTTTATAATTTTGAGAGAGGCAATTAGAAATCGGAACATACAGAAGTTGTCTCTGCCCTTTTTATGACGACCGGCAACTTCTAATTGGTTTGTTGTGTGGTTCGACGTTGAAAAGGGCTGAGCATGTGACGTCAGGCTACATAACCAACCAACTTCTGTATGTCCCGATTTCTAATTGCCTGTATTTTCAGAAACAAACATGTCTTTTGTAGGGGGGGGGGGGGGACTCAAGAGTTTGGCGGACATTTTGAAAAAGTCCACCGGTTTTTTTTGTGTGTAGAACTTCATGAGGTTGGAAAAGGGCCTTATGGGATTGGTTCACTTTAAAAGTGTGGTCTGATCTTCGTTTGTATAAAATATGGCTGAATATATTTCTTTTGTTCACAATAGATAACAAAAAAAAACCTTCGTCGAATTTTCAATGGTGGATGAACACGTTACAACAAATGAAGTGAACCAAATGAACAGAGAAACAAAAAAAAAATCATCTCCAAAATGGGGGAGGGGGGCGCCCCTTGCCACCACCCTCTTCCATATTATTCAGTGTTATATTTACATGTGATGCATATTTGAGAGCAAAACAGGAAAAATCTCTCTCTCTCTCTCTCTTCGAATACATTATTTCTATGGAAGTGGAATCGTAATGTGAAATTCAGTGTAAACAACGTTCTTTTTTCCTCCATCTTTATTGAAATTTATAATAATAATGCTCCATAGACATTGATACGCATCTGCATTGACACGTGATTTATAGGACAGAGATTCCAAACTATTGATTATTCGGAAGCAAAATAGAATTTAGAAACTAGAATTGCAGCTTCATTTACAGTTTCATAGTGATGGAGCTACGTTTCTAGTATTTAACACTTTAAAATCACATTACGAGTTAAATTATGCATTTTTCAATCAATGAAGACTGTTTAGAGGCTAGAATTGAAGAACCTTTTACTGCAAAACAACACTAGAAAAAAGCAATACGACTTGTCCTATGAAAGTAAATTGTCATATTTTACTAATAACTTTGTAACAACCTCATAAACCTTGTTTCAAAACATTTTCATATAAAATATATTGTCACATATGTATTATACCTTTATGACTGGCATACAGCACACTATAATAGTCATAAAATGATAAATTATAAAAAGCATAAGTTATTTTTTATGATTTCCCTCCCCCCCCCCCGTAATGAAGAGGCCATTGGCTCTTCTCTGAACCAATTTTAAATTGTAAGAATTCTAGCCTCTAAACAGTCTCATTGATTGAAAAAAAAACCCTCTGCAGAATTCTTTTGACCTTGTTATGTAAAACTGAATCATAAATTAACACCGTGTGGCGGCCATTTTTAGATCTTCTTCCCTTTTTATCGAATGAGAAGTTATTGTCTTTGTTAATCAATAAGTTCTCTCATAAATTCAATGATAAAAGTCTAATATAATAATGGATGGATCAGTCGTAATTGAATATTAAATTCAATTTAAAAAAAGGAGGAGGAATGATTTCACTTACAAATACTACTACTACTATCATACAATAACAATAACTTTTACAATTTTGTGTGTCTTATGATCCATCTGCTCAAACGTAATAATATATAACATCATTTGCATAATAATTTCTTATTATTCACGATCGATTAAAGAGAAAAGAAACAGCTTCAAGGCACGCACACACACACAGAAAAAAAAACTCCTCCAACCGACCCCCATTTTTTTTAGTTCCCTGTCATTGTCACACTGTGTTTACTAACTACACACTTACATTGTAGTCCTATACAATCGTATTCATAAAAAAGGGTTTTGTTCTCTTTGAAGGAAAAAAAACAACAACAACAGGGAAATCAGTAAAAACACTTCTATTGTTTTACAACATTATTCATATTTTTATTATGCAGAAGAAGTATTCCTGGTTCCTTGTGTTGCTGAAAACCTCCCTGTATAGTTGCTAACACTGTTAAGTTAAAGCTTGTGACGTCATATGCATCATTTCGTCTTAATTCCATCATCTCTTATCAAGACACAAAATGACACACTTAAAATTGTGTTGTCACTGGTCAGCTCCTTTTGACGTCACAAGCTTCTCAAATTAAAGTGGGGCAACTATACAGGCAGTTAGAAATCGGTCAGAACTTCAGCTGGTTCCGCCCTTGTTATACCAACCGGCAACTTCTAATTGGCTGGTTATAATGTAGTTTGACGTCACATGCTCCGCCCTTTTCAACGTCAGACTACATAACCAGCCAATTAGAAGTTGCTGGTCGTCATAACAAGGGCGGAGCCAACTGAAGTTCTCCCCTATTTCTAACTGCATGTGGCAACTATTATATGTGCATTTATAGTAAATATATTTAGTGATATCTACACCTAAATTTGTGTAATCAAATTGTATGCAAACTATAAACGAGACATAACTAACTTTCCTTGAAAAGTGTGTTTACAGTGTCCACACATAAGTATGTGTGTATTCAGAGGAGGAGGAGGAGGAGGAGGTTATTATGCATTTATTAAATAGAACTGATATCATACCCAAGGGGGGTAGGGGGAGGTTGAGGATTTAAGGGAGTGTGGGAGGAAATACACAAGTGTCACTTTAACACCTGTCAACAACCTGAATAAACACCTTTTCACCCACGTCAAACACGTGTTAACAAACACTTTTATATAACTTTTTCTTCATAAGAAAAGCGTAGAAGATAGAAAAACCTAAAATCTAAAAGAAGTAATGGATTTGTTTGCATAATTAGATGCTCATTATCATTATTCATCATGTATTACACCTGTGTACTTCACAATAATTTGTGTATATTTTTGTTGTTTGACCTTGAATTGAGATTTACATAAGAACCAGTAACGAACGTGATTGTTGTGGACTTCCAAATGGACCCCCTTAGTGTGATAAAAAAAAAATAAGTATAATCTCAAAAACGGGGTGTGTTCTCTAAATGCAAGGCTACATATTATAGAAAATGTATTGTGTGTTATGTACACACATAACACGATTCGATCGAAAAATCGATATTCACTCGACAAAGTGAAATGGGCAATATTAACTTCCCCCCCCCCCCCCAATTTCTTTTGTCTCCCCTCCGTTCATACACTCCATATATGTGGCGGCGTCCATTTGGTGTAATTGTCCATTACACGAAATGAACATAAATTGCTCTGATGCAATACACGAAATGGACGTACATTTCGTGTAATGAACAAAATACACCAAATGCATGGCGACGTAATACACTACTAACATGGAGAGAGAAAAAATGATGGATTGAAACCACCTTCATTGAAAAAACTTCACTGCATTTGTGGCTATTCTTATACCAGGGAGGAGAGGAAATGAGGGTCATCGATTGGAGGAGGAGGAGGGGCTTACAACTGAGGCTAATAAATATAGGAAAAGGGTTTATACTATTATTGTACATTCTGTTAATCATCGATTCAACAACACTAATGGTCACATAGGTATAACGTGACGTCACACACAACCTGAATAAATCGATGAATAAAAGAGAATGTCACGTAAAGTTAGGACAACCTGTCTTCAAAATGGCTCTTGGGAGTCTTATTAAGAATTGTAATATAACAGTTAATTGTACAATATAACCTCATAAAGTCATAACCTTCTAACAGTTACAAAATATTATGACAATTATTGTCATATGACTTCCATCGACTCATGTACAACCTAAAATGACAAGTCAAAAAATAATAGCGCACAAAGAGTAACATCATAAAGTATGACTGTCACAACTTTATCACTTTTTTTATAATAAAGCTCATTTTTAAAGCTCTTTTCTTGTCAATGTGCAAAATCAGTGTCATTGTAGATAACCACTAGTCACTGTGCTATTATTTTGCATATTGCCTAAAACACAAATAGTAATTGTGTAAAATGACTGGGTATCCATTTGTTATTAGAATAAAAGTCAAAAACTTTCAACTAATTACTGAGAAGAAGAAAAAAAAAAAGGTTTATATGTAATAGAATTTCGAAAAGTTCTTAAAACTAAAAGAAGTTCATTTACACCGAAGAAGTTCAATCAGTTAATTTGTAATATTTTTTTTCAGTATTTTCCTAATTAGTAATTAAATACTTAAAAGAGTGCCTTTGTAGTGAAACGGTTAAAGCCGTCAGTTCTCTCTCTCTCTATCCTTGAAAAGGGAGTGGGGAAAAATGCCCCGCTTTAGTTCTGACAAAAAAGAGTAGAGGGGTTCAAACCCAAACTCACAATTTCACAAATTTTTTCTTCTCGTTCCATTATTTTACAGTAAATCATAAGAGGAGATTTGATCGATTCATAATCAGGAAGTTCATCATTAGGAGGACGAATATACAAAAAGAAATAAGGCCATCGCCATTTTCTTTTATAAAAATACACGTTTCTATTTGACCTTTAAACTCGCATCCTATTTAAAGTGCCAAGGTCCAAAGGCACATTAATTATTGGTGTTTTTTCTTCTAAAGTCTTTCACGTATTTGACCCCTCTCTTCATAGTTTGGACTTGTTTTTTTTACACTTGTGGTCATCATCATCATAAAACATAAAAATATGTTTATTAAAATTGACCTTTCTTCATTTTCTCTATCCCTCAAGCAACTCACGGACGGACACAACACATTTAGTAGGCATTCTCGAACGTAAAAAAATGCACATTTCTGTCCTAATTGCAAAAATACAAAATTAGGTTCTGAATTTCTAAAATGTGTAATTTTATCCCCAAAAAAAAAATCGCCAATGGCTACAACTTCCCTAGATATTAACCTTTATTTGAATCTCCCTCCCTCCCCCCTGTTATAAATGATAGGGTGAGAAACCACGTGATTTGTGACGTCGCCATTCCCTTTACCTTCTCTCCCTCCCTCCCGTGTATTGTAATTGAAAACAAGCAAACAATTGACATTCCACACTTTGTTCAGTGTACCAACCAGGTAAAGATAGATGTAAGTAACTGTAACTAAAAGTAGGCCATCGTTATCATCATCATCATCACAAAGAGTGAAAGTGGATGGACTTGTTCTGGTTTTTATGAAGTGAATTTTAAAACTAGTTTTGTTGAAAAAAAAAAAAATTAACTTTCTCGTTGGTTTTCATTTGTAATTTAAATATCGATTCAGATCAGAAATTGGAAAAGAGAAGAAAAAAGGCGAATTAATTAGTAACTTAATGAAAGTGGAGGAGGAGGAGAATCAATCAGCAGGTGGGGTTTCTCATTGAAAAGAATACACAAAAAACCCCAAATATATTTAAGTATGTTTGTGTGTATTTTGTCTTTGTTTGTCATTTTACGTGTGAAAATATAAAACAAAAGAACAATTCATATTCTATTTAAATATATAAAAAACAAATGGAGAAAAAGAATTTTTATAAAGGAGGGGGGGGGGAGGGGAGGAAGAATTCAAACACATTTTTCGTTATGACTCAACTCAAAGCGTAAAAAAAAATTCTTTTTTTACATTTACCAGGCAATGTGCAAAATATCACTGCATATATAGCAAAATCTGCAACTTTCTCAATATTTTTAAGCCTGGTTCACACGCACACTACAATAATGTAACCAAACTAACAAAAGTCACTACTGCGCATGTGCATGAGCACCTACATTCCGTACATGCGCAGCAAAGCGAGCTACTTGGTATGCTTTATCACAGCATATCTATCACATTATAATCTGCAGACAGCTTCAGAATTTCTTTGGCTCCGCCCATTTTATGAGCGTCATGAATTTCTAACTGGTTTGTTATTTGGTCTGATGTCACATGCCACGCCCTTATCAGTTTCTAACTGGTTTGTTATTTGATCTGACGCTCATATAAAAGGGGCGAAGAGGCAAACGAAAAGCTAGTGATGGCCACACTTGCCGGTATTATTAGCCATATAAAAATGCATTTTTCAGTCAATGAACCTGGTTAGAGGTTAGAGTTCTTGCCTTTGAATTCTATAGCCTCTAATCAGTTTCTTTGAAAATGCAGTTTCAGTTTCTTACTAATTTAAGTCCAGTAATTATACAGAATAACTGACTTTTTAAATCTGACGTTAAAAAAGTATAGAAAACACACACTGCCCAACACCACTAAAAACCACACCATTATTATTATTATTATTATTATTATTACGAGACGATGTTCATTATCATTTCACATTTTATAAAAAGTGTATTTTCAGATATTATGCTGCTGACGTCACAACTTTTTTCGCATGTGCACGACGGGAAAAAACGAAACAAAAGTTAAGCAAAAAAAGAAGGGGGTGGTGGTGGTGGATTGGTGGAAGGGTTTCAAAGAATCAAACACAACATTAATTATAAAGTGATCGTCAAAAAGGGGGGGGGTTACAGTGTACATATATGGTGAAAGGGGGGGGGGGGGGGAAGAAGGAAGTGAAACACATGACTAAATGTGTGCCATTCTTTCTATAATAAGTGTTATTTTTTAAAATATAAAATTATATAATATAAATATTGGAAACAAAAACACAAAACAAGAAATAAGATTTTGGGGGGGGGGGACACCGAGAGAAATAAACTTCCCCATTTTAAAATATTTTATATAATATATTCCTCTTTTGTATATTATAAAATATACAAAAGTGGAATATTCCATTATTAATATTTTGCTCATAAGGAGGAGGGGAGGGAGATTAGATTGAAAGAGGTGGATGGGTGACTTTATGCTAAATTTAGCCTTGAAAATGCCTTTTTAAAAGTACATTTTAAAAAAAAACAGCTTAAAATGTGTTTGTCCTTGACTTTGTAAAAAAAAAGTTAATTTTTCACTTCCCCATTTAATAGTGAAATATTTTTCTTTAAAAAAAATTTAAATTTCGTGTTTTTAATATTAATCTCCTATTAGATATTTATTATTCTAACTCCGCCCACTTTCAATTTATCCCTTTGATCCAACCCCCATGGGCCACTCAATTTATAAATATTAATCAAAACAAAAACATCGATTAAAAAACGTCATTTGAAATCAATTAAAATTATTCAAAGCCGAAAAAAAAACCCTTATTAATTACTGTAAAAAGATTAATACTTTTCTTCAATCAAAGAAGCTGGTTTGAGGCTAGACTACAACAAGAATAGAAATTATACAACTGAATTAGTTTATACTTCAAGAGGACTGTTAAAATGCGGTCTTAAAAGTTAACAAAACGTGGGTTGAAAAAATAAGGGGTGGTGGTGTCACTCATCATAATGATCATTAACGGAAGATGAATATTGAATCTTATATACATATCATTGTAATCATACAAGGGGGCCCCCCGATAACTTAAAGCTGGGGCCGGGGGCCCCCTCCCTCTATCTCTTAAGTCCCTGTCGCTCTACCATTAAAATAGGTCTTCTTAAAACGATTTAATGTATTTTGAATCATAACATTAATTGGAAATTCATTCAATTAGCAGTTTACTTTTAGCCTCTATGCAAAAGAGTGACTTTCGCGCCTTCTTCAGCACAACCGAAATAACACAACCTTAGCTTAGAGGCTAGAAGGGCTTTCCCCCCCCCCCCCCCCCCCCCTCTATAATAGAAATAAAACTTGGATGAAAACGACCACAGTTTTTAAATAATTCGTTAAATCCATTTTTACTGATATAAATTACGTTTTTAATGGGGGAGAGAGAGACAAGGAACATAAAGGAAGAAAGGAGGAGGAGAATGAGGGTTCGAGGGGGGAGAAAAAAAAACACAAAATGACGGAATTGGACGAAAAGAATATCGGTGAATTTTGACGGATTTTCATTTTAACAAATTTCGTTTTTTTTTATGAAGAGAAATAAAATAAAAGGTGAAAAAAACACGTGAAAATAACGATTGAAATATAACTTAAAAAAGAAAACACAGAAAACAAACAACAAAGTAATTTAAAGAGAAGTACAAACACAGACACACAAATGAGATAAAAAAGCCAATAATTTTTAACGAACGAACGGGTAAAAAGAGAGGAGAGAAGAAAAAAAAAAACCCCAGAAAGAAAGACACAGAAAAATAATAAAAAAAAAAACCCGCCCCTCTTTTTTTCTTCTTCTCATTTTAAAACAACGACGACGATGAGAAAAAAAAAACAACGACAAGAAAAACAACCAAAGTGCACGGAAAATAGAGCAGGACATACCTTGGTTTGATGAAGGAAGGGCTGGATAATGGGTATTTGGCGGGAACCGGGATGGTTGGTCTCAGGGAGCTTTGTCAGGGCAAGATGCGGGGAATAAAAACACACACGGGAAGAAAAAAATATATTAAATATATCGGAACGTGCACAGCAGAAAATGAAGCCTGTTCTTCTTTCTCTCCCTTCTTCGTCGTCGTCTTCTTTCTTCATAGATTAACATAATCACGCGCAAGGATATTTAAAAAAAAAAATATGAAACACTTTCCATCTTTTCTAGAGACGCGCTGTTACGTCATAAAATATAGTATTAATTTGATGCTTTGTTTGTAACATATTTATTGAATTGAAATTCATTTTTCATGATTGATTTTATTATAAGTTTATATGCATATTAGATTTTATTAAAGTAAATGTTGCAAATATATGAGAACTATATTGTATAATAGTATTTATACATAGTTTTTAGGTGTGATTTGGTCGAATAATGACGACGCGAATCTTTTCAGACGCGTCCGGTTTTTCGCTCGGAGTGAACGGAGTGCTCTCATTGCTCTGAGAGTGTTAAGATCTTCATTCAAACAGATGTTATTCTGCTTGAAAAGATCTTACGGAGTTAAGGCGTTAAAATCCAAGTGTGATTTAAGCACTAAATGTACATTGAATTCAAAGCGAATCTGAATAAACCATTTTGTCTTGAGTGTCTTTTCGTATACGATAAGCTTTTTAATTGTAAACAAGAACGAAAAAATGGCGCAACGTTTCAGTAGTGATCTATTGAGTGATGCTGACGAAGAGAAAAACAGTATAAAAAATGAATTTCAACGTTACGATCGTACGAGTGACCAGTTAAACACCTTGAGACGGGACGAGTTCAATCGATTGAAAGGTAAATGACCCCATCCTCTGAAAAAAGGCTAAAAGCCCCAAATTGCAAGTAATAAAAAAAGACGTGGTGGGTTCAAAGGTCAATGGGGTTAAAGGGGTCTTCAGGGGTTAATTAGAGAGATGTGACTAATAGCGGTGCTTGTGAAACGTAGGCGTTGCATATTTGGACCATGCAGGGACCACTTTGTACGGTGAGACCCAGTTAAAACGGACCTTTGATGACCTCAGAGACAATCTCTACGGAAATCCTCATAGTAGGAATTCAAGCGGGAAACTGAGCACCGATCTCGTTGATTACGTCAGAGCGAGGTTAGTCTCAACTTCTCTATTATTAAATATATATTTATTACTCCGTTTTCTTGTTGCTATACAGTTTTCAGTTTTTATGGCACTTTTTTCAGCAGGTCAAAATGAACATCTCGTATTTTGACCTTATGGAAATTAGGGCAGTTAGAATGAATGTCATTTAAATAAGAACAATTCAAGGAGGAAACTTTGGGCACTTGAAACCTCTGTACAGAAATTCAACATAGAAAACCTCCATTTAAGGTTCAATTTAGTAAAATGAGAGTTTGGAGCCCTGTTTTGAGGGTTCAAGGATCGGATTTAAGTGTTTTGGGTTTAAAAAACGATTCTAGGAACTAGACATGAACTGGGCACCTCTTCTTGTCCTGGTGTAAAACCAGGATAAGTGGGACTGATACTGATATGGGACATATAAGATGATGTGATGAGAACTACTAAAAGGGCAACAGTGGGGTTCTCTAGAGGGCGAGAGTCCCCTCAGACAGCCCCTTTGAGGGCCATGATTTTTTGTTTCTCTTTAAGCTCCTTTTATTGGAGGAATTCTACAGGGCTGTCACTTGGCATCCTATTGAAAGTGGGATGGTGTTTGTTGAGTAGAACTTAATTAAAATATTCCGACTCAACAAAAAGTTTTCTTAAGTTTTGTTTTTTTGAAAGTGTAATTATATAAATCATAGAAATGCAATACTTGAACAAAGTCCAACTTTTAAAAATGGATTTCTGACGTCCGTCTTGTGTGAAATACAAAGGTTGAAAGCACAAGCACACAGACAAACTGAGAAATAGGCTGCGTCCGGAAACTAAAGAAAATGTTATTACTAGAAACGTAGCGTCTGGAAACAATATGTGGGAGAACGGCTTTAAAGAAGATGTGTTTTGGGAACTACACTAGCTCCACCTATCCTTCTCAAGAAAAGCAAACATCATGCTTGCTTTTTTGAGAAAATATAACATTGCATATGGCGACGTTCAATGTGAAGGTCAGAAAGCCTAATTATATGAGGCTTTCTTTAGAAGAAAATATCAAAGTCAAGCACATCCGGAATTAGTAGTATGGTTCCATTATCATCGAAGAGGATAAAATATGGAGGATAGAGAATAAATTCGTGTAGTATCTTTTCTAGCATTTTGGCTCCTGTTCTTGTATTTCCGGTTCTATATTCATAATATAGGCATCCGGTTCTTCTCCATTCGTCTTAAGTTATACTAGAGAAGGCACTCTCAAATGGAGAAGGTTGTAACTCCGACAGCATAAAACATGTTCTGCACGTGCGCAGTACATCCGGTATCGTCTATTCGGAGGCAGATAGGACATTCTGAAAACTAGCACATAAATGGCGGTTCCACTAGCAACTATTTCGACAATTATCCTCATATTCTCGTAAATCGATGATAATGGAACCACAGTGTAGGAAATTGAGCTAGAGGTGGGAGCCGCCGCTGATAAATTTTGGCCGTACTACGTCGTTACCGTTTGGCTCGGCAGAGACCCTGCGCCTCAAATGAAAACACATGGGTTAGAGATACAGGCAATTAGAACACGGGATAAACAGACGTTAGCTCCGCCCTTTTCAACTTCGAACCACACAACAAACCAATTTGAAGTTACTGTTCGTCATAAAAAGGGCGGAGCCAACGTCTGTTTATCCCGTTTTCTAATTGCCGGTGTTAGAGATGGGCGCTACAGTTCATATAATCGATACAACAATATCGATATAAGCTTAATACCATACAATACGATAGATCTAATTTTTAAAACACTACTTTTCATCGTTGCGTTGATATTCGAACGGCGCGGGATCCATGCAGCCGCCGCCGATAATTTCATTTTGCTGGCGGCTTCCACCTTTAGGTGAAGCAGTCATCCTCTGCATTTCAGTTCTGCCCAGCACTAAAATTTCGTTTGCCCCGCTCCTTTTATGAGCGTCATCAATTTCTAATTGTTTTCGTTACTTGGTTTGTTGTCATAAAAGTGGCGGGGCAGACGAAATTTTATTGCTGGGCGTTCTGATCAGCAAAAAAATAAAAGGCAGTTCTTGCCTGTGTCATCCTCCTGGGTTTTTTCACAGGCATTTAAAAATCGGGACGAACACAAGTTGGCTCCGCCCTTTTTATGACGACTGGCAACTTCTAACTGGTTTGTTGTGTGGTTCGATGTTGAAAAGGGCGGAGCATGTGACGTCAGACTACATAACCAACCAATTAGAAGTTGCGTTCGTCATAAAAAGGGCGGAGCCAACTTATGTTCGTCCCGATTTCTAAATGCCTGTGGGTTTTTTTTTTAGTATAAGTTTTTACTTTAGTTTCCGGACAAGGCCATTTCGTTTTATGGATTATTTTGTATATAGACACACGTGTGTTCTGTTTAAAGTTACCTCCAACCACTTGAAAAAGGAGGATTATTCGAATTTAGATGCAAATTTTGATGAGTCTTTATTAATATCATGTAAGAGAGAGAGAGAGAGAGATCCTAGTCTACTAATTCTCGTGGACTTCTGTCACAAGGACTCTCAAAAATGGGGTCTACCGCACCAGAAGTAGAAGAAGAAGAAGAAGAAATAAGTAAAATGCAAGCAGAAAAAAAAATAATAAGATGAAGTGTGGGTTTCATAAATTCATACCTAATAAACTAAGTGACGCCGCCATTCAAAGCTTCAAATAAGTTCTGTTTTATGAGTCATTTAACGACTTCTATCCACTTGAAACATGTTGTAAACACGTACGGAATTAGGTAGAAGTCAAGAAAAGAAGAAAATAAAACTAGAGAAAATTCTTCTTTCTTTCTTTCTTTCTCCAATATCTTAGTAGAAGTTATGAATTTTTCACACGCGTTTTGGGCATTTTGTTCTTTTGGAACTATTTCTAGCGAAAGTTTAAGATTGGAAATGGAGAAATTTGTGTTTAAAGTGTGCTCAAGCTTTTTTTTTTTTAGAAAAGGGAATTTTTTCTTGAAAATAAGATTAGATACTAGAAAGTGAATGATTACCATAATGATTTTTATAACAGAAAAAAAAGAGACGAAATTGTCCGTAACTAAAAAGGAGAAAAAGGAAACGTCTTTCCTTTTAACGGCTAATTTAAAAAAGTTTATTTTTAAAGATATCATCAACATGAAAATATCATTATTGCATTAATGGAGTGTCACTTTTTTAAACTTTTTAGAACAAACTTCTTTTAAAAGAGATGTCTTATAAAAAAATGCTAATTTCGACACCTAAGGAATGGCAAAAAGTCACTGATAAATCGAACTCACATTCTTCTGGTTTATTAAGTACAAAAATGAAGAGAAACTTTGAAAGTTTTTAAGAAACTAGAAGGGTAGTAGCTCAATCACTTAAATAAGAGTATTTTCATGTTTTGATATCTTTTAAAATAAACTTTTTATGTTTTAAAATAATCTAACTTTTTTTTTAACATTTTTGTCTATAAAAAAAGTTTATTTTGAAAGATATCAAAACATGAAAATACTCTTATTTAAGTGATTGAGCTACTACCCTTCTAGTTTCTTAAACACTTTCAAAGTTTTTCTTCAATTTGGACCTGAAATCTAGAATGATCTCGAGTTCAATAGGAACAGTTTACATTCCAAAACCACCTTAAGATGCGCAACTACTTAACCAGAACATAAGACACACATATATAACCAGAGCATTATAATTCTGAATTTAAGGTGCTTTTTTTTCCTGCTCTTTTGGTCGAACCTCTATATAGATGGGGCTGCTCATGTTACCGCGAGATCCATCCTTCCAACATTTATATCCGTAGTTCAAACATTAGATATGCACGAATTAATTATGGATATTCGCTATTAAATTGTAGATTAGTTATAATTACAATTAGTACACTGCTAGCAGCCAAATAGGCCTATTTCAGAGTTACATAAAAGTCCAGATGCAGCAGCATTAAGCATTGTCAAGCACATGCACATGCGCATATATAAAAAACAAAATGATTATACAATTGTGAATCCCACAAAACAAAATTATCCCCATTCACCACTTCTTCCTCAGGAAGAGAGTTCCATTGTCTTATAACTCTAAGGGGGGAAAAAAGACCAATAATATAAATCTGTCCTAGCAAAAATCTCCCTAATTTTCTTAAGAGTGGTCAGCCCTCCCCATGTATAGTGCTTTATGAATATCCCTGGACTGTGGTTTAGGACAATCACCACATGTAATTTTTCCAAACAATTTCAAACTTAACTCAGCCCTGCAATGTGCCAAACTATGCGATTGTAGCACTGATAGCATCTCAGTGACACTATCTGTAAATTTGTGATATCCATGTAGATATCCATAACTGAATTGTAGATATCGGTAATTGAATTAGGAATAGACAAAATTAAGCAATTTCGCCTTCCGTATTGGTCACGAATGGTTCGATCACAAGTGCAGTAAATGATTGTAGGCTTGATGAAACATGTTTATGGTTTTCTCAGGTGATGAAAATCAATTTTGTATGAAAAAAGGGGTAAAAGCATGATGAAAAGGGAAGAAAAGTAGGAAACCATGTTGAGTAATTTAATATCATCGTGACTCCCCGGGATTCAGTTTTTTCCTCACAGGTACTCTTCTTATTTGTACGTATGAATAACAATAGTTATGATATCATTATGATTGATTTCATTGTCTGTTTCAAAGAAGATATATTATAGATTACCACTTGAAGAAATCCGTATATATTATTATAAAAGTATCACAAGAAATGAATGACACTCACAAAAAAAAAGGCGAAATGAGAGAATTGGAAACTGTAGCGAGTTTCGTCTTCTTCTTTTTTAATTCATATATTCAAAGATTCATCCATCTTCACAAACTCCCACCCCCCACACACACTTCATCATCATCACATACACACACACATAGAAAATAGTAATAATAGGCAGAAAATTTGTTTATTATATGGATTTTGAGAAGGGGGAGAGGGAGGATGGGTTACAAATGTTTAGAAAAGGAGCAAATGTGGCTGCGCTTCGTTTGGCAAAAATGGTCGAATAATCTGTGCTTTTTTGAAGCCCATGTTTTATTCATATCAGCAATTTTTTAATGGTATATCGTATATACCATTGTGTCATGCATATATATATATATATATATATATATATATATATATATATATACACACGGATATATAAATGCTTCATAATATTGTAGGTCTACACACATTGATAACGACGACACACAGATTTATGTTGTTCAATAGAGTAAACAACTGGTTTGATCCATCTATACATACAAACATCCATCCATCCATTCAGTGAGGAGAGGCCTCAGGAGAGTTTTAACTTTTTTTTTTGTTGGTAGGAAGTTTTATCCTCTTAACCAGATTATATGTGGAACCATTTCTACACACATTATAAATAGAAGAACATTATTAAAAGAAAAAGGTATTAGACAGATTATGTGTTCGATACCAATTAGCCTTGACACAGCACTTTTAGATGCAGTTCTGCGTCATAACTGCATAAATATTTTAAAAAAAAACGGACTATCTGATGATGATGATGATGATGATGGTTGGGTAATAATGTCTTTTTCAAACAAGAGCAACAACAACGTATTGGACATCGTCGAAATAACGACCACCCCCCCATTTAAAGTTTTTTTCTTTATACTTCAAGTAACATGTTTACTTACCCCGATATACAGAGAGAGAGAGAGAGATAAATAGAAAATAGTGGATTTAGTTTGAAAACGAACAACTCTGGTCATAAATGTGTTATCTGTTTTACATAGTGTAGTAAAAATAGGAGATGATCATCGTGACCAGATGCCCCCCTTCCTTGAGCCATTCATCTGTGTACTTGCGGTGATGGTGGTGGTGGCGGCGTAGGACTCGTTATTCTCTCTCTCTCTCTCTCTCTCTCTAACTAAACCCCTTACATGTATATGTAATAGTGAGAGAGATAGATACATATAAAGAATGAATGAGGCAAGAGAGAGAGAGAGAGAGAGAGAGAGAGAGGATCTAATAAAAGTTGTTCGTCGATCATGTGACCAAGGAGAAGGAGGAAGCACCATCGATGGATAGAGGACTCTTTTTTACTTATATTTTCACTCGAGAGAATACAAATATATTTTGCCGTATTCCATAGTAAATATGACATGGTGGACTCATTGAGATGTAAGATATTTGTTTGCATCAATACCAAAACCCAACGTCATAATGCAATTTTTTTGTTATAATATTATATGTATGGAGTGCATGAGGGTAATATACCCTCATACATTCCATACATATAATATTATAACGAAAAAATATATATATAATATATTATATAGCGTGGGATTTAGGACATCTTTTCTCTTTCGCTTTGTGTGTCTTTCTTTCTGTTATGGCCTCAATTTTAAAACACACAAACAAACAGAACTAAATCACAAGTGCCTTAAGATATTTTTCCTATTTCTGTATTATAACGATAACGAACAAAAACATTTTTTGTTGTTATTGTTATTGTACTGGAGGGGAGGGGGGGGGGGAAAGGGGAGGTAAAATTTGTTGTTATTACTAAGGGGGGGTGGGGGGGGGGTCGTAGTGTTAATGACTGCAAAGTGAAAGCTAGTGCTAAACTCATCAACCATATCAATTAAATTATTAATTGATAATCTTTTTCTCATTAAAATCAAGATGAGTTACGATTTAATAATAAAAAAAATTGGCAACACAATAAAAATCAAATTTTAATTTTAAAAATTTGTTTTTCAGAATTTTTCTTAGTTTTTTTATTATTTATTTTAAAAAAAGTGAATTTTTTTTTTATGAAATGAATTTATTATTATTATTATTATGTGTTTAACAGGTGTATAGACAGATTGAACACTTTGTCATTAAAGAAATATAAGCTAATAAAATGGTAATTTTATGAAATTTAAAAAATCTGAATTTGATTTAAAAAAATCGACGATATTGTTGATTTTTTTAAAAGAAATTAGCGATTTTTAATCCACCCTGTAAAGTTTCATGTAAACGTTGGTAAGTTTAGCATTAATTTCAACGTAGCAATTATTAAGAAAATACAAAAAAAAAAACTAGAATCATAGAAAATTAAGAGTTCTGTTTTTTTTTGTTCAATAACAGAGGGTTCAATTCTTCCACCCCCTTAATTTTCCGTAGGTTGGCAATCACTGCTTACAAATTTTGAGTTTTTTTTTTCTTCTTTTAATAAACAGTAATAATAGTTTTGGGTAGAATAATGATGATGATAATAATAATAATAACGATGATGGGTAAATGGCATATAAATGCCATCTTTTATTTCCAGTCAACTTAATTGCTTATTTAAACAACGGTGTTACGTTTTTCTAGTATTTTTTTTTGGGTGGTAAAATGCAATACTACATTTTTAATGAGTTTTGCAATCTTTTTAAGTTTTCTCATTCTCTCTTTCTATCTCTCCATGCAGATGTATATATATATATATATATATATATATATATATATATATATATATATTATCCTATATCTCATTCTCTCCTTTCTTTTCTCATGGATGTAATTGTGAGAAGGGAATTGCATTTCTTCCTTCTTTTTCTTCATCATATTCGCGTGAATGCGTGCATAAATAAGGAAGTTATATTTACAATTTGAAAGAATAAAGTCTTATGTATTTGATATTACTTTGGAGATAATGTATTTTTTAGATTCTTGTTCAAATATCGTACATTATATAACATATATGTAAGGAATGAATGGAAAGCTCTCTCAGAGGGAGAAAAAAAAAATACTCGGGACTTTTTTTCTCTCCTCAAAATCGGATGAGAGGTGGGTTTGGGGGTAGAGGAGGAGGATGAGCCTTAATGTAACCGTTACAATGTATTAAAAAAATGATAGTCGACATTCCCATGACAATAGGAAGACTTTTTTTTCTTTCCTTTATTCAAATTTTCGTCTTCTTCTGATATAATTAAATGTGCCTTATTAAGTTGCATAAGAGTGAATAATGAGAATTTGGTGGGTCGTTTTTTACAGGAAGATTTAAAACATAAAATGACAGAACAAAAAGACAACAGATCTCATTTTTGAGAGAGAACAAAAAATGAAAGACAATCGATTCTTTTATTTTCTTACTATTATTATTTTTAATATTTTTTAAAAATATTATAATCTGCAAAGTAGAAATATGAGTTTCTGTTTTAGGTATGGTTTACCAACAGTAAGTTAATATAATTCGAACTGTGGGGTTATTTTTCTGCGTTTTCTTGAAGAGCGAACACTAAAAGAGAGAAATTGAAAGTCTTGTTAGAAACCACATCGGTTATTAGTATTTTCATCTTTGAGATTTTTCAAAATAAACTTTTTATAGAACACCATATCGTCTGCTTAAAGTTAGATTATTTTTTTCAAACTGACAAGAAAATCTTGTCTTAAAAGTTATCATCATTAAAATAGCCTTTAAGTGATTCAGCTACCTTTCTAGTTTCTAAAACACTTTCAAGATCAAAAAACTACAAACAGCTCCGTGTAAATAATGGAAATTTAAAAAAAAAACTAGAAAGTGTAAAAGGAAATTTCCGTCCACCTTCTAGAACCTTCCAAAGCGCAGTATCCGTTATGTCTCCTCCTCTCTTCCTCCTATTCATTATCCCCTTGAATGGGACAGAAAGCAGATGAAACTTTATTCTGATTTCTATTTTCTGTAAGTGTGAACCATCCCTTAATTGTAAATTGAATAATTACAAAGTAAACAACAATGTAATTTGGCGCTTATTCAGTTTGACGGTTTGTTCAATTTGGCACTTGTTTAGCGCCATCATTTTGATTCTTATCTTAGAACCGAGGTACGAAATTTTGTAGCCTTTGTTGTTTCAATATGGCCGCCAAAAGTAATTTTTTTCTAAAATGACCACTTATTTTTTTTTAAAGTTAGATATTTTCTTTTGCTGAAATTCGTGTTATCATAATGATGCCACTTCAAAGAACCTCCTCCTTTACTTGCTTATCAACTACAAACAAACAAACATAGTAAGTAGTATTTTAAGCACATGATTATCAAAATGAAACATTTGTGTTGTAATCGATTGCAACGGATGTTAAAGTGTAGAACGTATACATTTTATTTACGTTGTGTGTAGCCTCCTCCTCCTCCCCCTCTTTGCACATTAATTCCCTTATGTGTCATTTGCATGTATTGGTTAGAGGAAGGGGAGCATTTACTGAGCCAAGGGTCCAAAAACCAACTTTATACTTTGAAACTTCGTTATGTAGTCAATTCCCAGTTCATATTAGAACATTATGGTGATATGGACATTGGATTTGTAATGAAGAAGAGGAGAGAGATGGACACTTAATCGTCATCATTATCATCATCAGTATGGTCATTATACACAATGGTAGAAGAGGAGAATCTAAGCCAAGTGGTTGTTGTGTTGTTAGCTATATTCACAACCAAAAATAGGTTGGAGTGGAGGAGGAGGAGGAGGAGGCGGGTTTACACATTCTCTTCTTGTAGAATATGATGATAATGATGATGATAATCTCTACTTTTGAAATAAATCTGCTGTCATGTTACATGTTGCGTAATGATCGTCAAACTCTTAATGTCCACTTGGTTTCATTTGATTCGAAGTGTTAATGCAGGTCTATATCAGGTTGGTGTAGTTAACTTTGTCGCTAAAACACACACAAATGGAAATTTGGATTACTAATAACAACGATTAATTAACTAACAAACTGCAATTCGGAAAAGTGCGAATGTGTCGGAAAAAAACTTGAAACATGTTTAATTAATTATATTGTGTGACACCCTGTAGAAACAGAAGGTGAAACACTTAAGTCAAAATTCAGTTTTGACAGTAAGGCACCCCTTGGTGCACAGATGTTCGGACATGGGTGGCCCGAATTCTAGAGAATTCGTGGAACCAAGTCCGACCGTGAGAAAATTGGAAATAAGTTCCAAGAATATTTCTGATTATGATTTAATATCCCCGGCCCAGGGCAATGATTGGCCCAATTGGTCAATCATTACGCCCTGAGGTGACAGTTGCCACTCCCAGGAGACCGGACAAGTGAGCCTGAGACTTGAGTGTGAGGACAGTCAGAGTAGAGAGTTCAAGCTGGAGAGTCAGTCTTGAGAGTTCAAAGAGTGAACTTAGAGTGAGAGTTTAGACACTGAGTCTGACTGATAGTAACAGAGTTTTGTAAAGAGTGTTATCAAGAATGTAATAACCAAAGAGCTAGTAAAGAGACATTGTTATACATCAACCTGTGTCAGTGTTGTGTATATGAATTGTATTGGGTTTCTGTACTCCTGAAATAGAGGAGTATCCAGCAGAAGGTACTCAGACACAGCCTGAGTCCCTCTGCCTGGAGCCTCCAGCAACTCAACAAAAAGGACTAGAGTTTCTTCGGCATCGTCACGCCCTATATCCAAAGATCCCTAGGAAAGACGGTCTTTTTGTGGGCCGTGCCAGGCAAGGCAAGTAAATGTCGCGCCCGGTGAACCCAACCCCCAGAGGTTCAATAACAGTAGAGGCTGGTCCGCAATGGAGTCGGTAATGGAGCCAAAGGTACGAGAGGTGGGCCAGTCACGTCACAATGGTTTGGACACCAACTCACATTGTTCTATTCAGAGTAAATGTTAAATGGTTAGGATTAACTAGTTTACCTTTTCTTGGTTATCCTGGAAAAAGGACAGGCAATTAGAAATCGGGACAAACAGAATTTGGCTCCACCCTTTTTATGACGACTGGCAACTTCTAATT
This sequence comes from Brachycybe producta, assembly GCA_036925085.1. Taxonomy (NCBI): domain Eukaryota; kingdom Metazoa; phylum Arthropoda; class Diplopoda; order Playtdesmida; family Andrognathidae; genus Brachycybe; species Brachycybe producta. The sequence goes on along the minus strand of JAUPFP010000027.1, from coordinate 2,615,760 downwards.
GGCTTGTTGTGTGGTTCGACGTTGAAAAGGGCGGAGCATGTGACGTCAGAATACATAACCAACCAATTAAAGTTGCGTTCGTCATAAAAAGGGCGGTGCCAACTTCTGTTTATCCCGATTTCTAATTGCCTGTGGAAAAAGAGGGGAGGGTCTTTACAAAAAGATAATAATAAGACTGTCACATGATAATAAATTGTCATATCTAACTGATAAAAAGTAAATTATACAATATTATGATGACAAATATTGTCATAGGACTATCATTGATTGTCCATACAATTATAACAGCACAAACAGTGACGGTCAATAAGGTCCCCTGTAATAAGGCTAATTGTTGCCTGAAACAAAAGTTTCTGTGACACAAACTTGGAAGAACCACCGCCAATCACAAACACATTGAGTTGAAGTTCCTCCTTGATTTCAAAAGGAACATTCTTAACGTTCACAAAAATCAATCCGGTTTAATTTAACAAATCAGATGCGCTTTTCTTGAGATTTTTTTTTTGCTTCAATTTGTTTCTTCTTTTACAAAAAAAAAGCAACAAGATTATTGATTTTTCTTATTACTTTTGTTGTTGTTGACATTGGTAGATAGATAGATTTGTCATGAGAATGGATTATAATAGTAAGGAGCACACAAGTGTAGGATTTTTCAAATGGCAGCAGTGTTCTACAATTACAATACTAATTATAAAGATTCACGAATAATTAAATCTGCTTATTTTAGTTTTTTTTTTTACTAAAATGAATTAATTTTCTTTTCTTATAAAAAGAATAACATCACAGTGTTGACGACATTCATAGTCAAGACATGTTACATGGCGGTAGCTCAACTAAGAGCAATCTTTACTAATGCTGAGTGTGGCCAATAGATGGCGTCACGTCTAATTAGAGCTAAATTCACCCTCGTGAGAAAAGTTCAAGATTTTTTTTTACAAAGATATACAGACATACAGGATGTTCTTAAAGTCCCCGTGCAGTTTCAATTTTTAATACTGTATAACTTCACTTTTATTGAAGTTATAAACAATTTAGTCAAATGCAACTGAAATGGTATTTAATCAAGATTTAGCATATTTAATTACTGTATAGAAATGTTAACTTTCTACACATGGATAAATATCGATTCACATTATATGGAATATCAACGTCACGTCAAAATAATGGTATATAGTTCACATTTACTGGCAACGTCACCGGACGTCAATGTCCTATAGAATATATTGTAAACTATTTTGACGCGACGATGGTGACGACACGTTCTGTAGTTGTGTTTGAGTTATAACACTGATCACATTTCCTCATCTTATCACAAAGATCGTTTACACTGAGTGAGGCTATTTTGTGTCCCTTTCAGTTGTATTTGACACATTGTTTCCATCTTATATTATATTGAAGTGTAGTTATTACATAATGAAATTGCACAAGAATTTTATAGAATTTTTAAAAAAATCAGAATATTTTTATGGTCCTTTGCAGTGAAAGAGATGGCGCTTCTACTAAATGCATTAGAAAGTGAAATTCAGTGGGATTTTATTCAGTGTGCCTGTGATTCTTCCCTATGAGAAGGTAATAGGAATAAATAAAATCTTGAAAAAAAATGGGGGGAAAAAAAGCTTTCTCACTCAACTAAGCGTTTTTCTCTAACATGGAGTTAGGCTACCTGCATGTATCATGGTTTTAAGTTCTAGAGAGAGAGAGAGAGAGAGAGGGATGATGATAATTAGGGCTCGGATATTGATGCAATATCAACCAAAATGTTTCTCAATTTGTGGCCCAAGAGCCATTTGTAAAGTAATTATTATCATTAGAGCAACTGCAATTGTTTTTTTTCTAATTAAAAAAGCTGGGTAGAGAGGCTAGATGTTTGGTTACTATCAGTTCATTCAGTTGTCAACTAGAGTTCTAACCTCTAACCATTGTATTTAAACTAGATTGTGACTTCACAATTGGCACTTGGGCCACACATATTGAGAAACATTCCAGTTGATATAGCATACAAATCCGAGCCCTAATGATAATGAACTAAAATATGTTGTGCACATCCATATTACTTAACAGGAGGAGGAGGAGGACGACGGTTGTCAAATTAGAAAAAAAAACCCATATGCTAATTAACAAATTGTGTACATATCACTTGAGATGATGCAAAACTCTTTAAATTAGTAACCTACGTTTACATGTGGCTAACATTAGTCACACGTAGATTATTATTTATTATTATGTCTACAGAATGGGAACGCCATGTTTTTTTTGTTTCATTTGTTGGCGAAAAAGAGGGTCGTGTATTTATTATTTTCTCAATTTTTGTTCAAAGTACATTATTTCCGGTAGAATTACGCGTTTTTTTTTAGGAACTCAAAATATGCGTTAATTTTCAGCGTTTCAGATACTTTTCATCTTTATTCTTGATATTTAACGACTACTTATATCAGAATGTTTTGATAACGTTTTCTTTAAAGTGGAAACGGGGGCCTTTTGAACTCTTGATCATTCTGTTTTTTCAGGTGCAAAAATGAAAAGAAACTTTTTAAGTGTTTTAGAAACTAGAATGGTAAATCACTTAATTCTATTTTTATGTTATCTTTCTAAATCTTAAGCTTTTTATGTGAATTTGAAAATGACTCAGCGTTAATCAGACGAAATTTTTTAAATTTATGTTTATATATAAAGTTTATTTTGAAAGATATTAACATGAACATATTCCTTTAAGTGATTGAGCAACTCTTATACAGTGATTTCTCCTAATTTTCCACCTGAAAAACAGATTAATCAAAGAGTTCGAAAATCAGCTTTTCATAAACCCATCTTAAACTTTAACTAAGTTTAACTTTAAGACTCACTTTAGTTAAATTGGCTTTTCTAATGTTGTTTATCATTGTGGCAAAACGAAGTTTCTAATTATTATTATTATTATTATTATTATTATTATGCAAAATGGCCACAGCACTAATGAGTGTCTATAAATTAAAGGATTTAGTGCTAATGCAGAGTATTGGCCAAGAATTTCTTGTGGTTTTCCAGGTGTCCATTTCAAAAGGGCGCACATTCCAATTTCTCTCAGGCTTTGTTTTGGTTGTGGCGCCAACTTATTAAGAGAGAGGAAGAGACTCATTATAATTACGCGTCTAATGGTTGGCTGTTTCAGACGGTCTTCCGAACCCAATTTGACCCTATGGGGCTATTATCATTAAGACCCCAATTGCTATTGGGTGACTTTGGTTAATCCACATCTTAAAAATATAATAAAGAATGCACATTTTTCTAAATCTTATTAAAGTTGTCATCCTTTTATAATCTTTTGTGCAAATAACAAATATGAAACCTCATTGGTTCTAAAAGTATCATGGACAGACAGACATACATACAGGAAAAAAGGGGGGGGGGTGGGATTATTTCTTGTTTTCAGTTGGTTAATTAATGCTCTTAAAATTTGCAAAGTAACTTATAGATTTTTATGTGTGTCACATTGTATGCTCTCTTGCTAACTTGAATTAAGTGGTCAGTTTTATTTCACTCTTCTAGTTTTGCGCACAAAATATCAAAATAGCACAAACTTCCTTTCACATCGACATGATTCTTCTAGTTTTTTAAGAATATACATGCCAGAGGATATGCAAGATGTTCAATTACCGGTTAGTGTCTCAGGATGATAGGATCTCAGCCCATTGGTTATGTTTGTCAACAGGCAATTAGAAATCGGAACAAACAGAAGTTGGCTCCGCCCTTTTTATACAGAACGCAACTTCTAATTGGTTGATTATGTAGTCCGACTTCACATGCTCCGCCCTTTTCAACGTCGAACCACACAACAAACCAATTAGAAGTTGCCGGTCGTCATAAAAAGGGCGGAGCCAACTTGTGTTCGTCCCGATTTCTAAATGCCTGTCCAGTCAATACAGAGTCGTCCTCGACTGCGCATATGCATATTTCAGTCATCGAAGTACAATATGAAAAACTCTTCAAAAAATATCGCATTGGACGAGTGGCGAACAGCATTTGTAGCGCCGCCTATTGGTTTGAGTAAGTGGTGAAGCATGTCATGTTTTAACTTTATACAAAAGAAAACAAATCAAATTCAAAGTTTGTTAGAAATTAGAATATTTAGGCAAATATGCTGGAAGCATTTTTAGAATGTTATCTTTTAAAATAAACTTTCTATTTATATTTAATCATTTTTCAACAACCTTAATTAAAGCCCCTACTAGTTAACCAGTGGACGTCTGTTTTTGGTGGGAGTTCCCCCCCCCCCCCCCCCCCCCCCCCCCCCCGTGTTGTTTATTATTATAATCTACTTTGGTTTGGAGAGGGCATTTTAAAACGGGCACCTGTAGACAGCTTCAGAATTTCTTTGGCTTCGCCCTTTTATGAGCGTCAGACCAAATATCAACCAGTTAGAAATAACAAGGGCGGGGCATGTGACATCAGACTCAGTTACAAACCAATTAGAAATTGATGACGCTCATTAAAGGGGCGGAGCCAAAGAAATTCTGAAGCTGTCTCCAGATGCCTGTCAATTTAAAACTGAACATGCGCAGTAGAGAGAGAAACCTTTGTGGTGTTTCTGTGTCATGGTGTGAACCAGGCCTCTTAACTATGTAGCACACACATTCGTTATTTCTATTTAGTTAGACGTTTTTAGAGAGAGAGAGAGAGAGAGAGAGAGAGAGAGAGATAGTGTGTGTCAATGGGAATTGATGGTGAAGTCACTGAAGTGCATGAAATCAAGTAATAATATGAATAAGTATGAAACATGAACCTCCATATTAGGCATTTTGCGTTATTATTATTATTTATTAAATTGCAGTGTCAACAATTAGATCATTAAATACTTATATTTGAAACTAATTATATACGAAGAAGAGAGGATTTTTGATATTTTTTTTAAATAACGTGGATATATATGCATAATAATAATAATAATAATAAATAAAATGCAAGATACTAGAACATTCTTTTTAATTTCTTTTAAGAAAAATGACAACTCTCGAGAGTTGCTTCATTTTTCAGTCTCTCTCTCTCTCTCTCCATCTATCTATCTAATGATGACTGATCATTTTTTTTAAAAAATAATATTAATAAATAGTTTCTTCTAAGTTGGAAAGGAGGGGGGGGGGGCGGAAGAGATGAGTTTTTCTCTTTTCTTATTGTCATATATATTAGTAGTAAAGAAATTGAGTACGAGAGAAAGGAAGATTTTTTTTTTTTTGATATTGTTGTTCGTTCATTAAATGTTGCACGGTTGAGAAGACCATTATAATAATAATGTATCTATACAATATTATAAGGTGTCCTTTATATTTTGGATCCCAAATCCTCATCTTTTTTTTTTATTCTTCTCTTCATTCTTTCTTACATTCCATTGGCATAAAAGGAGGAGGGAACAATAGAAATGAAGTGCATCTTTTCAATGTCTATTTGTCTAGTAGGAGAGAGTAGTATAGCAATAGTAGTAATATTATATTTTTTACTTGAAAGACATATTATAGTAATAGAGAGTCACTTCTATTTAGAAAATCATTTCTCCAAGGGATTTTTCTTCATCTTTGAGAATATCACATTTCAGTTAATAAGAATTGAAAAGAGGAGGAAAGGGGGGGGGGTGGTAGTCAGTTACAGTTACTTAAGTTCCTCCTCCTCATCCTCAATGAATCCTCTATTCTTTGTTTATATGTTGTGTTGTTTTACTTTTAATATAACTTTGATAAGTGGCCTTAAACGGGGCGTTAATTTTTGATCATCAGCTAATGTTCTTCTTCTTCTTTTCAAACTTCATAATGTGATTTTAATCTGGATTCAACAAATTGATTTTTCTCTCATTTTTGATGCATATTAAAGTTAGGGGAATTTATAGGGATATTTATAGATAGAGGGAGTTGTGATATTATAGGGTTTTTTTATTAATATTATTTTACTCGCATTTATTTTAACTTCGTAATTTGTTTTGTTTTGTCAACTCCACCATCACCTTCTGAAATATATTTGAAAATATAATTCACACCACTACACGGGGGATTGAACCCATGACCAACATAACCATGGGCTGAGATACAAACCACTACACCAACGAGACAAGAGGGGGATTAGATTTAGTGTTTTTACTACGTTTTTATGAAAGCAGCGAGTATCACAAAAAGCATGTTTTTTGTTTAATTTTCTTGCTTAACTCTTAAGTGTCTTTTAAAATAAACTTTCCAAAGGAGAAAAATTGCTTTAGTGATTGTACTCATTTGAGTGAGTCATGGAAGTGGAGTTTAGTTATTAGGGAAAGTGATAAAAGTTGTTATAGAAGTATTCATAGCCTCACAAATACTGCATACCGAAAAGGTTGAACACTATACGGACACAATCCCCCTTTTTTTTTTGGAGTGTTATGGACTAGGGGATATAGAAATCATTGGTCCTTATGGTGGGTGCTAAAGGCACCATTCCCAGACTTTTTGAGAACTTTTGCACATGGTTCAACCTGCCAAAGTCAGTTGGTTACCGAAATTGTGACATCTGTAATCAAGGATTCAGTACAGATTGTGCGAAATCACCTGCATAATTCTATCCATTTACGTGGTTAGAAACTATACCTACTCAACCCGATGTTATTTTGCTTGTTTGCCCTATGTTTTCACTTGTCTAGTACTGTAATATCTTAAACCTGATTATTTATTTCCACTGTATGTACATTCTTGTATTGACCTGTATTCTGAGTCGCATGTCGGCTAATCACATTGGTGACCAGAGAGCAATACATGCTATTCTTCTTCTTCTTCTTTAAGGAAACTCTTAAAGAAAATGGCGTCCAAAAATGTGATCGCCATCTAGACGCCCGAGTTGCAAATGACAAATATGCTGTATAAAATGCAAACTATGTATAAAATAATACATATTCGCTCTTATTTGCAACTCGAGCCTCCAGATGGCGATCACATTTTTGAACCAAACTTGTTCAATGCTATTTTTCAGTATTTCTTCCTTTGTCGTTTGAGATGGAACACACACTGTTTTCGCATTGTGTGTTCCTCCTCATACAAATGCAGGAGGTGGAGGCTACCAATGCTTCTATAGTTAGTTAATCGGTTTCGAGAGTAAACTGGGTTTGTAGGATGTTAGATCGCATTTGTTACTCGAATGTAATCGCCTAATAGCTAGCCTCCACTTCCAAACTGTAGTCGTCATTGCGCGAGATGAGTAACTTGGCATCTTGAAATCTACATTTTTGGCATCCATGTAATTAATACACACATCCGGTCGATTTTGTCGCAACTTTTTTTTTTGTCTTTCAGTTTTTGTTTTTTTTGATTTTTAAAAAGAAGAAACATTTTTTTTTCTTTTTTCATGTCTACATTGACACATGGTCGTTATGGTCACGTGATGAAGATGATGACGCTTATGTTAGTTGTATTGACGTCACATCAGACAACTTGTAGTCAATTAGTGAAGTTGTTGGTTTCATCAGTTTCTCTGCTTAGGGTATTTTGCAACTTGTTTGTGATATCATATTTCAAGGAAAATTATCTTTTTCAAGTTTGATAGAATTTCATATTTTTATTATTGCAGTTACATACTTCATTATTGGTTTATTTATTACTTATAATCATTTATAGATAATGTGTAATAAATAGGATGAGTTATATTTTGTGGAAAGCATGGATCCCACATACATGTATATGAAAAATGCAGAAAAAAAAGGTGCTTGCTACAACATTTCTGCTTTTATTGGCGTTCAACAACACCATCCTATTGGTTTGAGGAAACTATAATTCCTCGTATCAGAATAGAAACAAATTCATTTTTTTTCTACCTACTTTTTGTCAAATTAATAGAAATCTAATTATTCAAATTAGATAAATTCAGTTTTAGGCTAAGATTCCACATGCAGAAAATGACAACTAGAAATATGACTGAAAATGATTTCTGCTTTTTTTTGTATTTACTTTTTTATTAAACTATATAAATTATCTTCTTTCCAGTTGGTGTTTTCTGCTTGTGGGATCTTAGCCTAAGAGATAGATCACACACGTTGAAAAAACTTATTAGAAAATAGAATTTAATTAAAGAAATTCTGTGTTCGTTTTTGCTTCTGTTGTAAATGTGTTACAAAGTGGGTTTTTTTTTCTCCAGCATGTTTGATCGAATTCCTAAGTCGCATTTTCAGTTTCTCTTTCTGTATGTGGGACTTTAGCCTAAAAGTGACACACAATCAGTAAAATAACAGTTCCAAAAACAGGAAGTGAAGGGGGGGAGCACTTTATACTTTTTTCAGTTCATCTTATCTGATTTTTTTTTTACTTTCCTATGTCCGGTTTTTTTTGGTCAGCTGTTTGCAATTGGTTCTCTCATAACAAACACAGCTTTTTCTTTTCCAATAATAATAGCAGGGACTTTTTTCTTCACTGTTTGTTTTTCAAGGTTCAAACAAATATTTTTAGCTTTAAACACACAAAAACGAAAAGTCGGTGTTTTTTTTTTGCTTTCGTTGTTACCATGGATGGATCTTATTTTTTTTTTTTCTATTCTACTTTTCGTTATGATCCCATCAAACTGATCACATTACTTTTGTTTTATTTATTGTCTAAAAGATAAGACAAAAAAAAAGTACATTTGAGATGATGATGTTGATGATGATACATATTTATTAGATTATTATTTGTTGGTGATGGTGATGCTATGTATTTTTGTAACACTGTATTTGTAATACACCAATAGTTGAAGTTGGATGTATTAGTTTTCAGTTTTATTATCAGAATTGTTTTTTTTTTTTTTGTTATAACATGTTATAAGTTGGCATTGAATACTAGCGAAAATGGTTGTGAGTTTTGTGTGTCCATCTTTTCAAACAAAAAAAAAAACCCAAGTTATTACTTCTGTTTTATGTGTAACTTAAGTATAACAAGTTACAAATAACATATTTCTAGCTCAAGAATTCAAGATGATTTGGTTTCAAAAGATCATCTTGAAGGATATATGTCATCATCATATACATAACACAGTTAGTTAGAAGGGAAAAAGAAATGCTTGTGTTTGTTAATTTCTATTATGTTAAGAAGAGAGAAAGAGAGAGTATTCCATGTTGCCACCCAAGTGGCGGCGGGCGACGACGGCGGCGGCGGCTTCAATTATCCTCCAATAACAGCAGCATATTTATTTTCTTTTGTTCTTTTAGTCAGATTGATGCTGATGAAGCACAGAAATAAGTGTATTGGAATGAAGCCAATCTAAAATGCCATTTTACCCCCCCTTTTTCTTCTTCAAAGTTTAGTTTTTATAATGCATTATTATTATTATTATTATAAGAGAAATGATTAAACCTCTATAGGGTTCAGAAATCAGAATTAGTTGAAGATTTATTTGAAGGAAAAACAAATGAGGCTCAAATCTATTAGTTTAATCTTAGAAGTCTTTGATTATTACACACATTCATAATACAAAAAAAAGATAGTATTTTAAGATTAATATAACCCATTTCAGTAAATTCACTCTGAAACTAATGTGTGGGGAAATTCTTCGAAATGTCTTTTTTTTTGTGTGTCTTTTTTTTCGATTAACGCCTGAATCACACATTCGTAAAAACAATTGTAGACTATTGTTAATGCAATCAGAATAAAGTTGTCTCTACATTTCTGAAATCCGTCATGGGGTCAAAGGATTCTCATACATTATAATATTAAACACATAAATGGGACATTCGTGGACCTTTGTTGCTCTGAAAGAGTACAGTGCATTTGATTGGCTATGCTTACCGCGTTTGTTCGAATATTATGTTCATTCCAAAGCAAAAAGCTGAAAAAAGTATCGATACTTTCCAGGTATCGATATTTTTCTATCCACAAATTGCCTCATTTAGATTATGCTTATGGATAACATACAATTATTGTTTATATGTCACTAAGGAGGAGGAGGAGGAGCCATAAGGAATGATGTGTCTAAGCACGCCTTCACAATTGGCTGATAACATGTATTTCACTTGTTTGTTCAGCCAATACTTTCAGCCTAATGGATAGAACGGAATTATTCAAATTAGATAAATTCTTTTTTTTTTCAGTCGAATTTTTTTCTGCATGTGTGACCTTAGCTTAATTCTGTGTTTTTATCTGTGAATAAAGTAATAAAGTAAAACCTATATAGACAAGAGTGACATTGTTGTGGTTGCTTAGATGGTAAAAAAAAATGAACAAGATTCCAGACATTCAGTCATTTGTAATATGAGCATAGATAGACATAGATAAGGTTGAATTGGAAGGTGGAAAACGGAAATTGTGGAAGAATTGGATGGAAGAATCTTCTTCTGCAATGGATAAGGTTTTTTTTAACCACGTAGTCAGAAGATGGTTTTCTTTACTACTGAAGATGATGATGATGATGATGATATTGTGTCCATTGGGACCCCTCCTTACAATATAAAGAAGAAAAAGACAATGTTTCGATTTTCAGAAGGGTTTTCTCTCTCTCTTGTTTCCAAATTCTCATGACTAAAGGGGGGGGGGGAAGGCCCTCAATTGGACATTGTGTTTTGAAGAGGAAAACGGTTACTACTAGTAAAGAGTAGTCCATTGTTTTTCTTTAGTATGGTCATGTTTTTATATAGACACTGAGTAGTAGGCCACTTGAACCATCCATGATACAGATTGTGTTGTTAACATAAAAGTGTGCTTGCAATTTATGGAAATCACAACATGTTTAATAAAACGTGAAAGTGGTTTACGTAGAAAAAAAAAAAAGGCGAGAGATTGTTATGTTTACATTTTTCTCTTTCAAAGTAAGTAATAGTTGGGTGAATTTTTCTTCATCATTATAAAAAAAGGAGATGGAAAACATTCTTATTGTCCATTTTCAGGCAACAACAAACAACTTCTTTAATATTCTTCACTCACTTGACTTTTTCACGTACAATTTGAGCTTTTTCACGCGTCATTCCAGTTTTAAAGCTCTAACTAAAAAGGAGATTTACTATTTTTTTTTTTAGAAAAAAAAAAAAGCACGTCATACATAGAATGAATGAAGATGTATTGAAGGGAAATTTCATTCTGAAATGTATTGTTTCAGAAATTCAGTTGTCGTTTTGTGCAGATAGTTTTAAAAATTGCTCAATTTGGAATGGGACATCGTATTTAGAATGAGAAATTTAAGGGATGGATCGCACATACAGAATAAAGTTTCCATCCATATTAACAGACTTGTGTTGTTCTATATTTTTGTGAGCTGTTATTTCACAAACATTTGTACATTTTAAGTTTTCTTTTTAGAACTTTCGCGTCTCTGAAGGGGGTGTGACCTATTTTTTTTATATTGATTTTGATGGACATAAAAGTCAGAAAACAACTCGGTTGTTGTTGTTGTTGCATTTTTTTTTTACTTACAAACAAAAAAAAAGTAAGTCTGATTCTTCTTCATCTTAAGTTACAAGAATGTGTTTTATTTTGGTGGGTCGACGGCATTTTTTTTCATGTAAATGGCAACTCTTATGATCAGTCTCTATCGCCCTTTGTTGCTCTTTGGAGCAAATAAAAACAAAAATCTTACGAGACTCGGAGGTCTGGATGTTCAAATCGCAGATCTTGTGTGTTTCGAATGACGTTTTTGACCTCCATTCCTTCATTATTATTATACTGACAAAAAATTAACACAAAATATACAGAGTAGTAGTTTTTATGTAGTTTGAACCTAACTTGAGAGTAAATGTCCCTCGAATAAACATGGCTAGCTAACTGACTTTGTAGTTAACTAACTGATTTGCTTGCATTAAGATGGCTTTTAAAGTGTAAACAAGGGGGAGGAGGAGGAGGGGGTCTCTCGAACTCGCAAATGCAAAATGAAGAGAAACGTGAAAGTGTTTTAGAAACTAGAATGGGTCCGTGTCATTAAAAAGCTTATAGAATTAAGAAGCCTAGTTCACACTAGAAAACATTACTTTTGAAATGTTGTTGTTTTAAAAGTTATGAATTTATTTTTTCACTGTTGATGTTATGTTAGGTTTTTACTTTGATAAATGTGAATTTAACATTGCAGCTGTTCTTTGTAAATTACATGAGAAATTATTTATGTTGTGTGTGGTTGAGTATGAAAGATAGACAGAAGAAGAAGAGATTCACAATTGTCATAGAGAGAGAGAGAGAGAGAGAGAGAGAGAGAGAGAGATGTTAAGGTTAGTCATTTTCAATAGTATAAGTGAATAGTGACAATTCACCAATGAAATGTTTGTTATGTGGTTGGGTTGAACTCATTAGATCGAAGTGTATGAAGTTACAAAAGTGTGTTCATAATAGTAAGTAGGCGGGGTTTCTTCGTAACATGAAAGAGAGAAAAAAAATCTTCTCATATTTTCAGATTTAAAAGTTATCGTTTTATTGGATCTTTTTTTTTTACTGTGTAAGTTGTACCATTACCACCACCATCACCCTTTCGTACCAGAATTCATTTTATCCGTCCCACTACCACCACCCCTTTTCTCATTCGTTTCTCCTCCCGAGGCTCAAACCCTGACGTGATTAATGATGTCTAATACCGAGCCATGGTCATAAGATTTAATGTTCTGTGAAATAGTAGTAGTCGTAATGTTCATAAAGATCCATAAAGAAGAAAGAGAAGAAAAAATACTTTTATATATATATATATATATATATATATATATATATATATATATATATATATATATATATATATATATATATATATATATATATATATATATATATATATATATATATATATATATATATATATATATATATATATATATATATATATATATATATATATATATATATATATATATATATATATATATATATATATATATATATATATATATATATATATATATATATATATATATATATATATATATATATATATATATATATATATATATATATATATATATATATATATATATATATATATATATATATATATATATATATATATATATATATATATATATATATATATATATATATATATATATATATATATATACATTATACTCCTATGAGTGTTTTGTGTATTGGTCTAGTCTATTGTGTTTCTACTTAATAGAAAGCGAGAGAGAGAGAGAGAAAATGATGAGAACTATAATATACCTAATATAATAGAGCGAGGGAGGTTCAATCAATTCTCTTTTCTTAATTTATTATTTGTAGGTAATATTATACACAATGAAACTTATTTTCATTTGTGTGTTTTTTATCTCGAGATTTAAGCTTTTTTTTTTTTTAAAAAAAAGTCGAAATTGATAAATCTATCACCAAACAAACAAACAAAAAATATGAACAATGAGAATGAATTTATGTATTAATAATGTTAACAGAAATTAATAGCCATAATATGGCTACATAAAAAAAAGAACGCTTTTTTTGTGTCTTAAAAGGAACAAATCGAATTTAACATAAATTTCATTTATAGATTTTACGTTTGAAAAAATATTATTGGTGGCGCTGATCGAAATCCAAATTGAAGAAGCGCCGCCAAACATTTGTGATCAAGATATAATTATATAAATAGAGGTAGCTCAACTCAATGGTAGATTTAAAAAAAAAACATCATAGGTGAGTGAGCTTCATTTGTATAGCCTCACTTCAAGGTTCTATTTTTTTATTTATTCTTCTTACCTCTCCTTATGGTTATCGAGTCATGAGAATTTAATTTCGAAAATTCACTGCAAGTGAACCAGACGAGCAGGAATGAAACTGTTGAAATCGATGCAATCCCAGAAAAGCCTGGAAGGCTGGGATGTCTTCAGTTCCAGTGTGCAATGCACGCTTCAAAAGTTACGCCGTTCAGAGTGGATGTAGTTGAAGTGTAACTATGGTTCTTCGTGAAATTTTAACTTTAAAAATTCATTGCAATTGATTTATGGGTTTTTATGGTCTTCGGAAGTCTGTTGGGCCCTCCTGAGTTTATTTCAGTGCTTTTCAGGGCATCTGGAAGACTCATTTCTTGCCATTTTTTGAAAATAGTCATGGACTTGGAATATTTATATAACTTCGAAAATTCATTGCATGTGAACCAGAAGAGCAGGAATGGAACTGTTGGAATCTCTAAATTCCCAGAGATGTCTGGAATGTAGGGATGTTTTCAATTCCAGTGTGCACTGCACGCTGTGACTATGATAATGTGACAAGTGTAACTATGGTTCCTCATGAACTTATCATAATAATGAAAACCTTGAATCTCTTTTCACAAATCTTACCTGTAAGCCTTGATTATTCTGGTGGAATTGATAACCTTTTTTTCTATGATGGAAAGCTGAGCAATTAGTACAGAAAGGAAAGTAGGAGTGGCCCACACAAGTACAGGCAATTAGAAATCGGGACAAACAGAAATTGACTCCGCCATTTTTATGACGACTGGCAACTTCTAATTGGTTTGTTGTGTGGTTCGACGTTGAAAAGGGCGAAGCATGTGACGGCAGACTACATAACCAACCAATTAGAAGTTGCGTTCGTCATAAAAAAGGCGGAGCCAACTTCTGTTTGTCCCGATTTCTAATTTCCTGTCATGCAAATAGTTTATATTAAGATATCTTTCAAAATGAACGTTTTACGGTTTTGCTGTAGTTAAATGCTTCTAATATGGAGGACAATTATAACTTCTGTTCCTTAATATCTTGTAGGTCTTTATAGGTATTTATAGGTCTGATAAGAAAGAGGAAGAACTGCGAATAAAATGTAAAATGAGAAAAGTGCGTTCGATGCTTGGAATTTTTTAAATCAATTTGGTTTCTGGTTCTCGGTTTATGGTTTTTTCTTCTTCTTCTTTTTCTTCACGATCTTGCAATAGTATAAGAATAGAAGGAGGAAGAGGTGGAGGAGGCTATTTTAGCTAATATATATAAATATATAATGAGAAAGAATTACAGTCGATATTCGTGACGTCATCATCATGTAAGCTTTATAACTTTCTTCATATAGGCCTATTGCATATAGAAATAAGAAATGCGTTTTATTTTTATGGTTGTTTCTGAATAATAATACTTCAGACTATAGAAGGATACATTTTTTTTTTAGATTTCTCTTTCTCTCTTATATATTAAGAAGTTTATGGAGACATTTTGATGACTTATGACCAAAAAGAAGAAGAAGGAAAAAAAAACCCACCAGCTGAAAAAAAAGCAGCTGAATTTTGTGCTTTTAATGTTTGAAAAATGACTTTGTGATGTGTGTATATCCATCCTCCTATGTAATGTTATTCAGACATATGGTTTAATAATACACAATATGAACTTCACTTGTTTTCAGAGTTGTAAGAGAAAAAAAAGGCTGTGAATGAAATACCATTACATATTATGGAGAAAGATAGAACGAGAGAGAGAGGGAAAGGGCATAAAATAGAAATAAAAGGTTGTGAGGATTTTATGCCAAGTAAGAATATGGGGGGGGGGGAGGTCTTATTACTTTCTCAGTCATGAATATTTTATTTAACACGATTTTTCTGTTTGCATAATTTAAACGACCGATTTTAAAGAAAAATTTTTCAAGTTCTCTTTTGAGTACAATTTAATGTACTTTTCTACTTTTTATTTTTCTTCAAAATAAATCCTATTCTTTTTTTTCTTCTTTAAGATCAAAACTTTTTAAAGTTATGTTTTTACAACACTATTTTTAACTCTTCTAGGTTTTTTTTGGTTGGAAAAAAAGCACATAAAGCATTTACAATAAAAAAAAATGTGATGAAATGTTTAAATGAATAATGACGTCATCTAAATTGAATTCCAATTTGATGCAAGCTTTTTATTTTTTTGGTTAAAAAATACAAACTTTTTAATTTTATTTTGTATTCAACTTTTTTTTTGTAATTATTTTCGAATCTGTTTTCTTTTCTTTTTTTTTAATTATTAATTTATTATATAATGATTTTTTTTGCATCATTATAACTTTGAAATTCTTTTTTAGGCTTCATTTAATCTTAAATCTAGTTCTTTAATTTAAAACTTACTTTTTCGTTTTTATTAATTAAATATAAGGAAAAGAGAAAATCGTTTGCAAATGTCAGACGATTTCATTAAGAAAACTGAAAACAGGTATGCTCGGATCACACATACCTGAAAAAAGGCAGAAAATATAAAGAAAAGAATCAGAAGAAAAAAAGTTTCCTCGACATTTCTGCTTTCAGTTGCATTCAAAAGGTTTCTCGCTAATTAGTAATTACTATAGAAAATACTTCAAGGTCATTTGTAGAAATTTATAGAAGAGGAGGGTCGAAAGAATGATCGGATTCAAATATGCCTTCCAATTGGTTGATAAAATGTCAGGTCACACATGCAGAAAAAAATATCTGACTGAAAATGGAATTTATCTAATTTGAATAATTCCATTCTGTTTATTTGATAGAAAGCACGCAGAAATCAGGTGAAATTACGTATTGCCACATGGCATTACATTATCAGCCAATAGGAAAGCGTCTTTGAGTTGCATCACTTTTTTTTCTATTTTGTATATTCAAAGCATGTCCTTTATTTATTTTCTGTTGTGAAGTGCGTGAAATCTTGAACGCGAAAGAAAGCAGAAATGGTAGCTGAACATTATTATTCTGAATTTTTGTTTCTATTTCCACCCCCTCCCGCCTCCGGGGCTTGTTTTATGATCTAGTAGTCCTAATTTCGCAAGACAGACAAACAAACAATTTCAGTAGTTATTCTGCCTACTTTTTTGTGCATGTGGAAACTGGGCCACTGTTGTTTGACTAGATTAAATAGTTTATTTGTATTTTATTTCAATGTATTCACAATGAAGAGATTTTTTTTTTCTTCTTGTATTATGTTTGAGGTTTTTTAAACCTCTTTGTAGAAAATGAAGGAGACTAGAATTAACAGAGAAAAAACAAACTGGATCGATGATGACTTCAGGTTTTTCTACTTTTCTTAAATAAAAAACCTCTTCTTGTGTAATCTTTTTTTTTTTTCCTTCTAAAAAAAACGACGACGACGATTGTTTAGAATTGAGCTTAAGAAGACGACAACCTGAGTTTTAACTGTGTTTTTAAGTAACTATGTGTATAAAGTAAGACACACGCAAAATACTCAGTGAAATTTATCGTTAAGAGACCCCCCCCCCTATGGGGTGGGGTTACCGTCTGTTCAGACGAACAAATGGACGTTTTTTTTTCATTTAAAAAAACTCCAATCAGTAGAAATAATACAGTAGGCCATTTTCAAACCTGATGTAAAGCATTCATTTTGAAAGATGTCATCATGAAATTACATTTCAGCAATTGTTTCACTCTTCTATTTTACAACAAACTTTGAACTTTGGATAGCTTTATTTACAGTATTTTAAGTTTTTTTTTATCTTAGGGGTTTCTCAACTTAAGTGTTTTGCCTTAAGTGGCGCCACATCTACTTAGAGGTCAATTTTTTGGGTTTTTTTTAAAGGGGGGAGGGGTTTTAAATTACCATTCAGTGATTATGGTATTTATATATAAAAAATTCATGATTCTCTTTATACAGAGAAATATTCAAATATGGAGATTAAGAGGAATAAAGAGAACCTTGAAGAGAGGCTATATACAATTAAAAAAATAACTTAGTCATTAATGTTTTCTCTTAACATGGAGATGAGCTACCTCTAGGTATACATATTAATATAGTCGTAACTTGCTTAACGATAGGGATGCATTTTCCTGAAAATTGTATCGTTAATCGAATCATTAAGTGGATTATTATCATTGGAGTAAAGGCACATTGAAATTACGTTTCTGTACAACGTTTTAAGAGTTTTTTTTAAAAAGTATATTATAGCTAGGTATCGTTCTCAGAAGTAACGTAAAACGAGGTATGACTGTATAAAATTATATTGACCTTTTATGTGCAACAAAGGTCTATAGATGTTTCTTGTTTTAAAAAAAAAAACAATTCTTCAGTTTGTGTTCACGTAATGAGTGATTGCCTACCTACAGGGGGCTGGGTCAATATTTATCCTTCTCGATTGAAGTCGTTTTCTTAGTATATCGATTGATATTGATGATGTTGATATGATATTGTTTATATGATATTGTTTAAATAAAAAAATATTCAATTAACTGTCGTTTTTTATTCAAAAGAGAAGAAGTTAGACAAAGTGTGGGTTTTTTTTATAGTCAATATTATATGGATAGCTTAAAATTTTGAATTATGTTTTTAGTGATCGTCGTCATCGTTCACTTTATTACTTAGAAATAATAATAAAATATATCTCTAGATGGAAATAAGAGATAAGGGGGGAGAGAGAGAGACCTTTTCAAAGATCATCAATAGGAGAAGAGATGAAAGAAGAGTTTAATTAAAATTCTATCCATAATATTAAACATAATAATGACGGCGGGAGGACCTTCATCACAAGTACTTTATGGACAAACTTAAAAGTTTGTCAAGCTGAACGGCGGGTATACCAATTTCGTTCTATTAATTTCATATTAACATACTCAAGAATCTACTTAATTATTTATTATCATTTACAGTATGTGACAAAATCAACGATAAACCCAATCGGTTATTAACTTATTAAATAAAGCATGGCGCGGCGAAATCGTTTAAAATGAAATATCTCAGAATTTTATAAATGTAACTTTTTTTTAAAACGTTAGTTGATTGTTAGAAACCTATCATAATGTAGTTCTCTGTATGAAAAATGACACAAATTTATAAAGAAGAGTGGAGAGATGTTTTAACTATCTTTATCTCTAAGGCCGGAGGGACACTAAGACCTCAGACCGTTTTGGTCTGAGACGGTTTGAGTCAGACAGAAAGAAAGAAAGAAATACCATTGGGGCAAGTGCAGGTGGCACACAATGTTGAAACAAGACGTTTTGCCTGATGGAGGAGACGTATCAGGAGGCGTGTCTGAATGCCCATCCCAGCTACTTACTTGCCTTTGTCTTAAGACAAGAATATCAAAATGTATATTTCATCTCATTTTATCTTTCATTACGATAGTAATTGATTAATTGTGATTAATCTTATTTAGTGTTTTTGTTGTAGTCGAAACAGACACGCTTCAGTCCATATATTCAGTCTTATTCAGTGTGTGTGTGTGCTGCTTCAGCGTAAGAGGGAGCTGGGTGCATATTTCTTTATTACCTGAATTATATCTATTCCTGAAGGAAGGTGATTAGCTGCTTTTATCATCAACCCTACAATGCCTGTCAGATGGGTTTCAACCTGATTTCAGATTATCTGAGAGTTGAATTGAATTGTTAATGTTGCTCATCATTATTATGTCTTATGAATTTATTACTCGCTTTTATTTAACTTCATAATTAGTTTGTTTTGTCCACTCCACCTTCACCTTCTGAAATATATTTGAAAATATAATTCACACCAATTTGACTGAACCCATGACCTGTATTAACCAACATAACTAGGGTCTGAGACCCTAATCACTACACCAACGAGACAAGAGGGAATTAGATTTTTGTGTTTTTACTACGTTTTTATAAAAGCGAGTATCACCAAAAAAAAAACATGTTTTTTGTTTAACTTTCTTGTACAATAATTAAGTTAGTAACTTAGTATCATTCTATAAATGTTCTCTGGAAGTAAACGTAACTTAAATTGTCGAAAAATCTGTTTTTTAATATAATTATTCATGCACTGATTGTGCTAATTAAGTTAATTTAATTGTAACTGAATGACGGTTGTGTGATATGTACTTACTATGTTGTGATTATGTGGTATTTGTTTGTTTTGTGGAGTTGAGGGGTGGAGTCGGGATTGGGGGGGGGGGTTTCATATATAATTGTGGCTGAGGATCTGACTTTGTTTTTTTGTTCTTGTTGTTTCTATTCGGTTTGAACGCTTTTGTTTACTGAATTGGTGATGAATTGGTTAATTATGGAGAGTTTATTTGCTGACCATGCAAGACTAATTAATAGAATTAAGGGAAAACACACTCTTCTCGTGTTGGTTACATTATTTATTTTATGGTACAAAGAGGGTTTACATTCTATGCTAATTTGTCATTAGGATTTTGAAGCTTTTTAAGTAAGCTTTATATATATATATATATATATATATATATATATATAGAGAGAGAGAGAGAGAGAGAGAGAAATTATAATGTAAGCCTACATAATACATTAAAGGAGGAGGAGAAGGGGGCTAGTTTTTGCTAATTGGTGGCCTTCCTGCAATACTTCATTATGTGAACATCACTGTGAATCACATCAAAAGGAAGAATCCTTTTTGGGCGGGTTTCCATTTATTGTTATGGGCGCGAACGTCACTAAAAACGATTACCCGTTTTCTGTTTCACTATATATGGAAGACAACATGTAGTTGATTTTTTTTACGGCGCTCTTACATAACGGACATAAAAAGATATGGTTGCCTTTTATTATTAATGGGGAAAAAAAGATGGCTGACTTTAGATTATTGTTTCAAAAAGGCGTATTGACGTTGACACGCACAAAACAAAAACACTTGTTAAGCACATATTACCCCCCCCCCCCCCCCCCTCCAATCAAAATTTGTTTTTAATTTATAATTAAGGAATAATATTAGAAACAATTGACTTATTTATTGTTTATATCTGTTCGGTTTTTATTCAGTTATTCTGTGTTAAGATACGGCCGGTCGATATATAAATAATTTAGCTTGAAGAAAATACTTTATAATTTAGTAAGAATTGTTCTGTAGTGAAGACAACTAACTATGCTTCGTAGGTGAAATATTTACGAATAAAGTTGCGATGGAAAAGGAATGACGGTGAATGAACATTGTAGATCAAGACAGGCGGCCGCTACGAAGCTAAGGCCTCCTCATCATACAGGCAATTAGAAATCGGGACAAACAGAAGTTGGCGCTGCCCTTTTTATGACGACCGGCAGCTTCTAATTGGTTGGTTATGTAGTCTGACGTCACATACTCCGCCCTTTTCAACGTCGAACCACACAACAAACCAATTAGAAGTTGCCGTTTGTCATAAAAAGGGCGGCGCCAACGTCTGTTTGTCCCGATTTCTAATTGCCTGTCCTCATCATATTTGAAAAGAAAATGGTAGAAAATCTAGCACATCTGGAATTACTTTTCTTTTTAAAGAATTATCAGTGATCTCCAACCAAGGTTCCGCGAGAATTTGCAAAATGTATTATTTATTAATCCGACTTCTTTTACGCGTCTATTTTGTAATTTTTCTCCTGTGTCGAACCTTAGTAATATGTGTCAGCCAGGTAGAGGGGCTCCCCCTCGAGATTTTACGAAATATTTCAAGGGTTTTCCTCTCTCCAAACAAAAAAGGTTGGGAATCACTGAATCACCTTCTAGATTGTCTTAAAAAATAAACACTTTTTTAAAATTTTAGTTTAAATTAATTCATTTAAGGCCATTTGACGCATTTTAACATCGCTAACCTGTACGCAGTAAGCCACGACTGGTATTACAATTACAAAAAATTACTCTGCAAGCAGCCGGTTGGCCTATGGCAGAGGAATCTTAATAATCTAATACACTTAAACTGAGTATCAGATTTCTATAAGAAATAGCTGTTGCAGCTATGATTGATTTATGGATTTTGAGCTACAACATTTTAAGGTCCATTGCAGCTACAGAAATAGTACTTTTACGTGATTCCTAAAATTTGAAGAGAGGAGGATATAATTAGGTCCCCTAACTAGTGAAAAGGAAAACCACCTTCACTGTTTCCAATACAAAGCTAAAAAAAAACATTTTTACCCACCAGCCATTATTATCTAGAAATTCGTTTCAGACTTTTAGCTGAAAATACGATAAGCTGTTAGCTGTAGCTATTTAATCTAGAAATCTGAGCGAATCTAGCTGCCAATCCTGGAAAGCAACTTATATTTTCTATCACATGATGAGATTGAAAAAAAAGAGAACTTAAAAAAGAGAACTTAAAAAAGACAGTCTTGTTTCTTTTTTCTAAGCATCACTTTGAGGCAATTCAAGTGAAAAATTACTTATCTTTTTTTTTGCTATTTTCAAGTGCTTTGATTTTTTTTTGCTGATTACTTTTTTTTTCTTCAAAATAATTTGAAATTCTTTTGTATAAATCGCACTTTGTTGAAGCGCAAACGAAAAAAACAACCGAAAAGGCATTTTCTTCTAGTTTCTATAATTCCAGTCTGGAGTTTTATAATTGGTGATGTTTGTTTAAAGTCTCTTCACGATCGTTTTCATTTATAATGATCGATTTTATAATCTAGAGAATTTTTTTTATAGAAAGTAACAAAAAAAAGCTTTTCTTTGAAAAGCTCACGAATGAGAAATTAAAGAGACTAAAAATATTTTTTTTAATTTTATATATATACTGTATATACATACTGTATATATTAAGCCCCGTCTATCCTTGGGTGTTTGTTTCTTTTTTTCTTTGAGTAACGCTGTACAAACAATTAAGGGCAAGAACCTTGAAGCACGTTGGAATTTATATAAATTTAAAATGAACCGCTTTTTTTCTCAAGGTCAACTATATGTTGCACTCTCCCAATCCAAGAACCCCATGATATTAAATTGGAGAGGGGAAAAGGTTGCAAAGGGTAGGGGGGACTGGGGAAGGGGGAAACTGAAATTGAAATGAAAGGAGTAAAAAAAAAAAAACGACGCGCATGCGCACACCAGAGAAAATGAAAATCTCATTTTTTTCTTTCAAATATAAAAAAGGGGAGGAAATAATAGTAGAAAAATTAAACTAGAATTTATCACAGGTAATTGTGCCAAGCGTAATTGTGCCCAGCATTAGAATTTCTTTTGCTCTGCCCTTTTATGAACGTCATCAATTTCTAATTGGTTTGTTACTTGGTCTGACATCATAAAAGGGTGGAGGAAAAGAAATTCTAATGCTGGGCACACTTGCCTGTGAATTTTGCTCCCGTCATTTATGACGGGTTACCCCACTAGTCTGAAAATATTGAGTTAATACTTAAATATGAAATATATAAACTATTGACATTAAAATATTGATTTAGTATTTCAATTTTAAAATATTAATAATAAAGTGAATTTTTATTTGGTTCATGTTCTTAACTGGATTCCGTATAATTCACCTAAACACTTAATTTGAATCAATCTAACTCATGTGTGTACAAGGTTTAAAGTGCTTATAAAATAGTTTAATACTTTTAGTAGCAAAATTAAACTAGAATTTTGCTCATTTATGACGGGTTACCCCACTAGTTATTTGATAATAAATGAAAGTAACTTTGCAAAATTCGGTCAGCATAGGTCAAAGGGTCTTGAAGTGTACTGCTATATAGCGGACAAACGGACTGATTGAACAGGCAACCTATCGAGTGTTACTAGGGCCCTCTAGTGCGACTATTCGTCCCCCCCCCGTTCTTATATTTAACATTAGTTGTCTGGAGACAAATGAACAAGTTGGCTTTTCTTTTTACACTGGTGTAATGTTAGTATTCTTTAAGGTGAAATCAATAGCAAGATAACGAAAGATAGGAAAAAACAAACGTTTGTCTTCTTCTTTCTCAATGATTTTGGTTTTGTGGTCGCCTTAAAATGCCTTTTTCCATTCTGACTTCTATGTGTTCCCACCGCCAACAACACTTTTAGCCACAACTATACAAAGATAGCAGAATAAGATAGTGTGGACAATGGACATTCTCGTAATTTAGGAAAATTTAGAATAGACGTTCATTGATTCGGACAAACAAGTTGACAAAAAAAAGGGAGAAAATAAACTTATTTGACAAACTTAAAAATAGTTTCATGAACAACTAATTTTCAAACTCTGCTTATTCAGCAGTTTCAGAAGAGCAACACTAATACCTAGTACTCACACCTGATAATTTAAATACATTTAAATAATAAAGGTGTTCTACAGAGCCCCGTGAAGGACAAACAAACAATATGTCGAATTCAATTTATTCAGTTAATAATCTGAATATTATTGAGTTAATACTTAAATATAATATAGAAACTATTGACAAAATATTAATTTAGTATTTCAATTTAAAAAATCCTTAACTGGATTCCGTATAATTCACACCTAAACACATTTAATTTGAATTATTTTAACTCATGTGTGAGTACAAGGTATAAGGTATAAAGAGAAAGTGTTTTAGAAAGTAGAAAGGTAACTGAATCACTTCAAGAGGGTTGATATTTTTTTTGAAAATAAAAGTTTTTATAGACAAAAATTAAAAAATATCAACTGTTTAAAGTTTAGTCATTTTCAAACTGAAATTATGTAGCTTATTTTGTAAGATAATCAACATAAAAACATCTCTCTCTTTCCCCTTCTAGTTTCTAAAACATTTTATTTTAACCTTAAAGAACTTTTCATTATTTTGGATGATATTTTCAAACGAATCATTTTAAATGTTGGATTTATGTTTCGTTTCCATTTTGATAAAAACGAATGGGAAAAAAAATACACTGTAATCCAGCTTTGGTTTACAAATGACTTGGTTTAGGTTTGATTTTTCTAGTATATATATATATATCCTGTATCCACTGTATATTAAAATAAGAAAAGTTCATAAATTTGAATTTCTCTATTGGAAAATGAATACATAAAAGTATTTTTGTATACAAAGTTTTTTTCTCTCTTTTTGTATCTTTTGAGATTTGTATTTTTGGGTTGTGGCTTTTCTACATTAGGGGGATATGTTGGGTTTTATAAAATGAATTGCATCCAATCACATGACGACGACGACGACGATGATGATGATATTCCTATATATTTTCATGCATTGATTGATCTTCCATTTTTGTTACCGTTTGGTTGAAGAGTTGCAATCAATTTCAAAAGTAGATTGAATGACTCCAGATGTTATTGACATAAAGGAAGAAGAAATATGATGAGATATATATATATATATATATATATTCCATATATTCCATCCAAACTTTAAAAGATTATTTATTTCATTTTTTTGTGTTTTTTTTTTCTTCTTTCTTCTTCGTCTTCTTCTTTTAACATTTATTTTTCCAATGAATATTTTACCTTTTATGTATTAGTTGTTAATTAAAAATTATAATAATGTATATTTCGTATGCTGTTTTGAACCTAAATTTGTTCCTCTGTCATAGGTCTCTTCTGTGAATTACTTGTAGAGTAATAATTCAAAATAATGCAAGAAAGAAAGGTTTGCAAATTCACTTGGAAGTTTTTTTTTTAAAATTTAGTTTTGAATGTTTTAATATAATACGACAGGAAGATATTTTCAAACATTTTTCAGAAATTGGATTTTTCCAATCCTCATTTATATTTGTCGAACAAAACAAATAAACAATATTTTCTATTACTTTGGATTTTGATATTTGGGCATGTGGATCTGATGATAGATAAGGACCACCACCATTCAATTGGTCAGCAAAGGTCATCATGATCTAACTACATATTTTTTTTACTGTGTGGACCTTTTGTTGTGTCGTTTTTGAATAGTTGGTCGTAATCTGTTTTTTGTACGTGCGTGTGTGCCCTTAGTGGATACGGGTCTCTCCACTTTTTCAAAGAAATGCATAGACATCAAGTAGACACTGGTACTTATGGTTTTAGGCCTACTGAGAAAAGAAGTTTCTACAATTGAGAAGATGAAATATGTCTATTGTAAAAGTAGGAGACTAGAAAGAGAGAGTGAGAAAGATAGGAGAGACCGAGAGAGAGAGATAGAGGGGAAACAGGGAACAATAGACTAGCGTTACCAAACTTGGATAAATTCCTGAACAAAAGTATACATCATTAGAACTATAACCGCTACGGCTGTACAACAAGTGCCGATGTGGTGTGTCACTCAGGAATTGATCCAAGTTTGGTAACGCTAGTGGAGGAATAGAAACAGAAAGAGAGAAAGAAATATTCGGAAAAATCTTCTGGTCATCATCATATGACGTATTCGGAGGTACGGTTATTTATTTGTTTGTAGATTGTGAGAGCTAATATTTACTTTTTGGTTCTTAGCAACAAAAAAAAGCCTTTTTTTCTAGATAGAGAGAGAGAAGAAGAAGCAAGTTGTCCATTAAAATACAGTGAGTGAGTGACCACTGGAAAATTCATTGAAGCGTTTAAATACAGAATATAATATAGAAGCAATGCACTAAATGTTAAATTTTTAAAAAAAACCTTCTTTTAATTGATTGGTTATTATTTGCTCTTCATTTTGTGAGCCGCGTAGATACAAAATATTGTAAAGTTAGTTCTAAATATGGTATAAACTGACCAACCAATGACCGTCATTAAGTCTCATTTATAAGATTGTTTTTTTGAGTTGTTGAGTTCAATTTGAGATACAGTGTACTTTGTACACAGGCATCTGCTGTAGACAGCTTCAGAATTTATTTTGGCTACGCCCTTTTATGAGCGTCAGACCATATATCAACCAATAAGATAAAAAGGGCGGGGCATATGACATCAGACCCAGTAACAAACCAATTAGAAATTGATGACAAAGAAATTCAGAAGCTGTCTACAGATGCCTGTCTTTGTACTAGGGAACTACTGGCATCTTGCGAACTTACCTTCCCTCACCGTAAGACGAAGCTTTTGACGTCACAGGGATTGACAAAAAATGTAGGCTTGTGTCAATTTTGACTGATTAAAAAAAGGGTATCAACGAAAGAAGGAGAACCCCTTTTGTTTAAACAGTTGAGAATGTTTGCTACATTTTATCGTCCCTTTTCTATCAGGCTAAATGACACAAACCCTCTGAATCAACCCTTCTGACGTCACACCCTTTATCTTACATTCTTAAATCTTCATAATTTGTTTGTCCATCACTTCCTTAATCGAACCCATGACTAACATCTCCATCGGTTGAGAGCCTGAGACGCTAACCAATACACCAACAAGGCAAGAGGTGATTAGGTCTTTTTTTTACTTTTTAGTACTTTTAAAGACACTAGTTAGAGGCTAATGATGTATTTAGAAGGTTAAAATATTAGAAATTCGAACTCCTGCCTCAAAGCTCTAAAAAAAATATATTTAATTTACAAATGCAGTTTTCCTCATGTTGGAATATATTTTGTTTTCAAACGCGATCGGTAAACGTACTGTGCTTGTTACTGGGGGGGGGGGTCACAATTTCTGGGTAACATGCTCACTGAATTAGCGTAATACCTAGTACACACACCTCATAATTTAAATGCATTTAAATAATAAACGTGTTCTACAGAGCCCTGTGAAGGACAAACAAACAATATGTCGTCGAATTTAATTTATTCAGTTAATAATCTGAAAATATTCAGTTAATACTTAAATATAATTATATAAACTATTGATAAAATATTGGTTTAGTATTTCAATTTAAAATATTAATAATAAAAGTCCATTTTTATTTGGCGTTCATGTTCTTAACTGGATTCCGTATAATTCACTTAAACACATTTAATTTCAATTCATTTAACTCATCATGTGTGTACAAGTTCAATATTTGGAATTGTTATTGAATGCAATCGCCGTATGTTATATATGTATTAAGGGGGGGGCGCGTTTTTTAGTCGTGAAACGACTCCATGTTTGAATGATTTTTTTTTGGGGGGAGGAGGTTTTCTTTACAACAAGCATGTCAAACTCGCGGCCTACAACGGACATCTTTGCGGCCCAGCCCCTGTCATATCCAGGATTACTGACATTCACCTTGGGTCAGTTTTGAAAGTAATCACTGCGAACAAGATTTCCCCCTGAAGTAGAAAAGATTGTAGCAGAGAAGAGATGCCAAGTGTCACTGGAAAGAAACATTAATTTTACCGTTGTCCTTGTTCTTTTTTATAAGTCTGTACTTTTCGAAATAAACCTACGTTTCTATAAAAATTGAAGTTTTTTTTTGTTTTGTTTTTTTGTGGCCCACGTAAACTAAGACCTTGTTTATTTGGCCCGTGTTTGAATTTGAGTTTGACATGCTTGCTTTACAAACTGGAAGATCCATCTGTGCATTATTAATTACAAACAAGAAAAAGAGAAGACTTTTTAAGATGTCAAAATATGTTCAAATATAAAAACAGGAGAATTGCGCTTCTGTACTTTTTGTGATTGGGTCACACATACAGTAAGTAGGCTTAATTTATTGGGACTCATGTTTTTTGACGTCCCCTTTCTCTCTCTCTCTCTCTCTCTCTCGAAAAGATGATAATATTTAAGGAATTTTTTGATCATCTACTACATTCATAACGAAAATATAAGACTAGCCTATTTTGTGTATCATTTTCAAATTATTATAATAATTTCTATTTCTCAGTTATCCTTTTTCCTATAATAAAGTGATGATGTTAGCTAACAAAATGGAGAATTTAGGGTTCATCAAATCTCATTGGACAATAAAAGGAAACCTTCTAAAAGTAATATAATATTTAGTATTAAAGGGGGGGGGGAGGGGGGTTAGGTCTATAATTGTTAGCTCTTCAGATTTTAGTGTTTATTTTTACAGCCAGAGATTTCGCGTTAATCCAATGAAAATAGCTTTAAGCTTTAGTCAGTCTTAATAATTGGATTTTTTTTTCTTTCTATAATACAATATGTATACAAATAATCTTAAAGGTGTTTTAAGGTGGTGATGGTGGGGGGGGATGTTTAATAATGTATTATATTCCTTACATAAGACCCTCCTCCTTCTTCCCAGTAGTAGTAGTTCTATTTCCTGCTTGCAATTTTGTGCTCAAGTAGTGAGTCCTCCTCTTCTTAACATTTGACAATTGCATTTTCAACTTCCATCATTAATCACACGGAATCTCTAAAGAAAAAAAAATAAATGACAATTAAGTTTATAGTATTTTTTTCTCTCTCTCTCTCTCTCTCTCTCTCTCTCTCTCTCTCTCTGTCCCTCTCTCTCTCTCTCTCTCTGTCCCTCCCTCTCTCCTCGTGTTTATTTCATTTTCCTTAAATTGAAGCATTTTTCAAGGGTGGGTGGGGAATACACGACCCGTATTCGTTTTTTTTTGTCTGTGTGTGTGCACTGTGCTCACATTTGTTATTTTTCTGTTTCTTTGATTCTATTGTTGCCATATTAGTTGGAATGCGGGCCATTATCTACTTGAATTGATTTCTTTTTTCTATTTCAACAAAAGTTCTTTTATTTTCGTCTTCTTCTTCTTCTAAATAGTATTCTAACATTTTATTAAAAGTTTTCTTTAGTTGTGTTTCTATATTGCTATATACAAAAGGTGAACAAGTATGGCGTCTTAAGTTCTTAACCAACATCAAGTACAACGCGAATGACGACGCCATAAATGAACACCTCTGCGTGCTTCATAATTATCAGATCATGTCACGTAAAATGAATCTTTTGGTAACTTTTATTAAGATTAATATGTAGAAAAAGGTATATTTATCATGCGTAGATATTAAACATGAATACGCCATTTTGATTCTTTTACAGACGACGAACCTCGTTGAATCCAATGTTATTTCTCTTAATCACAGTTTCATAGTTTAATTCTTGCATTTTAGCTTGGGAATTATCCATTTTTTCCACGCTTTTACCAAATTTAAAATACTTTATAGAAACAAATTAAAACGTTAATTCAATTCAAGAATCATATGATTGTTACAATACGTCCTTCTATATACCTTGTTTAACGATGTGGATCCGTTTCTGAGAATCACTTCGTTAACTGAGTTAAAGTTAAACTAGGTTATTAACTTATTAGTGATGCGCATCGTTTTCAGATTAAACTGAAAGCGAGCTAGTATGTACTCTCTTATATAAACACAAGGACAACTCTATAGTTGGACTTCCTTTTTTTAAGTTATAGTTATAGTATGCAAGTATTTCGTATCGTGCAAATTGCATGACGGGTTTATATAAAGAGGGGGGAGACTAGAATAGGCAAGCAACATTTAATGCGCTGGAATATGATTTTCATGACGTTTAAAGGCTGATAACACACTCGTATCTATTGTAGAAAAAGAACCAGTGGTAAAAAAATGGTCTTTTTTAAAGCTTATTTAAAATTTATAATAATGGTGATATTTTCTTCACATTTTTTTTGTGACTGTGTGTGTGTGGAAGTTTGTAACAAAAGAATTTCTTTTCTAATGACATTCATATAAGCAACCCCTTTTTGATAAACTTTGAAAAATTGATTTTTGTTCAATAGAATAAATTCCAGTTTCATTTTGTTGTTGTTATCTGTAATGTTGCTTTTAGAGAATTCTCAGTTTAATAAGTATTTAATTTTTATTGATAATATTCAGG
This sequence comes from Brachycybe producta, assembly GCA_036925085.1. Lineage (NCBI taxonomy): Eukaryota > Metazoa > Arthropoda > Diplopoda > Playtdesmida > Andrognathidae > Brachycybe > Brachycybe producta. The sequence continues at coordinate 2,585,691 of JAUPFP010000027.1, read as the reverse complement.
CTGTATTTATGCATTCTGCACATCATTTCCTGTTTGATTTTGCACATGCGCAGTATATATTATAAAATTTGCGATAAAATGGATTCATAAGGAGTTTTGAGGATGACTATTATTATTATTATTGACAATTGGTTGTTGTTGAATCTGAACACGTTCTTCTTGTAGTTTATTTTGAAAGAGGAATGTGTGTAGGGGAAGGGGGAGGGGCTTTTATTATTAAGTTACTATGGGTGTTTAGACTTTTGTCAAATCTGTTAATCTCACTTGGTTTCTTAAGAAAAACAGGAAAAAAAGGGGGGGGGGGAGGAGAAGAGAAGTTCGTGACATTAATTAACCTCAGACTTAGATCCTAATCTCTCTTTGAATTCATTTATATTTATATGATAACTCAGTTGATATTATGTCTTCATTTTGATAACAACTAACTTACAAATTTACTCTCTCTCTCTTATAATAAAAGGCGAGAAATAAGATCTTACTCATCGTCTGATTTACAAAGAGAGAATATATCGATTTATATACTGTATATATTTACATGGTGGTGGTTCTTCATCTCTATATTTACATATCACATGTACAAAATTTGCATAATGGACGCAAACGTTAAACATTAAAGAGGTTATTTTTTTTATAAACAAAAATATTTGAAGCTTGTTAGAGGGTTTAAAATTGTATCTAAATATGCTAAATGTATTGTTATCACTATAAATAGTTTTTTTAATAATTAATACAGCATATTTTAGCATATTTATACAAGTTAGGCTTTTTTTTTAAAAAAATGTTTAATTTAAAAGCTATTAAAATTTCCAACAAAAGGTGAAAAATAATACAAATTGTAACATTAGCATAAGCTACATAAAATGTCAGGTTGACAAACAAACAATTTATTTAATAATTTGGTTTATGAACAGCTAATTTTTAAATATCTTATCTTTCTGGTGCAAACCATTAAGAGAAATTAGAACTTAGAAACTAGAAGTGTAGGTAAATTACTTAAAGGGATACTTTCATATTGATATCTTTCAAAATAAACTTTTACATCAGTTTGAAAATGACTCAACTTTAAGCAAGACGATATTTTAAAATTTTTCTTTATAAAAAGTTTATTTTGAAAGATATCACAACATGAAAATTCTCTCTTAAAGTGATTTAGAGATATATCTTTCTAGTTTTTTTTTTCAAAAAACTTTTCTGAAAACCAGCTGTTCCTAAACCAACTGCTGTCTCTCTGCCACAGGTCTTCTTCTCGGCTGCTTGCAGAGTAATTTTTCAAATTCAAACTTAATTATTTCTTAAATTATTAAACCTTTTAATAATGATGATTAATATTATTTAATATTTGTTTAATGTTTGTTCGATTAATTCGAAAAATTCTTTTTCATATTTGAAAGAATATGGTTTTTCTCCTATTTTTTTTTTCTTCTTCTTTCTTGTTTGCATTTTTAATGATTTAGAAATAATTATTTATGTAAATAGATCTTTGAAAGAAAACAAAAGTTGTTTTTCGTTGTTTGAAAAAAAAAAACCCACAATAACATTAACGGTATGTTATATAAATATACTTAGCCCACATATATATCTACAGTAGAAATAAGTTTTGAGAAGAAAAAGATGAAAAAAAAAAGACAAGAAAAAAAGTGATGACAACCAATCGTTTATAATTCGTTTGTGTATTTTGGATGGAATTCTGAGCAATTGTTTGCTAATCGTTTCAAATAACCGTTTCTCTCTTTCTCTCCAAGGAAAAAAGATGATGATTATGTGTGTGTGTGTGTATATATATATATATATATATATATATATATATATATATATATATATATATATATATATATATGTATATTGCCGAAAAACATTTTTTTTTCATTGACACGAAAATGATAGATGAGTTTGAGCTTGAAGGGGATAAAGATGTTTCCATCTTGTCTCTCTTTTTCTGTCTCTCTCTCTTAAGAGGAGTACAGACCGAAAAGAAAAAAAAACTTGTTTGTTTTTTCTAGTATCTATATGGTATAGTATAGTATGTAAGAGTTATCTATGTTTCTATATATATAATAAAAAAGGGGGTGGTGGACGCAAGAAGACATTTCGAAGCTCAAGAACATGGAAAGAATGTTTGCTGACCGATTTTTAGGTCCAATCTTTTTTACGGATGTCAATCGTGTCCTGAGAGTCCTATAGGTCTATGTGTTTCTATTGTTTCCGTTTGTCTTTCTATTTTTTTTTTCTTTTGTGTTAAAGTTGAAAACTTTGAATTGTGTATCAGCACTCTGCAGCTGATGCTACAATGTTCATTATTATTATGGTATGTACTGTAGGACATATGGATAAATTGTGGTTTGCGAGCCACATGCGGCTCTTTAGCACCTTCTCAGAAAATATAAGTTTATATCGCTTGGTAAGGTTATCTCACGAAGTCAATTCGGTGCCGACGAAACCCTCGAACGCTCGCAAGCCTCCTCGCAACGACAACGTGTGATACATGAGGGGAGACCACCGAGTGACACATGGGACTTTGGTACCTTCAATACGCTCACCACGATATTAATAGGCGTAGGGGGATTTCTAAAACAATCTTCGACACAACAGACACACAAAATTAAAGGTTTAGAACCAATTTACCTTGAAACAATAAAGAAAAGTCTCTAAAAAAATCGTAAAAGTTATAAAAACCGTACAAAAATCCCCACCGCCATACGTTTTCATTAAAAAAAAACCGATCCATACCTCATTAAAGGAAAAATGACTGCCCCAGGATTTTCTTTGGATTCTATGAGGGACTAATATGGCGTCTAAACACAGAGCTTTTTAAAGTGTTGGACGCCATGTATGTACACTTCGTTGCTTCAAAATCTCACCTTCTTTCTACATGCAATCACTATAGTAGTTAGTAGTCTTTGAATATAGCCCTGTAATCTTTGCTTAAGATACCATTCCCTTTCCTTTCTTGCAGGTTGCACTTGCATTTATTTTGTATAAATTTCACCGTAAAAATTGGATAATCTTGGTATGTGGCTCGTAGTGACATGAAGTTTGGTTATCCCTGGTATCTACATAGAGACACCAACACTAAATCAATGATTGATTTTTTCCCCCGTCTTCTTTTTTGGTCCTTCATTAACAGTTTGTCGATGGACGGTTTTGACCCCGGCTATAGAAATGAACAACAAACAACAAAAGATTCCTCCTTTTCTTTATACAATAATACAACATAAAAGTAATCACAAACAAGAAAAAAAAATCCCTCCTAAAAAAGAGAGAAAGAAATGTCTCCTTAATTGTGACTACAATAACACCGTCTGATTTGTGACAAATGTTATCAACAAAACGAAAAATAATTTTGTTGTTTTTGCAATATTTTTCTTTTCCATTTTTGACTCTGTTTTTTTTAAAATACTTAATTAAAAGGTCAGAAATATATTTTAAAAAAAAATAATATCTTAAGATGTTTTATGAACACCTGATTTTGAAACTCTTGGTTATTCTGAATTTCATAAGTGGAACACTTACACACTCACATGGTAGCTAAATCCTTATTTACATTTACGTATTTAGGCAAAAATTACAAAAAATATCGGCTATTTTTATATTTGGATTATATTCAAACTTAATAAAACGCTCATTTTAAAAGATATCAACATGAAAATACCCTTAATTGATTGAGCCTGACCTACTTGTTTTTTTAAAGCACTTTCAATTTTATCTTAATTTAGCTCTCGAAAAAAACAGAATAACCAAGAGTTTGATGGGCCTTGTTTACACTTTAAAACAACCAGACAACACACTGTATGTATATATGGATAGACATAGAAAGTAATATTAGTGTAAGTGAAGTCGTCCAACTGTTAACTTGAAGCTTGTGACGTCAGTGTGATTTATTAGGAAGGAATGATAGCAACAGTTCTCATTAATTTAAAACAAAAGGTTTCTTGGGATTACTTGTTATAATTACCATCTTTTATAATTGACAAAAATGACACAAGACTAAGATTGGAAGCCAGCAGTGATTGCCTTTTTTAAGGGGTAGTTTTTTTTTTTTTATAAAGCCCTGTAATTATTTCTCTTTTAAAGTATTTTTAATGTATTTCTACTTTTTTTTTTGTTTAAAAAAAGCCAGATTCGTTTGAGGTAAATAATTCAACTTGTGTAAATCTTCATCCGTTTATTTTTTTTTTTTGGAAAATATTCCAGATAATTAACGATTATTCGATTTCGTTTGTCTTTTTTTCTGAATGATATATACAGCGGTTAAGTTACCCACAAGAGATCCAAATATATGCAAAGATACCTATTGTTAAGTATCTCATCTATAAAAACAGCAATGGTAATGTTGGGTGCAATATATTCACAGTGAAGTCTGACAGACAAGAATGTCTTCATTTCCTGTGTGCAACACACAATTCAAAAGTTAGGCCAATGCAGAGTGGGTGTGGTTAAGGTGTTTCAAACTTGTTAACTGCATTTAATGAAAAAAAAAGTAAAATACAAAAGCAGTTTAAAATTAAATAAACTGAAATTTAGTAGACTTTTATGATAATAATGATGATACATATAGAAAAATATATATTCCAAGTTGTTGTCAACACAAATTTAAATTGGATGTTGCAGAAAAGTTAAGTTATAAAATGTTATCTAATTTCGTTACAGTGTAAATCTATCTGAAGTAACGTTATATATATATATTTTTTTTCTAGTAAAACTGTTTTTTTTTTCTAGTATCAAGGGAAGTCTTAAGGAGTAGACTACTGTACATAGTCTGTGTGTATATAATTTCTTTCTGTAAAGTACATTGTGTGTATATGCATTGTGTATGTTACAGTCAAAATCAGAATTTAAAGATAACTAGTTCTAGAATACTAAAAAAAAACTTAATTTAAAAATGGTGTTATTTTTTCTCTCTTCAATCAACCCTAAATCTAATTGGCAAACTGGATCCTATTTTAATGTGACGGTGGTGGTGGTGGCATGGTGACTTTTAGGAAACTCAAAACAACTCTTCAGATTTTTTTAAACAATTTTAACTAACTAAAGTTTAAAAAAAAATACTTTAGTTAGCTCTAAATTTTGGGTTTTGACTTTAACCATATATAACTATATATATATGTAACGACTATTCTGTGCTTTTACCGTTGTTATATTATAGTTATTATTTGTTCACATTAAACGTAATGATAGACATGTCTGAATCAAGATAAGTGTTTATGACAGGAACCCTTAGTTGTATTTGAATCGTATATATGTGTACATTGTATATATTAAAATATATAAGTAATAATGTATAACATTTTTTTTTCCTCTTAGCTAACCTTCTTATAGTAGGATAGAAGGAAAGAGAGAGAGAGAGAAATTAAATTGAAAATTTAATTAGAAATCTTGCAATGTGTGTGTACACATTATATTTGAATGGAATGTACATAAACTTAAATATAGTGCATATTATTATAATGTTAGTTACATATATATATATATAGGAACCTGAAAATATTCTGAAAAATAAAGAGTGTTGTGTGCTTATGGCAAAATGTCATATACTTGTCTTCTTAATACAATCAACTTATTATAATCATAACGATTCTGTACTAATTAAATTCCAGATTACAGTTTAGGCAGAAAACTCTAACGAAAAAGAGAGATTGACAGATAAACCTTTTGGCACACACACACACACATTTTTTTTATTGTATAAGATTAAATTTTAAGTCATTCTTTATGATAAATTATATATGATGCACAAAAAAAAACATCATTAAAACTTTTTGAATTAATACTTTTTTTATTACAAGTTGTAAAGAAATTAACATTCAGAGAGATCATTACAGAAAGAAAATAAGTCATATCTAGCTCATAACTTTCTAACAGTCACAGGAGCAAATTAAATAACTTCACTTTATGATTAATATTGTCATATGTGTATCACATATTCATTACTGTCATAGACTGTTGTTTATACAGCATAATGTGACAGTCATAAAACGATAGTTTATATAAAAAAATTATCATAATGTATGATTTTTTTCTGTAATGAGGACCCAGGGTCATTGGAAATAAATTAAAGACATTTTTCATTTTACGTTATTTTGTCTTTTTTTTAAATATTGCGTACGTTTAATATAGAGGTAGCTCAACCTAGATCTTTCTCTCTGTCTATGGAGCATTTCATAGATGTGTGTAGCCAATAGATGGCACCACACTGCTAATTAGAGCTAAATTTCCTTCTAAGGGGTCTTTTGTAAAAGAGATTCAGTTTTCTTATTATAATTTTAAAGTAAGAGAACCTTGAATTGAGGCTATATAATTAATATAAAGCCTATACTCTCTCACCCACGAGGTTTTTTCTATTAACTCTATCTCAGTTTTTCAAGAAGGCTCACTCTTAGACAATTTATAAAGTGGGTATAAATTACTCTGCAAACAGCCATGAAGGCCTACTGCAAAGGGACTACTATCCAAATGCAGCATGTAAAAATGCATTATGTAGCTTATGTTATTTGTTGAGGTGAAAAATCTTACGTATCCCATAAAACAACATGTTTTTCATGTACTAAATCTCTTAAAAGTGAATTTCCATTGTTAAATTGTAAGTTAGTGTGCGTGGGGCTCAAACGAAGCCTGCCTTGTTATGAGTCCCTTGTAAATAAAGGAACTTAGAAAAGTGTTGGTTTTCAGCGTGTTTTTAATCAACGTGATCTTCTTGTTTTTAACCTTTGAATGCATATTTTTCTCTTTCTCAACCTGAGCTTTAACCTTATTCAGAATAAATTTGGTTCTAGTTGACAAGTTTAATGCTCTTTGAACAAAGTTAAGTGCCAAAAATGTACGTCTGTGGTTGACATATCCATTGAAAAGAAAAGTTATTAATTATTCAAAAACAAATTGTTTTCTCTTGTATTTTTATTTTTAATTCTAGAAACAATACAACGACCATTCTGTCCATTTAGGCGTCAAAAACTCTTATTTTATTAAACGAACTGCTCGTTCTCGACATTTTCATCTGTTTTAATTAATTATTCAATAATTGTTTTTTCTGGTGAACAATTTTTGTAATAAAGTAGTTATTGAAAGAAGAGAGAGAGAGATAGTGAGATATATAGAGATAGAATGAATGAGAGAGAGAGAGAGAAAATGATGATTTTTAATGGCTACCAATTTTTAATGGTCCTTTGTTTAATTTTTTTTAATGAACGTCATTCTCATTAATTAAACCGGTTATGTAATCCGTCATATACAAGGGACTCCTTTTTTGTGTGTGTCGATGATACCACAATTAATTGAAAAAATGTTTTATCTATAGGGAATTAGTGTAGTACATAATTTGCATAAAAAAGGTTTGAATATTTATTTCTAACACAAATTATGAAAAGTCATTTTGAGTCATCCCCAACATTTAAATTACAAGCTGTTGCATAAATTTAAATGAAAAACCTCCAACCTTTTTTTTGTTTGTTCGTAGTTTACATAATTTCATTTGTAGAAATATAAATATTAGATGACATTATGCGAAATTCTAATATCTAAAATGCACTAATTAATACATGACATATGGTGCTGCAACTATGAAATGTTCATTATGAAAAATGTAAAACAATTTGTAATTCATAAGATTTTATAAAATATAAAATATAGTTTTAAAATATAAACGTCTCCCCCCCCCCCTTTGAGCTTTGGTTATTATGTTTTTTAGGAGAGTTTTAGAAACTAGAAGAGTAACACAAATTAACTTTTGAATGGTTATTTTTTTAAATATGCTTTTTATCAGTTTGAAAATGAATCAACTTTAATCAGATGATATTTTTTGAAATTGTCGTTTATAACTTTTAAAAAGTTTATTTTGAAAAAATATCAACATGAAAAATACTCTTCGGGTAATTTGAGCCTGCTAGGCTGCTACCGTTCTAGTTTCTAAAATAAAAAAACGCGTTCTAGTTTCTTTCGATTTTGCACAGCTAGCTGAAAGGCAGGCGCAGAATATAATCTATAAAGGAGTTGAAGAGGCGCGCGCGCAGTTTACACTTTAAAACCACCTCATAATTAAATATTTATTTTTATGTTTTGTGTTGTTGACATTCAGTTAGTTCAACATGTTTTTAACTTTTAACATCCCTGAGACAAAACGAAGAAACTTAATAAGATGTGATTTCACATCCGCGACCGACTTCTTATATATTAGAAGGGTAAAACGAACTGAAATTCTTATTAAATAAATTAAAAGCAACTGAAATTGCCTTCTAGACATGTTGTTGAATCTTTTAAATGCGAATTCAAATGATGAATTATGTTTGGCTTCATAAAGTTCTTATATAAAACACCAAGTTAATTTAGTGGGTTCGCTTTTTATTTACCCTCTTTTATAATTTTAGTGGTATTATTAGTGTTGTTGTTGTTGTCATATGAGGCTTCTCACATACTGTGATATTAGTATCATAATTTGCACTTTGCCGACAATCTTCTTCTTCTTTTACCCGTGGTATTTATTTCTATATAATGATGAATCACTTTGCCTCTGGATTCGTTTTCAGACTGTTGTTTGCTTCCAAACTTCTTAATTATTATTAAAAATTCATACAATTTTTGCTTTCAGCTTTTAAAAAAGTAACATTGGCAGAAAATGTCATGAATGCAATATTATATATGTAGCCTTTGCCTGATTTCAGGTGTGTGTTTCATAGCTTAAAAATAGCTTCAAGGGATGATGAAACTTCTTTTCCTTTTTATATATTTATGTTTTTCTATCCATATATAATATTATAATATTAATATGCAAGTGTGTTCGTTGCTCTACTTCTGAAAATGAAAACGGAACATTTTTTTTTTGCTTTTTTAAAGTTTCTAAATGATAGAATGAGAGATGTTTGGGCGCATTGAAATTATCTTATTATACGTGCAAAAGGTGAACAGATTAATCCACTGAGCACGATAAAAACGGAGGAGGAGGAGAACACCGTAAATTTTTATGCGATTGACGTTCAAAAGTCTAAAAAAAAGGAGGTGGTTTTGAAACGAACAAAAAAAGTGAGGCATTTTGCAAAGTATCAACATTCATTCTTATTGCATTTGCCTTTGGATAAAAATCCAACAAAAAAGTAGAAAAGGAAGAAAGTGTGTGTCTACTTATCTATTTTTGTATATAAAAATGTATATAAAGGGAGGGGGGGGGACTCACCCCTCCCCCCTTTACTCTTCTACTTTTATGCCATTTCTTTGTCATTGAGAGCCTGATGACTTTTTCTTTGACTTCAACGCGTTTTCGTTGTTAGTGGCCCTCTGGCATTGTTTGTTTTCAATGGCAGAGGGCCACACGCTTATCTCTCTACTTTTTTCATTTCTTTTTTAAGTCCTAATTTTCTTTTTAACTTAAAATATTCGTAAATTTGCGTCATTTTTTGTCTACTTTTCAAATACTAAGTAGAGGATCATAGATATATATGGATAATATCTGTCTACATTTAAAAGGCATAAAGCTTAGGGTTTGTAGACCGCTATCAAAGTTGGTCATAAAAGGTCACGTAAGAGATATACAGAGTGTCCATTGTCCATAAAGTTCATGTGAAATAATTGGAAAATATGTGGAATTCAGTTATAAAATGATAGAGAGTTAACATTACTGAATAATTACGAGTAAGGGAAGAATCACACACACACTGAAAAACTACCAAAAAAAAACAGAAATAGAAATACAAAAAATCAATATTTCTACGGTCCTTTGCACTGAAAGATTATTTTGGGATTCTGTTAAATTTCTTACAAAAGTGAAACACCGTGGGATTTTTTTATGCGTGTTTGATTCTTCCCTGAAGGTTCAACATAACTTCAAAACCCCTTTCTGCACAGTTGACCTGAGCAGTCGGAGTCTGCGTGATGTGACGTAAACCTACATCAATGGCTCCTACATGAATGTCCCAGATGAAAATAAGTTTTAATTTTTAATTATTCAGTTGATGTTAATTCTCATCGTTTTGTAATTGAATTTCACATATTTTTTTCAGTTATTTCACAAAATTAGGTAGAGAATTTATGGACACTCTGTATATAAATGGGTGACTATGGTTGGTTTTCTTTTTCTTTTCTTTCTCTCTCGCATAATTTCCTGAACTTAAGTTACGGAAGTTCTAAGCTGTCCTTTAACTATGCAGATAAATTATATGAAGGAAAGTATGTATCGCCAAGATCTTGTGGAAGAGGAGGCGAGGAGAGTCGCCTTCGGACAAACGAAGTTAACTGCTCTAAATTACCAGGTTTCAAATTGGCCTGAAAACTTTGAAAAGTTGTCGAGTGGCTACTTTAGAGAGTAATAAGTTATCTAAAAAATGCCTACCCAGTTTTATTTATGAAACTCTCTCTCTCTCTTTCTATTTACAGCCATATTTAAATAACTTTTCCTTTACATTAAAGCAAGAGTTAATAAAAACGTATATTGGATTAAAGTTGTAGGGGAGAATAAAGAAAAAAAGGTGTCGTGTTTTCACTTGAGTTTAGTGAATTGAGACCAAGTTTTCTTTTATTATCATCTTCAATCTCTCTTTGATTTCCATTCGTTTAATTTGATGGCAAACTAAAACCAAAAAATACTTACTTGAAAACTATTTCCAATTTGAGCAATTGGTTGTCATTAGTTTGAAAGAAATTGAGAGAGAGAACAAAATTTCATTCACACACTTGCCATTTCTACACTAGATGTACATATTATTACATATACACACACACACTACAGCACAGTGTACAATGAATGGTATACTACTGTATATGTATGTACATACATGCTATGTATGTATGTATGTGACAGAAATTGTTGGTCTCTTGAGTGTATTTCTGAGAGTTTTTGATTTCTTCAGTAACTTTTATGGCTTAAGTAAAGTGCGCACTTAACCTGAAATGCAGTCGTCTGTCAAATAATATGGCAAAAAAAAAGACCATGTGACCTTATATTCCTCCTTTGAGTTTTGCAACGACTAGAATACGTAATATTTGGTAGTTGCTGTTGGTGGTACTTAGGGCCTTATTCGTCTTACACTGTATTTGTGAGTGTAGTGTTAACTCTAAGGGGAATGGGAGGCTAAGATGGAGGAGAAGAGGGGTGGGGGCCCTTCTTTCCCTACTAAGTATACGTGCCTTCTGTATGCCCCCTCCCATCCTATTTATGCGACAAAATGCGAACTTGGATATTTTAATCGATTTTAGAGACATAGTGGCACTGTGGCACGCACACACAGATCGCTTTTGACAGCCTTATATCTATATGTATAAACAGAGAGAGAGAGAGAGAGAGAGAGAGAAAACGTCTTCGAGAGACCGTTTTTTCCTTCAACGTTTTATTTTTCTATTTAGAAATGTTCTTCTTCAGTTCATGGATGACAGACAGGGTGATGTCTTTTTATCCATTGAAATATACTTCAAAAAATACATCAAATATCTATTTATATATACATGTATATGTTAGTGTAAATCTGCAGATTGTCTAGGCAATCTGGAAAAAACCACCAAACTGCCAGTGAATCTGAAAAATTCAATACATTTTAGGTGATTGATTTTACAGATTCCGCTAGCAGGTTGGTTATTTTTGCTGATTGCCTAGGCAATCTGTAGATTGATTCCGCCGATTGACCGTGACATATATACAGTGGAAACCGTTTAACACAAAATGGAAGGGACCGCAAATAATTTTTCATGTTAAGATGGTTTATGAACAGCAGATTTTCGAACTCTTGATTATTTTCTCTTAATTAGGAGTAATAACATTCAAGTGTTAGAAACTAGATTGAGTAGTTAAATTACTCTGGATATTTTCATGTTGATATCTTTCAAAATAAACTTTAAACTATTTTTTAAAAAAAAATTATATATAAAAATTGAGTGATTTTCAACAAACATAAATAAAAAGATTAATTTGATAGATTTGAAGATGGAAATATTCTTTAAGTGATGAGCTGCTACTACCCTTCTAGTTTCTAAAATACATGAATATCTCTTTTTTATGCCTGAAAGACGGGAATAGTCAGAGATGGAGAGAGCCCCGTTTACACTTTAAAGACAACCTTAGAAGAAAGAATAAGTATGCTGTTCAAAGGGATCAGACCTGAAAATTATTTCTTATTAATCCGGTTCTTTTTTTTTTCGTGTTAAACAGTTTTCACTGTATACATAATATAATCCATAGACACACAATGTAAGTGCTGATGGAAGTTTTATAATATATCAAAAAAAGAGAAATTGCATTGTCATTGCGATGATAGTTTTCTGCATATTTTATCAAGTTAAAAATACGGTATATTTTAATCGATAAAGTTTTCTAAATTTCATTTTTTCTTATTTCGTCTTTGCCACGTTTTTTTTTGTATTTTAAAACAAAAATAAAAGGAAAGGAAATGACATAAGTATATCGAGGCTTGATTTTACGGTAATAATTAATAAGTAAATTGTGTTTTATTCTATCTTTTAGAAGCAAAACTTACAGGAGAAACTAGAAAGTGTGTTAGAAACTTGAAGGGTAAATTCACTGAAGAGTATTTTCATGTTTGATATCTTTCAAAATGAACTTTTTAGTTGAGTTTCAAAATGATCTGACTTTAAGGAGGATGTCTATTCATAGTTTATTTTAAAAGATGTGAACATGAAAATACTATTGATTCAGCAAGCCCCTTCTAGTTTCTAACACACTTACAATTATTCGTTAGTGTTACTTTTATGAAAGTGCAGAGTAACCAGAGTTCCAAAACGTCTTTCAGAAGAGCAAAATTAAGAGAAACTTGAAGGTGTTTTAGAAACTAGAAGGGTAGCTTGCTTAATTTGGAGCATTTTCACGTTATTATCTATTAAATTAATATTTAATATTTATTAATATTTTGAAATATATCAACAAACGTGTGTATTAAGTAATTCGGCTACTCGTTCTAGTTTCTAACACAATTTCTTCTTAGTGTTAAACCTAAAACACAGAAAATAACTCGAGTTTATAAAACATTTTCGTTAACTTTTTAAAATATTTATTGACAACATAATAAATGAATACAACTTGTTTTTTGTTTTAATTGCAGAGTTGTTGAATTTTTTAACACAACTTTGGAAGAATACAATGTCATTTTTACATCTGGTGCCACTGGTGCTTCCAAATTGTTGGCCGAAGTGTTTGACTGGTCATCATCATCATCATTCAGTTCAAGTGGTCAGGGTGGTGGTCACTTTGTGTACCTGGAAGACAATCATACGTCCGTCATTGGAATGCGTGAATTGGCTTTCCAATTTGGTTCTTCTTCCATTTATTGTCTTCCGGTTGATGATGCATTTCAACTTTTCCACGATTCTAATTCCAACTATAAAGTTGATTATGATGAAATTTCAGTGGTTTCTCCAATGAGAAACAGTTTATTTGCTTTTCCTGCTCAAAGTAATTTCTGTGGCCGGAAATATCCTTTGTCTTGGATTTGGAAAGTTCAACGGGGTGAACTGCAACGGAAAATTCCATTCCAACGAGACAATGTGGTGGACAATGGTGAAATGCGGTGGTCAGTTCTATTGGACGTTGCATCTTTTGTTGGAACATCCTATCTGAATCTTCAACAATGGAAACCCGACTTTGTCAGTATTTCCTTTCACAAGATGTTTGGATTTCCGACTGGACTCGGAGCATTGTTAGTCCGTCAGTCGGCTTCTAACTTACTTTTAGGTAGTTATTTCGGCGGTGGAACTGTATTGGCTTCCAGTGCCCTTCAGAGGTACCACGTCTTCCAACCAACTCTACCGGAAAGGTAAACTGGGCTTCAGTATGGTAAAAGTGAAAATTCTATCATTATGTAGAAACGACTAAATAGGCAAATTGTCAATTCTACAACAATTGACAGTTTTAAATTGTCAAAAGAATTTTTTTTAAAAAAATGCCTAAATGAACATAAACTGGCTTAGACTCGCTTAATCTCGCTTAAAAAGGCGTAAGCTCGCTTAAAATGTAAGGGAAGAGTCACACACGCCGAAAAAAAAAACATTTTAATGCATTTATCAGAAGCTCCAAATATCTTTTGAGTGCAAAGCTAGCTAAATTCTATTTTTGAATTTGTATTTTCTGGTGGATTTTTTTTCAGCGTGTGTGATTCTTTCCTCACATTTTGAGTTATGTCTTTGTTTTGTCAGGAAATTGACAGGAGTTTTTGATATAAAATGTTGACTATATTGTCTATATTTATATAATAAATATTTATTTTGATATTACAAGTCAACACACACACAATGGAGGGGGGGGGGGGGGGGGCTTTTTTGACACACACATATCGATGTCTATAATAGTTTTTGTCTCTCTCTCTCTCTCTCATTCTATCTATCTGTGTCTTTTTTAATATTATATTTTTCTGACATATTTACGTTTATTTTGTACAATGTCATAAACACATATATAATGTACAGTATGTGTCACACAAAACCAAACTCTTAAGAAGTCTATTAATAATGAATATTTTTAGGTGGTGGACCATTCTATTGTTTGAAATTTGAATAGATATCAGAAAATAAAAAAACTACGAAATTGAAAATTAAGGTAGATTGTTAACAATTAATTAAAATTAAATAACTTGTTTTTAAACTTTTCTAAAAGTGTTTGTATAATTTTATTAATTTATATTCAAATTTAAATACTAGACCAGAGAGTCGGCAAACAACGGCCCGCGGGCCAGATCCGGTCGGCGGCTTATTATTGCATGGCCCTGCAAGCAAAGAATGCAATTAATTGTCATTTCAGTTTTTTTAATGTCCATTTTAATGGCTTAAATTCGCTTATACTGTGTTCAGACTAATAAACTCAATATTGTTATTTGGCTGTCCTGAACGCACACCAATTAGGGAAGCCTCGAATGGTGAATTTTATTATCCGCGGATAACAGATATCGGAATTTATTTTTCTGTCGGATAACAGATATCCGGATTGAAATTAAATCCGTTTCTATTTAAATTCATTTAAAATTCAATTTCGTTTCAATTTTCAATTAATGAAATGTGGTCGTTTTTTAATTAATTTTTCTGTTATAACCATTAAAATGGTGATGTATTTTGTTTTTTACCTTTTGGCCCTCAAAATCAAAATTATTTTACTATCTGGCTCTTCTTATAAAACGAAGTTAGCCAACCCCTGCACTAGACTGTGTCATCCAGTTATACTTTAATAAAAAAAGACAAGGGGCAGTTGGCACTTCTAAGACATACCGTACATAAAATTGGTTTCGAATCTGTGTAAAAATTTGTCAGAAAAATCTAAAAAAAAAATCTGATATCTAGTTCGTTCTCGATTTTAGTTGTCAGAATAAAAGAGGGGAGAAAAGTGGATAAGAAAACAAGGTTGGGCCGACAGTTAGTTGTTTCTCTCGAATAATATAAAATAGGGAGGGAGGGAAATTATATGGGTTCCATCATTGAAAATAGAAGAAGAAGAAGCAACAAAACCGAATTTGTTGTTTACAACATTTTTGTGTTGAGAAATTCACACAACAACAATTCGTTGTGTTATTTATTCGTCGTCAGTTTTGCCTAAAAGAGAAAATAACAAGCAGAAAGAGGAGTTTACTAGAACTCTTGAAGAAGAAGAAGAAAAAAAGAGGGTTCCAATTTTATAATAGAAAATAAAAATTGGCTGTCGAAAATCCAAAGTAGAAATGAACTTAAAAAAGAACTTTTGAAAATACACAACAAGTCAATTGTAGAGAGAGAGAGAGAGAAAACGAACGAACGAAAATAAAAAGCGATTTTCCATCTAACGAAGCAAATATAAGGATGTTCAATATATATATCCGTCATTAAAAAAATCTTACAAAAAAGTTTGCTTCCAATTTGAAGAGGTTTTTTTTGGTGCAATCCTTCGTTATAAAACCATAAGAAGAGAGTGGTTCAATTTGTTGATTTAGATGTTCGATTTTGTCAAATTGAATGGAAAAAGTATTTTTTGAAGAAATTAGAGTTGTTTAACAAGTCCTAAAAACAGGACAACTTAAGTAATATAAAAATAATAATTAAGTGTCGCACACATTAATTGGTTATTTCTTTTTGTTCATGTTTTATTTTGAAAAGATTTGAAACTGGAACCGTTTCGTTTCTGGATGTACTTGCTGTTCGTCACGGCCTCGATTTTCTTCAAAGTGTTGTAGGTAATTTGAGTAGAAATTCCTAAAAAAAAAACTGATTTCGAACTCTTTGGTTATTTTTTTTTTTTGCGTTTTCAGAGAAATTGAAAGTGTTGTTACCTAACTAGAAGGCTAGCTATATCACGTAAGTTTCATGTTGATATCTTTCAAAATATAGAAAATGAAATATAAAATTAACGTTGTCTGCTTAAAGTTGAGTCATTTGCAAACTCGTCAGAAAAGTTTATTTTGAAAGATAATAACATGAAAATACCCTTAATTGAGCTACCTTACTAGTTTCTAAAACACTTTCTAGTTTCACTGGAAAGACAGAATAACCAGAATTGAAACTGCGTTTATATTTTTAAAACCACCGTAATCATAGGTCTAAATGGTTTTTCAGAGAAAAAAAAATGTTAAGAAATTATTTTACAAACTAGAAGGGTTAAAGACTCACACATAAATTGAATTTCTTAGACATTTTTCCAGTTTGAAAATGAAAATTATTGCATTCCTTCTTACTCCGAATGTTTTTATATTTTAAAGTTGATGAAAACCCGTGTTATTTGTCCATTTCAAAGTTGTCATAAAATGTTTATTTTGAAAGATAATTATTGCAATGTTAATTAGACGTGGTTTCTTTTACTCTTGAAGTTTCTGACAAACTTTGAATTCAGATGTATTTTAAAATGAGCACATTTTTAGTAAACTTTACTATCTTTTAGTCGTAATTTGCGAACTTAAAATGCCTACAACACAGTCGTAGTTGTTCCGCACTACTACTTCAGTAAGGAATTATCAAATGCACGTTTTAATTGCCAACAACCATTTAATGAGATAATTCTTAACGAAATTGAAATTCATAGATTACATTTGTAATCAATCGAATGGTAGATTGTTAATAATGATGAAGACGAATGAAAAATCATTTTCATCATCATCGAAAACAACTTTTTTTTATATGTTTGGAAAAAAAGGCTTTTTTATCATCATCATCATCATGAAACTCAGCCATTTTTTTTTCATCATAATGTATAAAAAAAAGTTGCTTTCGATATGTGTCTGTTGGGTGCACTTTTGATGTTAGCAATAAATCATTGTTCCCTGAGAGTGTAATATTTGTCATTTTTCTTTGGACAATCCCCCCCCCTCTCCTCCATTGGCCCTAGAAAACATGTAATCTTCACTTTTTTTACTGACTGACTCAAAGAGACAACTCAAACTGCAGCATTTTCATTTTCTTCTCTTTTCTTTAACGTTGGTCATTTTTTTGCAGTTTGAAAAAAAAAATCCAATGACCAATTGACCACTTTCGACGAGTTTTTTTTTTGCGGGTGTGAAAAATGCTTTTAGTATTAAAGGATAGTATTTTTTATTGTTAGAGCTGACTTCAAATATTGACATTTTCTGATGTGTTCTTTTTTTTCCTGAAGGGAAGGATTTTTTATATTATATCTTTGTTGATGCTTTTATTTTCAATGGAATCCAATGGTCAGAATTAATTACAGCAAAAAAACGCATTCATACAAACATGGCACAAATTCGGAACGATTTATCAATATATTTGTCATGAAATAAAGTTATTTTATTTGAGATTTTGTGTAATCAAAGGAATTTTAGTTAGTTAAAGGTAAATGGGACAAAACTGATCCTGTATTGATCTAAAAACTTTTATAAATCAGTCCAGATATTAAAATGTTTTGGGAGCCAGGTGATTTTCAAACTCTGGAATTCAGAAACAACGTTAAGAAGAAATTGAAAGCGTATTAGAAACTAGAACCGGTAGTTGAAACACTTAAAGGTGGTTTTAAAGCGCGAACGCTTGTCGAACTCTGGTTATTGTTTTACAAAAGAGCAAAATGGAGAGAATCTTAAATTTGTGTTAGAAACTAGAAGGGTAGCTCAATCACTTAAAGGTATATATGTTTCTTATGTTTTGCATAAATTTGAAAGTGATCCAACCGTAAGCAAATGACATTTTTAATTTTTGTCTATAAAAAAGTTTATTTTGAAAAATATCAAGATGAAAACATTATTAAGTGATTGGGCTACCCTTCTAGTTTTTAAAACACTCAAGTTTTTTTCTTGATGTTACTTCTGAAAGTTTCCAGAGTTTTGAAAGGCATTTTTAATTTTACACTTTAAAAACTACCTTAAAATGAATTTGGAAAATGGAAATTGAGCTTTTTTTTAGTCATAAATATGTCAATAAATTTGCAAATTATTAAATTTTACTAAATTAGTATGGATCAATGTGAGGCTTATAAATACAAATGTTTTGAGTGAAACTTAAGAAGCTCTTTTTTGTTCTGAAGAGAAAGAAAACGTCACCATGGCTTTATAGTTAAGACTTGGTTTTACAGGTGAATACTACAACATAACATGCTATGAGAATGATTACACCTGTAGAGTTTAATATTAAGAAGAAAGAGAGAGAAATCCCAACGGAAATCAAAAATTGATCTAACCCATAGCCTCTACTACAGTGGTTCCCGAACTTTTTCTTCTCATGGCACCGGTTTTTTTTTGTCTGTAGAAATCACGGCACACTCAGTAAAACTGAACGGCACACTTTCGTGCCACAGGGACACCACCATGTAGTAATCACTGAATTTAGTGAAATATCGTATAATAGGAAGGTTTTATTTATTTTGCCTTTTTCAAATAAAGTGAAAATTTACTTAAAAATATTAAAAAATCTAAAATTTAGTGGCACATCAAGTAAAACTTATGGCACACTCTTTGAGAATCGTACTCGTCTACTAACAACATCCATGAAGACGAAACTTGTCCACATTATAATATTAAGACTTCCCGTGAGACACGATAACACTTTTTTCTTCTTCTTCTGAAAGTCGTTCTCTTGTAACACGTCTTATTTCAATGGACACATCCGGACTTTTGCTGACCACTTTCTAGTTTTTACCATAAATCAATTTGAAGTACTTCTTTTTTTGGGGGGGGATACAAAGTCAGATAAAAGATGATGATGATGGTTGGTATTTTTTTTCTAGTTAATTTCCAACTCCGCATATATATGAAATAAATTCAGAGACATTCTACAAAATGAATTAAATTATTTAATATTAGAAAGAAATTTCATCTATTATTATCTTGAGTCTCACTTTATTTAAATTACTTACGAAATTTGAATTGAATTCAACCTTTCTGAATATAAATTTTTGTTGTATCTTTTTTATTATATATTCTACTCTTGAATGTTAAAAAGAACATATAAAAACGTATTTATGTTTCAGATATTGTTACAATACACTTTTTTCTTCCTGCTTTTTTCTGCAATAATAATCTTTTGAAATATAAAAAAGAGGTTTTATAACGAAATGAAAAACTTTTATTATACTGCATTCAATAGTTATATTAAAAAAAAGAGCTTATAAAAAAGAATATGAAAGGTTTGTTCTTCTTGATGGTTTTAAGTCTCTCTTTTTTCTCTATTCTTGTGGTTATTATCGATTTTTTTTTTCTAGAAATAAAAAGGAAAAGAAGAAGAAAAAAAGCTTTTTATTTTGAAGCAATTACAACTCTTTTGCACATTAAGTCTCATGAGGAAGAAGAATATTTTGTTGCAATATTTGTATTTGAAAATGCACATGTATGGGATAATGACGCATTCTGCATATTCACTAGGTAATGTGCACAAAACCACCAATTTCCTTGCAAATCTGCAAAACTCATGACGTTTTATGAAATTTGCATAATTTCTAGAATAAACGAAAAATCTGCATAAAGACTAAAATAAATGATAAAATACCACTTAAGCAATGTTGCAAAAACCACCAATTTTCTTGTAAATCTGCAAAACTCATGACATTTTATGAAACTTGCATAATTTCTAGAACAAACGTAAAATCTGCATAAAGACTAAAATAAATGTTCAAAATACAATTTAGGCAATGTGCACAAAACCACCGATTTATTTGCAAGTCTAAAAAAATTGCGGCATTTTAATAATTGTGTAGAATTTGTTGAACAAGACAATTTGCATAAATACAAAAATGCTAGTAAATGTGCAAAATACCTACCTATGTAATGTGCACATTGCTGATTTTTGTAAAATGCCTAACGGTCATGGTAATGTTCATAACCACTTTTAATTCTATTAATATTATTCTCGTATTCGCATATTGCATTTTATATACACTTTGCCTAAAAAGATATTTATTTTGCACATTTTCTAGTTTTTTTAATAAATGCTGCCTATTCCCTAAAATGTAATGAATTTTCTAGATTTACTAATAATTATTTTTCGATTACTTAGTGAATTTGCAGAATGCGTGATTTTTTACTTTGACAAGTAACATGTACAACACAATACAATGAATACAAGTATATTAAAAAAAGGCTGACGAATATTTGAATGTTATTATTAGACATCCATTTGAACAAGTCAAAGACATTTTCTTTTGTTGAAGCTAATAATTTTTTTCCTACTTTTCTTCATGTAAAATTGTCTTCTTTTCTTCGTGTAGGTTTTATATATGAAGGAGCATCTTTTTGCTCATATGAAGATATATATACAGGAATTTCGTAAATTTACTATTGGCGCCAATGTTATGTTACGTTCATGGTGTATTTTTTTTGAACGAAAAATATAGCTTCCAACAGCCACCACCACTACCACCGTATTAGGACCATTACGCACAGATAGAAATTCTATGAGGTTCTTTTTTTTATTTCTTCCATCACCTTTTTCTTGTATTTCTATTGAAGAACCCCATCCAGAATGGACTTTTTTTTACTTGTTCTTCTTTGAATCTTTCTATTAGCTATTTCTTTTTTTTATTTTCAATTCTATTGTTATGCGAAGCAGATACTAAATTTAAGCCATTTGTTGCAGAAATGACATAGAAAGTAGTATAATAATATAAAATTGTAGCTTTATATATATGGTAAGATTGGATGACATCACAATTAAATAATGCAAATGGAGCTCATTTTCTTCTACACTTGAACTTTTTCAATGCTTTTTTTTTTTCTTTGTTAAAATCTCTGTTGTTTTCTGTTCTTGTTTTTTATTTATTTTCTATTGAAATGTATGGAGGACAAGGGAAAGAAAAGAGAAAAATAATCGATTTTCAGTGTTGGGAATTTGTTGTTTTTTTTAAGCAAAATGCACCAACTGAATTTTGTCATGCGAATTTTTTGTTCTACCTTTTTTGTTGCTTACTTCAAGATGCCTTCATTCAATCAAATTCGTTGAAGATTTTTCCTATTTTAAAGATTTTTAAGCCTTTTTTTAAAAAAACATAAACATCCTTAAAAAATTTCCACTTTACGTGACAATTACATTACAGTCTTAGTTAAACAGGTACAAAACTATTAGGTCTTAGAAAATGACAATTACAAAAATATACTGTGCAAGCAGCCTGTTGGCCTATGGCAGAAGGACCTTAAGGTCCAGTTGCTGCAAGATGCATTGTCAATATATAATAAGCTCCGTTCTTCGTGTGGACAAAAAATAGGAAGGTAGCCATGTAATACCCGTTGTTCTACCTTGAATATGAATTATATAATGTGCATATGAAGTTTTCTTGATTATGTATACACTGTATTATAGAAATAGATATAGAAGCTATGAAGACCTGCTATCCACCCGTCTGTCTTGTCTGTGTATGGGTGGTTGTTGAGGTTCCCGGTTATACATGTAATACGTTACCAGTAGGGTCATATTGAGTAACTTCGCAAAGTTTGGTCCCGATAGGTCAAAAGATGTGGTCTGGCCACACCATGCAGTTACACTGGAGAGATGTAACCTACTACATCGTAATTCACTCACTGATTTTTTTAGTGCTAGTGAGTTATTTTTAGCGAAAATAATCAGTTTTGAGCGATCCAATTTTGTTCCTTTTTGGACTGTCTATGGTAATTAATATTTCGGTTATTTTAATATTTTTTTTAAACTAGAAGGAATCATAATTAGTTTATGCAAATCTATCAGTGGATGGACAGTATATTTGAGTGCTTATTGCGCGTTGAATTACATGTCATAAAGCAGAACACACCTTGTTAAATGGCTATACTACGTATTGTATCATACCTAGTCTCAAGTCATGCAGATTGCCTCTTAATATAGAAAATGCGTTGCAACCACTTGCGACTTCATTTTGCAGACGAAAAGTGGTCTGTGTGAAGGCCAATATATGAATTAATAACAAACAGTTTACAGAACAACAAAAGTCTAGGCCTATTGTATGTACAGTACATGTATCTGATGGAGGAGGCCTGCCTCTTTCAGGTTATCAAAATGCGCATGGTCACTTCTGTTTTTTCGTTTTTTTTATTCTCTCTAAATTACTAGAATGTATAAAGTACAGATGTGTTTTTTTTTCTTCTATCGAATTTTATTAAGATGACATCTGTTGTATTATATCGAAGTTCAATAATGTTGTCAAAAATATTTTTTACGTAGGTTTTGGAGACTGTGGAATGTTGTCCATCTCAAAAGAGACTTTTCATTTGGCACGCTATGTCCACCATCGGTTGACCTCCTGTCGTCATGGCAACGGGACCAAAGTTGTTTTGGTTTATTGTGGTACTGACTATGAAGATGTTGCGACCCAAGGAGCGATCGTCAACTTCAATCTCTTGCGATCAGATGGACATTATGTTGGTTTTGCAGAGGTGAGGAAAATTGAAATCTTTCTTATTTTCTGGAATTGCAGTTCGAACGGAAAATTTCTTTTTTTTGCATTTAGAAACAAATTCAAGATGAAAACTAAGCACTTGAACCCTCTAAACCGGGATTCCAACTTAGAAAAATTCTGTGCCGTTGAATTCAATAAAACAGGTTTTTTTTTTCTTAGTTGGAACCCTGTCCTAAGGTTTCAAGTGTTAAGGTTACTTCTTGAATTTGAACCCTTAGATTTGAGGTTAGTTCAAGGGTTTTTTTGTGGTACTAACACATATAAATGAATATACGGTATATACAAAATGTTTAATCAGTTGGTAAGTTTTGTTTTAGTTCATCCATGCATTTTAGTAAAATATGCGACGGTTATCTCTCTTTTGTGGCCGTTTATTCAGTCCGTTTAACAATTTGTTACAAAATAAAAAGCCAAAATATAGCCCCGAATATTTAAAACAGCCAACCAAACAAACAACTGCATTGCGTAGGTCCACATGTACTTACTCAAGCACCAAAATCAACCACCACCATACTGTATTATCTAAATAACTTACGCACTTTTATCACAATTTCCATTAAACATATCTCTTTTATTCTGCATTTATCCAAATATTTATGTATATAGCTCAACAATATGAATTATATAAAACTGGCTTCACATGGACCACTTTGTGTCGCTACTTTGTAGTGCATTGTCAGTGATAATACACTACAAAGTAGAGCCTGTTTGTCAGTGATAATTTATCACCAGCGACAAACAGGCTGTGGTTGCAACTTGTGAGACAGGACTCAACCACTCCTCGCCACTTTCGTACAAAAAGAAAACGGCGGTGATGGTGACTCATGTGAACACTTCCAATGTATGCAATGGGGGGTCTGCTAAAACGACCACTTTATGTGGTGCCACAAAGTGGTTCGTTTGAAGTAGGCCTAACTGGCCAAGTGCAATTAATAAAATGAATACACAACACAAAAAAAACCCTTCGAACAAGAGACTTTATTCGAGATCATAGCTTTGGTGTTGAAGGCACCATCTAGTGATGTCCATTATTGTTTTCTAGAAACTCAGTGGAAAGAAAAGAAATCGTCGGAAAAAAAAGTCTCTTGGCAAAAATTATGCCTTTTTGAGATCTTCGAGAGAATTTTTTAATATTTAAGGTGGTTTTAAAGTAGGTTAGATTGATATAAATTTTGTTTAAGATGATCTATGAACAGAAAGAGGTAAAATGAAGAGAAACTTGAATGTGTTTTAGAAACTAGAAGGGTAGCTCAATCACATTTAAGTGTTGATGTGATAATGTTGATATCTTTCATAATAACTAATTATAAGCTTTTTAGGTGAGTTTGAAATTGAAATTTAAATGACTTTAGGAGACGATATTTAATTTCCATTTTTGTTTCTCTAAAAAGTTTATTTTGTAATATACAGTATCATAAACACTAAAATACCCTAGTTTCTAAAAACACTTTCGTTTGTCTCTTAATTTTGCTTTACTCAAAGACAGATTAATTAATCAAGAGTTCGTAAATCATCTTAAATGAGAAGCTTTTTAATTGGCTCTTGTGTTTGTGCCATTGATATTCATGACTGGCAAAATATGGTACATGATGTGTCTTTATGTGTGTCCATTCTACTTATTTTTTCTTAATTTTGACGAATTGCTTTTTTTAAAAAAAAATATCAAAAAAAAAACAATGTTTTTGTTTATTCAGGTTGAAAAAATGGCTGCCGTTTATGACATTCACTTTCGAACTGGATGCATGTGTAATCCAGGTGCCTGTCAGAGATATTTGAAACTGACACTTGACGATCTCAAACACCATTTACAGGTAGGCAGCTAGGCCTTGTTACATATAATAATTATAATAAATTGATATTTCATGTTAGAACGTCCACTTTTTTTTTCCTGTTGGTTGAGTTTCGATGAAGTTTTTTTTTGTGTGTTCATTTAACAAAATCCTGTTATATATCTATCTCCCTATACATGCAGATCAATAATATTGTATTTCAATGTCTTATTTATCACAAGTGACGTTATATATGGAGCGAGAGGAACATCGCTCCCCATCTAATTACGTGTAAATGCTTCTTTTTAAAGCCAAGTTCATAAAATTAATCTACTTCAATTTCAAATATAATTTTAATGATTTAACGTGGTTTATGAACGGATGGTTTTCAAACTCTTGATTATTCTGCACTTTCATGAGCACAAAAATTAAGAAAATGTTCTAGAAACTAGAAGGGTAACTCAATCACTTAAGAGGGTATTTTCATGTTGATATCTTTCAAAATAAACTTTTTAAAAAATATCATCGGCTTAAAGTCGGATTATTTTAAAACTGACAAAAGCTTATTTTGAAAGATATTAAAAATGAAAGGTATTAAATTGAGTTACTTTTCTAGTTTCTAAAACACATTCAATTTTGTCTTCATTTTGCACCTGAAACACAGAATAATCAAGAGATAGATGGAGAGGGTCCCCCGTCTATACTTAAAAAATACACTTAAGACTCATATATTGTATAAAAAAAATGGGGAATTCTTTCAGAAAATAACCGGAAGAAGAAGAATTAAGAAAGACGCAAGTTTGTTGTAAAGAATTTCAGTGTGTGATGGTCGGGGTATATTTTTAAATATTTGCGGCACACACTTAATTTACATTTCCGTTAGAATTTAATGGAATTTAATGTTAACTTTTATCATACTTTCACTGGCGCCTGGCGCCCGCCGCCTTTACATCTCCATGTTTTTCTCTCGCTTTCTTTCTTTCTTTCTTTCTTTCTGTGTGTGTGTGTGATCTATTATTGGGGTTTTTTATTTCTCTTTCACGAGCCTTTAGAAAATGGGTTTTTTTTTGTTCATGCGCTTATTTTGGCAACTTTTGCGCTTTTGATAGTGTGCAATTAATGTATGCAAATCTGCCACTTAATCTACATTAAAAGCATTAGATGCATTATGCATCTGTATATACTCTTTCTAGTATAGCAATGTGTGTGTTCTTTCTTATACACTACTTAGTACTTATGTATGATGATCATAATTCATATTTAAATCCAGTCCGCATATGTGTTGGTTGTGAGAGAGAGGCAGGCTCATGTAAAAAAAAAAGCATTTTGACAATCAGTTGTTAAGTTTGCTTCTCCATCCACGTTTCTTAGCATAATAGCCCCTCTAGCATATATATATATATATATATATATATATATATATATATATATATATATATATATATATATATATATACACATATACACATATATATATATATATATATATACACATATACACATATATATATATATATATATATATACACATATACACATATATATATATATATATGTATATATATATATACACATATATATATTGTACATTACATATGGGCTACTACTACTACTTCGTATGAAAGGTACATTATGAATGAATATTGATCGATTACATTTTGGTCGTAGACACACACACTACATATAGTTTGTATACGAATTTCAAATAGGCCTACATGCAAGTATATATATAAAGTATACGAACAACGTCAGACAATGTATTCATATTACATTTTTACAAATGATAAATTTCGTTTCTATCAGAGGATGGCAAATATCTTTTGAAAAGGGCCACATAGTCAAATATTTTAGGCTTTGCGGGCCAAAAAGTAAAAAAGAAAAATGCTTACATTGCAGTCCTATTGACTATAACAAAAATTGAATATTTTATTAAGGGAAAATGCATTCAATCGAAGTTAAAGTTTAAATCTATTTCAATTTTAATGAATTTCAATTTCAATTAATAGTGCTCATCCTTAACTTGCATGCCATACAGTAGTAGGTGACGGGCTGTAGGTTGCCGATTCTTGATTTATATGATGGAGAAGAAATTTTCAATGGATCGATTCATCATCTACAAATATTAAAAGACTAAAAGACATTTCGCAATTGCACGTGCCGTAAGACGTGGTCAATTTTGCAGTTTCAGAGTTGAGCAACTTTGAAACCTGCGAAACTGACCATGTCTAGTTCGGAAATGTCACAACAAATTACCTCGTTACCTGTAGAACATATTAAAATAATAAAACCAATTGTTCTTAAAACTGAAAGACGATGTTACTGAAGAACAAAAGGTAGTTAACGAAATGTACCTTTTTGAAGTCAATGACCTTTAACATGGGTCGAGCAATAAAAAATTTTAAAAAAGACCTTAAAAACCTGACCGCACAATTCAAGAAGTGATTTCAATTTGAATTATTGTTCAAAATACAAAATACAGCAGTTTGTAGAGTTTTTTTAAACATTGCGTCTATGGTGTCGTGGCAGAACGTGCACGCTCATTATTTGGATTTTGTTAAGTAATCTAAATTATAAGTGATTGGCTCAATGAATTTATTGTTTATTTTTGGTAACTTGTGTTTTTTTTTTGGGGGGGGGGGGGGAAAGAAACCGATCTGAAGCCATTTTTTTAGGTTGACGTTATAGAATTTGACCTGTAAGTTGATCAATCTTTTAAGAATGTGACTGAATTTCTTGTTTTATCTCATTTTTCTTATGTTTGCTGCTGCAGCTGTTAGGTTAGTTTATTTTTTTTACTTCTGTTGATGTTTGATTATGTCCATTGGGCATTTCTGGACCTTGTAACACGTTAATGCCATTAAAAGTGATTCTCTTGGGGTGAAAAAACGAGATGTTTGGACATGGTCACTTGCACTTTTGATTTACACTTCTTGGTCCTTCCTCTTCAGTATCTGTATTTTGCCTGTTTTGCATCAATTGACATTAGGACTTAACTAGTGGAGGGAGAACTTAGAAGAGATGGAAATTTGTCGATCTTGTTCTCTTAGTCTCTTGGCCATTTATACACAGCATACAATAAGAAAGCATGTGACATTTTAATCTAGATGTGTAGGTCGCATCCAATTGGCGTAATTGTCCATTACACGAAATGTATGTAGATTTCGTAAAATGAACATGTAGGCCTGATGCAAAACGCGAAATGGACAATTAGGCCAATTCGATGTGACACACACGGTTGTACTTAAATATACTTTTGGTTGTCATCTATTTGAGTTGAAATTGGATTTGTAAATTGGATTCGACTTTTTAAAAATAACTGGTTTGCTTCTTTTTTTTTTTTTTATTCTCCAGAGAATTTTTACATAGATCTTCAAAGTTGGGAAGATGCCATGTAAATGTTTGGCTTTATTAAAAAAAGGGGCCAATTAAGTGATCTTCTTAATTATAAGAAACAACTTCTCAGTCTTTGGAACTATTTAAAGTTTTTCTAGTTTTTTTATTTCCAACTGTCATCCAATAATATTGATATGGATCCATTCACTTGAACGAAAACGACACAAAAATGTTGTTTATTTTGTTGATTTCGTGGCTAATGATCATCTAGAGTGTCCATAAAGTCCTTGTGCACTGTACAATGTGCAGTTCCAATTTGTAATACGTTGGCTCGGATTTTTAATGCAATATGAAGTAAGTATTTCTTTTATTTTTGTGGTCCAAAGGCCCATTTTGGAACTAATCTTTAGAGCTATTGCAGTTATTCTTTTTCAATCAAGAACACTAGTTAAAGGCTAAAACTCAAGATGATGATGACTTCACAATTGCCAACAGATTGATAAACATTTCTTTGATTTTGTATAGAAATCCGATGCCTAGTTATTATAAAATGAAATTACACAAGACACTTTATGGACACCCTGTATATATATATATATACTTGGTATTTCTAGATTTCTTATGCAATAAAATGATAAAAATGGATGCATATTTCATAGCTAGTGAGCATTTTGTATTGAATTATGTAAATCATATGATTTGTGTTGAAATTTATATTGAAAAAAAAGAGAAATTATTAAACTCTGCTGCATATTCAATGAGTGTCTTAAGTTCGTTTTTGTTTGAGTTATTTCTGTCTCTGTGTTTCTTCTTCTTCCTGTCATTGTCTTAACTTTTTTTCATCATTTTGTTATTTTTATTTGTAAGAATGGGTGGAATTTAGGTTGTGAAGTAGGTGGTGATGGTGTGTATATATATATCCTGCAGAATATTTGCAACTTATACATGTCAAATTCTCACTGGAAATCAATGGAGGCAGTTGTGCATTTTTTACGAGGTTGCTGCTGCTCATTGTTCTCAATGAACCAAATCGTTGCAGACAGGTTTCTATTATATACTTACTATATATATATATATATATATATATATATATATATATATATATATATATATATATATATATATATATATATATATATATATATATATATATATATATATATATATATATATATATATATATATATATATATATATATATATATATATATATATATATATATATATATATATATATATATATATATATATATATATATATATATATATATATATATATATATATATATATATATATATATATATATATATATATATATATATATATATATATATATATATATATATATATATATATATATATATATATATATATATATATATATATATATATATATATATATATATATATATATATATATATATATATATATATATATATATATATATATATATATATGTATAGGTCCTAACAACATACCGTAGATAGAGAAAGAAGCTCTTGGAGTAAGAATCAATATAGGCAAAAAGGGCGTTCTTGCATGAAACCTTACAATTTGATAACCTAATATGAAATGCAATGAGTGAGTCGGCATGACTTTTTTTTAGTGGGTGGAATGGCAATATGTGTATTTTCTATTGAAAATCAAAATCTATGGAAATTCACATTGCAAAAATGCATAATATATACATATTGTTTTGATTTTCTTTTATTTTCTTCATTCTTTCTTTTGTTTCATTTACCAATGTTAAAGCTTATACTAAGGTGTAATAGTCTGAGAAGGTAATAGTCTAAGGTTAAAGGGTTCGTTGTGATTCGTAGCACCCAATTCCATATTAATATTGTAGCCAACATATGTCTAGCGAAAACGACTCAATTTGGGGGGTTTATTTTTTCTTCTTCCCTTCTTTTGCCTGGCAAACTACTGATAAAAGTACCATTTTTTTTTCCTCTTTCTATTTTCATTTTTTTTAAATACATTTGGCACTTTTGTGTATATTACTGACAGTGGAGGTTGGCAAACTTGCAACTAGACTGAACTTGTGTAATGTACACTTTTACTGTATATATATTATGTATATGCTGAAAAACAAATATCCGTCGTTGCGACGAATAAATAATGATAGTGCCACATTGGTAAAGAAGAAGAAAAAAAATCCCTAGATGACGACAATGGTGGAACAACATTGATTGTTTTCTAATGGAAAATTGTGTTCTGTGTGGCAAAGCAGCAATTGGCGACCAAAAAGTTGATTTTCTTCACGTTGGGAAAATTTAACATTTAAGATTGATTTAGAAGTAGCCAAGAGGTATAAGTGACATTTATATAAAATGGAGATTCACGTCATTGTCATTGCGACATTTTGTCGATGAAATGATTTTAGAGAGTATTTGGTGGAAAAAGCTGCTCAAACCGTAGAACTATAACATTGATATCTATGGAGGTCTCGTTACTTTGAACTCAATTTACTCAGAATGCGTTACTTTCGTAATTTATTTTTCTTGGCTTTTCTAATAAGCCTTTCATATGTATTTTAAATTTTTGTTTAAAAAAATAAGAAGTTTCTATAAATCTTAACTGTTGAAGAAATTTCATTAGATTTCAATAAGAAGGGAGAGTCTGGTGAAGGAATGGATTTTCTATATCTAGTCGGAAATGGCTTTAAACAGGATATGATGTTTTTCCGGTTGAAATGTCGACTTCTTAGGTTTTTTTTTACTTTTCTTGTTTTATTTTCTACTTTTTTATTTGCTATTTTTATTTTTTTCTCAAAATTCATTTGGGTTTTTTTCTTCTTCTTCTTATAATGCAGTTCAAAATACTGGGATTTATTGTTTTAGATTTTCTTTTTTATTTTGTTTGTATTCAATGGGGAAACAAATGATAGATTTCGATTTGAAAGTTTTGTGTATTTTATTTACTAGAGGTTTGACTCTGTTAAGGTTTTTTTATTTATTTATAGAAAACGTCCATTTTGATTGATTGTTTTTAGGTCTGGATAAATGAAAAAAGATATGCCTTTTTCATATAATGTATAGAGAGAGAGAGAGAGAGAGAGAGAGAGAGAGAGAGAGAGGTGTGTATTTATATTAGAATTTTTGTTACAGTCAAAACCTGTAATCAATCCGATGGTTAACGTAGAACGGTTAAATTAGATTTGAAACTAGTTTTGACTAGTAAAAAGGACCAGTTTTTACTTTTTCTTTATATAGCTAAAACCAAGATAAATAAATTTATAAAGGTAAAGCAATTCTTATGTGAGGAAAAAAAACCGTGAAAAGTGAGCGAAGAATCGTCTGCTTTTTGAAGCTGCAATTAAAATGTCATCTATTTTTATTGCGTATGTTCATTGAATCGTATTGTAACTGAAGCACAAAGTACAGTTTGCGCCATCTGTTGGCCACACTCAGCTATGGCACCAAATGCTCCTCCTCCGTAGAAAGAGCTTTTAATTGAGTTACCTCCTCCTCCTCTGTATAATATATTATGTATCTTGGTGATAACTTGATAAGGTGGTTTTAAATTCTAAATAATTCCGCCCTTTTATGAGCGTCAGACCAAATGTCAACCAATTGGAAATTGAAAAGGGCGGGGGCATGTGACGTCAGCCCTTATAACAAACCAATTACAACTTGCCAGACCTCATAAAAGGGGCGGGGCAAACGATTGCATCTTACTGTCATTACTTGCCTGTCTCGAACTCTAGTTATTCTGTATTTTAAGTGATTCAGCTACCGTTCTAGTTTCTAACACACTTTTAATATTACTATTGAAAACGCAAAATTAACATAAAATATAATTATACAAAAAATAACATAAATTTAGGTAACGAATTTAAAAAAATAAAAAATTACAATTTAAACCGCAGTTTTTAAAATTTTAATACTTTTTTTTATACTACTTTATTTTTGAATAATATTATGTAATTAACAATTAACTATGTTTTAAATGTGTATGCATTTATAGTTTAATTTTAAACGATTATAAAAAGCAGTCCGGCCGCAGGACGCAAATGCGCCGCCGGAAGATTCCCATCTAATAGACTGGGGGGGGGACGTTGATTTAGAAACCTACTTTACTTGTATTGTAGTTTTAACATGAGACTAGAAAATGCAATATTAAATTTGTGTTTACTGTTCGGCCCCCCCTCTGCCTCATTTTTCTTCATCACCTCCGCCGCCGCCATTTTCTCTCCATTGACGTTAACTTGTCACTTTCCATTGAATGGGATTTATATATATTTAGAATAACTTTCTTTTTCTTTGTGAACAACCAAACTTTTTTGAACTGTTGTTCCTATTGTGTAGTATATATTTGTTGTAATGTTATTTAGTAGAAAACTCCCCCATTTCTCTCTTTCTCGTTCTTTTTCTTTATTTTGGTGATGAGCATCTCGTATAATCTTAAATTTGATTTATTGAACGCATTTTCAAAATGATGCTACATATCGAGTTACCATATAACATTCTTTTTTTTTTTACTAAGTATAGTTTAGAGTCCAAAAAAACAAAAAGCGATTTTTTTTGTTCAATTTAGAACCGAATCTTATTGGTTTATCTGAATTTCAGAACAAGATGCTCGGGTTATTATTCTAGTCTTCTTCATTGTCAATCTTAATTTAAGTAAATTTCTACAGAGAGAATAAAGTCGCTTACATAACATCATGTAGCCCTATATTTTCAAACTACTCCTCTTCTATCCAAATTTACTTAATTTGAATTTTACTGAGCTTCAAGCAAATTACAATATTAACGCTCTTTTTTTTTGTATGTGAGCCATTTTTTTTATTTTATCAGCTGCAATGTGGCCATTGTTAAAATAAGAATTTGATAATTTTAGGCACAAATTCAAGAAAGAAAACTTATGCACTTGAAATGCAACTTGAATCCTCTTTTGAGCCTCAGAGTTAACAGAAAGAAGTCAGAGTAGTTAAAACCTTGTTTTATTTTAGTATACCATTGAAAATAGCTTTTTCTTCATTGAAATTCTGTTTAGAGGATTCTAGTTTAAACTTAAGTGTCAAGGTTTTCGTTGTTGCTTGAATTTATAACGCTTGAAAAAAAATTAATAAAATGGCATCAATGCTAACGAAATTTACTTTTAACATTTCTAATTAATTAGATAAATACATAGAGGTAGCTCAACTCCATGTTAAAGAAAAACGTCGTTGTTGAGTGAGGTTGAATTGTATAGCCTCTGAGTAGAAGTTTAGCTACAGGTTAGGTAAGGCCGTCATGGTCGTTTTTACTTAGGAACCTATTAGTGTTAAATTCTAAAAACGTGTCAAAATTAGTGCTGAAACTTCCTATTAAACATTCATGATTTAGCAGTTAGCTTTAACATTAAGAATACGACCCTAATGCCTAGTTCTCACAACCTTCATGTAGCTCAGGCTAAGGACTTAGCCTATGTATAAGGGTTGTGAGAACACACTAGATGGTGGTCAATGTCAAATGTTAGCTTTGGTTAGGTAGCCTTGGTTACCCATATGTAGCCTACACATTATTTAGTGTGAATGCAAAACAAAGTTAACTTGATCGTACGCCACCTGGTGGTCATAAATCTGAATAGAAAATGGTGTCATTCATTTTCTATTTCCATTGTTAGATGTTTCAGTCTATTTGTTAATTTATTAAAATAATTTAAAATTATCAATTGATCTTTATTTAATAATTACTTATTTCCATAAACTCTAAATCATCAACATACATTTAAAATATGTTGCATTTAGTGTGTTCAATGAAGACTCATGCAATTCAGTTTTGTTAGTATGAATAATATCAGCCATTTTCCCTCCAATTATGTATACATTGTGCAGGCTATACACAGCACAATGTCCACACAATGGCCAGTGCCAAATTTGTAAAAATGAAATAAATATGCTGTAGTGAGCGCCACCTTTAGGCAGGTCATGAAGCCCATATGTAGCTGCTCACATGTGAACACAGTCGTTTAGCCAAGGCTATTTTAGCCCGAGCTACAAGAAGGTTGTGAGAACTAGGCATAAGGAGCTTAGAAAACGGTCCATTTTTGTCCACTTTTCGACTGCAAAATGATGTTGGGTTGTAGCCGAATTTCCGAAATCGAGCCCACTGCGGTGGTTGGAATGTGATCCAAATGTTCTCATATGCTAAAGGCCTGAAATGGTCGGTCTTGGCGACAACTCGACTTCATTTTCTCTTAAATTGGGCTTGAGTATTTGTTGGCTATATTTCAGCTTTGAATGTTCCATCATAGGCAGAGCTCTTAGTTGAGCTACCTCTATGTATACATATATATCTTGAGTAATTAATATTGTAAAAGTTCAATTAAATTTAAATTAACAATTTAATAACTTTTCAAATTCTATTTTACTATGTAAAATGGGTAAAGAATTGATAAGGTTTTTTTTTGTTTGAGGAGATTATCTTGAGGATATATTCAAACTAATTTATTAGACATTTGTCTAAAAGAAGAAATACTCTAATTTAAGTTGAGTGCGTTCGTTTTAAAGGGAATAAGAATCCATGTGTTTTTAGAGAAAAATTTCATGTTTTTTCTTTCTCATCTCTCAAACACAATCTTTTTTTTTAAATAAAAATATAATTTATGACCAAGAATATTATGATCTATGTTCTAAATAATAAGCATAGAATCCTTTAAAGTGTTCTCATATATTATGAATATTTATTGATATAGTTTATGCTTTGGTGCTTTTGCAACTTAAGTGTTTTCTAGGAGCATTTTTTTTTCGGGGGAGAAGGGGAGGGGAGGGGGTGTCTATTTTTGAATTAATTATATGTTCGTTTCTAGTTTCTAAAGTGTGTCGTTTTGTCATCTATTACATTGAAATTTTGTTGTGTCAAATGAGGGTGGGAGTGGAGGAAATGGAAGGTGAAATACACACAAAATGCAAAGTAGAATTTTCTCTTATGATTTTCAAATCCTTTACTAACCCTATGCTTTCAGTGATTGCCTCTAAACAGGATGAACTTTCTCCTTCTCTTATTATTTTATCCAGGTTATCAATTGGAAACGCTGTCTTGGAATATTTTTGGTGCCTTATCGAACTATATAGGGCTCGGATTTTTATGCAAAATATTAAGCAAATGTTTCTCAATTTGTGGCCAAAGTCCCAATTGTGAAGTAATAATTATCATTGGAGCAATCAACAATTATGCTTTTCTTAATAAAAAATGGCTGGCTATAGAGGCTATATGTCTGCTTACTATCAGTTGTCAACAAGAAAATTCTAACCTCTAACTAGTGTTTTTGATTGAAAAAACCATATGATGGTGATGATGGGTTACTTCACAAATGGCTTTTGGGCCACAAATTGAGAAACATTTGCTTGATATTGGCATAAAAATCCGAACCCTACTAATTAGAAATAGAACAGATTTTTTGCTATTGATATGAAAAGTCAACAAAAAATGTAATTTTCTCGTGTTTTTTTAACATAAAAGAGTTTGAAGTGTTGGTTGAAATAGAGTTTACTTTTCAGAATAATTTACGATTTTCAAACACGTAAAGAAAAATTACATTCACAATGTTTGAAAAATGGAAAATCGTATTTATTTTTCATTTTTTTTTTCTTCTCAAAAGTGTGAAAAAATAATGAGGTTCATTACAGAAGAAAAAATTCTAATCTTGTCAACATTTTTCGAAGTTTTGATTTCTTTGCATTTGACATTTTTTTATGTCATTGTGTTTAAAGAAAAACTTTTATTGTTGATTTTGTAAAACTGTCGATATTGAAACTGACAACCAAAGACAATTATGATTGAGACAGGGATGGAGGGGAAGCCTCAAAAGAAAAATAAAAACCCTGAATTCTCGTTGTTAGAATTTTAAAAACTCTCAAAGGCTGTCTTTGAAATTTAAGTTTAAGGAATTACTAAAAAAAAAGCAAGAGAGATATTGTTGCAATTTGGATCAATAACGATTTGCAAAGTAAACCTTGTTTTTTTTGTATAAAAATACAACAATATGAATATTGAAAAAGGAAAAAGAAGAAGAAAAAAATCTCTGTAGTCGTTTCAAACTTAAGTATTTTTTGTTATATAATATATTTTAGTAAAACTGAAAAAAATAAAGAATGGCATCTTTATCGCGTCAATTTTTCTGAACGAAAAAGTTTTCATCTTTAAAAGTCGCTTTAGAAAGATGAAGGGATAGAGAGAGAGAGAGAGAGAGAGAGAGAGAGAGAGAGAGAGAGAGTGAGAGAGAGAGAGAAAGAGAGAGAGAGAGAGAGAGAGAGTGAAAAAAGTGTGTTATAAGGAGGAGTGAGAGTAAAGGGGGAGAGAGAAGGGCTGCTTACAATCCTATATGGTGATTGAAATTCTTGAAAATCCATTACATAAACATTGAAGAGGTTGGGGTAGTAAAAAAAACCTAGTCAGTGTATGTATCCATAGAGAAAGATATATCGAGATAGATATGAGAGAAAATAAAGGCAAAAATACAAGAGAGAAAAAATCCTCATGTTGTGAGGTATTCGATATTCGTGTATATATTGGTTGAAGCTGAAATGATTTTTCTTTTATAGAAAAAAAAACGGCTTTTTTAAGGGGTAAAAGATTGGGGGGTTTGAGTCCCCCACTTAAAAAAAAGTGGTACACTGGTACTTTTCGTTTTGTTTGCGACAAAAGCACTTTGTGGCAATTGATTTGAAACGCGTGGTGGTGGTGGTGGGCGGCTGGCTGGCTGGGCTCACTGGCTGTCTGTTCGACACAACCGAATCAGAAAAGTACATGTTAAAAAAACACATTGTAGTCCAGGGACACAAATACCAATTCAATTGTATTTTGAGCTTCGAGAATTCAGAAAAAAAGGTAATATTCCATTCTAAGAGTAGTAGTAACATTTTACAAATTGAACTTTTTTTTTTTTTTTGAAGATTATTTTCATTTTATTTTTATTTGGTTTGGATTTGTCTCAATTATTCGGGAGAAGGATTTCAATCTATGTTTGTTTATTCTTCTTGCCAAATAATTGTTTATATTCCAATTGTTTTCCAACTTTTTATTTTTGTTCAATTTAGAAACTTTTACGTAAAAGAAAAGACACAAAGAGGAAACAGATAGTGATTTAGCTCATTTAAATAATTGAATCAGTAATCTTGAGTTGACAGATAGTAAAGCATGTGCATAGAATGTCATACATACTGTCTTGAATAGTATCCGCCCGCCTAAGTTTAAACTTAGAACTTGATTGAGGTGGGAGGTTATAACAGAAATGTAATAAAACTATCATATATATTATGACAGTAAAATGTTATGTCTTGTATAAAAAGCAAATTGCAAAATACTGTCATGACAAGTACTGTCATATGACATCGTAAGTTACGATTGTTACAATTTTATAATTTTATATCTGATAAGGTCTCTGGTTATTTCGTGTTTCAGAGAGCAACATGGGAACAGACTAATCTCTAGGTCACTAGGTGACCTACACTTCATATCTAAAAGTGAGTGACCCACACACACACACACACAGTTCTTCTCCAAAATAGCTATCTGAAAGTGACCTACGATTATTTTCTCCCCAGCAAGGTGAAAGTGTTTTTAAAAACTAGATAAGTGAATCACGTGAGACTTTTTACAGGAAATTTTTTTTTCCCATATTTTGGCCCAACTTGAAATGAAAAATAAAAATTTACAATGTGAAATCGTGAAAAAATCCCTCTTTTAAGTGATTTTAATTGTCTTTTCTGAAATGCATATTGTTCCTTCTTCATCATTTGTATATTTTAAAAAATATGGCAGTGGTTTATATAAAAAAAAACTATCTTAAGGTTTGTGTCCTACACTACTTCTTTGTATTATAAATTGTGACACTTGAGTGATTCTAGTAGATGTGTGTGTCCGCTTTTCTAAAAGACCCTAACTCTTAGGGCCCTATTGTTGTTACTATAGTTGTGACTATAAAAACTGAAGCATATTTTTTCTACTTTTCTGTGCAGCAGCAGCAGCAGCCATTTTTATTATACGACTATTTAAGAGTGGTCATAAAATGAGAGAAAACTGCTTACGATGATGTTTTTCTAAGTTTCCATTTTATGACTAACAAGCTGCTAAAAGAAAAAATAAAAAACCTCCTCTCTTTAAGATATATATCGTATTCTCCCCTTTTTTCTTACATTTATGCCATCCATATATCCCATAGTATTACAGTAGTATTTTCTTTTTTCAAATGTAGGTGGCGATACTTGTTAAGTGTCTCAATTTTGTTGCAATGCAATGACACAAAAAATATACTTGTTGTGAAGAAAGAAATCTTGTATCTTCAATTTAAATAAGTGTCTTTTGCTTCTATTTTTTTTTTTTTTGCTTTGCTGTCTTCTTTTGAAGCGTTTTTCCTCTTCTACGTCACAGTTTATTTACTGTGAATTATCACCATACATTTACATAAATTGACTAATAATAAGTCTCCACCAAAACAACCACCACCTCCTCCTTCCAATCTCATGAAATCCATCTGTGAAAAATGTCAGTTGGAAATTTGCATACAGAATAGTTCTGCTTTTCTTCTGTATGTTTTTTTTTTCTTCTGTATGTTTGTGAATTCCTAATTGAGCTGCATATATATATTTTTATCGATTTGTTGTTGTATTTTGTACTTTTACAACAAACAAAAAAAAACAAGAGACAAGCAGTTTGTTTTTTATTTCTGCCTGTTTTTTATTTTCTTTGAAGCCCCTTATAACCTCTTCCGAGGGTAATGGCGCCATACTGTAGTGAGAGCAGGAGCAGCAAGAAAGAAAAAAAAAACGATTGTAATTCCAGTTTACAATTGATTTATGAAAGAATTTCAAGATTCTTTTGAAACTAGAATAGTGAAAAAGATGAAATAACAAATTCCACAATTAATGGCCATAATCGGAAACTAAAAAAAAACGCTAATATCTATACAAAAAGCAGAAAAATGGGGTCGGGAAACAGGAAAAGTGTCCGAGAACAAGGTTGACTTTCCATCTACTCTTCTATAGAAAACAATCATTCAAGGCCCGCTTCGCACAGAACGCTTTGTGCAGTAGAATGCAATGACAGCCTTCTAGAAGTAGTGGGCCCGTGTGAATCAAGCCACGTTAACCACTATGTGGCGCTACTTTGTGCCGATATAATGTTTTCAGTGTGTGAAAAGGCTCTATAAGGGATGAATCGCACAAGCTGAAAACCAGCAGAAATGCAAAATTATGTGTTCTTTAGCACTGAAATGTATATGGCGCTTCTGGTATATGCCTTACATGCAATGTGAAATTCATTGGGATTATTCCTAATTCACGTGCACGTGAATTAGGAATAATTCTGCTGTAGATAATGTGGGGGTATATGATGAAACCCTATTTCTACTCTTGCCTCCTCCAATGGGTGGCTTACAGTATGCTGTATGACATTAATATGTGAGGTAATAATGGCTAAATGAATATAGGCCTACAATCGGGAAGTCTGCTTTCTTTTCGTCAACTTCCTGTATACTTTTCAGCGGACAGAAATTATCTTTTACTTTCCAATTACGGCCTCTATAGTTTAAAATGAACTATTTGCGCTGTAATTTTATAAGAAGTGCTTTTTTGTCATCTTTTATTTGATCTGAAGTACATTTTTTGTGGGCGTTTGTAAAAGCTCGGCTCAGCCCATTGGTTCGAGCTGGACGTAGGATGACGATTTTGTAAAAAAAAAAATACAATGAGACTGGTGGGCCTGGTGGGCTTCCTCAGTCTTGCGTGCTTTATTGTGACTTGGTAGGTTGGGCTCATTATAGGGATATTTTGGGTGCTGAACCTGAAATTTGTTTTCTACAAAATAAAAGATCTTTAATTTGAGGTTTGCGTTTTAACTGCATTATGTTTTGCATTGCAAAAGTTAAAAATCCTTTTAATGTTCGACATTTTTTTTTTCTATTGAGAAAGAGAGGATTTCTAATGATCCCTGTTTAGGGAATACAGTCTACGAACATGAAGAATTTCTAGAAACTTTTTTAAAAACAAAAATTAGCTTCAGTTCTTTTGATAAATGGGTTCTTTATTCAGATGACTCAATGTTAAATTATTCTCACGGCTCTTTTTTATTTCTCCTCCTCTTGTTTTTTTTTGTTCAAGACTAGAAAGAAGAAGAAAAAAGAACCCTTTCTGAAATACAAGTGTATTCCATTAGTTATCTTTCTTTTAAGTAATCGATTACACTTTTCTTGCCTAACCTACGTTAGAATGTTATAGTTTTAAAAACCCTATTAAAGTATTATATATATAATATCCCAGGTCTGTGTGTGTGTGTGTGGAGTAACAAAAACCATTGAAGCACGTCGGAATTTATATAAATTTGAATAAATGAATCGTTTTTTTCTCAAGGTCAACTATATGTTGAACTCTTCCTTTGGGAAGTGTAGAAGGGGGGGGGGGGAGAGAGAGAGAGAGAGAAAAGTGGGAGGGGGTGAGGGGAAAAGGTTGGAAAGTGTAGAAGGGGAGAGAGAGAAAAAAGTGGGAGGGGGTGAATGAAATTGAAATGAAGAGTAAAAAAAGGAAAAAACAACGCGCATGCGCACAATTGCCTGTGAATTTTGCTCCCGTCATTTATGACGGGTTACCCCATTAGTTTTCAAATAATTAAGGTGGTTTTAAAGTGTAAACAACGCCTCATTTGACTATTGTGATATTTCAGGTGCAAAGTGAAGAGAAACTTGAATGTGTTTTAGAAACTAGAAAGGGTAGCTCAATCACCTTTAAAAGTTTCTCTTTATGTATTTTGTATTTTTTTAAATAAGCTTTTGATGTGAATTTGAAAATGATTCCAACTTTTTAAAATACTCTTAAAAAGTGATTTAGACTACCCTTCTAGTTTCTAAAACACATTGTAGTTTCTCTTAATTTTGTTCTTCTGAAAGATAGAATAATCCTAATTAATCTCCCAATAGGTTTCTTTATTGGATGTCGTTTTAAATAAATGGGCTTCTCTTATTTTAAAACCTTTAAAATAAAAGTCACATTTAGAAAATATTTTTATGATCACAAAAACGAAATGATTCGTTAAATAATTCTTTTTAGATATTGTGATATCTTTATTTTTTTTTGCCCAATTTCTTTGTTTTCTCTAATGTGACATTTTGGCTCATTGTTTGAATGAGTTTGTGACCCTAGTAAAATAATCTACATTAACTCACATTTTAGAACACAAGTTTAAGTTGGATCATTTTATTACTTCGATTCTGCTCCAAATGATTTGAGGAGAGGTGGATTTTATTTGAAATTATCGCTTACTTTTTCTATTTTTGTGTCTTTTTTATAAAATCAAAAATGTTCAAAACTGGTATATATATATTTTATGTCCAATAGAAATGTTGACCCCTGGTTTTATTAGAGTTTTTTCTTTTTATTTTACACTTCTATTTCGCAGTATAAACATAAATCTAATACGTTTAAAATGTGGGCAATTTAAGAAATATAAAAGTCACAAGTTTTCTTGTAAAAGAAGCAGCTCCCTGAAGTTAGGCAATCACCGATAACACAAACACATTTTTGGGGAACTTTTTTCGTTTCTTGTTCGCCGATTAAGAGGCTCGAAACACATTTCAGTGATTAAACTCTGAAATGACGACGAGGGTTGGCGGTGGAGGTTAGCTATTATAGTCGAGTTCAACTGCAAAATGTAGTCGGTGTGTCGTTCGTGTTTCCATAGCAGTACATTGTCAGCCACTGTCAAACCACTGGCGACAACATTTTGCAGTGGAACTTTTTACTACTAAAAAGTGGTCCGGTTGCCAAGGGTTGCTAAGGGTTGGAACACACAGACTACGTTTGGTTGTGGATTTCTGCTGCAAAATGAAGTTGCAAGTGGTTGAGGCTGTGGTTTTAATCTTATTTTTTATGGAAAGATACGAAGTGCTGGAATTTGGCAACAACCGGACTCCATTTTGCAGTCAAAATAGACCACCAAAAGTAGTCTTGTGTGTTTCCAACCCTAATAGTACCGAGTGTGCCGGGCCGAATACCAAAGCATACTTTATCCACATTACCTAGAAACATTGCTAACCTCCACCTCCAACCCTTGGCGTCTTTTCAAATGAAACAAGCCAATTAAAATAGGTTTTTGTTTCAATCCCCTCAGTGGGTTATTATTATTATTATATTGGTTAAAAGCAGTTTAGAATTTTGAAAGCAATTTAAAGTTGTGCGAAAACAGAGAGAAGAAGAAGAAAGAAAAAAAAAATAAAGAGTTTGGTGTTTTAGCAGGTGATTTTTCCGGTTTTCTAATTTAGATTGAGTTAACGACCGTATAAACTGTTCGTGTTGTTCAATCTATACAATTTGATAGACCACTTTGAACACTACTACTGCTACAACTACAGTACTACTATTTAGAAAAGAGTGCCCCTGATGAGTGTTTTCTTTTTATCGCCTTTTTTCGCCCAAATGTTTATTACTTGTGACTGGGGGGGGGGCGTGAAGAGGGACAAAGTAGAAAGTAGAAACACAATTCTTTAATGTATAATGTTGTTGTTTATTGAAGAAAAGGTGCGAAAAAGTCTTAAGTGATTGAAGGCGACGATATGGGGAGAGGGGGGAGGGGGTGTAACACACGTGTATGAGTTCATAGTAGTTGAATTTCCATGACTTTCAAAAATTTAGTTAGTTTAAAAAAGAGTAGACATTTTATACCCAAAGTGAAATCGTAAAATAAAAAAGTAGAAAATCTTTGAAAGTGGATTTAAGGATGTTTGAGGTCATCACAAAATCCGTGTGTGTCATGTGTGTTGTTCTACTTTTACTGCTACTTTTACGTAGGACATCTGTCAAAATGGAAAAAAAAATCAAGTTATTTTTCACAATGACTAGATAATGTATAAAAAAAACCAACGTCAGGTTTTACAATCGACTGTTAATCGCGTGAAACCCTTTTCATTTCATTTCAGAAATAACAGGCATTATCAAAAAAAATATAAAAGTGTTTTAGAAACTAGACGAGTAACTGAAATTACCTAAAAACATTCTCGTATTTTTCATGTTTGGATATATATTTGAAGAAAATACTAGTGTCCGAATCATAGACCGAATTTTGTGAATGTATTGTACTGAACAGTTCCATTCAATGTCTTCCGGTTGATTTGGAATGAAGTTTCGAAGTTGCACTGTCACGGACATCATCCATAGAAACACCTTGCAATGACGGTCACTCTGAATTGGCTTAACTTTTGGGGAGCTCCCCCCCCCCCCCAGTCGTTGCACACAGGAAATGAAGACATTTTTGTCTGGGGACATCCATTTTGGGGGCAATCCACTGGGGGGGGGGGGAGTCTGTAATTGTAAAACGGTTAAGAACACCTGTTTTAGAGAGACGTTTTCATGTAATACGATGTTTAAATCTGGTTTAAAATAGCAAATTTATCCACTATGCAAATTACACAAACCAACCTTAAGTCGGTTTTAATGTAATAGATAGATTAACTCACAAGTTGTTTTAGTTACATACTGTACATGGACTAGTAATTGTACAGTATGACCGATTGTTTCATTTAGACTATAATACCCATAATACATACGCTCCACAGAAACAATTCATTTGATGATTTGTGACATCCTTTCTCGTTATATAATGAATAGAGAGAGAGAGAGAGAGAGGAGGGTAGACCCCATATTTTGGTTGAGTTTTTGAAAATGATTCTTTGAGAAAGACAGGTTTTAGTAACTTTGATGGCCAAAAAACCCCACCAATTGTGTGTACATTATGTGGTTTATATCTGTAAAAAAAACACCATCAAAACATTTATTGAGCTTTTTTTCTTTCTCAATTTATGTTCTAAGAAGAAGAAGAAAAGAAGAATTTTTTTTGTTTTAATTATTTATATGCTTAAGAAAATTCGTTTAAAGATTTTTCGTTTCTGGTAAATTGAGTGTTCTCATTCATTGCATTTTTCTGCATTTATTATAATATGATCGTTATAAAATTGAGTAAAAGTAATTGAGTGAACTTGGAGATTGAGGGGGGGGGGGGGGGGAGGGGAGAGAACTTTTCAAGTAGTTTTTTTTTTGGTGTTTGGTTGGTTTGTTGGTTG
The DNA here is from genome assembly GCA_036925085.1 of Brachycybe producta. Lineage (NCBI taxonomy): Eukaryota > Metazoa > Arthropoda > Diplopoda > Playtdesmida > Andrognathidae > Brachycybe > Brachycybe producta. The sequence continues at coordinate 2,541,802 of JAUPFP010000027.1, read as the reverse complement.
GTTGGTTGATGATGGGAGTGAAATTAATCCATAGAAAATACAGACAGACAGAGAGAGAGAGAGAGAGAATTTTGAAGATAATGAAGCGGGCTTTAATTATGATCTCATTCTCCATTAACAGACGTATTAATCACGCCTTGCTTACTGCGTAACCATTCTCAAAACACTTGAGCGGAAATCAACTTGTTCAAAAAGGGAGAAATAAAAAATAACCAGAGAGAGAGAGAGAGAGAGAGAAAGTTAACGTAAAACTGAGGATGACGTGCCTTTCATTAGAAAACGGCCGCTCATCCTCCCGCCTTCGAATATTATGGCCCCACCCCCTTTATATAGGGGCTGTTTATGAAGACACAATCCGGGAATTATGAACTACTTAAAAGTTGTTGTTCTCCTAAGTTGTGTTGTTATTTGGTCATATAGAGAAGTCCCCCTATTACATTCTAATATACTTATACATTGGTTTTGTGTGATCATCATAATACTTAATATTGGCATCATTTATACTTAAATATTGAGTTGGAAAAAATCTAATAAACTCCGGAGATTTCCATATCTTTCTCATTCTCTTCATAAATGCATAATTATAAAATGCAGCTAAAATTGTCTAACCTAGTGTGAATCTCACTTTTGTTCATTGTTTTTATAACAATGAGACTTAAATAAGAAAATGGACATTTTTGGACCAAATTGGTTCAAATGGAATCTCCAAAGTGGATCACAAGTAAATTATCTAACAGTCTAGATTAGAGAAGTAAGATTAGTCTATAATTAAAAAATAGAAACAAATTTGAAGAAAGAAATTTTAAACTTTGTTAGAAACTAGATTATTATTAAGTTTAAGGTGTCTTTATTTTGTTCCACCAGATGGCGCCACTACAGTAGCTATTAGAAACAACGAAGAATCAAATTGGTTTCAAAACTAGAATGGCTAAAGATTATGCTAAAAGTTTTTTCGTCACAATATCTTAAAAAAATAAATATTTTATAAGTTCAGTTTGAAAATGACCTGGTTTATGGTTTTTCCATTAACATTTCATGAAAAACTATTTTCGCCTTTTTTCAAACTGTCATAAAAATGTTTATTTTGAAAGATATCTTATTGAAAAAACTTTTAGCATCATCACCAACTATTCTAGTTTCTAAAACACTTTGAAGTTTTTCGTTATGTTTCTCCTGAAAAACGTTCGCTTGAAAAATATAAATTTTCCCGCAAAAATAGGGGGGAGAGGGGAGAGAAGTGACCGCTTATAGAACATAATTGTCACTGCAGTGTGGCGCCCTCTGTGGGGATGAAAACAAAATAAATATCTCTAAAGCCGTTTTAAGTCTCAAACTGTATAAATAATTAAAATAATGTTCAATTATCATCTGTTTATTAATCATAAGAAATTTCAAAATGATGAGATCAATCATAAAAATACACTAAGCATTCTAGCTATTCTAGTTTTTAACAAATATTGTTTTTCAAAAAAAAGGTTGCCGATTGTTTTGTTTTTTTAATCCAACTTAAACAAGTCGTGTAATAATTCAATAAAAGTATTTGTTTCTGTTTTTGATGATAATTTAGAGTGACTTCTTTTACTGAAGATGTAATTTTGTAATGTTTTAGTGCAGCATTTCCTCTTTGTTTCCCTTCTTCTTCTTCTTCTTCTTTTAAGTGTATTCTAGTGTGGAAGAAGAATACTAGAATGGTATCTTTTTTGTTTCTCCTTTGAGGTTTTTTTTTCTCTCTACATTGTATTATCAATTAGTGTTGACGTGACGAAGACGTTGTTACTCTCGTATAGACGGTTCCTATACGAATCAAGTCTTTACTTAACGCTTGATTGGTTCATGACATTTGTTAACATCATGTTCACGATGATCATCATCATCATCATCATCGTCGTCGTCGTCGTCGTGATGAAAACAAAGATTTAGGTAGCTTATACACGATCGATTTTGGCTTGTCCATCTTGACATTTCAAAGCAAAAAAAAAAAAAAGGATCCGTGTAAAAGTTTAAACGTCGTTTCTCCAACTCTTGATTATTTTGAAGAATAACTTGAATTGAAGAGAAACTTGAAAGTGTTTTAGAAACTAGAAGGGGAGCTCAATCATTTAAGACACTATTTTCATGTTGATATCTTTTAAAATAAGCTTTTTATGTGAGTTTGAAAAATGATCTAAGTTTAAGAAGACTATCTTAAATCAATCTTTTTAAATTTTGTTTTAACGAGATTTTTTTGTTGCAATTTTTGGATATTTTAATCCAAAATATTGAAGCAAAAATCTCGCGAAAAAGAGGTTAGGTTAGGATCTTGTGTGTGAGACAATCTTTGGATGGACAATCTTTGTAGTATGAGAACCCAAAAATCTTAATGTTTTCTATTATTAAATGAAATTAAAAAAAAATAGGTGGTTATCATGGTAAAATTAGAAAAAAGAAAAATGTAACAGGAATGATTCTGGATTGAATAAGCCAGAATTAATCGTGTCTAAGCTGACTAGACACACATGTGTCAAGTTTTTTTTTGAAACAACTTTCTTTTCTGTTTGTGTTGTCTGTATTTGAAATGTTAAAACATATGCAATCGACATCACAGATAATGTTTTCTTTTTATTCTATTAAAAGGCTGGACATGTTTGTGGAGATAACGTTGACCTAATCGATGGAAGACCAACTGGTTCCATCCGTGTCTCTTTCGGTTACATGTCCACTTGGGACGATGCGGATCGACTTGTACGCATGATCGAATTATGTTTTGTAGACAGAAGGTCAGCAGCAGCAGCAGCAGCTGACTCCACCACCATCAGTAGTAGTAGTAGCAGTAGTAGTTGTAGTAGTAGTTCGACCACAGTGGCCACTATCACATCTACTGTTTTTCTTGCTGATGTTAGTGGTCACGATGATGTTAGTGGTCACTTGATACAATGGTCAAGTGGCGGCGACGTCTCCAACAAATCGTCTTTTATCAAAGAACCTCTGGCGCCATTTGAAAAAAAGCCCTTGAAATATGAAATTGGACATAAATTGACCGCAGCCAGAAGAGCATGGTGGACAAGAAACCCATCATCATGTTACAAAATAAACGATGGGACTTGTAGATGTTCTATTTATGGACGAAAAACTTGCTCTTTAAATCACGTGAAGAGCATTTCACTTTTTCCGGTCAAATCCTGTGGAGCTTTTCAGGTGGTGGACGACGACACATCATTAAAATTAACCAACAATGAATTTAATGTTTTTTTTTAAGAACAAGCTGCTTTTTAAAATTTTGATTATTCTGTCTTTAAGAAGGAAACTTAAAAGAAACTAGAAAGTGTTTTAGAAACTAGAAGGGTAGCTCAATCACTTAAGATGATATTTTCATTTTAATAAATTTCAAAATAAACTTTGTTTAAAGTTCATTGGTGTCATTTTAAGATATCAACATGAAAATATCCTTATAAGTGATTGTGTTACCCTTCTAGTTTCTAAAACAAATTCAAGTTTTTTTTGTTATTTTGTGTGGTACCTGAAAGACAGAATAATCGGAATTCGAGAGCCCTCTCTCTCTCCCCCCCCCCTTTTTCCCATTTAAAACGAACTTCAATTATAATAATAATAATTAATAATGGTCCCCTTGGTGTTACACATGCATTTAGAAATCGGGACGAACACAAGTTGGATCCGCCTCTTTTTATGACTACCGGCAACTTCTACATTGGTTTGTTGTGTGGTTCGACGTTGAAAAGGGCGGAGCATGTGACGTCAGACTACATACTGATTACGAACAGATTCTTATTACTGGTCATTTGTCCCTAGGGCGATTCGACAATGGAACTCGCTTGCTGGGGATTTTGTGCAGGAAAAACGTATTTTATGGGAGTCATAATTTTGTTTTGTTTTGACAATGCTGCATATATTTGCAGCATTAAAAAATATTGAAATTGTTGTTGGGTTTATATCAATAGGGTTTTATATTTTCTGGTTTTGACAATGCATTTTCTATGCTGCACTTGGACTCTTGTCTCTCTGCCATAGGCCTTTATGGCTGCTTGCAGAGTAATTTTTCAAATTCAAATTCAAATTCAAATAACCAACCAATTAGAAGTTGACAGTCGTCATAAAAAGGGCGGAGCCAACTTGTGTTCGTCCCGATTTCTAAATGCCTGTTGGTATTACTCGTAGGTGGGCGTTTGGAGAGTCGGACCACGTGGTTTCCTCTATGACCGCGAGTGGCTGATAGTGACCAATGGAGGGGTGAGTCTTACTCAAAAGAGAGAACCAAAAATGTGCCTTATTAAACCGGAAATAGATTTGGAACATGGATATTTGTGGTTGCGTTATAATGGTAATTTTAAAAATTAAGACATTTTACGAACGACGTTAAGAAAAATAAAGAGAGGCGTTCTTTACATTTTAAAACCAACGTAATGAACGCAGATTAATTTCACATTTCAAGACAATTTAACATATTTATGGTACATATTATATTATTCTAATTAGTATGTGTAATATTTTGCTATTTTGATAGAGACATCCGTAAAAATTCCACTTGATGATGATGATGTTGAAATTGGAGCGGATCGAACCAACACAATGACGGCCAACAGCAACAATGTGCGTGACATTAAAGTTTGTGGTGACAGGTAACAATTTTTTATCATCATTATCAGTATTGACTTTTATTCATCTACGTAATTTGGATTTGAATAATTTATTCTGCAAGCGGGCTAGTGTGCCTGTGACAGAGGGACGATTTACCCTGTAAACAGCATAGAAATTCAGTGTCATAATAAACTTCTGTCACTTATTGTGATAAAAAAGGGACCTTAGTTTCTTATAAATAGGGTCTACATCATGTAGGAATAAACAAATGCAGTGCTTAGTGGTAGCTCATTTTAAAAAATATATTTTTTTTTGCTCACATTTTTTTTGGAATTTTTATTTTCTTTTTTTTTTTTTGTATAAAAAATATTTTATGGAAATTTCTCGTTTGGCCAAAATAGAAAATAATCCATAAGCAAGCTTAAAAATTTAATTCCTTATGAACCGGAAGAGCTTCAGTAATTATCTTGAGTGTACTACGTGCCTAATGATGTTTGAAAGACAACATTATCATCATTTCCGGTCTGTGATTTCCGATTCGAAAGTTGCTTCAATACGAATTGGAAATAATATTTAAAAAAAAACTCCTATCAAGAGCTTAAGTCTATGGAAATTTTGCCTTGTTTATTGATTTGTTTTTCATTTCATTAGTTATATTTCCCATTTGATTATAATTTCACCTGTTTTGCGATTTTTTATTTTGAAAGATTTCTTTTGAGTGTTAGTAGTGATTGCAGTGCTACAGGGGTAGTTATCATTTATCTAATTATCTAGTTTGATATAGAAGCGACCGAGTAAGCGCCAAATGCTGTTTGACGTTTGTTCAGTCTGGCCCTTATTCAGTTTAGCGTTTCTTCAGTTTGGCGCTTATTCAGTTTAACGTTTTTTCCAATTGGCGCTTATTAAATTCAGCGCGTATTCAGTCGTGTGGGGTTATTCACTAATTCAGTTTGGCGCATGTTCCAATTAGCTCGTTGGGTAGTTATTCAGTTTGACGTTTATTCAAATTGGCGCTTATTCAGCACCACCTTTTTATATGCACGTGCTAATCACCTTACGTTTATAAAATTGTAGCTCAGTATTTATTCAGTGTTGTTATTTATACAAAATGGCTACAGCCGCGTAGCTACAGTATATCATTGTTATGGTTTGTAAGGATAGCAGATGGCGCCACAGAACCACTTTTATTTTGATAATTTGTTTTTTTTTGTGTGTTTTAAAGGATTAAGGGAATCGATTGTGGCGGTGAGGTTGCAGATTGGTTGTCCTTGGTTCTCGGTCGAGATGGGTGTCGACTTCTGAGGCAACCACCTGATTCGATTCGAACACTCAAAACGCAAAAAGGCATCTGTAAATTTTCATTAAATTATAATTCAATTTATTAGCTTCATGTTAATTGTTTAATTAATAATTGCTTTCTCTTTGTTAATGTACGAAGGAGGAACAATATCAGCGACACCAAAAACGGAATTGTCTCTGGTCAATCAAGCTCAATATTTGCTTTTGAATGTATCAAGCGCTTGCTTCATCGCTAACAAAGTCGTCGAACGAACTACAACCACTAATACGACCACCACCACCGATGACGGTTGTTGCATCGATGGCTTGTCCAAGGACAAGGACGACAAATGTGGTGTCGATAAATTTCTTGCTCGTTTCCGAGGAAACTTGGTGGTTGATGGTCCGTTGTCACCATTCAGCGAAGAGGAGTGGAAATGCGTTCTCATAGGAGAAACTCAATATAACGTAGATTTTTTTTTGCTTCTTGAAAAACATGTTCAATAACCAATTTATATTGTGAATGCCACTGCCTGTGTACCAGGATGTCTCAGAAACACTAAGGTGGCTTTAAGGTGTAAACGCAACTGTTTTTAGGTGCAAAATGAAGCGAACCCTAAATGTGTTCTAGTTTCTAAAACACATCTTAGTTTCTCTTCATTTTGCAAATGAAAGATAGAATAATCGGATTTCGAGTGGCGACGTTTACACTTTAAAAGCACCCTAAAGTGTTGTATTCTCTGAGACACACTGTATATTTTTAAAACGCAACTCGTTTAAAGGATGTTATTTTTAGGTCCAAGGTCCATGCAACCGTTGCCAGATGATTTGCATCGATCAGGAGACTGGAGAGAGAACTAAAGAACCGTTAGTTACGTTAACATCGATGAAGGAACGAAAGGTGAAAAAGTGTATATTGAGAAAACATATGGAGAGAATTAATGAATTATTAATTTTGCTGTGTTTTCGTTTTGTAGACGAACTTTGGTATTTATCTTTATCGAAATTATGATTCAGATAATGAGGTCAATGACGATGTCGTCATTAGTGTTGGTGACCCTGTTGTGACTGTAATAAATTAAATCTCAATTCCTTGTTAATTATTTAAAATCATAGAAAAATATTAAAAATAATTCATAAAATATTTTATAAATGAAAAAAATTTTTTTAAAAGAATATTTTTACATCTTATGAAATAAAATTTAAATAATTTTGAAAAATAAAAATTATTTTATATATCAATTTATGTAATAGTTTAAAATTTTTTAAGTATTGTATTTTGGAACGTTATTTTTCTTTTCATATAAAATGACAAGATATACATTACAAAATATGCAAATCAACAAAAAACAATGGAATTGAACTCTTGGTTATTCTGCCATTTTAGAAACAATATTAAAAAGAAATTGAAAGTGTTTTAGAAACTAGAAGAGTAAACTTTTTTATTAAAATTGCAAATTCTCTATTTTTCGTTTCAATTCAAGTTTTGCTTGAAATCAACTTATCAAGTTATCATCAAATATGCATAAAAAATTTATTTTAAAAAATAGCGAAATAAAAATAAGTCGTAATGATTCAGTTACTCTTCTAGTATTTAAAACAATTTAAAGTGTTTTTCTTCTTCTTAATTTTGTTTCTGAAACGGAGAATAAACTCACCAAGGTCTAGAAAAGTTTTCACTTACAAAAATTTCATGTTTCCAGGATAATTGAGAATTTTATTCAGTGTTGGGCAAGTTACTTTACAAAATAATTAATTACAATTAATAATGACATCAGGGAAAAACTAATTATCATTACCGAAGTTTAAGAAGAAATTAATTACAATTCCTCATTTTCCCAAAGTATTTTAATTAATTTTAAATTACAAATCAGAAGATAGGAGAAAGATTATGACGTCATCAAATACCAACTGAATGCAGGAAAGTGACGCTGAAAGCACGCGAGTCATTTTTGAGAATAATCAGGAATAGTTAACACAAGTTCAGAGTAGTTTGAGAACAAAAAATAGTTTAAAATACAAAAACAAAAGTAAATTCTAAGTTAATTAAAAGTAATTGCATTTTTCATTAGAAAATGTTTCAAAAATACTTGTGAATAATTTGTGAGTAATTTAATTAATGTCATTTCTTACTTTTGTCATATTTTATTACCCAACACTGATTTTATTGCTAAGACAATATGAATGAAGTAGTTGACGACATTCTCAAGTTACAACTAAAGAATGTTATTAACTTCAGTAGTTAGAATTATGAATCAACTAGTGAACATTTTAAGTGGAACAAAAAAACACAGAAAATGAGGATTTTTATTAATTTTTTTAATTTGTAACATGTTGACATCGCGTAAATTTGAAATGTTTATCTCCACGATCCCTTTGACCGCCAATCGAGAAATTCATCAAATTCTTGTTCGTCTACGTCTTCCATTTCATCCTCTAAATTCTTCGAAGACTGGTCTCGCTGTTTAGCCGCCAGTTCTTCTTTCCTTCTCTGCAGCGCCTCCACTCTTGCCCAATTGTGTCTGAAACAATTTGTTCAACATTTTTAATAAGAAACAAGGCCAAGTAAGACCCAGTTTTAAAAAGGAAACTTTTCCCTTCAACTTGAAACCTTCTAAAGCAGAGTTCCAACAAAGAAAATGGTTCTCAATAAAATAAGATTTTTCTAGGTTGGAACCTTTGTTCGAAGGGTTCAATATGAAGTTCAAATGCTCTAAAAAAAAGCTAGTCGAACATCTGCTCATCGATCTCTGAAATCTGTCTCTCTTTCGTACTGTCTTCGTCTTCTTCTTCAATTATAACTTGTGCAATCTACATTTATTTAAAAAAAAAACAACAAAACATAATTTTAAATGTGTTTTCAAATCCATTTTTCATCCTACTACATACATTGGTAGCATCTGCAATCTCTTTCTGAAATTTCTCCCATTCTACTTCGACAGGATCCTTGTATTCTACATTTCGAGCCTTAACAAAATAAACACAAAAACGGATTCAAAGCCTTTTTTTTTCAAAACGAATATATGTCATACTTTCGCGTCCGTTATTGGATCGTCAAAGAATCCTTCAGGTAGCGCCTCTTTTTTGTTTTCAATTTCGACTTTCATATCATTCGTTTCTTCTTCTTTGATTTCAGTCATCTGATCGTTACCATCGAAGAAATCTACAAACAAACGCGGAAAACAAGTCTGACGCCGTGAATCATAAATCAAAAGAAATATTGTGCCTTTTGGTAAATTAACGTTGTCGCTCGGTTCAGTGTCCATTTCCTCAACATTTCCATCGGAAACGTTGGTATCGAAAAAGTCCGAAGGAAGGGGAGTTTCAACTTTTCGTTTCTTCGCATTCTGTTCGTTATCGTCGGCTTTTCGTTTCGATACGGACGGTGGTGGCGTCGGTGGCTTTTTAAAGTTTTTCTGATCAGCCGCCAACTGTTTCTGCTGACGAACTGTATCCAAATTCTAGAAAAGTGAGGTACAGATTTATTTCACGTTTGAATCGTACGTAATTTTACTTCAGAATCACTTGTTTGTGTTGTCGTCCATTGATGTGTGCTGTCCAAACAATCTCGCTTTTCACTTCACTGTTACAAAGTACACAATACAACTGACCTAGATTATTATATGTGAATATAAACGTTAATGAAATAATTACTTATCACTGTCAAAAAAACAAACAACCGGAAATTTACAACATTTGCAATATCGTAAATTCGTAATTAGCGTTAAGCCAAATCATAAAACCAATTATAAAGGATATTTTGCTAATGGAGAGTCGATTTTCTTTTGCTTCTCTTTTCCCACACTTAATTTCTCTTTCATAAGACGTCTTAAATCATTTTGAGTTGGTTTTATCTTCGCTTTTAAATTTGTTGCATTTTTCATGGGCGCCGCCATGTTTTTATCTGACGTCAACAATTTTAAATATCGATATATCGACCATACATTTTATATTCCTAAACTAATATTAGCGGCTTAAATATTTTTGACCATTTTATTGTTATTTACTTCATTAAAGTTCAAATAAACATATATGGATATAATAAGTTAGTTTTTAGATTTTTAAATCAGAAATGAATGATTTTAATTATGTTTAGCAATGATATTATATCATTAGGCGAACAGCGTTTTTGAAATCGGCGGGTGTTGGCCGCCGCCGACTTTTGCGGCGTGCAAATCCCGTGCTTCGTTTGGCGCCAAATTGTACGATCGTGAATTGTCACTTATCGTCTTTGTTCTATTATTTCATTGAATATAAGATGCCAAAATTAAGTTTAATAAACAGCTGCGAGAAGTACTTCGGTACAAAGGATCTGTATGAGGTGTTGGGTGTCGTAACATCGGCTAGTGAATCAGAGAGTAAGTTCATTGCGGGAAGGTCTCCATTTGTTGTCATTTCTTAAAGCCTTATTTGTACACGATTTCGTTCTCTTCAAGAATATTAGGGTGTTCTTTCGATTACGAGACGCTAGCCTCCAAGCTAAGGCTGCGAAGTTGTTTCATAGGTTGCGCGAAATAAGGCCCAAAAGCTGTACAGTCGAAGCTGCTCCTAATCGAAAGAAAGATGTTAATTTATGAATTTATTTGATATCTTGAGCATTCTTTCAATATAAGAAGTTACGAACCTCCAAGATAAAGCTGCGGAGTTGGCATGTATGTTGTGTAGAAGTTGTGCAGTTAGGTGAATGAGCTGTAAAGAGAGGCTAAACGGCGCGTAATCGCAAGAATTTCATAAATCGTAATTGTTTGTGTTTAACTTTAACAGTAAAAAAAGCTTACTACAAGACATCTCTAAATGTTCATCCGGATCGAGTGACCGAAAGTGGGAGAAAAGATGCGACGGAAAGATTCCAGATTTTGGGGCAGGTGTATTCGATTTTGTCGGATAAAGACAAAAGAACCATTTACGATGAATCTGGTTTATAAACTTTTTCACATTAAATTCAGTAGAGACTTTTACGACAGACAGTTTTGTTTATTGTTTTCTTTTAGGTAAAGTTGACGAAGATGATGACGAACCAAGTGACTGGAGTGAATATTGGGGAAAATTGTTTAAGAAATTAACAGTTGATGATATAGAAAAATACAAGGAGGAATATCAGGGTCTTTGAATCAGTTTCTTGATTGTTGTTTTTTTTTTGCAGTAGAATATTAGTTAAAATTGTTTTCTTACTTTAACAAAAGGTTCGACTGAAGAAACAGATGACTTGAAAGTAATTTATGAAAAAAACAAAGGAAATATGACCCAAATTATGGAAAGTATGTTTTTCGCGGACGGTGAAAACGAAGATCGTCTCCGAGGTATTTTACTCAATCTCATAGAGAGAGGGGATGTTACGAAATACGACATATTCGTAAACGAGCCTCAAAAAGAGAAAGAGAAACGAAGACAGAAGGTAATTTTATCTTTAACTTTTTTTTATTGAAAAATTCTTTAATAACTTTTTTTTTGGCAGCAACTGAGAGAGAAGAAAGAAGCCGAAAGTGAGATGTTGAAGAAGTCAAGAAACAATTCCCCCAAATCCAGTGGTGATTCTCTCGTTGCCAAGATCCGCGAGAACCAGAATAAATTTGTTTCGGTTATAGAAAATCTAGAGAAGAAATATGGAGGTAAGAACGCATCTAAAAAAAGAACCAGGGCAAGTACGAGTTCAAGTGAGAGCAGTGCTCATGACGCTGACGATGATACTGACACCGGTGACGATTATGTTGAAATGAAGAAACCTCAAAGAAAAAAAGTGGCGAAGAACGGAACGGGAGCAAAGGCTATGAAGAAAACACCAGCGGCTCCTAAAACAACGGCACGGAAGTCGATGAGAGGTACCACGACAAAACGAGGTAAGGGTGGTCGTCGATGAACCTTCTTTTTTGATCCGCGGTTGTCATGTTTTTCTTGTTACCCTTTTTGTTATTAAAATTATAATTATAATCTTTATTAAATTAAATTTTTTCTCTAAATTCAATGTGTTTTTATTTGACAAGTTTTGTTGTAATTTAGTTTGGTTATTAACGTGATCACTAGAGGGCGGGATGTGTTTTTTGTACTAAGCAAGGTTCTTTTTATAAATAAAACGTTGATAGACTTCAGCATAAGAGGAAGCTTGTGACGTCAGAAGGGTTGACGAGAAATTTAGGCTTGCTTTCGTTTAAACGCTCCTAGTTTAAACTGTTGAGAACGCTCTTTTGTTCTGACTGAATTACATAGTTCTAAATTTTATGGCAACCCCTCTGACGTCACGAGCCTTTTTTTTTTTTACTAGAGCTACTGGAGTAAAGGGTAGAGGCTACAGCTGTAGGCCGCGTACACACGATGTTAAACACCATAGACGTTCAAACCCTTCCTGTCTATTTATTTCAAAAAGTATGTCCAGAGAGCCTTTTTTTTATCTTTTTAAATAAAATGTTCATTTTCTCATCATTGGAAATATTACAATTTTATCAAAGGCGTATGTTCTCACGCTACAAAGCTTGTCCATCCAAATCACGAACCATCCAATATAACAAGCTTTTTCAACGTGTCCGAGCAAATCGTTAAGGGCAACACTGAAAATAAATAAAAAGTTGAAAACCTAGGTTGGTAAAACCAGAATTGATCGTGTGTATCTGGCTTTAAATGAGTTCAATTTTTTTGATAAAAATCGCTAGATGGCAGCATTGTCGTACATTTGTTTTTGTTCTTAGTCTCGAGTCTCAAAAAGATATAAAGGAAGCGTTCACGGTTGTTTTTCTATGTGATAATTGCTAATATATGATTGTGAAAATGTAATTTAATGGAGTTTTGTAGTCAAAGTGTAGTGAATGGGAATGAAAAGTACGATATAAGATGTTCGTTGACCGATAAAAGTATAAGAGGAGGAGGAGGAGGAATAGGAACAAAGGTGAGGAGGAAAAGGAGGAGCAATGAATGTGTCAAACAAGAGTTGACAGCAGTTTAACATCATTTTAGTCTTTTTTTTTCTGTTTATCACTGTTTAATAATAAGTTTTTATAACGAGACAATGAGGAAGGTTTGGAAAGTCTTTAATCAAAATGCTATTTTGATTGATTTTTAATCTGTTTAATCTCTACGAGAAATCAAGGGAATCCTCAAAACATATGGTTGATAAGAACAGTGTTACCAGATACAAATTCTATTCTTTTGTTCAACAGTTTATTTTGAAGTTGGATCAAAGGGGACGACACAGAGAGATCAATCTCGTATTGTATAATACGCTGTTTGATTTTTGTATCCGTGATTTACTGGATATTTGAAATAGAAGTCAATCTGTATATCTAGAAAAACGCGGATAAAAAGCAAAATGGCTTGCAATAGGTACACTACTATTAATCTCGGCGAATCGCGTTCATGATTTTGTTCTATGTCGTCCCCCTTGGATCAGGTGGTATCCTCTTGAACACAGATATGTTTATAATTCATCTTGAGAATGCTACATATTTTCATAAAACTCAGATATTTCAGTATATTTGCATTGCTAACACTTCACTTTATTTGTGAATTATTTTATTTTTAAATGTTTTTACTGATAACACCTGTTAAGATTAGAGATTAATAAGACAAATTTAAAAAAAGGCATGAGGTATCTGTATACAGTGAAAATCTGATGGTTGGATCGTAGCATTGAGACGATTAGACGAATTACTGTTGGGTGACCTAACATGGCGTCATTGCCTTTATTATTTAATAGCGCCATTATAGTGCTTACTTATTGACATCGCTCTCGCTTCAAGAACGTGACGAAATGTCAACTTGGTTTCAATCTGATTGTTTTTTTTTAAACAGCTTATTTTAATTTCTACATCTTGTATAAAAATTATTTTTACTGATATTATTTATAACCTATTTTAAAGCTATAATTCAATTTTTATTAAATGATGTTTTTTTTAATATAAAGGTGTAAAAAAATCTTAGACGCAAGGTGTCAAATCTGACAACATTGGTCTTAATATATATTTTTTGTTTTGTATTTATTTTGTTATTTCTGTTGTTTGTTTTGAGTTTTTCCAGCCGGCTATATTTTAATAGTGATGTGGATTCGTAAACAGGTGTCAAGGCGGTCCGTCAATGGTCAATTCCAAGAATTATGTTAATTAGCCGTGCTTTATGTCTCTCTATCCATCCATCCATCCATCTGTTGTTATTGGATTACTTGTTGATAAAAGCGGGCACGGCGGCGGCCGGGTCCAAAATTTAATTTAGGTTTGTTCGTCGTCGGCGGCACCATTTGTTTGATTTAAAAAGAAAACGGATTTTGGTTCTTTCTTTTCTTTCTTCTTCTTCTTCTTTTATCTGATCTGATCAAAGAGGAAAAAGAGAGAGTGAAAAGAAGATCGTCTCTCTTTTAATGATTACATAAGAAGAGAGAGAGAGAGAGAGAGAGATAAAAGGGGAGGATAAAGGAACAGCCGCATCCCTTTATAATTGTCATTCCATTTAGAACAACATCCGCCGCTTCTTATTATAGAATAACTGACAGAAAAAGGTTCTATTTTTTTTTGTCATTTTATAAACATCATTTTTCTGTGTTTGTGAAAAATATAATAATGATCATCATTGTTAGTTAGTTTAAAGAAGGAACGACCACCAAGAAGAGAGAGAGAGGGAGGTTTGTGTGTTTGGTTGTTGCTTTTTAGTTTGTTATTGATTTTTCTTTTGTCAGTCAGCTGTTTGATTCTTGTTAGGCTTAAAAAAACAACGAAAAAAGGGGGACATTTTGGTGTAATATTTTAGAAGTAGCAGCAGCAGCAGCCAAGCAACCAACACTCACACACACACAATGGCTGCTACCTGTTGTGCTTTTCTCACTCTTTTCCACTTCTCGCTTTTTTTTTATTCTAGAAACTCACAGGATTTTTTTATATTTTTGGTTTTTACAATAAATAATAACTTAAGAAACCAAAGAGATAGCTGCTTTTTAAAGCTGTAAATTTGTGACATTTTCAGGATGGATCAAAATTATGATTATAAAAAAAAAATCGGATTTTGTTAATTTAAATGAGATTCTGGAAATTGTTTCGATTAACAGACAATTCGACAATGGAACTCGCTTGCTGGGGATTTTGTGCAGGAAAAACGTATTTTATGGGAGTCATAATTTTGTTTTGTTTTGACAATGCTGCATATATTTGCAGCATAAAAAAATATTGAAATTGTTGTTGGGTTTATATCAATAGGGTTTTATATTTTCTGGTTTTGACAATGCATTTTCTATGCTGCACTTGGACTCTTGTCCCTTTGCCATAGGCCTTTATGGCTGCTTGCAGAGTAATTTTTCAAATTCAAATTCAAAAACAGCCTCAATGCAGGAAAACAGAATTAACATTTTCCATAGATTAAGCTTGGATGGAGGCTAGCAGCTGCTCCTGTTAATCCCAGATTGGATTTCATTTATTATTTAAAATATTTCATAAAGTTGCTTCTTAACTGAAATTCCAATGCATGGACAAAGTGTTCATTCATTCATTTGTCAAGCATAATTTTTTTTTTAGAAGAAATTCATTTTTCATTTAAGAGAAAAATTGACTTTTTTGAAGAAGAAAAAACAAATGTAAGAGAAATTCTGAATTTAAATCATTATTTTCTGTATGTGTGATCTTGGCGTAATGAGGGATAGAAAATAAGAATTAAAATAAGTTAGCGGAATTCCTTTCAATAGTATTTTAATGTTAGATATCTTTCAAAATAAACTTTTAATAAACAGACAACCATTTAAAAATCTTTTACGCTTAAAGCTGGCTCCTCTTTTTCAAACTGACATAAAAAGCTTTCGGTATTTATTTTTTTAAAAAAAATACTAACTAATGACACCACCTTCCAAGGTGGTGTTAGAACCAATCGAATTCTCAACGTACTAAATGAAGAGAAACTTAAATGTTTGTTTATATACTAGAAGGGTCATTTCACGGTACTTATTCCAGTTTCTAAAAAGCGCTTTCAACTTCTGGTCATAAAAGAAACGCTTAGACTAGGATGGGAATAGTCTTAAAACATAATTTTAAATCCATTTTTAATTTTCTTTTTTTTTAAATAAAAAGGCGAAATCGGTGGTTCACCTACTTAATGATGTTTCATCATCGTCATTCTCTTCATCTCCATCGTCGTCGTCATCATCAGCATCGTCACCATCAACATCATCATCGTCGTCGTTTGGATGTTTTAGAATGGAAAGAGAGAGCGTTCAACTATCTCAATATCCACCCTGGTCCACTGATACAAATAACGATTGTCTCATGTCGGATCTAACGGTCCAGGTTCGTTCGGTGGTTTTTTTTTTTCGTTGTTTGGTTTTTTATCAATCGATCGATCTGTTTTCACATAATGTTATTATTTCAAGGTTGGAATGGGTCTCGATTCGGTTGTTCGCGACAACAACACTCCTTCTCAAACGGATCGATCGAACGGATTCGCTTTGGACGATCTCGTGTCGAAGATTCTCGACGAGGATCACTTTGGAGGGTACAATAATTTTGCTTCTTCGTGGGATACTACGAAGGTCGGAACAATCAGAAATGGAACGACGGATTCGTATTCACCTTTCGAAAGGTACGGATGTTTGTTTCGATTTCATATAAGTTCTCGTTGTGTTCAATTTTCTTAATCTTAAGGTTACCGTATAACAGCGTCTGGTCGTCTGTCGGCGAAGAAGAACAACTTCCGTCTTCTTCTTCTTTGGATAAGTCGTTGCAAGAAATGGAATTTTTGGACAGAAACGTCGACAAAATGGGAGATTTTGTGTTTCGTTCAGAACGGAATAATTTCGTCTGTTCCGAGAAGATCGGAATCGATGGAATGGTAAAGTAATAACTTTGACCAGATTTTGAAACGAGAGTCAAGGATTCTTTCTCTCTCTCGCTTTTTTGTAGTCGAAACCTTCGTCTTATCAACAGTTTAATAATTTCTACGATCCGATGGAACAATTTAAATATCAGTCGTTTCGTCCTCAATTACAAAGCAACGGGAACAACATCAACAATAACAATCACCAAATGGCACCGACTAACAACGACTTTTACTCGTCTAATTATGTAGATGGGTCGTTACGAGAACAACTACAACAACAGGTGAAAAATTACGTTTTCTCTTAATTGGAAGTCAAGATCGTAGGTGTAATCGGTTTTTTTTTTTGTTTTGTTTTTTATCACGTGAAGAATCTTCTCGGTGATTTCTATAACGACGTTTCTAAGCATAATACGTTTGGTTGTTCTGACGTCGGTTTCTCGAAGCCGTGCGGTTTTAACCGACAGTTGCAGCAGAAAGTGAATCAAAATGTTTCCGCTTCTTCGTCTTCACATTCGTCTTATAACTCTTTCAGCAGATGTTTTCCTTCGTCCGATATCGGAACTCAACCGAAGCAACAGGTGATTTTTTATTTCTGTTCGTTATTACTCGTTAAGATGGTTTACGAACAGCCGATTATTCTAGTATTTCAGGAGCAAAATGAAGAGAAACTAGACAGTGTTACCTTCGAGTTTCCAAAACACATTAAGTTTCTCTTCGTTTTGCTTCTTGAAAGACAAAATAATCACAGTTTGAGAATTTATACAAATGACTTTTTAAAATTTTGTTTTCAATAATGATGGGTTTTTCTTTTACTGAAGATTCTGAAGGATAGGAACCAACTGTTGAACGTCGGCTCGCAAATGTCTGGTCCTTCGTATCAGTTATCCGTTCAACAGCAACAAAATCGAATCCGAGCCACACAACAAGCACAATCTGCCGAATTGGCTTTTCATCGTTTAGAAGCGAACTCTCGCATTCAGACTGGATTAAAACCTCTCAAGGGTCTGGTCTCGGAGTCGGCGGCCATTTGTAGCGGTACGACCTCTAGTCATCATTCCAGTCCTTCTTTCTCTCATTCTCTCATTGGAGGAGGAGGAGGAGAGTTTTCGTTGGCTGCTGCTCTGGCTGCTGTCGACAGTCACTCAAACAATTTGTATTCAACCAGAGCGAACGGTGCTCATCATATTCAAAATCAGAATAAGTTTGTCGTCGGCGGCGGTCGGATGCAGCCGATCGGTTGCGCTGCGACAAATGGAAACTTGGATCTGGATTTTGCTGTCGATCATCATCATAATCATCATCAGCTGTTATCGGCAACGACCAATAGATTGGAACAGTTTTCTAACAAATACGACGTTCCTTCTAGTCAGAGCTTGGTCATCGGACAGCAGCAACAACCGCCGCCGCCATCTTCTTCTTCGACCAATGGAATGTCTCATCACAATGCAAACGCCGCTTTATTGAGTCAGAGACAACCGAAACATTCCTTGTTGAAACAGAGCAACTTGAACGAAACCATTCTCTCGTCGCACGAACTCGATTCGATTAATACTCATTCTACACCACTGCCACATACTCAACACCACCATCAATTTTCTGGTCGCTATTCGCCTCATCCGGAATCGTTCAAGTCGAACACTTTACGACTTCCTTACCATCAAGATGGTAGCGATTATCTTCTTCCTCCGAACGACTTCTTTAAGAATCACAATCAAGGACATCAGCAACATCATCATTTACAGCAGAACAATGGAGGAGGAGGAGGAGCAGCCGCTGTTTCCCCTTCCGGAGGAGGAGGAGGAGGAGTCGGGAACGGTACGATGCGCTACCCGTCTCATCCACAATTTGCCACCAATCCTATTCATCCTTCGCCGCCGCTTTCGTCGGACATTCCTTACGATTACTTCTCGCTCGATCTTTACCGTCGTGGTCGAGGAACTCCAAATACTCCTTTATTCTCGGCTCCAGATGCTCCATTCTACGATCTTGCCACACCGACATTTTACAGCATGCCCCCACCGCCGTCGTTTTTTCCGTTTAGACCTTTACGGTAATTGCTACTGTTTGTCACTTTTGTGGCGGATAATTTCAGAAACCACATTACGATAAAATTCAAATTGTTTACAAAACTAGAATGGTAGAAAATTATCGCTAAGTTTTTTCTTGGAAAATATTTTTTTAAAAAAATAAATAACTAAGATGGTTTATGAACAGCTGATTTTCGAACTCTTCATTATTCTGTCTTTTAGAGTTTAGACGAGCAAAATTAAGGGAATCAATGGAGTTTTTTTTTAAAACTAGAAGGGTGTCTCAATCACGTAAAGGGTATATATGTTTCAAAATAAACTTTATATAATATAAACAAAAATTTAAAAAAAACTCATCCTATTTAAAATTGCGATTTTTCAAACACATAAAAATGCTCATTTTGAAAGATTACAACACACGAAATTACCCTTCTATTTTCTAAAAAACATTCAAGTTTCTCTTAATTTTGCACCTTAAAGACAAAATAATCGAGAGTTCAAGATGGGTTCACACTTTAAAAGCATTTCGCTCGATTCCATTTCGTGTTAAACGGTTTATACTCTAATTACAATTAATAATTACAAATTTTCAAAAATAATGTGGTAAATTAAAGTAATGTAATTACAGTAATTGGTTACTTTTGGTAAATTACTTTCCTAACACTAGTGTCACATTCTAACTTAACATTTTTTCCCCGTATGTGTTGAAAAGACGAAGTGGACCATCAAACGAATTACACATTCGGCTCGAAGAATGCTACGATCAGTTTCGTAACCTCGAAAAAGAACGAAAGAAGGTGCCAGTAATTGAGAAAAAGGAGAACCCGTTTCAGAATTTCATTTGATTTTTGGTTTTCTTTACTAGACCGAAGCCGAATTAGCTCGACAGAATCCCGGTAAGAAAGTGTCCAGTGCTAATAGTATTCCTATTCCCCGTCTACCTCCGAATCCATCGCGTGTGGATCGGTTGATTGTCGACGAAAGACGGGAACATGCGAGGGTACGCACTCTTGTTTGTTTTCATGCAAGTGTGTGTCATCCGAATCATGATTTCTCTCGTAGGTGATCACTTTGGTAGCTAAAATGGAACGTTTACGTAACGTTCCAATTCACAAAGAAGTTCACACTGCCATGGAACAGTGGCTGGAAGCTATTAGTAAAGTCCATTCGCGTCGTAGAGACGAAATTATCAATGCTGCTAATCGGCAGCGTACTGGTAACGGGTCACGAATTCAAGAAGACAAAGGTTCCCACCTAAAAGTTTTGTTCTCTATTCTTTTTTTCGAAAGGTTAAATATAAGTTAATATTTTTATCGTTATTCAGACATAATCGCTCTTGCTGCCAGTATTCAGGAATTGACGAGGGCTTCACGTCGTGCTCGTACATCGATGTGGTGTGCCTTAATGACGACGATTCACTTCGCAGTCAATCCCGATTTGGCCATGGCTCAGGTTCTTCCGTCGGAAGTGGAGAGGGAGGAGGAAGAGGAGATAAGGAGTCAAGTCGAAGAAAACACGACCAATGTCGAGCCGCCGATCGGAACCAAAGTAGCCGTCTCGATAACGACTTCTAACGAAGGTATCGATGCTTTGAAAGAAAAGGCCAAAATGTAAGTCGTTTGAAAGAGATCGTGTGACTCCATTCAGGTAAAAAGAAAAGGTACCGAAAAAGATATAACTTATTTTATTTTTCAAATACGAAACGGAATCGGAGATTCTTCATATCTTGTTATGCAGCTTTTTTGATGATGATGATGACTAGACTTATTATTTTTCAGCATCATCAAAGATAATAATAGGCTCACTGTTCATTTTAATTCGTTCGTTCTTCTTTCTCGAGATTTTAATAGAAAGAGGAATTGTCTTCATTCTTTAATCATTCTCGATTCCTCTCCATTTTTTAACCACCTATATTCGTCTGTTTTTTCTTTCTATACTTATAATGCTCGTAAAATAGTTAGTTGTTTTTTAGTCTAACAACTTTGCTGTGGAATTCTCTTTTGCACGCTTATATTTCTAATTAATAGACGGCTCAGGTTGGTTTGTTTGTTTTCCTCTTGAGTAGGAAACTAAAAAGAGAGGAAATGTGGCTCAATTTCTATTTCTACTTTTTGCGTGAAGTTAGCGATAGAGCCTCTAAAAACCGTATGTGAACTTATAGAAAACCAAAATGCAGCTCCGTTTAGAATAGTTACGACTTGGTCGGTTTCGTGACTAAACCGTCTCCATTAAATTCTTAAATTCGGTAGATTTTCTTAGCCTAAAGCCGTAAGTAATGTGGTGCGAGCAAAGCACGTGTAATGTGCGAAGAAATAGGGGCGCGAAATAAATAAATAGAATGATGATACTAAGGTGGCGCCGGTTTTATGCTTGCCTCGGGTGCAAAATTAGCTAATTTACGGCTCTGTCTTAGTTTGGCTTAGAATAGACTGCTTTTAGTCAAAGAAATCATCCATCCAAATCTATTGATTACAGTTGATATTATAATAGTATTCTTGTGTTTATGGTCCATATGAAACTTTAAAAACTTAGGCTCAAATTCAAGATGGATTCTTGACACTTACACTTGAACTTTCTCTCTGAGTAGAGATTCCACGTATAAAATGATTTTAAATATGGGGTTTATTGTACTAATCTCAGCACCTGTTGAAATTCAAGTGTTAAGTTTTTTCTTTTTTGAATTTGGGCCTTAGATGGATTATTTTCTAAAGGCGCGTTTATAGTTAGGGAAATTCTATGTCGATTAGCAGCCGCTAGCCTCCAAGGTAGGTAAGAGTTATATTGATTGCACCAAAGGCGTGGAAGAAGGCTGTACAATATCCTGCTTAGAGGCTAAGTGAGCTGCTAATCAAAAGCATTTTCTAATTGATATTTCACAATGACGTCCTTCTGAATTTCTATTCAAATTGTACGCAGATCAGAAAGGACGTGATTGTGAAAACACGATTATAAACGCAACACATATCCTGTCTTTCGGTACCAGTCCGTGTGGTGTTATCCCTGTTGTCGTGGCTTTACAGCGTGACTTACAAATGAATAGGACGTATGACTAGCCTGAAAAGAACGGTTCTGGTCTCGAACCTCTCAACAAGAATTAAGGACTTTTCTTATATCGTAACTATTCTAAGGTGTTGTGTGACGTTGTTTTCTCCTTAATACTCAATTCAGTGATTTTGGTTTTCAAGCTTTCTTTCTTTCTCTCTTTACGTACGTTGAATACATTAGAGCAATATTAATAAGTCTCATAGAAAATCACTTTTTTTGACAATCGTATCGAACCGAACAGTTCGATAATTACTTGACGTGAGTGCTCGTGCCGTGTGTGTCAGTGTGACCACTTATCTTTTGTTTTTTTTTTCCTCTCAACGCCTCACTTTTACAATAATTACTAACTTTTTGGATCGTTTATGCATTTTACGACCTTCAGGTGCAAAAATAAATAGGTAGACAATAACCTTTTATTAGATAAATATAAAAAATATATTCAGATGGCAATCATCACAATACTATGAAATATGTGTACATAATTACATATTAATGTCCTGTCTTTTTTAAAAAAAATCATTTTCATAATAGTAATAACTAGATTAATAATTATTTTGGCATTTATATTTTAAGAGAGAAAGCTGAAGAAGAAAATAATTCATAGTGATTATTAGGGCTCGGATTTTTATATAATATCAAGCAAACGTTTTGCAATATGTGACCCAAGGGCCAATTGTGAAGCAACAATTCCCTTTTTAGATCAACCAACAATTATGGTTTTTGTCAATCAAAAACACTGGTTAGAGGCTAGAACTCTTGTAGACAATTGATGGTAACGAGACATCTTAGCATCTAACCAAAGTTTTATGATTAGAAGAAGTATTATTTCACAATTGGCTATTGGGTCACATATTAAGAAACATTTGCTTGAAATTGCGTACAAATCCTAGTCCTAGTGATTAATGATTATTTTGTGTCTCAAATAGCAATTTTTTGCTTTTAATGTGTTTTTCCTTTGGCTTTTTTGCTTCTCTCTTTTCAATTCTCAGCTTTCCCCCCCCCCCCCCCCCCCCCCCTTCCGCGGACTCATACCCGGTACCAATAATTTGATGCATTTCACATTTTGTGACTTAATTTATTTATTTATAATTTTTTTCTTCTGTAAAATGGAAAGAAGACGATTTTTAACTTTTTGTTTTTCATTTTCTAAATTATCAATATTTTTTGTTGTTAGTAAAATCTGCACTAAAATGAGAAGCAGATTTTACTTCCATTTCTCGTTTTTTTGCTTTTATTTTAACTTAACTCGAACCCAAATTATGACTTGAATAATCCGTTCTATTTATTAATCTCAATGACTGTCTCCGTTTCGGTTTTTTACCCTAATGGAGTTACTTCTTTCTTTTTATTTTGCTTAAGACTTATTATAATTTAACTCATCATTACCGTGATTTTTTTTGGCTTTGTTTTAAATTTAATAACCACAAATGCATTCTAGAATTATATTAGTAGTTTAATACTTTTTCTAATTTTTTAGCTATTAACACTTTAATTGAACTCGTCTTCATATATATATATATATATATATATATATATATATATATATATATATATATATATATATTCATATTAGCTTATTATTATTATTAATTATTATTTGTGTTTTGTGTATTGGGGCCTTATGTGTTTTGTGCCAGCATAGCGTGTAATTTGCTAGTCCATATTTAGAGACAAGAAATTAGATAAGGGGAATAGATTCGTTTTTTCTCGTAAATACAAATCACCCCGTAAAATGAGTAACTATAATAATAATAAGACGTAATATTTCTTTGTTCTGGAAAAAGTCTTTAAAAGTGGTTTTTCTTGAATATTTATTATAGAAAAAATCTTTGTCATTTAATTATTTTTATTTTGCCCAGCTGCGTTTATAGTGCCTGTGATTTAATATTGAAATTTGTGTGTTATGTTGTTTACGAGGTGTAAAACGCTTTCTTTCTTTCTTATTGTTATATATTTAGCTTTAAATTTTTTAAAATTTATTCAATATTTATATTACTTTTATTATAGCGTTCTAGTTACTCTCGAAGTTTTTTTTTTCTTCTCTCTTTCTCTAAATTTAACTACTTGTTAAAATTAATTTTCTAGTTTATCTTTCTGCTTTTTAATTCGTTCGCTCGACTGCTTGGCTTTTTCTAGTCGCTAGTAATTACATTTCTTAAGATTGCGAGCGCTCGCTGTTTGTTCGTTCGATTGTGCCTATTTGTCATTCCATTGCAATGTGCAATTGCTTTCAGTTGCGTTTCGTACTTAAAATGAGGTTCTTTTTAAAAAAAAAAACATCGTAACATGTTCATATATACATTGTCTCAATTTGAGTAAATGTGTGCCAAACTCCTCCTCTCTTTTTCTCCTCTTCAACCCGTAACCGTCATTTAAGCTAATTCAATCTTAAAACATAAGATTTCAGAATTTTAGTTCTAAATTTTCTTTTAGTTTATCAAACATTCCATAAATATAATTGACTGTGTTCTAAAATGTTGCTTAAAGAAAAGCTATAAGGTTAACCATAACTTGAAAATGTACTTCTTAAAACTTGTTTTGGACTAAACTGTGTACCTCTGTCATAGGCCAGATTTGCTATTTGCACAATAATTATTCAAATTCAAAAATAACTAAATTTTAAAGCTTTCTATAGACTAACTATATAAAGAGTTTTTGTCATGCATTGTGTTTAAGCTTAACTTTTTTAAGCAACGTTTTTAGAATACGAGATTAAGTTCTAGAATCTTTCATTTTCTCCGCTTTCTGTATTGTAACTTAATCGATTATTCCTCCAAAAAAAAAACCCCATCAATCCAATCCAATTTTCTCTCTTTTCTATTACGATAGTTCAAAATATAATGTGATAGTGAATTTATTTTTTTCTATGAGTGCAATTGCCATTATTAATTAATATATCAATAATATTGTTAGGGCAAAATGGATGATTATATTCTAGTACATCTCTCTATATATACATATTGTAAAGTATATAATTAGTTAATTGGAGTTAAGTGAGTGATATTGATAACATTTTTTGTGTGCCGTTGAGTGTTTGTACCACTATTTTGCTACTTCTTACCCTGTGAGTCTCTTGTGACAACATTATTACTTGGGCATATATTTATTATTATATATGCTTGGAGTAAAATACTAAAAGCCTTTTTTGAATCAATTTCTTCTTTATTAACTCATATATTATATATTATAAAATATATCGTCTACTTAAAGAAACACAAAAAAAAAGCCAATAGTGACCTCGTAACAATCTGTTATTATAGTGCTATATGGTTTCCAAACAAATAGCAAAAATCCGATTTTTTAAAGAAGTGCTTTTTAAAAAAATGGCAAAATTTAAACTTTTCTTTTATAAATAACAGTATTTTGCGTCCTTTTGGAAATAAGAATTAAAGCAAAAAAGATTTATGGTTTTTGAAAGGAAAGCGACTGACTAGAGGCTAGAGCTCTTTTAGACTGGTTGTAGCCTACTTAAAATCTAACCTCTAGCCAGCCTGTTAGTATGCGAAACGTAGAAATCTGATTATCTTAATAATGGCAAAAAGAATTAACACTTTTTGCATTTAAAACATACGAGTTAGAGGCTACAGTAGTTCTTCTAAAATTAAGATCCAGCTAAACTGGACTTGTATTTTAACTCTAGTCTCAAGCCGAATGGCTAAGTGTGGCGCGAAAGGCAATACGGAACACTGACGTCAAATCAAGCAATACATTTAAGTAGAGGCAGGGGCGGATTAACGCATAAGCCTTATAAGCCCAGGCTTAGGGCGCCACATTTTGAAGGGCGCCTTTGCCCTCGTCCTTTACAAATTATTTTTTTTAAATTGTATAATTTAAAAGTTAACTCAATGAGACCAATGTAAATTGTACAAAATACTTTGAATATGTTTAAAAATTAGGACAGGATTCAAAATTAATATTTTAGGATTTTATAACATTTTCCCCTTTTTACTCTGCAGAGTGGCCACAATGCCTTCTTCTGCAGCAAAAATATATGCTACCATTTTTTTTTTCAATTTTTTTTTTTAAGTTTCTAGCTTGTTTTCAACTTTTGGTTTCATGAAATAGTGTTTTAGAAACTAGAATATTACATAATGATTAGTGTTTCATGACTTATTTAAAAAAATGTATGGTATTAAACTAAAAAAAATTGAGGGGAGGGGGGCGCAAAACGCTTCAGGCTTATGGCGCTAAAAAGTCTTAATCCGCCACTGAGTAGAGGACATTGGCTATGACGTCACAGTATCCTATTGCTGTTTGCGGCGTACTTAATCGTAATGGTAATAAAGGCAAAACTATCTAGGCTTTTTAAAATGAAAGTAACTGGTTAGGGGCTAGAGTTTTATAAATACAGCTGAATTACAGTTTAATTCTAGGACGTAATAATGACACCATAACGGGCTCAATGTAAAATGCGCAATTTTGCTGAAATTCGGAAAAATTATTTGTTAGATTTAAAAAAAAATTCCGCATTTTATAAAGATCCAATCATAATTTATAATTTACTACATAATCATACTAATTAATAATAACTCAATATAATATAAAAAACCTTCTTTGGATAACAAATGAAAAAATGTGCGAAAGTATAATTAATTATTGATTGGTGCCAAGGAATTCCACCACTAAGTGAGAGTATTTCCAAACATGGAACCAAAAGTGTCCAATCAAAGTCAATTATCAGTGGGTTAACCTTTTTAAAGGTCGGGTGTTAATTGACTTTATTTAGGTGGCACTTGGTGTGCCTCAAGGTGAGGAACACTTTGGTTGATTTCTACCTAGGAGTTTGTCTTCTACATAATTAATTACTTTTTTTTTGTACAAGTTTGGAAACCTTTAGCTGCGCCGTATAGAAAAAAAACCTAGTGCCATTTGGACTTTTTATTCCGTGGGCTCTTCTAATAATATCAGTCTATTTTCATACTTATTATAAGGATTATTAGTGTGACGTTTAGTGTAGTTTCAGAACTTTCGTAGCTCGTGCATATTTCACTACAAAAACAAAAATGGTGTGATTCCCCCCCCCCCTTTTTCCCCTGCATTTTGCAGTATTTTCATTTCCGTTATTATGCAAATTCTATTTGCACTAAAAAATATTACAAACAAAAAAGTTAAAAAAAATTATATATTTTTTTTTCCTCTTCCCATTTCGGGTAAATTGCTTGAAATTGTGTGCAATTTCTCTCTGTGTTATTACATATTTTATTTTTTGTTCTAATCTCCATTTGATATATATATGTATAGAGTGAAGGAGCACATTTGTGGCTTTTTTTAAAAAAATCTTTCTGTTTTTCAAATAGTTAATTCTTATTTGTTCACTTATGAACAAACGAAACAAAAAAAAAACATGTCTTTAGATTTTTATTAATTTCTTATATTGAATAATACTATTTAAAAACACAGCATTAACTCTTTTGTGAGATTTAGATATTTAGAATAGATATTTCTATTTGAAAGGTTTATTACTGTGGGTAAAGTGTCCTATACTATGCAGGTAAAATTGTTACGATATGTCAAAGTTATGCATTTGGTGTTTATGTGGTTTTATCAAGTCTCAGTGCGACTAAACTTTAAATGTCCCATCCACTTTTCTAGTACCGTATTTTAGATTATACAAGAAACATTTTTAGATTTAGAAATTTAGTGCAACAATTTCCATTTTGGCTGGTTCTTTATAATACTAGAACGATGCCCGTCATTGTAAGATGGAGATTTGAGAATAGGGGAGGGAGAACCTATACGAATAGGGGATATTGCCTGTCCTAGGACACGGTGGCATTTTCAATTGAAAAACAACTGAACTAGACGACGCTGTATGTCAAGAAATATAGTAAACACATTTTTCAGAAAACCTCCATAATAAACAACATTCTACGTAAAATATGTTGTTTAACAATTTTCCTCGTAGTCCAGTTGTCTTCATGTAAACTTTTGTTTGATTGGGGTTTTGATATCTTGATAATGCAACATAGAACTGTCCATTCAGAGACAGATACCGATAAATATATAGAGAAAGATCGGAGAAACAACATGCGTCGTGTCGGTGTTTTTATAAATAATAATTAAGGTGAAAAAATTGTGGCTTTTTTTCCAATCAAAAAGACTTGGTTAGAGGCTAAAAATGTATTAGAACTTATTACCTCTGAGAATACTTGCCTCTAAAGAAGTAATTTTGATTGAAGAAAAAAAAGCAAAATGTTTTTGCTTTAAATTAATATATTCATGTCGTCTTCTTAATTTGTTAATTATTTGACGCTTAATTAATTAATTATACCTGTGAAATAAGGTAATCGCTTTGTAGTTTTAAATATCCCACGACTTAAGTTCCGATTCTGACTCTCTCGTCACACACCCACCACTTTCAAGTTTATTTCTATTTCATATAATAAATAGTTACTATTTTCAATAATGGTAATTAACTTAATATTACGTATTTAGCAGTATTATTATCAATATATTGTAACTGGTTTGTATTTCCACGACAAGTTGTAAGTTTCTCGTGCATAAAATTAGAAGGGAATGATTTAATTCTAATTAGAATATTTTAGGCGTTCATTTTAATTTTTAAATGTTTAAACTTTTTTCGGAAACTTTTCAAATTAGATTTCTTTTTAGTAAGGTTCCACACAGCGAATCGATCGATATCTATGTTTCTATTGTGATTATTTAATCCCTACTAATTAGTAATTAACTTAATTCTGCGTTTTTTGATTCCCGATATTCCAGTTGTCGTCATCTTTTTAGTCTTATAAATTTTAAACGTTTGAGGTAATTGAAATTGTAATAATACCTGTCTCGTGATATCCTTTCCGGTAACGTGTTAAGTATATTTCCAATTAACTAAATTACTTTTTAACTCTTTAATAGGTTTACAAAGCAGCAATTGGTGGTTAGTAATTTATTTGTTTAAACAGCTTTGTTTCAAATTAATCACACACTTTTAGCTAAATATTAGCCATGACACATTTAACATAAAAAAATAATAGCACAAGTTACAAAATGAAATAGAAAAATTTATTTCTTATTATTCGATACCTCATGTTATGGCCTAAAATACTTATTAAAAGATTGCGAATTCAAATAATATTACCGTTTACGAGAATCTAAGGTACTATTATATTATTTTTATTTGTTTTAGTGAGATTATAAAACGATATTTTCATTTAAGTAAATGGTTATTGTTTATTATACAATACGATTGTTCTCTCGTATACAATTCTTTCTATGCCAAAGTTCTTTTTAGTTTAGTTTAGTTAAAAATAATTTAATGTATTTCTTTCCGGTATTATACAAAATAACTTTTAATTTTGTTAATTAGGTTGTTATTTTCAAACAAAAAAAGAAAATTAGCCTGCACCGTTTCCTTTTTTGTTGTTTTCGAAAATCTAGTCTTAATATTGAAATTCATCAAGAAGTTTAGTCTTTTAACCTTTTAGCCTTAATTCCGTATATATGCCGAGGGCAAAACTGAGAAAGAAACCAGAATTTTGAGTCATATTCTTAATGATTGGTAAGTCAACGTTAGGGCTAAACGCTTATCAACGTTTACATGAAACTTTTGTGAGTTTAGCACTAGCTTTAACTTTGCAGTCATTAAGAATGTTATTTTTTGTGGTTACTAACTGTGACATAGTCAAAACTCGCTGTAAATTAAAGCTTGTGACGTCAGAGATGTTGATCAATAAACTTAGGATTGTGTCATTTTGTATTAGAAAAGGGATAATAACAGAAGTACTGAACAGTTTCTTGAGTACTTTTGTTTTTACCCCCTTTTGACACAATCCTATGTTTTTTATTAGCATCTCTGACGTCACAAGCTTCAAGTTAAAAGTGAGACGACTATAGCAATCATTAAGAATACGATCCGTTATTTAATTGAAAGAAAAAAAGGATAGTAAGGCCCGAGTAATGCCTCACAGATCAGATCAGATTAACTGTTTTATCAGTTTTACTGGTAACATACAATATTTCAAGTGATACACGAATGGCACTGAAGGTTTAAAAAATTATGCGTGGTTTATATTGTTTTATAACACTGTAATTGAACCATATTTTAACATATCAAATAGAATGGAATTTTCTTTCTATACAAATTTAAAAAAGGTCCATTTATTAGATTTTTTTCGGTATATTCTAAATTGGAACGTTTAGTTACATGTATTAGTTTTTGTAATTAAAAATATGTTGAAAAGGATTGCCTTTAAAAAAAAAACCTAATGAACCTTTTAAGATAACAATTCTGTAGAAATTCCATTTCTTGTTAGACGTCCAAAATGTCCTAATTTTGCCAAAAACTTAAATGAAAAAAAAAAAATCTCAGTACAAATTAAAGGTGATTGCCTGATCCGGATTTGAATAAGAACCGCAATGTAGTTAACTATAACACCCGTTTTCCCTCTCTCTTTTATATCTCAAGATTTTACATATTTAATGTAGGACAGAAAAAACGTAATTGTTGTTAATTCAGCTTTTATTTTCTCCGTGTTTAGTACAGAAGTAAAAAAAAACAATAAACAACAACAAGAAATTCTACATCTGTAAGCATGGCCTCACCCCCACCATCCCACTCCACTCAGGGCCTTGACTCACGGGCCACTTTTAGTGGTCGATTTTGTCTGCAAAATGAAGTTGCAGGTGGTTTGGTTGCGGTAGCAATGTATTTTATAGGTAAAGATGCTAAGGCCGACTTCATTTTGTAGTCAAAGTCGACCACCAAAAGTGGTCTGTGTGTTCTTACCCTCAGAGAAAAGATTCGAAAAAAAAGCAAATTAGGAAGATGAAAAATATTCAAAGAACAAACAACATTTAGTTTTAAGAAAAGCTAGTTATTTTAGTATTCGAAGTATAGTTGTTAGTTTGTCATATGTGACCATTGGTCATTCTCTGAGCTGTTTAGAATCTTAAGAAATTAGCCTGTGATATATATAATATAAATCTTATGAAAATTCTCAACAGTAGTTAGAAATACCATTTATTTAGCTTTTTTTTTTTTTTTGTACTTATTACGATATAATATATTTGTGTTTTTCAAATGTCCATTTTCTACGATTACTTTTACGTTCCACTTTTATTTGAATTCATATTTTCATTTTTTTGGGGGATTTTTTGTTTTAAGATATAATTATATAATATCTAAACGACGATCCAAAGCAGCTATTGTATTTTTTCACCTGGGTACATTTTTTTTCTCTGTTAAATTACTTTACAATTGTTATTTGCATACTCTTTCGAACTGTCCGTTTTCAAAACTCATGATTGGTTGATTGGCAAAAATCAAGTTCTCTTTTAGATTAATTTGCACAAATTTATGTTCGAATTTATTCATAATATTTATTATAGTTTTCTTTTTTTTTTTTGTTTTTGTTAATTTTTTAATAGTTAAAATCCAAGTTTTGAGAAAACTAGTTTATAACTTTGTTTAGAATTGATTTGTTAGTAAGACCAAAAGAATCATGCGTTTTTACAATAAAAGAGACTTGTTTAGAGGCTAAGAATTCAGGGAAAACGCCAGATTAATGACAAGTTTATGCATTGCGTCTCTTTTTTCAAGCCTCTAAACAGTCTCATTGATTAAAAAGCAATTATGGTAGGATCTGGTAGAGGTTATCTTATAAAATTAGTTTTAACTGGAGAAAATGACCAGTTTTAACTTTTTTTTTTGCCATTTTGTTAAAACTAGTTTTCTCAAGAAATCAGGTTTTGACTAAAACATTTCAATGAAATACGTTTTTTTTTTTTTTTTCATTTTGTTCAATTTTTTTGAAAAATACAAAATAAAAGTTCAAAACAACCACTGAACCTAATCGTGTTTTTGTTTTTGGGTGAAAAAAAAAGATCTAAACTGATCAAGAGTTCTGAATAGTTTCGAGAGAAATAGCAATTGTTTAAGAATGTGATTCTGTGATAGATCCTTGTATCGAAATGCTCACTTTTCTCTTTTGCATAAGGTTAAAACGCATAAATAACAGACGACAAAAAAGGTGTTCATTACGATTATTTAATTTAAGACACACTTGAAGCATTCCTTTTGAACAAGGTTTTTTTGTTTGCTTAATGAACGCGTTGCAAACCTGTTCATGGAATACTTATGTTGTCACTGAATTCAGGCCTAAATCAATTTCTTCTTTTCATTCACAATATGAACAGTTGAGTAATCAGAACCTTGTTTCTGTCTCTCAATAAACTTGTATTTTAACAGAATATTCTAGTCTGCAAGTTTGTCATGAGATCAATTAAGTCGCTGCACTGGTTAACTTGAGACTTGTGACGTCAAAGGAGTTGACCAAAATGTTAAGCTTGTGTCATTTTGTCATAAAATAGAATCTCGATTATTCAGTAGTAAATGGGACTGGACTTTAAAATCCAAAATAACAAAAGTCCGGAAAATCGTCGTTCTTTTTACTTTAAATAATATATTTTACTTTTAATGTTTTTTTTTTAAAAAACATTTATATTATGTTAAGTGCTGACCCCTGGAAGTCCTGAGATTACATAGATCCATATAATTGAGATTCCTCTGTAATAGCAAAAGTTCTCATTCCTCTTTTACATTAAGACAAAATGACCCAATGTCCGTCTAACTTATTGGTCAACACCTTCTGATGTCACTAGCTTCAAGTTAACAGTGTATATATTCTGACGATTTTCAGGAACATTTTTTTGTCTTATTTTAATATTTCTGCAGCTGTTTTTGTTTGTTGTAATTCTTAAAAGGGCCATGCTTACTTTTGTGTATGTATTTTAGAAAAAAGTTACAAATATAAAATGTGAGTTTTCTTCCCACTCGAGAGAACGTTTCTCGAGAATTCTTTCTATTGAAAAACAAAACAAAAACCCAAGTTTAGAGAATAATTTCAATCAAATCAAAGTGAATTTTATTCATAAAAGGTGTGTAGTTAACAGTACAATTCAATTTTTTTCAAAATGATGCAGTTTTTATATTATGCACAAGTTATTATTATAAGTATATTATTATTAATATTATTCAATGGAAGATTTAATGTTTGCTATGAAAATTAAATTCTAATAAAATCTCATCGGCTGCAAAGTAAAATTTGATTATTATTTCTCATTATTAATTATTATATATATTTTCAGGTTGTTCAAATTAAGATTTAATCTTTTGTTGCTGTAAAAATTCCTTAATCGTTGCCGAATCCAGGAGAATATGTAAATATTCGGCACCGTCCGCACCCTGAACGAAAGAAGACGACAAATTGAAAAAAACAAACAAAAGGTACGAACGCTTTTTAACGTCATTTCTCAGTCAAAGAAATTGGTTAGAGGCTAGAGTTCTAGTACTGAGAACAAATAGTTTTAGTTGCTAGTTTGATCTGTAGCCTCTAAAGAAGTTCTCTGGCTGAAAAACGCATTTTTCTCATTTCTTTAGTTGTTTCATTTGTGTTGGTTGACCTTTTTTACTCGGATAAGTTTATGATCTTTGAACTCTGTGAGTTGAGCTTTGAGTGTGAGTTGACTATTTACTAGAAACGCCTCTCGACATTTCATGTAACAGTCTTTAAAAGCCATTCCTAAAAGAACGTAGATCGAAATATCAAAAGAAAATTAGTTTTATTTTGCGTCTCAGAAGCAGACGTTGAATAAAACTAGGTGGTGTTTGTTAGAAACTAGAACGGATATCAACATGAAAAATACCTTTTAAAGTGACTTGAGCTACCCTTCTAGTTTCTAAAACACACTCCAGTTTCTCTTCGTTTAGCTTCTGAAAGAATAATCAGAGCTCGAGTAATGGAGTTGTTTGAAAACCCAATTTTCCTGGATTTTCCTCTCACCTATATAATTAGTCTGCTCGTGATCGATCTGGTATCGAGCAATCAAAATGAAGATTCCTTGGGCGTTCGGTGTCAGACTCTTAAAGACGTGAATTAACGAACTGATCGCCAGCGATCCAGTCTGTTTGACCAAGAGGGAGTTCTCGTACGACGTCTCTCGAACGTACGGCTCGAAAGTGGTCACGTCGTACCAGATCCAACTGAACGCATTCATCTTCGCTTGATCCCAAACTTAAAAGAAAACGAGAAGTAATTTTAATCATGCCGCTTCCTCTCCGTTCTCCCCTCACGTCGTCGTCCTTACGAAGAGGTGCATTTATGTGATCCACTGAGGCTACGAGGCGAATTTCTTTGATCTGTGCGAGGCTACAGAGAATACTTTGCGTTTTTTCGTTTCTAAGCATCGATCCGTCGATGTTGTTAATTATCAAATATAATTCGCCATTGTCCGAATTGTGACGTAACGAATTGCGGATGAAATCTACTTGTTCTTCTAGTTTTGTAAAATTCCCTTTATTTTCTAAAACGTCTTCGGTAATGGAATTCAGTATCTTAAACGAGACGACAAAAGTTAATTTTGCCGAGAAAATAATTCATTTGATCGGTTTCTATATTACGAAGAAACCCACTTGTTTGATAGAAACGGTCGGAAAGAAACCGTTTACAACCAAAACGGTTTCATCTTTGTCCGTCAACATTTCTCTGAAGTCGCTCAACAACTCCAGTTTAGAACCCAATCCGTACAGCAAAAGATTGAATCCATTGCTTGAAATTTGAAAAACGGAAAACGTTTTAAATATTAAAAACATTAACCCCCGCATTCAAAAACCTTGCTTAAAATAAAGTCAAGGTGGCTGAATAGATATTTATTTTGTTTTTCTCTCCCACCACCCCAAGACGGCGTCACTACAGTGGTTAAACCCATTATGAAAACGTCATGCAAACTTTTTTTTTAGAAACTTCATTTCGAAAAAAGGTCGCTTTCTTTTTTCGAAACTAGAATAGTATGAGATGATGCTAAGTTTTTTTTTAAAATAAATATTTAATAGTTTAGTGAGAAAATAATCCGTTTATAGGTTTTTTCATAAAAAGTTTATTTAGAAAAATATCATCATGAAAAAAACTTTTCGCATTACCAACAACAATTCTAGTTTCTAAAACAATTTGAGGTTTTTTCTTAATGTTTCTCTTGAAAGACACTCGGTTAAAAAATATAAATTTTCTCAAAACCGCAGGTTGGAGGGAAGAGAGAGACCTCCTATAAAACATAATAGCCACAGCAGTAGCGCCATCTAGGAGAACGAAAACACTATAAATATCTATAAAGCCACCTTAAGCTTTAAACTATGATGCAAGACATAACCATACGAAGTCTATGGAAGTAATCAGCTGTTCATAAAGCACCTCAATTGAAAGATCCATTTTTCAAAATTCTGTCTGTAAACTAAATTCAATCTTTCACATTCAGATTGATGAGATCTCGGAACTTTATCTAGAGTCTCCTTCAGAGTTAATTGATCAAAACTCGATACGTCCAATCGAGCTAACGTGTTATCGGAAGTCTTTGACCTCTGCTCCCGAGCTACGAAAAAGTCCTCTGCTTTCGTTTGCTTCAAGGAGAAATCCAAAAACAACGTTTTAAAATTTAAAAGTTGGAGACTTTTGACATAAATACCGAGTAGTACCATTGAAGACGTTTCTCTCTTTGCTTTCGATGTTTTTCCTTTCGTTCCGGATGATGATGATGATGACCTCTCTCCTCCTTCTTCTTCATCTTCGTTTTCCTGATCAGATCCACAGCTACTTTCATCTGTACTTTTATCTTCTTCATCTTCGTCTGTCATCTTTATAAGTTCTGCGAATGAAAGTAACGAGAGAAATTCATTCCTGTTAGAACGTTATGATAGATACTTACTCTTCTTTATCCTTCTTCTGAGACTGTACGGAGTTTCGGGTTGAGTTCGATCAACGTCGGTACGAGACGGCGTTCGATCTTTTGCTTTCGTCTCAGATAAAGTTCTTCTTTTGCTGCTCGAACTTCTATCCTTTTTTTGTCGTACATCTTCGCCTTCTTCTTCTTCTTCTTCATTTTCGAATTCAACTTTCTTTGAGGCAGATTTGTTCGCTTTAACACCAAAAAAAATTCCATTAAGTCGGTTTTAAGGTGTAAACGACCTTCGAACTCTTTGCTAATTCTGTCTTTAAGAAGCAAAATGAAGAGAAACTTGGTGTTTTCGAAACTAGACGAGTAGCTTAGGTTTATTTTCGTATTAAAATTTTTTATGTTCAGTTTGTAGCGTAACAGGTTTACCTTTTTCTACCATTTGTCCTTTGCGTTTTGGCGTCTTAAATTGATAAACTTGTTTCCCCGAAATTTGACAACAATCATCCAATGAAACTTGAACAAAAACGAAACATTTGACTCTTGTTTGTTAAATCTAAAATAATGAATTTTACGAACGGAATCTTGGTCTTTTCTCCATTTTGTACGTTTCTTTTAATTCGTTTTCTTCTTCTTCTTCGTCTGAACTTTCTTTTTGTCGGTATGAAGTGATCGGTTTCAACCTGCTGCTGCTTCTTCTTGGTGTTTCCATCGTTAAGTTTGTTCGTTATTCTGTCAAAAAAACAAAACGAAAAATCCCTCTCCAGAAAAAACAAACTTTTAGGTTTTCTTAGTTAACCGCTAGATGGCGCAACATGCCGTCACCTAGATATAGAGGTAGCTCAACTTCATGGTAAAGAAAAACGTCGTGAAAGAGTTAGCATTAATAAGTGTCTAGATCTAACCCAATGATTCCCAAAGGGATAGGCTAAAAAAAAATTATGTTTTCTAGTTTATTTTAAAATTTCACTCAATTCCAATTAGCTATTCAGCTTTTGTAAAATATTTTGTGTTTTGCAAACTCTTCCCATGTTAAGGTGTATAGGGAATGGGGTTTTAATTTTTCGTTTAATAAATAGAAGGGACAATGGAAATTTTCTTGTAGGATTATTTTTTTTAAAAAAAATATATATTTTCTAGCTTATTTTAAAATTTTATTTATTTCCACTGAGCTGTTCAGTTTTTATAAAGTATTTTGTATTTTTCCTCTTCCTATGTTAATTGTATGGGGAATTGTGGTGCTCGGGGTTTCATTTTGCATGTAATTAATATAATATTTAAATTTAAATTTAATATAATGTCTGTTTTATTTTCTAACTTTTTTTTATAAAACACTTTCAAACTTTTTCATATAGATTTTAAATTTGTAACTTTTTTATTTCTATATTATTTTATTTCTCTGAAGCATTTTTATTTTCAAGGGTGAAAACGACCTAGACCTGGTGCCAAAATGGGATTTGTGCCAAAAAGGCCAACAACGACATGTAGACAGGACATCATGGGATCATGTCATGTCTACATGTCGCTTTTTTTTAGAATAGCAACAGAATCTGCATTATTTCCATGGATCATATTTAAAGTCAAAGTTTGGACCTGTAGTTAAATTGTTGTAGAAAATAGGGTCATCTAGAAATTACAACTATAGGTTCGTTCAGATTTTATAGGTAAATTAGGTGCAGGTTACTTAGACAGTAGCACTATATGTTTTAAGCTAGAAGATTGATTCCTGTTTGCAGATTATATGTGGCAATTATAAGGCTCTTTAGAAA
Organism: Brachycybe producta; assembly: GCA_036925085.1. NCBI lineage: Eukaryota > Metazoa > Arthropoda > Diplopoda > Playtdesmida > Andrognathidae > Brachycybe > Brachycybe producta. The sequence goes on along the minus strand of JAUPFP010000027.1, from coordinate 2,504,664 downwards.
CTATGAGGGTTGTTTAATTACTTATGCTGGGGTCACATTAATGTCTAATGCCGTTAATTGTCGCGTTATTTGACATTAAACAAAGGTGTAGCCACGACTTAACGCGCTAATTTATTATCGTCATTATTAATGGCGTTAGACGTTAGGCGATAGAGATTTAGCGCGTCATTTATCGCGTTCATGTTGTGGCTACACTAGCATTGTGTATTGTGAATGCGACAGGTTTGAGCTTCGAGCGAGGTTTATAATTTTAATAATAAATTCATAACATAATTGACACTCATATAATACACCAGTGTAGCAGCCTCAACCTCCATCGTGAAATGATTTTTATCAAAAAACGCGTTATTCAATTTGCCGCATAGTTTAATCTATGTTTTTGACGCCTTAATTATTGCGTTAATGGACGTTACACGTTAACGTTAGTGTGGCCCCACCACCATTAGTGGTATATTTTCGTGTTTGATTTCTTTCAAATAGACTTTTTGTGTAAAGTTTGAAAATGAGCAAAATGACTTATAAATAATGTTTATTTTGAAAGATATCAACTTGAAATATCCTTAGGTGACTGAGCTACTTACTCTTCTAGTTTCTAAAAACACTTTCAAGTTTTGCTTAATTTTGCTCGTCTGAAAGACAGTATAATCAGATTTTGAAAATCAGCTGTTCATAAACCCATCTTAATGGGTTTTAGTTAGCTCCAAACTCGAAGGTCAAAGATACAGCTGTTGCTACCTGTAGAAATCTGGGGCCAATGGGGGAAAATGTGGCAATTTTATAATTTTTTCTGCAATGAGCAGAAAAAATTATAAAATTGCCACAGTTACATATTTTGTCTGTATAAGCACACAAATATAGTGACATTATAAGACATGAGTCATGTCTTACAATGTCACTCTTTGTTCACTTACCATTTTATGATTGTCACAAAATGCTGTACACCAGTCAGTGGCAATCATATGACAATAATTGTATTATTTTGTAGTTTACTTTTGTGACTGTTACAAGGTTATGAGTTAGATATGACAATTGACTGTGACACCCCTGAGCTAAAAATCTAGCTGCAACCTCTGGAGAGCTTTTATTTCCACAACAAGCATACAACAGGTATATTTTGTAAAAGTGTATAAATTATTGCAAAGGTGTATGCTAGGCTAGGCTAGCATGATGATGATTTGTATGTCACAAAACGACACCAGGATGCTCTCAGTTGTGGCTTGTGTCATTTTTATTTAAATATTGATTTCGTGACAAAATTAGTAACAAATATGACATTTGTGAACAGAATAAGAAAAAAGAAGAAGAAATTTTTCCATTATGAAATATCTCAAGGGAAGTGTTTTTAATTTGAAAAGGGTTGAAATGTGCCTGGAAATTATAATAATAAATATAATATAATATAATATAATACAGTGAAGTTGTGAACTTAAAAATGAGTTTCTGTTTTTAACTCTCCCATCTTCTGTATAAATGATGTTCACCTTGAATCGTGCTGCAAATTAGTAATTTTAATAAAAAATCGGAAACGGGTTATAAGTTCTGTCAAGGTTAACGGTTTTTTTTATTTACAGTGGAAATTTCTTCGAAGTTCAGATTGAGAGGGGATTGGGGGGAAAAGAAGAGAGTTAGTTGGTTTTCAGGTACCAAAAAAAATGTCATGGCAACACAACAATAATAATACTCCAGTCTCCAGGGTTTTCAGAATCACCCATCCACAGGGCCACCTCCAATAGCCAAGGTAGCAAATGCTTGTTACGATTGGTACTGGCTAGTACTTAGATTTAAAACCTATTTATTTTTTCATCAAGTTTGTCTCAAGTTAAAACTCACCTGAGTTTAAAATAAATATACGCCTTTTTTAAAAAAGCCTTTATTAGTTGGGACAAGTTTTTTTAAAAAAGGGGTTAAATATTTGGAAATGAAGAAAAAAATTTACAATTTTGCAATTTGTCATAATTTTTTTACAGGAGCTGTGATTTTATTAAACAAATATAAATTGATTGACATTCAGATATTTTAATATATTAAATTATACAGTGTCGTCCAAAAGAAATGCATAATCTATTATTACTAATAGTTTTAAAGAGTGATGCAGTCAAACTCGTTTAAAATTAAATATCTCAGAATTTATAAATGCTACACATTTAAAACTAAAGGTGATTATTAACTACATGTCAAAATGTAATTATACAATAATAAAATGATATAAATTGCTAGATAATTAAAAAAGTTATTGAATTTTAAACCTATAGTTTATAAAGTTTTCATAAAAAAATCAGCATTGATTCAGGGGTCACAGCTTATGACCATTCGTTTTATGACTATAATAGTATGCTGTGCACCAGTCAACGGCAGTCATAAAGATGTGATGCAAGTAACTGTTACAAAGTTATTAGTTAGATATAACAATTTACATTCGTATCTCAGTCTTATTACCTATCTGTAATGACCTTTCTGATGTACAATAATTATGCAATGAGTTTGTTAACACGAATTGTAATATAAAAATGAACAAAGAATTTAATATAATAATAGTGAAGGTAAGTAAACTGTTTCTATTGATATGATGATTTTGTGAGGGGTTTTAAATTTGTTGTCTGGAAGAAACCGGTTAATGGTTCATTTATCGAGACTCTTGGCAACATTCAACTTTGAAGTGACTTTTGACATTGAATTTTTCAAAAGAAAGGTTAAAACATCATCAGACAGTGAAGAACGATTGTAAAAAAAAGAGTTGAACTTGGTGAAAGTGGTGGTTATAAAAAAAAAACTTATAAAAACTGAGGGCGTTCAACACAATTACAGTTCGATGATTTATGTACAAACAAAAAACCGCTTTTGCACGTCTGAAAAACGGATATAAAAGCTGGTGGGTGAATCTTCACTGGCATCATTTACACACATTTGGGAAAACTTGACATTTCGGAAAAAATGGCTTCTTCTTATCTTCAGTTGGTGGTAAGTATCTTTAAATATTCAATTTGTATGTTGTTGTATTATTGTAGATTTCAAATTAGCAAACATGGTATTAGTAATTGTTAGAAATGATGTCTAATTTATCTAATAAACATATCAGATGGACTGTTCCAAATTGCATTTCATTAATTTGCACAACTTGTGCAAATCTTGCATTTTATTTTAGTTATGTGTTAGCTGTGTGGTGATTGCTGTAAATGCTGGCACTATGCTAAACAACCCACCATCAGGTGGAGCTTATGGTCAACCAAGCAATCCACCGAGCGATCCTTACCAGCCTCCGAGCAATCCACCGAGCAACCCCTACCAGCCACCGAGCAACCCACCAAGCAAACCACCGAGTAATCCTTATCAGCCACCGAGCAATCCACCGAGCAACCCCTACAAGCCACCGAGCAATCCACCGAGCAACCCCTACAAGCCACCGAGCAATCCACCGAGCAACCCCTACAAGCCACCGAGCAATCCACCGAGCAACCCCTACAAGCCACCGAGCAACCCACCGAGCAACCCCTACAAGCCACCGAGCAACCCACCGAGCAACCCCTACAAGCCACCGAGCAACCCACCGAGCAACCCCTACAAGCCGCCGAGCAATCCACCGAGCAACCCCTACAAGCCGCCGAGCAATCCACCGAGCAACCCCTACAAGCCGCCGAGCAACCCACCGAGCAACCCCTACCAGCCACCGAGCAACCCACCAAGCAAACCACCGAGCAATCCTTACCAGCCTCCAAGCAACCCGCCGAGCAAACCTTATTAAACAGCATTGATAAAAAAAATGGTTCCTGAACGAATTTAGTTAACAATGGAAAATCATGTTTACTGATGAAAACTACTGTTTTTATTTGTAACTTTTATGTAATTTTAGTTTACAATAAACGTTTTTAAAGCTATAAATATTTGTCTTGTAAGTTTATTGAACAAAGTTTATTTCAAACATTCCGAATTTCTGTGAGGTGTACTGCAAACTTTTTTTAAAAGTGATTCCAATTGTTACAAATTTGATGCGAATCCTATATTCTGAATATTCTAGTTGAATATGAAACTCTGGTTGTTCTTTGTTTCGGGACCTACAGTAGGCCCTATAACTCACTAAGAAGAAACTGACAGTGAATTAGAAATTAGAACAGGTGGATGGATGACTTTATTTTGAAAGATATCAACCAGTGATGACTGATGAACCAGTGAAGTGATAGAACGACCCTTCCAGTTTCTAAAACACTTTTTTTTTTAAATTTCTTTTAATTTTACTAATTAAAAATACAGACTAACTTAAGAGTTTGAGGAGAGCACGTGCACTTTTAAAAAACTACCTTAAAATTACATGTTCCTATGAACTATAAATACAACAGCTGACAAAATTCGAGCCTAGGGCCTCTAAGTAAATAAATAAATCAATGATTTTTTGGAAGAAAAAATGGGGTGGTGGTGGTTTCACCTGTAGGCACTTCAAATATTCAAGGTTTTCTAAGAAACATACTTTGGACAAAACAAATATTGTAGATTCTTTATTTTGGTTTCTGTATAAAAGCTTGAAAATAACCAAATCTTTTCATACTTGATTTGTTCCTGGATCCAAAGAGGAATTCAGATTAGACTTCATAAAAAGAGAACAAAAATGGCTTCTGCTTTACGTCTCATGGTAATTAACCATTTTGTACTATTTACTATTTACTATTTACAAACTAGGTTTTTATGTACACACTATTATTGTCTTCTGTCAATTAAGATGGTTTTAAAGTGTAAACGGGACCTCTGGAACTTTTTGTTTATTCTGTCTTTCAGGCGCAAAATGAACGTGTTTTAAAAACTGGAAGTGTAACTCGATCACTTTACGGATATTTTCATGTTGATATCTTTCAAAATAACCCAACTTTAAACCGACGATATTTTTTCATAAAAAGTTTTATTTTGAAAGAAATCAGCATGAAAATATCCTTACGTGATTGAGCTACCATTCTAGTTTCTAAAACACTATTATATCTAGTTAAGTTTGCTCTTCTGAGAGACTGAAATAATCAGAGATTCCAAAATCAGCTGTTCATAAAACATCCTAAATGACAGTCATTCGAAAAGGGCCTTAATTAGCACACAGACCACGTTTGGTGGTCGATTTCGACTGCAAAATGATGGGGTGGCTGGGCTGTGGTTGTAATGGAAATATATGTATATGTATATGGAAATATGCCGGACCTTGGCATTCATTTTGCAGTCGAAGTCGATCACCAAAAGTGGTCTGTGTACCAAGGACCAAAATCAAGGTTTTACTCAGTTTATATAAAAATATAACCCATTTTGAAGGTTTTCTGTGCGTTGGTGTTAACGGCGGTGGTTCTGTTGGTGGACGCCGTCGAAGATCCCTACAGAGGCAGTGGAGGACCAGGAGGTCATGGAGGAGAAGGTTATGGTGGTGGAGACAAGAAAGATGACCATCGGGGAGGTGGTGGTGGTGACCACGGTGGTCGTGGCGATCATGATGGTGGACATCACGGTGGCGGAGGTGGTCATGGAGACGGTGGTGGACGTGGTGGTGGATACGATGGTGGACACGAGGAACGTCCAAAACCCAAATACTAGCCGAATCAGAATACCTCTTCGTCCGCATTTGGATATATTTTTTGAAACGATTATAATTTTTACGACACAAAAGCAACTTTGGAATATTTTCTTGAATTCTTTAAGGTGAAATAAATGAAAATAAATGTTTTATTAAAGATTTTGATGTTGAAATTGCGGAAACTGTATGATTGGCATTTTTTGTAGTTTTATTTGTTTGATTAATAAAAAGTATTTTCTTGTAGGTTAAGAAATTCTTCATTTTTGTCTTACAATTTCTATAGTTGAAAATAAGCTTGGATTTGTTTTATTAACTGAAATGTTTGCAAAACTACAATTTGTATTGTTTTCATGTTAAGCTTGGTACAGTGGATCAACTCTGGTTCGTCAATCCTGAATTGTCTTTCTTTTTTAATTGCTTCAGTTCCCATCATTGCAAAGTAGAGACGTAACTAGAGCGAGGCACTTTGGGCGCAGAAATAGGATGCAAAGCACCAGTATATGCAGTGCAGGCTTCGAAAGTTACACCAGTCCAGTGTGGACATAGGGCCATATTTACATAATTTGTATGCATTGCCCCCCCCCCCCAAAAAAATAAAAAAAGTAAACGCAAAATATGATAAAAGTATTAATCAAAGTTATGACATTATTTATATATAAATATGTAAAATCAAGGGGGCTCCAATGAAAAGGAAAAAAGCCTGAAGTTACACTAATACCAATAAAAAAATCTATTTTCGTCAAAATTGGCGCCCTAAATTGGCGTCTTCGAAAAGTCGGCGCCCTAGGCTATAGCATACTCAGCCTATTGGTAAATACGGCCCAGCTTTAACGCTAATCGTAAGCGACGCCAGTTCAAAAAAAAAAAAAAAAAAACTGTACATGTATACCACCAGCGCCATCTGCTAACTGAAAAGTATACTTTGGTTGTGAAAACATTGTTCTCTAGGAATCTAGATAAAAGAGATAATATTATATCTTAAGACTTTACGTAAAGTAATAGTCTAAGATTATATGATGAACTTATTGTTTTCTATCCATTTACATAGAAAAAAATGACGTTTTTGCAATCAAAGATCATTTTTGACGTTGATCATAGTGTCATTAGAAATAATTAATTGCCACATATTATAGGTGGCAGCAGCAGCAGTTATTATACTAACTTAACAGTTAAACACCATGTTGTTGTTGGTGTTGTTGCAAGCAGGAAATTCAAACAACTTTGAAAAACTTACATTTCATTTTATTTACTGCATTCTAATTGCAATCTACAAATCGACAGTCAAAATTAAAAATATTTTTAAAAACTTCAAAATACAATTTTTGAAAAAGAATTTCGTCTTTTAATTTGGGTTCAATTTGCAACAACAAATTATACATTTTGTACGTTATTTTTGTGTACAAAGAGACAAAAATACTATGTTACAATGTTAGGTGCACTGATAAATAATAGACTAGTAAAATCTTTTAGCTTGTTTAAAACATCTTTTCAAAAATAAGTTAGAATTAAAAAAGTGGTCATTATTGAATTTTCAATACATTAACTATGGAATGTTTTCGCAATTTTATGCCTGTTTATCGCCTTCCATACATATAACCTGGATATCCATAATTAGCTCCAATTCCATAAGCATCTCCATACCCGTAACCTGCTCCTATTCCGTAGCCAGTTCCAGTTCCAATTCCATAACCAGAACCATAGCCTCCTCCATAGGCATCTCCATAGCCTCCTCCGTAGCCTCCTCCGTAATATGGACCCGTTCCATATCCGTAGCCGCCACCCATTCCATAGGGATATCCAATGCCTCCAAACCCAAACTTGTACTTGTCCTGGACACCTCCTTGGCCCTGATTAGACATTGCTACTGCTGGACCTGCGGCTGCTCTCTTGACTATGTTGTGCCCTTGAGCCTCTTCCATTGCATAGGCACTTGCATGTTTTTGAACCACTGATAAAGCCAGCATCTATTCGAAAACGAAACTTATAGAAAATCTACTTTGAGGCACTTAAAAGTGAATTTGCAAAACATCTTCTTACCAAACATACGACAAAGAACTTCATGTTTATGGAATGTTGAGTTTTACAGTTCATATAAATGTTGATTATTGTTTCCAACTTGTGTTTTTCTGAGGACTTGACAGATGACTGACTATTATTAGCTTCGTCTCGATATTTGTTGGTTGTGTTCTGATTTTTTTTGTGCTCGTTATTTCTTGTTTATATACATTTTCCATATCTTTATCGAAAATCTTAGATGACACATAAGGTGGATCAAAAATTTCTAAAACAAAAGATTTTTAATAAAAGAGATATGAAGGAAATTAAGGTACCGGGTCACTCACTCACTAACTGTGTTTTAGATGACGATCATCATGATGATGATGATAAGTCCGATGACATTCTAAAACAACTGATGCATCACAATTTCAAAAGTGTCTTAATGTCTTTTTTTGTGTTTCATATCAAAAATTAAGATCATAAGATCTTTATTTCATTTATGACTCAGTCTCAGTTGAATACCTTCCAGAGTTACAACTCAATTTAAACTAATTTCTTAGTTGATTAAGATCGAAAACGAAATTAAGTTCATTAAATTTAATTTACCAAATACTCTACATGTACTTTATTCTTTGATAGATTTATTTCTATGTATTGTATTGGGTCCATTGATCAGTACAAATATTTCATAGGCTATTTCAAAATTTCAAAATACTTTCTTTGCGATTGTCACTTGGAAGTTGGAGCCCCCAACTTCTTCTTAGAGCTTAACCTTCATTGGTTGAATTATGAAATTAGAATTTAAACGTGTTTAAGTGTTTCAGTTAAATGTGTTGGTCTCAACGTGACGATATATCGATATAGCAAACACTTTGAATATTTTCATTTTGCTGCCATTAGCACATTTTATATTGCTCACCCACAAGTTTATCACTGATTTTAATTTCATCTCCACTCTCTCAGATTATTTGTGTATTTACTCGAGTTTTTCTATTAAAATCCTTCCTAGATTTCTGAAGATAAAAAAGTATCAAGATAATGAAGACAACAACTAACATAATATATTGTTTATCAAAGTATTTTTAATAATAATGAATTTTACATACACTGTAATGTATACAAGATGCCATCATATTTAACGAAATTATATTTTCACATCAAACTAAAAGCACAGTTTTAATTTCATAACAAATTTTAAGTAACATTTGCATCATCTTCCGCCCATCGATTTTTAAATAGTGCGAACCATATTGGGATCAGTTCTGGGATGGTTTCTTGGGTGCATTTGAAGACACACAACAATGTGCTCTCATATGCACTTCTTGTTTCTTGGATTTTTGTTTTATTAAAAGTGTAAACGTCTTACTAGAGCAAAACGTAGAGAAACTTGAAAGTATTTTTAAAAAAATGGAAGGATAACTCAATCACTAAAGGATATTTCAAATTTTTTTGTGTCAGTTAGAAAATGACCCAACTTTAAGAAGCAAATGGTATTTTTTTAATGTTTGGCTATAAAATGTTTATTTTGAAAGATATCAACGTGAAGATGTTGATTGAATATGTAATTCAGCTACCGTTCTAGTTTCTAAATACATTTTCAATTTTTTCTTCGTCTTTCTCCTAAAAAACAAAATAACCACAGTTCGAACATCAGCAGCTGTTCATAAAAAACAACATGTAAATTTGTGCGTGAATGCTTATACTTAATAATAGTACAGTTCATTTCGTTTAAAAAAACATTCACGATATTTTTGTATGCGAAATTAGTATAATTGAGACCAATAAGTAACACATTTATTATATGGACATTTATTTATTTCATAATTATAAGGATTCGATTTACAAAATTACAAAATTCAGCAAGGCTGAAAAAGCACAATAACGATATTTTTTTCATAAAAACTAAAAATAAAGCTTTACATTTTTTTAATGGTAGGCTAAATTTTTATTTTCAACGTCCGTATGGCATTCCATAGCCTCCTCCGTAAGGCATCCCATAACCACCTCCATAGGGCATCCCATAACCACCTCCAAAGGGCATGCCATATCCGCCTCCTCCACCTCCTCCATAAGGCATGCCATATCCGCCTCCTCCACCTCCTCCATAAGGCATGCCATAACCATAAGGGCCGGGTCCTAAATCCATATACATTCCAACTCCAAACTTGTATTTGTCTTCAACACCTTTTTTGCCATCAGCACCTTGAGGAGCTTGTCTTCGTACAATGACAGCACCTTCATTGATTTGTGCTTGGATCAGGACACAGGAACCGATTAGGACCAAAAGTAGCATCTAAATTAACAACATTTCTCAATGAATATTGGTAGTAGTAAATTCAGAATTTTTAGACAATTTGAAAAATTATTACTTACTATGTCAGTGACAGTCTTCATATTGTTGTGGTGGTGGTGTTGGTGACAACTGTTTGTGATATTTGTCAAATAAGGCGTTAGAAGAGAAACTCAACTTTTCTTTGGTACTTCTGTTGTGTTATGAGAAAATGAAAGTATTTGGAGAGGTTTTTATAGTATTTTGCCTTATGAGGACCACCTGTTGTTTGATGTTATTGTACAGATGACAAATACAATGTTCTTTTTTTTGGTCATTCATATTTAAAATAGGTGTTAGGAAAAAGGAGGATGAGGATGAGGTGACACACTCCCACAAATAATATAAAACTAAATTAGAAATTGGTGATGATGAGATCATTTCAGTCACATTTAAAGAAGACGACAAACTAAGAATAACGTGATCTTTTTTTTATCTTCTTGACTTTATTAATAAATGTCATTTGCCTTGAAAATTCATCAACAGAATATGTTTGTGAGTAACGGGATATTGACAAAAAAAATTATGACATTTCTTTTGTCTTTTATAATAATAACCATCATTTTGTAAGATTTTTTTGCATTTTTGTAGGAGGGACTTACATCCTGCGTATGTGTTTGTTACACACCCACAAATATGCAGTGTCAAACACAGTATGTTTTATTTTCTAGAGTTCACCTTGTAGCAAGTGATTAATCACTGATGAATGATTTAATTTTGGATATTTTTTCCTGTTGATTAAAAATATTCTGTATACTTTATGAAAATCTCAAGGATGGTCACAGGGTGGTTACTGATTTTACACTTCATTTAAACCTAACATTGTCTTTTGCTTATTTAAATTTTAATTTTGGGAATCTCTCTATGAATATTTGAAAATATTTCAAGTATTCATCAAAAGTAGTGACACCAGATTGAACAAAATTTAACCAAATTGAACAAACGTCAAACTAAATACTGTACGCAACAAATGAAACAAATGCCAAACTGAATAAAATCTCAAATTTGGCGTTTATTAAGTTTCGTGCTTATTTAGTTATCTGAACTGAATTCCTGATAATGTTAGAGCCATATTTTGGGCCACCAACTCTTGTATTTGTTACTAGGGGCGTGTGAACCACTGAATGATTAATGACATCCATTGGATTTGTTGGTGATTCACTTTGAGAGACAATTTAAAAGTATTCTTATCTTTTGTCTTTTTATAATATAAGAATGAATTGGCACTATGAGTAATTAAAGTAATTAAGTATGTTTGATAATAATTTTACTGAATTCTCATCATAAAAAATAGATTTTAATAATCTCTCAACTAAAATAATCACACGAAATTATTTATTAAAAGTAAAACTAGATGCGTCAACCTCTAAAATTAATAATTGAGATCCAAACTCATATTTTAAAAACTTCTTGTTTTATTCACACATTAATGATTTTCAAACAATAAAAAACTTTTCTGGTGAAAGTTTCACTTTTTTGTTGTTGTTGTTAATTATAGCGTCTTCCATAGAAGTTTCCCATTCCCATTCCATTGCCAAGGTTGTCATAACGTCTAGATAAATTGGGGTAGTACGGATTGGGCATGTAACCTCCTCCGTTCCCCATTCCAGCTCCGAATCCGGCACCTGTGCCCATTCCATTTCCAAATCCACCTGGCATATATCCTGGCATTCCCATTCCAAAGCCAGGACCATAACCAAAACCTCCAATACCATTTAGAACAATGTCACCATACTTGAATTTGTCATTGGTGTCAACAACTTGGTCTGAAGTGGGTTCTGGTGCTGATGACTCTGCAATCAAATCTCTTTTGACAACTGCATACGTGGGCACATCAAGTGATTCGCCTGATGAAATTCGTTGTTGAGACAAAGGATGAGCTTCTATGAGACTCACTGCCACAATCACAACCAACGTCAGGGTCTATTGAAGAGAACTCAAATAAATATGGTGCCCTACTTTGGACCAAAGCCATGTCTGCCCTTGTTACAGCCCTAAGGCCTCATTACAGAAAAGCAATCACACTTGTCATATATTGGACATTGATGGTAAATTGTCATATTTAGTTCATAGCCTTTGCAACAGTTACAAAAGCAAATTACAAAATATTTTTATGACATATGACTGCCATTGACTGGTGTACGACACATTATGACAGTCATAAAACAATACTACACGAGCAGTGACGTCATAAGGCATGGTTGTCACAATTTTATGACTTTTTCTGTAATGAGGCTTCTGATTTTTAATAGAAAACTTACCAAATGTGTGCTGAAAACAGTCTTCATTTTGTCCCACTGAATGTGTTTCGGATAGATTTTTCTTACTGTTTGAAGTGTGTTTGGTTCCGAACTATGAAAGTGGATGGTTTCTTTGACACAACTCGAGCTTCTTTTATACAATTTTTATTCGTCTTATTCGTATATTTCTCTAAGAAGGTGGAGAAATAACTGTCATCGTGAAAGAAAAAGAGGGAGTTTTTTCCTGGAATCATGGATTGAAGGGTTCTTGGTTCCGGACTTAGGATTTATATAATTATCAATTTTGATATATAATTAAGATAATGAAACTTGAAATTTGTATAATTCTGATGTCGAATCTTTTGAATGGAATAGAAAGAATACATATATTTATTATTCCAAAAAAAATGTTGATTATACAGTGTAAAGTTCAATGTGTTAGCCTAGGTTACAAATGTAGGATGGCTGCCTAGATGAAAAAAAAAAATCAGAAAAAATATAACAAGGTAAAAAAAAAAAAGTAAAAGTGGTTAGTTTTGTTCAGTGAAACTGAAATTTATAATTTCAAGGTGTTTGTTTGTGGAGATCATAGACCTTTTGTGTTTTTATTACAAAATGCATTGGACTGAATAGAGAAGCCATTGTACAACAGAAAGCTGACCTTTTAATGGAACTCAATGATGACATCGTTGACATGATACTTTTTTTATAATATATATACCAGTCATTTATTACATTCTTCTGTAATTGTTAAGTCTGATGACCTGAAGACCTTGAATTCAAATACAGGCTAATTTCTTGTTTATGTGATATGCAAGTTTTTGATTTTGGAGTCTTTAGAAAGGTGAATGAATGGTATTTTTGTGTCTTCTATATTTGTTTATATTTACTTTCAGTACAGGTATTAATTTAATTTCAGTGTGTATATGTTATACACTTACTTTTTTCACCTTTATTTTATTGCTTTATAGCCGTATACAGCTTCAAGCTAAATAAAGCTAAGGTGAAGGGAATTTGAAATTGTAAAATTGTTTATCCAGTTTTAAAACTTTTATTATGCACTATAAAGAAACTAGAAAATTCTATCATGTTCTTCAGTAGGAAATTTATCAAATACTGATTATTCAAGAAGAGAACTTAGCACATGAACTTCGACTCGAACTCTCTGAACAGGGCTTCAACATAAGAAAAATCCTGTTTTAATAAGTACCCTTAAAAAGAGATTATCTATGTTAGAACCCAACTCAAGAGTTATAGTTTTAAGTAAGGGTCGTACTTTTTTTTAAGTCAAAGCTAGTGCTAAACTCGTCAACTTTTACTTGAAACTTCCTATCGAGCGTTTGATTTTAGAACTACCTTTGACTTAGGGTTATATTCTTAATGATTGCTAAGTGTTGTGTTTCCTTTTTGAATTTGGACCTAAAAGTTCAGGCACCTCAGTGCCACTTTATGCAATCAGAAATTATCAAATGCAATTTTTAATTAAAATGAAAATATAGTTTAACAAATTAAGCAAATTGCGTTAGAATAAAAATTTTTACAAGAAAAGATAATTTTATTCTATAAAATAGTTTACATACAGTACATTATGTGAATGTATAAAACTGTGAGTTACATCATTTTGAGGTAAAATTGACATAGAACCATCAAATACTGTCGAGAAAGCTTTTTGCAAGAGAGTGTATTTAAGTTAAAATAAAACAGCAATTCAATAATATTATATTTTACAAATTTATTATTCTAGACTAGACAATTCATCGTCCAGTGCCGATGCCACCACCTGCTCCACCGCCGAAAGAAACTCCACCGAGACCGGCTGAACCTCCAAATCCGAGTCCACCGCCTGCGCCGAAACCATTCGAACCGAAACCATTGCTGCCTGTTAATGCACTTCCTCCTCCTCCACCACCACCACCGCCTCCACCAGCTCCACCGCCTTGTCCAAATCCAAAACCGAATCCATTTCCACCGTTGGTGCCGCCTCCTCCTCCACCGCCACCTCCACCGCCGTGATTGCCGAACCCACTACCGGAACCGAAACCACTTCCTTGGCTACCACCACGATGACCACCACCGAAGTGATGTGGCCGGCCACCACCACCACGACGACGTGGATCAGCTGATCTCTCGGCTCGTTCTACAAGTTCTTGTTCGTTAACATCGACCGGAGCACCGATGGTTTCGAGGAACACATTGGATGCAATGGCAAATGCCAGCAAAATCTATACAATAGAAAGGTAATTAAAATATGTAAGTAAAACTATGTAAAAATAAATAGCAACTAAAAATGCAATTATAAACGTTTTTCTAGTTTACAGGTAAATTTTTATCAATTCATGTTAATATTTTATGGAAATCTTTATCGAAATCAAAAAATGCATTTATTTTAGATAAAAATTAGTTAAAATTTATGACCGAAAATATTTAAAATGACTAAACTAAATATCAATCTAATCATTTTCAGGGTCTTTTGAAAGGTTTTCATTATTAAAATAAAATTTGTTAAGACGCAAATTTTCATGAAATATTAACAGAAATTGAAAAAATTCAGATGTAAGGTGGTTATAACTTTACATTGTAAAGCAATGTAGGCATAATGATGTTTTTTAGAAAAAATTTCAAAGATGGATCTTACCGAGAAAGTGGACAACCAAATGTTCTTCATTGGAGTGTTTAACTAAATATGACTTAGTTACTTGGTGGTTTGATATCAGGTAAAGGAGGAAGGTTCCTTTCTTGTTGACCTGTTGTTACTTTTGTGTCTTTTTGGCTAGTTTACCAATGCCTTTTATATTGAAAATCCACCAGGAACCGCAACCACCACCACCACCACAAAAAATCCACCCACTTTCTTGTAAAAAAAAAAGACGCTGCAATCACAATCTTGAAAAAATCCTTAACAAGTTCAAAAGTTTTATTTTTGTTTTCATTTTTTGTTTTCTTATAAGTTTGTTGTATGACGTGTTTGTTACGTCTACCTGGTTGTGATGGTGGTGATGTTAGTGGTGGTGGTAGTGGGGGAAATCCACATTGAACGTGAGCCGAATACGTAAAGGGATTTCCTAAAAAAAATCAACTGGGGGTAATAATCTGTAGCTATAAACACAGATGATAATTAATCGTGGTTGAGAGTGTATTTTTAGGTTTTAAGAAGAGGGGAGTTTGCTGTCTCAAAGTTATTGGGTACTTTTTGGTCATTTCTCACAGAACCCCACATAGCTGAAATTTCAACTTGGTTCTTCAGTTGGTTGCCATTATTTTATCAAAAATTTTATTTAATATTTTTATTAAAATATTATTATTTATGCACTATCAAGCAAATGTTTCTCAATCTTGTGAAGTAATAATTCCGTTTAGATCAACCAACAATTATGGTTTTTATTCTTCAATCAAAAACACCTGGTTAAAGGCTAGAACTCTGGTTGACTTCTGATAATAATCAGACATCTATCCTCTAACCGGCCTTTTTGATTAAAAAAAACATAATTGCAGCTGCTTTAATGATGATGAATTGATGATGATTACTTCATAATTGTCACTTGGGCCACAAAATGAGAACCATTTGCTTGATATTGGCATAAAAATCCGAATCCCCAAACCCTGTAAAGAAGGTTCAACTTTGAAATGTTGAAATGATGACAAGATCCTTTTCAGTTGCTAGGATTCTTTAAAAGGTTATTCAGAGAATAGTTTAATTAGTTTTACAATACATTGGCTAAGCAATTAGCAAGTTATAAACTTAAAGAACATCAGTAGTCAATTATATAAATGCACATCCTCGTGTTTTCCAATGTACATTATTACAAAGGAAAATTTATTTTATTGTTAGAATAAATTTATATTTACCCATGTGTTCAAATTTCAAAAGTTCTATGAACATTAAATTTTCTTCATAGTCATATTATAAGGTTAACAATAAAAGATGCTGTGAAGTTCATATTTTATTAATAATTTCCACTGAAGTGGTTTTTAGTGAATGAGTTCACTTCGAGTAAAACATTGCCTCATTTTCAGAAAAAAAGTTCTCATAATTTTCAGAAATTATATAAAATTTCGCGTTTCACTTATGAAAATCCAGGTTCCCAGGTTTATAATCTTAATGAGTGCTTAGTCTCTTTAGTGCTAAACTCCTGGGGCCTCATTACAGAAAAGCAATAAGACTGTCACATGACAACAAATTGTCATAACTAGCTCATAAACTTATAACAGTACATTGACTGGTTTAACTGTGTTCAACATCATATGACAGTCATACAATAATAGCGTATAGACGCTTAACCTGTGATATACATAAAAATATCAAAATAATAATTTTAAATATTATGCTTTATATTTATAATATACATTTTAGATGCATAAAATGGACACTTTTCTTGCTTATTTGGTTTGTTATTAAATTATTAAATTTATATTTGCATAAAACACACAATTTTTTAAAACAAATTCCTTAAAAGTTTTGGCATTAATGATGATGCCATTTTATATTTTCTAATGCACATGATTTACGTACATTACATTTATATACATAAGCATACATCATGTCTATCTATAAATTAATGGATAATTATAATTAGACTGTTAATTTTATTACGGCATTTATTAAATTATTCAAATAGTTAATTAACGTTAATTTGAATGCAACAAATGGTATTTGTTTTATTGTATAATAGACATACAGTAAGTATAAATATTGTTAAAGTGACATGTGGGAAATCCCCAACATGCAGCCAGCCACCTGAATGACCTACAGGCAACTTCAGGTGCAAGGGTGTGTTTCCTGTAGTTACATCTTACAGGTTCTAACTAAATATAAAAAGAGTCTCATTATTAATATCTGGTTTTGCTATTGTCCTGGTTGGTCAGTTGTCGCAAAAGCCGGTTTTATAGAAATTTTTTTCGTTTGGTTTTCCTCTTTTTCTTGCTTTGTCCGGTTGTTGCCATTTACAACATTCGTACTAAAAAAATCTTCTGTTCCTGGTAACAATTGCACTCTTTAGAAAATTTGCAATTAATTTATCTAAATTTATGAATGTGGAGTTAAAGTTATGCATATTGCATAGTTTTGTACGTAAAACTAATGTATTTTTTTTCTGCTAGCTAACTTTAGGGCTTTTTAATTCGCTTTAAAAAACGTGTTCAACAATTGCCAAATGTCACATCAATATATCATTGTACACGTAATTTTCTATATTTCTTTTAAGGTGGTTTTGAATCCTAAACATCCCTCTTTCTTTCAGAAGCAAAATAAGAAGACAGAAAACTAGAAGGGTTATCTTTCTAGTTCCTAAACACTTTCAGTGAATCACAGAATTTCGAAATAACCTGTTCATAAAACATCTTAAGAAAATGAAACTGTTTTATAAACTAGAAGGGTATTTCAACTACTTATCGGTATTTTTATGTTATCTTTTAAAATACGTTTTTTACGTCAGTTTGGTAAAGACCCAATTACAATTACAAATAGTACTCTGCTAGCAGCCAAATAGGCCTATGACAGAGGGACATAAAAGTCCACATGCAGCATTAAGCATAGTCAAGCATATATACATGCACATATATAAAAACAAAATGAATATACAAATGTCAATCCCACAAAACAAAATTATCCCCATTCACCATTGCTTCAGGAAGAGAGTTCCATTGTCTTATAATCTAGGGAAAAAAGACCAATAATATGAATCTGTCCTAGCAAAAATCTCCCTAATTTCCTTAGACGGGTCAGCCCTGTCCATGTATAGTGCTTTATGACCCAACTTTAAGCAGACTGTAATTTATTAATTTTTGTCTATAAAAAGTTTATTTTGAAAGATATCAATGTGAAAATAATACCAACTACTTTTCTAGTTTATAAAATACTTTCAATTTCTCATAAGGGTTGCTCCTGAAACACAGAGTAACCAGAATTCGATAGTCAGCTGTTTGATCCATTGTTTGACAATGAACTTCAAAAGGTGAAAAAAGTGAGTTTAGTGATCCCTTTTTTTTGTATGGAAAAGTAAATGGCATTTTTAATAAGTGAAATATAGATATTAAATATTATATACAGGTAGTTTTAAGAGGTTTGCGTGACAAATAATACATTGAGAAAAGTGCATCCAAGCATGATATGGAAATGACACTCACTACCCTCCCAACATAGTTTTATTATACATGTATTGTATCCCAACCTATGAAACCTATGATGGGAGAATGTCTTATTTGGTCTTAAATTTTATACCTTTCTTAAAAACCTTCCAGCAAAGATTTTTTTCTTAATCTTCTTCTAAACATGCGAATTAGCAATTACTGAGTTATAGTAGTTAGACCTTATTAAAATTATGATCCGATTTAATTCTCTTAAGTACTGTCACTATAGAGCTTTTTGCTCGTATTTTTTAAACTTTATGCTAGTTTAAAATATTTGAGTTAATTTAAAAAAAAATAATTACTAGGTTGAGAATTTTATGCAATATCAAGCAAATGTTTCCCAATCTTTGGCCCAGGAGTCATGCACTAGGAAGAAACAATCCCATTTAGATCAACCAACAATTATGTTTTTTTATCAAAACCAGAATATTAGCCTCTAGAGAGCATGTTTTGATTAGAAAAAGCATAATTGCAGTTGCTTTAGCGGTTGCTTTGGAGTTGGGATTCACTATTGAGAAACATTTGTTTGATATTGCATAAAAATCCGAACATAATAATTACAACGCCAATCAAATTTACTTATAAGCATTTTTGTTCACACATATCCTGTAGCAGTGATTCCCAAAAGCTGTGCCGTGAGCCAAAAAAGTTTGGGAACCACTGACCTATAAGTTTAGTTGAGGAATTCCTAAACTGCAGTCCGCGGAGAGAACCGTACCGGCCATAAGATTATATTTGGTTCACTAATATTTTATTCAATATCATTATTCCTAAAAATTTCTTTTCTTTTCTTATTAAAAATTCTTTTTGTTTTACATTTTTCATGTTTCGAAAACGTTTATCGATGCAGATAATAATTATATAAAAAAGTTTTATCTATCTGACCCACGACGCAGTTTCTACGTGGCCCTCTTTTAAAAAAAAAGTTGGGGAACCCACCCCATGGTTAAGTTCAAACCAGAATTAAGATTGTTTATGAACAGCTGATTTTCGAACTCTCGATTATCTCGTTTTCTTTCAAAATAAACTATTTTATAGAACAAACATAAAAAAATATCGTTTGCTTAAAGTTGAGGCATTTTGAAACTTACATAAAAAGCTTATTTTGAAATATATCAAAATAAAAATACCTTTAAATAATTGAGCTACCTTTCTAGTTTCTAAAACATATCCAAGTTCCTCTTCGTTTTGCACCTGAAACACAGAATAATCAAAGTTCGAGTGGTGTTTACACTTTAAAACCACCATAAGAATTATAACAAAATTTTAGGGAAAACATTTAAGTAGTTTTTTTTATTAATGATAAAATTTCAGTTGTCAATTATTCATTACAAATTATGACATAACCAATTTTATTGCTACATTATTAAGTTTAGTCTATACAGCAGTCTTAAGAAGTCTTTTCTTGAGAATTTCAAAACGAGTATTAAGTTGTGACACTGATTCGCCATCTTTTGTATATATAGGTCGTAATTCATAAGCCAATGGATCCAGTGTGACTTCCGGTGCCAAGTTGGATCCAAATCCAAGTTCGGAAATAATTTCGGCAATAGCTTCGGGAGATCCTCCACCGAATAGATCGCCTCCATTGCCACCACTTCCAAGAACTCCAGTACCACTGACACTTATGGAAGGAATCCCTGCATTGCTTCTTGCTGTTGTCGTTGTTGCACCAGTGTCCTGGCGATCTTGAGCAACTTCGACTGCCCGTTTTCTGCGAGCAACTTCTTTACCCTTGACAAAGCCACCGCCGCCACCACCAAAGCCTCCAAATTTAAGAAAGTTACCCAATGAAAAACCACCAAAACCACTTCCGGTACCTACTCCTGCCGTAGCTACACTACCTCCTCCTGCTCCACCACCACCACCACCACCACCGCCACCAGCAGCAAAGAATCCACCACCACCACCACCTCCACCAACAACTTCAGTGTCAACTGCAGATTTGTTGGTTTCTGCGTCAGTGACATTAACTTCAATTCTTTCCGTTACCATTACTGTTTTTCTTTTTTGAATGCCACTTTTTGCAAAGCTTCCTCCACCAGTTCCAAATCCACCAATTGTTATGAAACCACCAGGCCAGAACGAATCGTGAGCAGCAGCTGCATCGCCGCTACCACCTCCACCTCCTCCAATCACAAGTCCTCCGCCACCTCCTCCTCCTCCACCACCGCCACCGCCTCCAAGAACTAGACCACCGCCACCTCCGCCTGTTCCTGCACCGCCTACGCCTCCTCCTCCACCGCCTGCTCCTTCACCAGCTCCACTTCCAGTGGTACTAAAACCAAAACTTTTAAACCCGCCACCACTGCCAAATCCACCAATATTTAAAAAATCTCCAAGTGAAACGCCACCAAATCCACCGCCACTACCACCACCACCACCACCTGCTACTGCACCACCTCCGCCACCACCACTACCACCTGCTACTGCACCACCTCCGCCACCTCCACCTCCGGCTTTTATCGTTCCCAGAGGTCCAAGATTGATTTCCACGACGGCTCCACCTGATCCCGCTTTGTCTTTTTCTTCACTACTTTCTTGACTGTGGAATGTGGCTCGACATGAAGCAACCATTACTAAAATCACCAGATAAAACAGAAACTGAAAATGGAAAAAAAGTAAAACATAAACATTGTAAAGGTAAGAGTATTTTTTTAAAAAAATATTTATCTAATATTAATTATGTATTTAATAGTTTTTATGTCAAAGTAGTTTGTTCACGGAAACAATTTGCAAAAGTAGATTTCCGTTAAGGTGTTTTATAAACACAGCTGATTTCTGAATTCTGGTTATTGTGCACTTCAGAAGAGTAAGAGCATCGGGATTCGGGTTGGCCACAGCCCAAACCGACCAACCACCTTGTGTCAACTCATAGCCAATACGTTTCAACCACAGTCCAATCATCTTCGACTTCATTTTGCAGTTAAAAAGTCGTCAAAAAGGGGTCTGTGCATTCCAACCCAAAAGAGAAATTGAAATTGTAGTAGAAATTAGAATGTTTGGCTGAATACAGTAGGCTAGTTGTTTTCATGTTTATATCTTTAAAAATAAACTTTTCATGACAGTTTGAAAAAGCGAAAAGAATTTTTCATGAAATGTTCATGATAAAAATCAAAAGAAAAACAAAAATACTCGGATCATTTTCGTACATAAAATGTTTATTTTTCAAGATATTGTCATGAGAAAACTGTTAGTGTTATTTTCTACCATTCTAGTTTTGAAAACAATTTCAATTGTTTCGTAATGTTGTTTCTAAAAAAAAACGTTCGCTTGACGTTTTTGCATTCAAATTTTCTAAAAATATTTATGGAACTTAGCATTAGGCACTACTACACACAAAATAAATGTCTTTTCAGCCTCCTAGTTAAGTGAAAGTGAATAGTAACTTTTTAGGAAAATAAATTGTAGGTCGAATTGAAGTTTTGAACATAAGGAGGAGGAGGAGGAGGTGGTAGGTGGCGTAGAAAATTCTACAAAACCCAAAAAGGTGGCTTAGCCACGGGCGTTAATGTCAATGGCCCATTTAAAACTTGAACGGACACAACGTTGTTCAACAACATGTTGTCCTTGTTTTTTTCTTTGTTGGAACATGAAGAAGTTATTTATATAATGACTTGCATTCACTTTTACTGAAATTGAAAGTAAAAACTAAACACAGACACCTTTGTTTACCTTTAAAATCTAATGCAACTTTTTAAAAAAAATCACGGTTATTTTAATTAGTTAACTGTTATCTATTGCCAGTTAATTTTAAATATTTCTATACAGGTTGAAAATAAAAAAATCATACTAGTGTTTTCATTATATAAGTTGATCAATTTAACTTTGTTTTTAATGCAAAAATGTGGTTAATAATTTCATTAGTATCACCTCTGGGTAAAATGCAATGTAAATGAACTGCTGTCAATATGATATAAGCAAATAATAAAGATTATAATTTTGAGTTAGATTGAACAACTAGTGTTTAGGGTGGGTTTTCATTATCTGATTCTAATAATAGGTGTATATTTAATGTATGTAGTTTTTATTTAATGTGTTTGCGGAAATGTCATCTGAAAAACAAAAACAAAAGTGTGTCACAATGGATTCTAATAGACAATCCAGATTTGTTTTATATACAGTGTACACTGTATATGGGAAGCAAAAAAAAAAGTGGAATTTGTTTCTCAAGTAGGTAGGTAGGTAGGTATGGCTGAAATTTGTTTTTTTTTTATGAGGTTTTCAAATTTCACCTGAAAATATTTCATGGTGGTGGTAGTCGATTTGTGGTTCAATTCTTGTACTCAACTTAAAATCACTTTAAAGTCTAAAGCGTAAAATTAAGAGGATTTTAGAAACTAGAAGGATAGCTCAGTCACTTAATATAGTATTTTCATGTTGCTATTTCTCGATTTAAGCTTTTTAAGCCTTGTTAAAATAATTCAACTTTATGCAGACGATATTTTTAATTGATCTCTATAATAAAAAAAACGTTTATTTTGAAAAAAATATCAACGTGTAGACAAAAATACTATTGAATGATTCAGCTACCCGTTCTAGTTTCTAACACACTTTAAATTTCTCTTTATAGTGTTGCGCTCTTCTGAAAACACTGAATATCCAAAGAAGGAAAGAAAATTACCTGTTGATAAAACACCTTAATAATAAAGAAGGAATCAATTTCGATTTCTCATTCAATGATTGCGTGATTGTCTGTCATCTACAGTACTTTAATTGGCTTACGTGTGTGGGGATTTCCATCTTGCAAGATTGAAACTTATCTATTTTGTCCTTCCACTTTCAATTTAACCCGAGGCAATTTTTCTTGAATTCTCTGAAAAAGACAAATATCGAAACGAGTTTAGCATAAAAATTAATTACTTAATTTCTGGTGTTTTCGCAGTAAAAAAGGTTAGATTAAACGATTTTATGCACGGTGTTCCTGCAGAATGTGGTACCCAAGTTGTTTTTCTAGGGTAATTTGACAATGGAGTTGACTTCTAGAGGATCAGTGGGGGATTTGTAAAGAAGCTAATGTATTTATATAAGGCATATACGCTAATCTTGAATTTAAGTTTGAATAATTACTCTGCAAGCAGTCTAGAGGACCTGTGGCAGAGGAACTATTTAGTTTAAAAGCAGCATGCGAAAATTCAAATAAATTGTTGAGTTGCCTTTCCATTGAATTTTACAATTTGAATGGGAAAAACTGTTATTATTGTAGGTGATAATAGGTTATTTTGACAAATGTACTTTCGTATGCTGCCTTTTGGATGAAATAGTCCATCTGTCATAGGCCCTCTAAGCTGCTTACACATTTTAAAATGTTGGTTGGGGGATTCTTATTTAATTTTCCTTACATTTACATTTTTTCTATTAATTTTTTTTTAAATATTAACATGTCCTTATATTTAAGAGGATAAATTGTAAATATTCCGCAATAGATTTGAAGGCCATTTTATAAAGTATTAGTCATTGCAATCTATAAAAGTGAGCCTTGAGTTAACTGTTTAAATGTTGAAGAAGTCGCACATTTATTTTTGCTAGAAATTCTCACTTCCATTATTATTAATAAAATTGTCAACTTTGTTAGAAATTGACCAAATTTTGATAACTAATTTACATATGATTTTTAAAAGACAACGATCAATGCTTTGTTCCATTCAGTGGTCATATTGTGGTGGCTTTGTGTTTATTTCTATTAAATCCCAATTAAGTAAGCTGGCGTAATTGTTAATTTCTTTTTTTAAATTTCTATTTAACCTATAATTAAAACAATGACAATTATATGAATGATGCAATGAAAAATGTTACACCTCTGATACATTATTGGTTTTATAATTGAATGGACTTACCTTTGTTACTTAGTTAGATTTGTGTTTGTCTCACCTGGTTGAATGCAATCCAGTGTTGTTGTTTTTTCTCTCTCTCTCTCTCTCTCCTCACTTTTACTTGTGTGATGTTGTCTTTTGTTGTTTTTCAACTACTACTTGTATTTATTTTGTTATTTATTAAGAAACCTATTTCAAAAAAAACCCCTTGTGACCTGTTTTTTTTTCTCAAAAAAAGACTTTCTCTAACCAACTGCAACTAAGTTTCCAAGATATCACGTGATGATGGTGGGCAACTTTGATTACATATTAACAACATTTAGCTCCTGGCACCAACAAAAACTAACCTTGGTTACTTTAATTTTTCTCAGTGTTATCATAATTGATCAAATCGTCATATTTAAATCTACAGTGTGTCCACAAATGATGTTTAATTTGAATTGCAAATAAGCAACTTATAGAACTGAAGATGACTTCAAACAGACAATTTGTGTCGTAATCTTCTGTAAGATAACTCAAAGCTAGTACTAAACTCATTAACTTTTAATAGAAATTTTTTCATTAAAAAGTTGATGAGTTTAGCACTAGCTTTGACTTATCTCCCAGTTAGCAATCATTTAGAACACAACCCTTTGTCATTAGTAGTCTATTGTAGTCGCAAAAAGGCTGGCATAACATAGTTCTAATTTCATATACTCATTTTTCGAATTTTCAGACAATGCATCATCTAATCAGGTATATCAGAACATACTGACTGATATTAATAAAATTGAGTACCTGCTCTTTGCTCAAGTTTTTTTGTAGCAGATGCTCGCATTGTAATGAATACAATGTACGAATAAGATGCTTAGACATTGGAGCACCTTTTCATGTTATGAGCATCTGCACAAACTGTGAGCATGTTTTTCTTTTTTCATATGAATAAAAATGAGTAGGTGCTCCACATTTTGAGAATTATGTATAGGGCCAATTCTACGAGCGTATGAGCTGAAAGTGAACATCTACTTATATTGCCAGAGTAGGTGCTCGGTCTCCTTGAAGCAATTTTGTTCATATGAAAATCGAGCACGTACTCAGCGTTTTTTTAGTAGCTAGCTGCTCATAAGCAGCACATGCTCAACTTCCTTAATACCGCCCAAAGGGTTTCTATTTTCTAGTTTTGAAAATACATTTCAAATTCTTTAATTTCTTAATGTTCCTCTGCTACAGGCTTTCTTGGCAATTATTATTTATTTTATTATTTTTACTGATGTAAAAATGTTTTATAAATTAAAAGGGTAGCTCAATCACTACAGGGAATTTTCATGCTTATTTTAACATTTTTAAAATAAGCTTTTTTATGCCAGTTTGTAAATAACCAAACTTTAAGCAGTCGATATTTTTTTATTTTTTGTCTATAAATTATGTAAAGTTTATTTTGAAAGATATTAACAGGAATAAACCCAAAGTTTGCAAAATCAACTATTCATAAAACTTCTTAAATTTTTAACTAAAGTTTTAGTTTTTAGTTAGAGCTCCTAGAGGGCAGACTTGTAGCTGAAAGCACAGAAATATTAGCCAGGGAGGAAGGGGAGACAATATTTACTACTTCCACTCATGTTATTGAGTGAAGTCAAGTTTTTGGGGTGGAAATGGAGGGGTGTGGCTTATCGGCCATCTTTTTGAGACCCAGAAGAATATTGATATATTAAGTTTCATGATAGATGCGGCACAGAAAAAAACGGCTCCCAAACAAAATGCATGTAAATGAATGGAGCACTGTCCATTAGAGCGGCAGTGCAGCGCAGCGCGGCACCACTCTGGAGAAAGTCTGGAACTTCTTGATAGCTGCTCGCCCACTACGTCAGTGACGTACGTGCTGTATGGCGTCACCAACCTAGTGGGGGAGCATCGTATGATGTTATTTTCTTTATTTCTTAAAGAACTTTATTTACATTAAATGAAATAAAAAATATATATTTGTATGCCAACATTAATGTATTTTTTTTGTCGGAAATCTACATAAGTTACGCCATTCAGAGTGGACGTAGTTGAAGTACAACTATGGTTCCTCATGAGTCATGAATGTTTAACTTCGAAAATTTATTGCGAGTGAACCAGACGAGTGGCAATGAAAATTTAGGGTGCAATATATTCCAATACAATTTATATTTGATTCATGAATATAAAAACTACTAGCACAGATGTAGTGCTGGGTCTGAACAAGATGGCGACTATTTTCCTCCCACCCAAATTTTTGGCTTCACTAATGTCACGTGATGTTGTCTCCCCTTATTCTTTCTAACCTTCTTGATATTAGGTGACTTCAAAATTAAAATTTGCGCCTTAAATGTGTTGACTTTATTAGCAGACAGGTGTCACTAGTTGTTTTAATTGTGGTATTTCCCCCCCCCCCCCCCCCCCCCACAGGTCATATGCACCTGTGAGTTTCAAAATTTGAAATCTAAATAAATTTGTGTGTATAAGCAGGTAGGTCTCTATACGAATTATTTTTTATATTAAAAGAATGTCAGGTAAAACTTGCTACTCATGATGTAAGAAGTTAAAGGGCCATACAAGGTTAGGAATTTTATTTTGTACCAAAAAAAAAAAAGATTCCTATCTAAGATAGTATACATTGTATATTATGTGTTATGTTTAACATGACAGGGATGACACCAACCTGTCTACTTGTATTTACAAGGGGGGAGGGCCACATACTACTGAAGCTTAGACCTCATTTTCAAAGTATTCATTTTATTTCCCCATTTTATTATAATAATTTGATAATAAAAAAAAATTAAACGTTTTGGTTGCCAATAAATTTCTAAAATGAAATTGAATTAATCAGGCAATTATTAACAACTTAAATAGGTTTAAATTGTTTTCTAATTCCAAATGAGTTAATAAACTTTTTTTTTTTTCTGCAGAGTGCTGATGACATACCGTATTCTTATATGTTAGTATTCTTATGTTAGTTTAAAAAAATAGTATAAAGTCATTGACTGTTGTGAAATAGTTATTAATTTTTTTTTTACAAATTCATGCTTGATAGAAAAAAATATATATGGATTTGGATTTCTTTTTTTTCTAAATCCAATTGTAAATAATAGCATTTTTACTAGAGTGTTTCTAATAATTTTTTTCTTCTTCAAAGTGTAATTACTATACTTAATTAATAATTATATTGAATAGATGGATCCAATTTGTTGGAGCACTTTGACATTGCTCACTTGTAAATTATTTTAACATTAGAAATTAAATTTGAAATAATAATATATAAAATCATGGCGTTATTTTGCAAATTGTGTGTAATTATTTATGCAACTGAACATTCGTAGCGATTCAAAAAAAAATGCTTTCAGTTTCGTTTTAATATTTTGAAATTTTATACATTTTTTCTGACACAATTTTAAAAAATATTCTAGCAGAAAAAACATCTGTTAATTTATATAAATTTGGTTTAAGATGATCTATGAACAGAGAGAGAGAGAGAGAGAGAGAGAGGTAAAATGAAGAAAAACTTGGATGTGTTTTAGAAACTAGAAGGGGTAGCTCAATCACTTAAATGCGTATTTTCATGTTGATATCTTTCAAAATAAATTTTTTGTAGACAAATATTAAAAAAAAATGTCGTCTGCTTCAAATTGTGTCATTTTCAAACACACACAAAAAGCTGATTTTGAAAGATGTCAACAACAAAATACTTCGAAGGGATTTAGCTGCCCCTTCTAGTTTCTAAAAATGCACATTCAAGTTTTTCTTCATTTTACATATCGTATAATTTTTAAAGTTGGCTCATTTTCAAACTACCATAAAAGGTTTATTTTGAAAATATCTTTAAGGTGATTGAGCTATCATTCTATTTTTCAAAACACACTTTCAAAAACAAATTAAAGAAGAAAACAAGCAAACTTGAAAGTGTTTTAGAAACTAGAAGGGTAGCTGAATCACATCCAAAAGGGTATCTACTAAAATGAACAGTTTAAAAGTTGGCTAATCACATTGTGTCGATGTAGTTGAGTTTAACTCTATTGTTCAAAAATGTCACCATGGCTAATGTACAGCAACCACATTTGTTTTCACTAGAAAATTAACTGTGGTTAACTGTTTAATTGCAGTTAATTTTTGTATTGGAAATATTATTTATTAACATTGTTCTTCTGAAACGTGGAATAACCAAGAAAACCGTTAAATATTAATTTCATTTTTATTTTACTTGAAATAGTACGAAATAATACATAATTTAATACACAGTCTGATTTTATTTTTCTTCTAAGGACGGTTCTGGTTCTTCGGTCAGTTGAGAGAGAATTGCTTATTCTATTGTTAAAAATCCATTTCTTAATTATCTTTTGTTTAATATAATGTGTTTGACACCCAAAAGCAAAATTCTTTTTTTTTTAAGTTCATAATTGGATAGGAAATTAAACACATTTGAAATTACCCTGTCCTTTTTGCACATTGTTAAACATTTGTTTTTTTTGTACAAATATCATAGATGATGATAGACAAGTGAAGTTTTATTAAGAATCACAAGTCAAACACACCTAAAGACATTACTTCTTTGTTTTACAGTAGTCATGTTTGCAGTCGAAGAGACTGGTTAGAGGTCAGAGGGTAACTCTAGCCTCTAAAAACTCTTATTGATTTCGCAAGAAAAACACTGTGATTTTTTTAAGCCTCTGACGTTTCATTGTATAATAAATACACTTGAGCTAAAATGCATTCAAGTTAAACGCGTTGAGTTGAATTATACGGAGTCCACTTAAGGACATGAAACAATATAAAACTGACGTTCTTACTTAATATCTGAACAAATTTGAAATTTACTAAAATTTACTAAATTTTCTCACTCGCTAACCCATTATATTAAATCCAAATTTAATATATTTAGATATGCATAATTAAATGAATAAATTGAATATGGACATATTGTTTGCCCTTAACGGGGCTTTGTAAAACATGTTTCACGAGGCCCCTTGCAATAGACAGTGAGTGCTCAGGTTTTGTAGCTAGACCAGGTGTAGTCATTTGCAAACATTTTCTTCTTCTTCTTCTGCTTCTTTCGGGTCGATGGCCTATTATTTTCCCGCCTCCATTTTTTTTCTTATCATTGTCTACCTTTTTTTTTCTTCTTCTTCATCTTCGTTCTAATTTAAAAGAAAAGCGTGATTTACGTCATGTCAAAAATACATCCATACACTTATAAGAACGCTTTTTCTATGGTAGTTTTTTATTGTCTTTTTGTTGCAAGAGTCCAACTTTTTTTTTTGCTAAAAAGATTTTTAATAAGATTCAAAGGGTTGTAGAAAAGAGGACTATGCCAAAAATATGTATAGTGCTTGCAAAATATTATGTTCTTTTGTGTCCATTTTGTTATTTTCTATACAGAAGGACTGTATATACTTTTTCTATGTAAAAGTAGTTTCGTCATGATTCTTGAATTTTATTATTCACATTTGGGACGGTTACAACTACAACAACTGTTTTCAATGAATGGAACTCCATTTTCTGCATCTTAGACTATTTTTTCTTAATATAGAAAACTGGTTTCCTTTTTCTTTCTTTCTCATTTTATTCCCTTTCATATTAATGTAGTTTGCTGTTGATTTTAATCACACATACACTCAGCAAGAGTTGAGCTTTAAAATAGGTCTTTTAATATTTTAACATTTAGATTTAAATAATTGTAATTAAATGGCTGTGTGCTCAGTTTGAACTATGTAGGTCCTTAATTGTGGTTAAAAGGAATTTGACCACCCATGATCAGCTGTCTTGATGGTTGGTTATTCAATGGATACAATCTATAGCACGCTAGAATAGAATTATTATTATTATTATTATTATTATGTCCCATGAAACTGTAGATTTTCAAAAAAATTTCTACAGTAGTACGTGTACACTGAATATATATATATACACGTGTACGTCCACTTATATATGAGTAGTGTGGCCGAAGCTTTGATTCAAATGTGCAAGGTAAACCCCAAAATATGGTCGTTTATTATGGTCCAATTAAGAATGTGTATTAATATGGTAAAAGCAGTAGTATTTGTTTTTAAAGAAATAAGTGAAATTATGGAACTTTATGCATATTTAAACTAAAACTAAGCTTTGGCACTTGGGCCACAGATTGAGAAGGATTTGCATTAATATTGCATAAAAATCCGACCCCCTACTAATGACTATTATTGAATAATGAGTTTTATTGCACACAACAAAACTTTATAGTTAGCATTATAATTATGGCCCAATATAATAATTATCAAGGAAGTTAAACGTTTTGTTGCCATTAAATTAACGAACATGTTCATTTTCAAATTAAAAAAAATTGCAAGTATTTTTCTTGCTTTTAGTTGTAATTATTTATTCTAATCTTATTAATTAATAAGAAGAAGAACCCACTTTTGGAAGGATTAATAAAAAATAATCAGAAGATTAGTTAGTTACTTTTAATTATCTGTGTTAATGATGTTCTTTAAGATCTCAGAGGGGTTGGGTCAATATATTTAATTTTTTAAAAGATAGCTTAACTAATTCGCACGTTCGGTTTCTGAAGAAGAAAAATTTACAGAAATTTTTTTTTTTCATCATTTTCAAAATTCAATATTTTTAGTTTGAAAAAATAAAACCCACCCGCTAACATTAGTTATACACTGTCGAATTTCGTGTTATACATTTCATTTCATTAAATGCACATTGCATTTAAAACTGGATCATTGCATTTAAGTGTTTTTCATCATGTTAAAAACATAATAATGCATTTTTCAGGCGTGTGTTTATTTTGTGAGAAACTTGTATTTTTCTTGAGTGTATGTTCAAATGGGCGGAAAGACATTTTCTTATTACATTCCATATAAATATTCCATTATGATGAATTGACTCTTGTCGTTTTTCTTAAAAAAAATTGCAAATAAATTTATTTAAAAGTTTATATAATCCATTTTTAAACTACTGTAGAATTGTTCAGGATTTTTTTCTCGGTAAAAATGTTAAAACCAGTAAACAAGTTTTAAAATGTGTATAAATTGATTATTGTTTTGTTCCAATCCGTTTCATCTTGAAAGTTTTACTAAAAAAAACTACTTGTACTTTGACAGGTGAAAAAGAATGATATTCTTTGAATGCCATAAATTATAAAATGTATAAAAATTACACTTTTTTTGTCATACTTTTATTTTTTTTTAATTTTAAGAAAAGGTTGTTCTATTTTATTTTATTAAATAAATTGTTAAAATAAAAAAAAATTAAGGGCGGAAAGGAGGAGACTGACTACATGCAACTTTACATAATTATAAAAGAACCAGCTATTCTGGTCATGGTTAACCAATTTTACAAATTTATGATAGGCGTCGAGAGCATGCCATGTGTATTTCTTTTATTACTAAATTTTATATTAGATTTTTAAAATGTTAAATTTTTAAAAAAGAATTAACTGAAAATAATTGACAATTGTTGTTGAAATGAAAGTTATAAATTAATTGGAACATAATCAAGAATCGTGACTTCCTCTATAATATCGATCAATCCTAACTTATAATAATAATGATTAGGTATTTGTGCATTATTATTATTATGTGAATTTATTGCATATCATAATTAATATCCTAATGGTAAGGTGTAGTTGTGTAGGTGCCTCATTCCTGAAATGGCATTTATATTAATTATTATCTCCAAAGTTACATCCCTTTGGTAATAGATGCATTCTATGATTGAATTGGATTTCTTCTATCTTTTTTAGCATGTCTTTTTACAATCAAAAAGGCTGGCTTAAAGGCTAGTTTTTGGCGAATTCTAGCCTCTAACCATGATTGCATGAATAAATATAATTAATGTTGCCTTAATCATCACCAGTAATCATTTGTTATTAATAGGGCTCGGATTTGTATGCAATATCAAGCAAATGTTTCTCAATTTGTGGCCCAGTGGCCAATTGAGAAGTAATAATCCCCCGTTTCGATCAACCAACAATTATGATATTTTTTAATCAAAAACCATGGTGTGAGGCTAGAACTCTTATTTGACAACTAATAGTAAGTAGACATCTAGCCTCTATAACAAGCCTTTTTTTTAAAAAAAAGCCTAATTGCAGTTACTTTAATGATGATGATTACTTCACAATTGGCACAAATTGAGAAACATTTGCTTGATATTCCATAAAAGTCATCATTTATCATCACTTATAAGGATAGATTATTCAATGGGAAGAGTAATTGTGGAAAATTGTACGATTTTCTTTGTGAGTTGAGATAGAGATTGAGATTCGTGTGTGTCAGTCAATAGAGGAATCTCTCTGATATTTACAAACATCTTAATCTGACCTAAATTTTGATTTGACTGACATTTTGTTTTCTTTTATAATTGATTTTTTTTTAAACTTTGTATAATCAGTAAGGTAGTTAAGCCTATAAATATACACAGTATGAATATATATATGGTGTAATACCATTATGTTGGGTTTGACTTTAGACAACCCGCCTCTGTTTACAACGTTAAATGAATCTGGGTTAATGAATTTCAAAGAATACACTTTTCATTTACTTTTTTTGAGCACAAAAGATTTCGATCAAAAATTAATTATTTTACTTACACAAACGGAAAAGGCCATAAAAATAAACAAAAAAAAAGGGTCTTTAAGATTTAGGACTCAATATATAATTTAATTTTTACAATAGTTACAATGTAACAAATTTTGCTAAATTATATTTGACTTGACGTCCAGACCTAAATTATGAAATTTCATTTTTTGAGGCTTGAAATGCACAATAAAGAATGTAGAAATTGAATTATTAAAATAAAGAGTGAAATTCTCTCCCGTAGGCTATGAATTCTAGTATTTATTAAAATTTCTTTATGCTTTCATTTTTCAATTTCTGTAGTCTTAAAAAAAGAAATACCTGAAATTCATTGACCGACGTTGTTCAAATAGGTTAACAAAACATTTGCGGTAAAAGCTTTTATTTGTTTTCGGGCTTTATATTCATTTTTTAATCCTTAATAATAATCAGCTTTCTCATTTTTAAAAATTAAACATCAAAACGGTCACTTTTCATAATATTCATTCCAATTTTATTGATGCGCAAACAAGAAATGATGCATTTTGAAATAATGGCACAAACGTCGACACACGAGATGCATTTAAAGGTGATATCAAAGTGTAAAGAACCATCAAACTGTGGTTGTTTGGCTTTCCACGAGCAACTTTGAAAACGTTTTAGAAATTAGAATGGGTAACTCAATCACTTAAAGGTATTTTCATGTTGATATATTATTATTATGTCAGTTTGGAAATAAACAGGTGATTTTTTTTTAAATTTTTTTCTATAAAAATCTTATTTTGAAAAATATCAACATGAAAATTCTATAAAGTGATTCAACTACCCGTTCTACTTTCTAACACACTTTCAATATCTCCTTAGTGTTAGTTCTTAAATGCATAATAATTAAGAGTTCGAAAATCAGCTGTTCATAAAACACCTTAAAAAACATTTGCTATTTATTTTCTTGGAGTTTTAACACTTTTTATGCAAAATCAAGCAGATGTTTCTCAATTTGTGGCCCCAAGTGCCAATTGTGAATTAGAATCTCATTTTCAACATCATTATCATTAGAACAACTACAATTATGCTTTTTTTCTAATCAATAAAGACTGGCTAGAGGCTAGATGTCTAGTTACTATCAGTTGTCAACTAGAGTTCTAGCCTCTAACCAGTGTTTTTGATTGAAAAAAAAACTATAATTGTTGGTTGATCTAAACTTGGATTGTTATTTCTAAATTGGCTCTTGAGCGACAGATTGAGAAACATTTGCTTGGTGTTGCATCAATATCTGAGTCCTAATTATTATAACTAATACCAAAATTCAATTATTTATTGATTTGTATTTTTATGTAACTAGTTAAGTTTTATTTTAAATTTTCCAACAAATATGAAGATATAAGTATTCGTTATTTTTGAGGCAATCGACTAATAATACTGGTTAATATTATCTAAGAAGCAAGGAGGGAGGTGAGTCCAGTCATTATCAAGTGCAAACACCTCTCGATCTTGTTAGGTAGGTACTACTTGTGGTGTGTCCGGTAGGTGGCCGAAAGGGGGTCGAGGAACCTTCTTTTTTTTCTCCCCTACGTTTTTTTGTTTTGTTTTAAATATATTTTATAACAATGATATTACTTGATTCTGATTCTGATTATGAGAGCTAGGGGCGCACCTGAAACAAAATGTGTTTACTATGCATAATAACGAATAACCTACATAATTATGCTTAACTAAATTTTAACAAGTTGTCTTATTTGCTTTTCAACATGACAAAAGCGAGGCCTATGTTAAAGCTGCCTGAAAAACGGTTCTTATTTAATGGTAGGAAAATATATGGATATAAGAGAATTAATGACAAAACTAGTTCATTTTACAGTTAGGAGAAAAAGAAGACGAGAAAAAATGTTCAATTTTTAACACTTATTAACATATTATGCAAAATCTTGGTTGCAAATTACAGCTTTGAAATTATGTCATAAATGTTAATAAAGAAGCAAAATTTTAATTTAAAAATAAATGTATATTTTTTGGTCGTAAACCTTCCAATGGAATCGTTCTCTTGTGACCTACACTTAACAATTTGTAAGCTTTGTTTCCATAAGTTTTTTTTAAAAAAAAAGTACCTGTATTTTTTATTGTTTTAAGTGTTTTTTTAAAAATATTTTTAAGAGGATGCGTGTGTAATATATATATATTATGTATATCAATGAACTTAAATGTCTTAAGTAGTTAATTATACTTCCTTGAGAAAGTTTTTCATTTGTAAGATTTTTTTTTCTACTTCCACCTTTTTGACTTTCTTTTGTTCGTGGAAGTTCCGTTTTTGTTCATTTTGTGTTTTCATATATATTATATATTTTTGCTATAGACAGTAGTTCATAATTTCTAAAGATTTTCAATTTAGTTTTGAAGTGAAATTAATTGTCAGGTCAAATCCTCTTCTTATACAAGGTGGAGCAAAAGTAATCACCCCAATTTATTTGTTTATAACTTTTGAACAAAACAACAAAAATACAATATGAAAATTGAAAATAAAAGTTTAATTCTTATATTTATGATATCACTTATGAAAAATGTCTTAACAAATAACCACCTCCACTGCGTTCCCTGCATTATCAGTGTCGTTACAATGGCATTTTGAATAAATTTTTAAAAAGCATTTTGGTAGAGATTTGCCTAATTTCTTCAATTATTTTGGCTTTTAATTGATGCAAAGAATTAGGCTTATAGTCTCTATAGTCTCATAGAAAGAAAAAAATAAGAAGCCTTCAAATATGGTCATCTCGGTGGCCATGTTAAATGACTAAATCATGAAAATGTTGTCTTAACAATTCCACTGTCTTCCTGACTGTGTGTCCAGTGGAAACTATCTTGCTGAAACCACAGTTGTGTGTTCTCTTGACGCAATTTTGGCAGAAAAAACTCCGCAATCATTCTTTTTTGTAATATTGCCTCGAATGATTATGTTCAAAGTATAGCGGCATCATACTAAATTTCACACATTTCTAGTTTATTCTGAAAAAAGATTCTAAAGCAAAAAAGTTCTAAACAAACAGAATGCGATGCACCACCTTTTGCACCACCATGTACAGTATTTCATATTTTTCTAAAGATTTTCAATTTAATTTTGAAGTGAAATTGTCAGGTCAAATCTCTTCAGATTTATATAATAAGTCATTTGCATCATCATCATCATGATGTAAATGTTTGTTGATGGCATGGTTAGAATGTATTGTGGATGTCCAATAAGACAAGAGAAATGTCTAAAA
Organism: Brachycybe producta; assembly: GCA_036925085.1. Taxonomy (NCBI): domain Eukaryota; kingdom Metazoa; phylum Arthropoda; class Diplopoda; order Playtdesmida; family Andrognathidae; genus Brachycybe; species Brachycybe producta. Next base: position 2,468,834 of record JAUPFP010000027.1, on the reverse strand, counting down.
AAGGCAACGGAAGAAGAACAAGTACAATGGTAAAAAAGTAGAATAGTTGCTCTGTGTTGTTATTGTGTATTGTAGATAGATGTATATGTAGATATAGTTGTATTAGGAGTGTTTTTTTTATTCAATACGAGGCGTGGAATTAGAAATAAAAGAAGAAACTGGTTTAAGATGTGTTTACTAAATTATTTATATTTATATGTAGGTTTCTTTTTTTCTTTAAAAAATTGTGTTCTTTCTGAAGAGAGACGAAATCAACCTGAGCAACAAGAAGAAAAAAAAAACACAACCCAAGAAATGAAGATAACAACTTTAATAAAACTTTAACCTCATCTTTCATAATATAATGTTATATATTATGTGAAATGTTATCATCAGTTTTCTTTTGTTTTCATTCTGATTAAATCGTAATCATGAAATGCAAAAATTATAGTTTACTTACAATCAACAATTGTAATGAATACATATTTTTCAAATTTCTAATTGGTTAACATTTTATAATATTACATTGAATGCGCACCTGTAATCTTATTTTTTTTAAATTCTAAGCCTCTCTTTCCATTTGAACATTATAATGAAATTGTATTGTTTGTTATCAAAAGTAAGTTAAAAAAGAATCTACATAAAATAATAAGTAGGGCTCGGATTTTTATGCAATATTAAGCTAATGTTTCTCAATTTGTGGCACAAAGTGCCAATTGTGAAGTATTTCTCATCCTCATTGGAGCAAAGTCTACAATTCTACTTTCTCTAATCAAAAAGGCTGGTTAGAGGCTAGATGTCTTAGTTACTATTAGTCGTTAACTAGAATTTTAGCCTCTAACCAGTGTTTCGGATTGAAAAAAAAAATCATAATTGTTGATCTAAACGGAGAATTGTGACTTCACAAATGGGGCACAGATTAAGAAACATTTGCTTTGATATTGCATAAAAATCCGAGCCCTAATAATAAGACTTATAATTTTGTCTTGTTTCATTTTGTAAAATAAGACCAGATCTAGATAATATGTGGTCACTATAATAAAGTAATGGGCATGAGAAGGTTTTGTTTTGGTCGATTGATGCCAGTGATTTAATGAAAGTCAGTGACCGACCCTCGGCCATAATTGTAATTTTCTCTTCTTTTAAATGAGGGAGAAAGAAAAAAAACTTTTCTCTTCAAACTCAGTGAATTTTTAAAGAGAGAATTATATTTTCTTTTCTCTTCTTCCCAAAGGTACCACTGACCTATTAAGTGGGTGAAATCTACTGTTTAGCTAACTTCTTTTAACAAGAAATATATGACCACGACCTGAATGCAAAAATGACGTGTTTATAGGTAGACAAATACCTGTAAAAATACTTTTCAAAGGTGAAGGGAAACTGAAAAAAGGAACGAAATCGAGACATAAAGAGGGAAATGATTTAGATCTCTCTCTCTCTCTCTTTAAAGACTTTAAATTTGGGGATGGGCTACTTTACTCTCTAAGTGTTCTAATTTGTAATCGGGTTTTCAAGGGAAATTTCTGTGTCACATAATAAGAAAAAGGGAAGTTGTGTGTTGTACATCATGCAACAACAAAAAAATAACACCTCAAAGCGAAATAATGCCTGAAAGTGACTCTAGGTTGTAGCATGTTTGCCATAAGACAGATTGTGTTTATGACATGGGCAAACAATTTAAGTTACCTTTCTCTCAAAATTTCATTTTTCTTACCTTTAGTAGTATACACAATAGAAACTAAAGGTTTTTTTTGTTACTTGTGCGTGTGGTGGTGGTGGTGGGGGGGGGGTATCATACCCCCATGTATCATGTGGGGTAGGCCTATTGCAATTATTCTTGTTCTTCTTCAAGTCTTATTTTCGTTTTCACTTCCGCATTTGTGTTTTATGTGTTGCCATAATATAAATGTTCCTATTTGACCACTGGTAACAACAACAACAAAAAAGTGGTGCACGCATAATTGGAGGAAATCTCACTCTTTGTGGGATAATTGTTAACTATTAGCATGTCTTCTACAGTATCTTGCTCTTATACAAGTTACAATTTTCACTAACACATATTGTATTGAAACCCAGGTATGTTCTGGATTGACCTTTTGTTTCGTGGTCATCAAAATGTAATTAGTAACACAGTTCAGACAAAATAGATATGAAAATATTTCTGAAGGTGACTGCTGTAAACATTTTACAATATTGGGACAAATTACTTTCAAAAGTAATTACAATTACTTTTGAAAGTAATTTGTCCCACCATCCACGTTTCTTTTATGTAAAACCTAGCCAGTGAACTCGTTCTTTTGCACGGGTATAAATTTGAACTGTCCCATCTGTCTCAAGTGAAGTAAACAACTTGTAACAATGTTTAGTCCAATTCCATCACGACCATTTCTTAGAATGGAGCTAAATGTTTCAAATAGCATTAAAATCGTGACATTTTATAACAATTTCAGGTAATTATTGAAACTGACGAAGGGCTGGAAGGTACTAATTAACATATGATCTTGAAGAAAAATTGTATTATTTATTATTATGACCTTGATAAGTTTTTGGACAAACAATTTTTGTTGCGAATAAATGAGAATTAGAATAATTTGCAAATTTGAAATGATGTCGCACCATACATAATGTATTTGGTTCATGTCAGGTTTTTTTTTAAACCATTGGGCTACGTCTTTCCAGAGGAAGGTGAGAAATGCCTCGCAAAACTGTAAAAATACTTTCATATTAAAATGAAATGAAATAGAAAATATTTAAAATTAATTTAAATACATGTATATATAAACAAATTAAAATTCACCCCTAAAAATATATTTTTGGGTGTGAAGGTGTGGGCATATAAAGTCTTTCAGAGTTAGGTGTGAGTTTTATTCATAATTTATTATCTGTTGTAATTAATTTTTATTCTAATCTTAATTTTTGAATTATAATAAACCTGAAATTCTCAAAACTAAATAAATTGTTTTTTTAAAAAAAATAAGTTCTTTTCTATTCGATTGTTTTTTTATTAAATTCTAGGCAAATGAGAGCTTTTTTAAAATTATATTTAATGCATGTAATTATTATATACTAGAAAGAAATACATTACTGTGGCGATTCACCCATTTTCACTTTTCCCTTAGGATATGGATGTATGGAAATTATATAATATTAAATATGAAAAAAAGAGAGGCTTCATTTGCCCTCAAGTGACGTTTGATGGAAATTTCAACAAAAAAAGTCAGAACGGTAAGACCCACATTTCTTTTATTGGATTTTTTTTCTCTCTCTTTCTCTCTCTCTCTCTCTTTCTTGTTTTTAATTTTTTTGAATCATAAAATTAATAGTTGATGTCATATGTGCCCTATTTTGATGGATTTTTACTTCAAACAAAACATGTTTTAGAACTCAATTGTTGTGTCAATGATTGTTTTTAATAGGTTTTTGTTTGCTGTACATCGTACAATATGGCTGCCCATTTCAGCCACTCTCATTATAATGCATTCAAATACTTTCTTTTACATGAAACCAGAATGACCGGAATGAATTTATAAGTTGGAATTTTTTATCAAACTAGGAAGTGAATATCTTCTTACTTTTTTTTTTTGTCATTCCATATTTCAGTTTCACGAATTCTATTTTGAATCTAAACTATAGGAAGAGTATTGCAACTAAAACATTTTTTTAAGTTACTATTAGTTGTCTAAAATAACTTTAGTCAACTAAAATTTTTAGTCGACAGAAAATTCAGTCGAATGAAATATAAAATTAGTCAGCTAAACTTAGTCTAGTTTGAAGTATGCCTCAGATATTAGTATTAAAAGAAATGTTCTCTGATTAGTGAATTAAGAGTTATTTGTGTTGACTAATTCAACTAATTAGTCATTTTAGTTGTACAGCTCTTAACTATAGATGAACAAAATGGAGAATTAGCTGTTTTTATAGGTTGTAATCATGTAATGTATGAGCATTTTTTAGCCTCTCAACCAATCACTTTGGTTTTTTTTAAGTTCACTAATTAACCATCAAATATTTGACTAAAAATGTGCCAAAAAAGTATTATATAGTTCAGTCGCCATTTCGTCTTCCATTATTATTATTCTACCTTATAATTTTTGCAGTTGGTGGACTGTTACATTTTTTTATTTATTTTAATATTGGCTTAATTGTGATTATTGTTATTTTCTCACTCAGTTTTTACGTTGTTTGGATAATATACATGTAACATGATTATTAGAAATTACTAGTTAGTCGCTTTTAAGTAGGATTCAGGTTTAGAGAAAAGTGAAAGTTTGAAGAAAAAATAATATCTTTTGAGTTGAAATGTGGTTTACATGCTAATAATAGTGGGATGGATCCGCTTTCAAATTTATTGCAAATAAGAAAAGAAATTGGCCATAAATTTTGCGAACATTTGACATGGTTAAGAAAATATATTACATGTTAGAAGAACTAATTTTAGTTACAGTTGTTCTGTTGTGTATTTTTTTTTATCTACTCGTCTTTTAGTGGTTGCAAAAAGTGGTCGGCATGTGACCAAGACCGGCCGAATAAGAATTTTTTTTTTAAATGTTAGAAACCAGCAAAATTATTTTTCTAGTTTTCATTCTTATCTCCCCCCCCCTTTCCCCGCAAAATGTCTTTTTACTTTGGATTTTCCATTATTAAAAAATATCATTGTTCTGTTCTTTTTTTTTTTGTACGATTTTTTAACTTTTATCGAGTTTGACCATAAAATCGACCCTCTAATGGAAAATCCGGCCGTCAAACTATGTGTTCTACGGGAGAAATTCCCCATTACCCGATAGGCCAGTCCGCCCCTGGTTTGAAGTCAATGTGGATTAGAAAGTACTTTTGTGTTTACATATGTTTGCATGCTTAAAATGAACTTAACACTGAAACGAATCAATGAATCATGGGATTGTGACAGTATTTCTTTCATTATCGTTTGGTGCAAATTGCACGACGATTTACTTGCATATATCATTTATGTAATATCATATATGGATAATATGGACTAATGGAGCTTGGGGCACTGTTCGAGTTAATTACTATAACAATAGCGGTACCTAGCACCTTTTTTTCTGATTCTGCTTGGAACAGATTTTAGAGAAAATCTGCCACTGAACTAAAATTAGTTGCATCTTTTATACATTTACAAAACTCCAGCTTTTATTGAAGATTTGTTTCATTTAAAAAGAAAAATCTTTTGAAAATTAGTTTCCTGAAGCAGTTTTAACGAAACCGGTTTTAAATCTTCTTAACAAACTGTAATTCACGATGCAAATCACTTTGTTACGAAGCTTCTGTTCTCTCATCTTTTGTAACGGGGTTCAAAATGCCGTATTTGACTTTCATTTTATTTGAAAATTTTGACAGAAGATTTTTTTTACTTCTTTTTTTTTTTTTCTCATTTAAATTATATTCCGTTCATCACGTAATATTTTATTATTAACACCACAAACTTGGGGCGTTTATTCATCCTTTTTCCGGCATTTATGTCTTAAAAGTTCTTCACATCTAAATTGACGACCTTATCATGTATTCCTATGTGGTAGATTTGTGTGGGTTTTTTTTTTGGTTGGACCAAACAATCAGTTCATCACTTGTTCATTTTAATCGTTTTATCCAAAAAATAAAATGCAAATGAGGTCAAAATTAAGAATTCAGAATTATTCATATAATGATTAAAAGAAATTCTATTGATAATGGAAACCACGTTTATGGACACAGGAAATGAGTAGTTATGTTAAATTTGGAAATATGAAAGGATTATTATTGTTTTTTTTGTTGTTGTAACTTATCATCAATATAGCCTACATTTTGTTCATTTTGAAACATGTCATTATTTTCTAGGATTATACTGTGTTTAATTTAAAATAAGCATGCACTTTCACCCTCACAATAATCATATATGCCTATATTATTAAAATATACGTTATACACCACCAGAGGTAGTTGTAATTTGTGACTCGACTAACAGGAATACAAAACATAACACAGGTGAGATAAATACAGGAAAACAGAAATTTTGTGTGAGACAAAATATAGGTTTAAAATCTTTTATTATTATTAATTTAATTTAATTTTCTATAAATGTGTGAAAGAGAGCTTTATGAATTTTTTTTAGAAGCTTTCGTTTGTTTCTTTTGATGAAATATGCCTTTAGATATAATTTTTTTTAAAAAAAGGGTCCAATGGTAGATATTTTAATATATTTAGGTCAATATGTATTTCCTTACATAAAGACAACCATCATCATCATCATCATCATCACTACTTGAGATATTACATTATACATAATATACATTATACAAATTCTTGTATTTATTAAAGTGACTCATTATGAAAATGTGTTCCACTGTCTGCTAAGGTTATTATTCATATGTACTTTGGTTGCATTTCTTGTTAATTATTTGTAATACCCATTTTTATGAGTTACATACAACATTTTTTGAGCGAAATTATTTTACGCTAGCTTTAAAAAAATAATATTAATAATGTTTTATTTAAAAAAAAATCTGCAATACATTAGTGCACTTATTAAAAAAACTACTTTAAAAACTACACTTAAATATAGGCTCTCTCTCTCATATTTGGAATAATTATCGTTTTAATTGTTATCATTGAGTGTAGTGTTAATTGCAGTTATACACTTTTTACGTAAGTATTTGAGAATTAAAAACATTTTTGCGTTTAAATGCACATCTTAAGTGCGACTAATATAACCTAATACGCTGTTATGAATATTAATTACAGAAAAATTCGAAGACATATTTTCTGTAATTATTATGGTCTATAGTGTTTTATGAATAATACCAAGATTAAAAAGGAAGTGTGAATTTGATTCAACTTTCTAAGACAAGCTTCACACGGACAGAGCACGTTGTGGCGCCACATACAGTAGTCTTTTTTCGTTGTAGGCCATTGATTGCACCACAGTGGTTGTGAGTAGTTGAGTCCTGCCACAAGTGGCGATCACCGCATATTTATCGGTGATATTTAAGGTTCTACTTAGTGACCAGCACCGACAACAGGCCGTATAGTTCTAAACGTTCCTTATTGACACGCACCACCAAGTGTTTCGTGTGAAGCAAGAAACGTCTAACACTTCGTGGCGCCACAAAATGGTCTTGTTTGAAACTGGTCTAAAGAGACAAGACACAGTAATTAATTTATCTTGAATGAAGATAGAAGAAATTTAATTTAAGTAAAATGTCTTTGAAGGTATTGAGGAATCAGGATGTTGCGTATATTTAAATGTACTACTATTATTTCGAAGTGGGTTTTCTTTCTTGTGAAATTTGCATCTCGACTATTGTTGTATGCAAATTGGTTGGTTTGGTATGAAATACATGCATTTATAATATAATGCAGAAACGACAAATAGGAAGTGATTATTCTTACCTGTAATCTTGAGAGACACTAAATTATATAAAAACATTAGGTAGAAATTATTTTTTAAAAAATTTAGGTGTGGAAATATTTGTATTTTAATGTTGAGGTGAGAGGACTTTGCATGTATTTTAGTTAAGATATTTTACGAAGAGCAAGCTAGCTAGCTAGCTAGCTGATTTTCGAACTCTGTGGTTATTCTGTGTTTCAGAAGAGCAACATTGAGGAGAAGTTGAATGTGTCTTAGAAACTAGAATGCTATATAGTATATATGATTCACTTAATAGTATTTTCATGTTGATATTTTTGAAACTGACAAAAAAATTATTTTAAAAGACATCAAAATGAAACTAATATTAAGTAAGTCAGCTACCATTCCAGTTTCTAAAACTCTTTCGAGTTTTTGCCTAAAAGATAGAATGACTAGAGTTCGAGAGTTATTTACTTTTCAAAACCACCTTAATAGTTATAATCGGATGTTTATTTGCTTTTATTTAATGCAACCATAAAAAAGCTTATTTTGCATATCTTATTTATTGAAACAGTTGCAAAAACGTTGTTTAAATTAAAGTTTAAAGTGGTATCTCTGCATTTGCTTGAAATAATAAAATAGTTTCTTTTTGTGTGTATAAAATGTACAAAAAATGAATAAAATCAGTATTTTGCAACCTAATTTTTGCATAGAAATGCATTATGCTTTGTCATTATGCTTCATAAGCACTGTCTTAGGGGGAGATTTACATGATTGTAATAACAACAACAACAACAATAAATAAAGGGCTTGGTGTACGATGACGCTGTTTTATACATTATTATTCCACATAATTTCAATTTATTTTAACCATATTATCGAAAGGAAACAGGTTTTCAACCAAAATTCGATTTATTTATTGTGTTCATTTTTTGTTGTTGTTGAAAAATGTAGCCCACAGACGGCCTCATGTATAATCGTGAAATATTAAAAACACCATCATCAATAATATATGGGTTACCAAGTCTAATCCTTGATATTTTGAATAATATTGTATAATATAAGCATCATTGAATAATAAACAGGGTTTTCCTCTACCATCACCATTACCATTACATTAATGTATATTATGTATGTGTTTAGCCTAGATGAAATTTTTCAAGAGACAAAAAATGGCTAGTCATTTTTATGTAGAATTTTTTTTAGACAAGTCTCTTGTTTATGGACACAAGGTCATTGAACCTTTAATAAAGAAAGGTGTGTTTGTGTGTTTCTTAGGATATATTGTTTGGTTAGGTAGTAGCATCAAGTTGTGACTTTACTGAATGCATTGTTGAAAATGCATCTCAGCATGTCCATTCTACTATATAATAAATGTTTATATATAATGTATTTAAAGATTGTTTATGAACAGCAGTATTTTTGAATTCTTTGAGTATTGTCTTTCTGGTGCAAAATTAATAGAAACAAGAAAGTGTTAGAAATTTGAGCAGGTGTGGCTCAGTCAATTAAGGGTATTTACGTGTTGTCATCTTTCAAAATTAACATTTTATGTCAGTTTGAAAATGACCCAACTTTATGCAAACGATTTTTTTTTAAAATTTTGTCTATAAAAAGTTTTATTTTAAAAATATCAACATAAAAATACCTTCGATTGTTTGGGTCCCCTTCTAATTTCTAAAACATTGTTCTAATTTTTCTTAATTTTGCTCCTGAGAGTCCTGAAAGACAAAAATAATTAAGAGTTTGAAAATCAGCTGTTCATAAACTACTAATTTATTAGTTAAAATCAATTCTATAAAATATTTCTTGCTAATTATTTGCGGAATGACTGAAGATGTGCATCTTTTCAATACGTTTCTTTGGCATTTGTATTTTTTTTACCACCGTGATAATATAAGTGGCAATTTGTTCTGCTTCTTTAAGTTCGTTTAACACGCACAACATTTTGCTGTTTGCATTTCTAATTTTGCTCATGGAGTTCTTCTTATATAACAATTTACTATATTTACGATACAGACCGTGAAAGTCATTGTAAATAAATGAATAAATAAAAAAAATATCCATCTTTTGAGGTCGCGACACCTTTGAAGTTTTGTGTCATAACATTTGTACACATGTATTATATAAAGGTTACTGGGTTGCAATTTTACAATTGATATACTAACTACATGATGAATAATAATATGCAAATTATCCGTGTGAATGATTTATCTTACAATGTTTTGTCACCTAACAAAAGGAGCCTCTGGAGGAATACAGTATATTGAATGGTGTATTTATCAAAAAAACGTCTTTTCTTTGAAAATGTTATTCATTTTGTTTACAACAAAAGATGGACAATTTTTCTAAAGGTTGCCTGCCATGTATTGATTAAACTTGAAAATGAGCCAATTTATGATATTTTTTTAATTTTGTCTATAAAAAGTTTATTTTTTAAGATGTCAACATGAAAATACTAAATTAAGTGATAATTCGCGGAATAATTCGATTAGGTACACGTAAGGTACATGTATCAGTTTCTATTTAACATAATGTAATTTGGAACATGTTTGACAGAATAAATAGCGAGGATCAAGGGTAAATTGGGCAAAGGGGCATTTTGTCTTTTCATCTTGTTGTTTAAACATAACATGACATAATTTGATAATGTTTAATTCTGTTTCTCAATTAGTGTTTTATGTAAGACCTACATAAGACATACAGTATTTTGAAATTAAAACATTTACTCGAGTGACAATTTGTGTACAAGTTATAAAAGTTGACCATGATTTGCTTATTGTTGTTTTATTGTTAACAAATAAATAGGTGCAAAATGTGTGACTATATTTTGTATTTATTACACTTGCAGACAGACGTCAGTGAGATATGTATGTTTCACACCATTGATTATCATATTGATGTGCAATATTATTATATTATATATGGAAAAAAAATATTCAGGACACACAGTCTGTCATGTGAAGAAAATATACTGTAACACTTCACTTGAAATGAATTATTTTGAAAATACATACATTTTTGTTTATTCATTCATTTCGATCTTTTTTTTTGTATTGATTATTTATAGTAAATATTTTTTATGTTAGATCTGTCAGTGAACTTAAACCGTATTAATAATGGATCAAATATTGTTGTTATTGTGGTAGTGGTGTTGTAATGATAAATACACGAATTTCTCATAGTTTTCATTTTTATATACACAGAATTTGACGAACCATTTTCAGTATTAAAAAAATCAGTGAATCTAGAAAAAAGTAACAAAATAGGCCTAACAAATTGGAACTGTAAAAAAAAGAGACCATTTTGTTAGTTTGGTTTCTTTTCCTGTTTTACGATTTCTTTGAATTCACTTCTTTCTTTTCTATTGTAATTTTTCTCTCGGTAACAAAATTGCAATTCATTTGAAATAGTAAAAGAAACAATTGAAATTTAATTTTCTTTGAGAAAGTTAAGCATCTTGTTCCGAAAGTATAGAGAATAAATTAATAATAATTATAATAATAATATCCTAAAAACCTACATACTGTACACTCTTTTTTTTCACAACCCGTACATAAACATATTGTTTAATTATGTTTATGAATATTTGAATTCATGCAATTTACAAAGGGAAGAGTCTCATCATTTGCATAGTCTTGTTTTATTATTATTAATAATAATAATATGTAGTAATCATTTATTATATAAGAAAATGACATACACAAGATAATGTTGCTATACAATGAAAATACATCTTATAATAATAATAATATTTAATAATAGTATATTTTATTTGGGACTCGAAGGTGATAAAACCACATCTAACACTGGTACCAAGTATTATTATAGCACAAAACAAGCAAAACGTAAAATGTAAAATTTCAAAAACCTTATGTCAAATATATACAAATTTAAAAATATAATTCAAAATGACTACAAATACTCAGTTTTAACTTTTTTATACAAAAATTACCAATGAAGGTGAATTAAAAAGAATTGTTGCCTATAGAACTTCAGAAGTGTGCGGCAGTAAGCAAAAATCAAATCTCGTCGTGTTCCCTAGTTTTAGTATTCATGGCTTTTAGGTTACTCCTAAATTTAACAATACAAAAAGTTCAATTATTCACATTTTACACAAACAAAAGTTGTTGAGGTTAAACATCCAAAAAAGCTAGTGTCTTCTTCTCTACACATTCTAGCACGGCGACGACATCCTTTGACCTATTGGGGTCGAGCTTTGCACAATTACTTCCTATGACCCTAAGGTTATCCGATGAATATTTGTTTGTCTTCTCTATGTGAGGTGATTGTCGGGGTTACATGGGGTAATCTATATAACATAGATTACCCCATGTAACCCCGACAATCACCTCACATAGAGAAGACAAACAAATATTCATCGGATAAATTTATATTTATCTGTCTATTCATATTCAAAGTAGAACGACAGATATAATGCAGGGGGGGGGATATTTTCGTGTTTTGTTCTGGGCAAAGAACGGGAACGTTCTTTCTAGTCGCTAATATTTTATAAAACAATATAATTGATGCGTTTGAGTTGAATAATCCTTCATCTATGACCCTGCTGTGTTCAGATATAACTTTAAAAAATTCTTCTAAACAATAAATCGTAAAATGTACATACACTGAATATATCAATATGGATTCGTTTTAGTTCAAAGGATTTCAAACCCAACTTATTAATTTGAACTCTTACTATATGGGTAGAGAAATTATTTCTGAAAATTCAACAATTGTTGAACAAACATAATTAAATGGTGTGGTTAGACTAAAAGTAAAGTATGTTAAATATAAGTGTAAATGCACCATTGATGATGATCTAACTGTCATTCGACTTTCATAGTTTCCTATAAATAAGTTGTTGTTGTTGTTGTTTCCAATTGACCTCACGGAAATAGGAAAATGAATATAAGAATCGAAAAAGTCAATTTTTTTTTTAATATTCTGCGAAAGTTTAAGTTATTTCCAGCTGTGTGTTATGGTGTCAAATTACAACAACATTACCACAACTAATACTAATGTAATTTTTACATCAATGTTTTCTTATTTTGAATATGAACCTCACAAAACGAACATATTTTAGAGGTGATGGGTCGTCATCCTTTTGGCCTCATAATATATGTTATTGCTTACTTTATTAAAAAACAATATACGAAAACAAATGGGAATTTTATGAAGAATCTTAATTTATGTTTCTGGTTTATTCATTGACGTTGTTCTTTTCCTACTTGAAAGTGAAAATTTCTATTAAACTGTTTTCAGCAATAACTGCTAACTAAAGCTGTTTTACGAATAGGTGATTCAGGAGCAACACTGATGTGAAACTGAAAGTGTGTTAGAAACTAGAACGGTAGCTCTGAAATCACTTAAGAGTATTTTTATATTGAAATCGACGTATCGTTCATTATTGACAAAAAATATTGTCTGGGTCATTTCTAAATTACTATAAAAAGTTTATTTTGAAAAATATAAACATGAAAATACTCTCGAGTGACTAAGGTACCCTTCTAGTTTCCAAAACACTTTCAAGCTTCTCTTAAATTTTGTTCTTTGGAAAACAGAATAACTAGGTGTGTCATTACAGAAAGAAAATAACACTGTCATAAGACGGTCAATTGTCATATCTAGCTCATAACCTTGTAACAGTCACAAAAGCAAATTACAAAATATTATTAGGAGAAATATTGTCAAATGGCTATCATTGACGGAGGGGGGGGGGGGGTTGTTTTGAATATTAAAACAGAACTTTCTAAAATGATAGTGCACACATCATACGGTATGAATTGTCACAAATTTATGACTTGTTCTGTAATGAGGCCCGAGCGTCTTTACAGTAACACTTTAAAACCAACATAGACCTGCAAATTTTTGTAGAAATTGTTTTTTAATTTGCATAATTTTGTTTTGATAGCCTAGAAAATAGGCTTAATTAATATGGATACTTATTTATTATTAATTAATGTATAGTTTAATCACTTGAAAATGTTCGCTAATAGCTGTTAATTTTATTGACGATTGAAAAGAAAACATAATTAATATTTGATTCTTAGTATATATATATATATATATATATATATATATATATATATATATATATATATATATATATTTATATATCACCTACCCTGTAGGTGAAAAACACTAATCTATGTTATGTTAATACCTATATAGTTTATTTTTAAAACCAAAAAAAATCGTCAAAATTGATGATGATGATAATTATGAACTGTATTCATTTCCGTGACTTGTAAAATTTCCTTAGTGTATTTTTTTTTTTTTCTTCTTCTGTGTGTTCATATTGCTAATTTGGGCTTTCATTAGAAATTCTATTCGTGCATTGTGTCGAAAAGATCACTGGGTAATAATCTCTTTTTTTTAGATTTCCAAATGGTTTTTTTTTTCTTAAAACTTAAAATTTTCTGTTGTGGTCACCCGTCATTTTTAATTGTTATAACTATCGGCTCAGTTTTTAAAAAAAAAAACTTCCAACAGGTACTTTGTTGTACATTTTAATTACAGGCTGCTTTTCTTTTCTCTCCTTTTCTTACTTTTAGCCGTCATTTAAATTTTCATGATGGATTTGTAAGATGTGACGAATTGTTGTAATTGAAATAATTATTTTGATGCTGTTGAGTTGCATACACAATTATAATTGCATTCTTCTCTTTTTTGTGTGTCTAAATTCTATTTAAAATTTAAAGTGACGAATTTCAAAATTTGGCACTGTTAGATTTGAATCGTGACTCCGAACAAAATAGGTTTTTTATGACATTTTTCATAACTGCTTCTTTTAAAAGTGGTGGTCTACTGTCAGACACTGAACCCCCTCAAGACTGTATTTCCTTTATAATAATTTGCATCAAAATGCCAATCAAATATATGTATAGTTTTTTTTAGTTAATATTCTCAAAATGAACCATTATGCAGGTTCAAAAGTCTGCAGGTTTTTTAGGTTTATTATTATTATTTCATCAGGTTGGATGTTTCATACTTGAAATGTGCATTTTTCGAACTTAAATAGGTTTTCTTAACGTGACAATGTCACTGTGCAACTTCTTGACAACTTTTTTGTTTGTCATCAGATTTTTTTTCTTCCTTGTAGTCGTTTTTTCGTTGGTGATTTATGAGTTATTAGAACCAGACAACACACAGAATTAAAAAAGCTCAGAGGTGAATTTGAAAACATTTACTCAATTTTAATACAGAATTGTAAAACGTGTTACATGTTCTAAACATTAAACCAGTAGTCCCTGTAATACAAGGTGGTCATAAAAGTGGACAAATGACCAAAAATAAATATTCTTTTATGGCATTATACCATATTTGATCTAATTCAGGGGTTTCCAACCAATGTGAGTGATGGACCACATAGGAATGTTGAAAGTAGTGTGTGTGTGTGTGTGTGTGTATGCCACAACAATATTTATATATGTATATATATATATATATATATATATATATATATATATATATATATATATATATATAGATAGATAGATAGATATAGATAGATATATTTAGATAGATATATATAGATAGATAGATATATATTTATCTGTATAATCTATAAACATGTACAACTTTAGTTAATTTAAATATGAGAAACTTTAATTACGAAAAATATTTTAATTTAAAAAAAATTAACAACAAAGGAAGTTTGATATGAAATGATCGTTAGAATTAAGGATTGGAACACACAGACCACTTTTAGTGGTCGATTTCGACAGCAAAAAGAAATCGGGGTTGTCACCAAAACCGACCGACCACTTCGAATCTTTTATAAAAAAAAAATATATATATTGCAACCACAGCCGAACCAACCACCTGCAACTTCATTTTGCAGTTGAAATTAACCACCAAAAGTGGTCTTTTGAGAATGAAAATATAAATTTAAAAAAAGATTCATTTTGCGGGCCGGATTTAACTCGCGGGCCATAGATTGGAGATGTCTGAGCTAGATATATAGTACAATCCTG
This sequence comes from Brachycybe producta, assembly GCA_036925085.1. NCBI lineage: Eukaryota > Metazoa > Arthropoda > Diplopoda > Playtdesmida > Andrognathidae > Brachycybe > Brachycybe producta. Next base: position 2,453,534 of record JAUPFP010000027.1, on the reverse strand, counting down.
TCATCTTTTTACCTGTTTTACAATATGTATAATTTGAATAACTTAAGTGTGGTATGAGTAAAATGTGCCTATATTTTCTATAGTCATTTGTGCAACTCTTAAGTGTGTGGCGTGATTTGCATAAATGATGAAAACATGTCGGGCACTCACACACACATATGAAAACAATGTGGTTTTTTTCCGTGATAATGATCGCTTCTGGGGCTCACACTATACTGTATATGTGAATTACTTGTTCCTCTTTTTTGTGGTTGTTGCGAACTTGGAATGATTATCATAATGGGGGAGGGGGAGGGCACCTGTTAAGTGACAAACGTTGTGCAACCATCCTGCCACCCATCACCACCTCCATAACATCTTAAGGGGAGATTTTTTTTAAACAAACACCTGGATTGGCCAGTTGTTGCACGTTTCATTTCGCTAATTTTGCTTTTCTTTTCATCTTTTCTGCTCTTATGATGATGATGATGATGATGATGATGAAGATATAGGTGAGTGGATCTTGGCCACCACCACCATCACCACCACAACCAACCACTTTTTTGTGTGCAAAAACGTCCACCTCTCTTCTTCTTCTTTTTTTTTACAAGATGCCCGCCAGGAGGACTTAAGAGGCTTGTTGCTCACACACCCGAATAAATTGGGTTACAAGTTGGTATATAAGGAGAAGAGGAAAAGCCATTTGATCATTGAGCAACAGTTGAAGAAACATTTAAGTTGAAATATAAACAACAGCCATCGAAACAGCATCTTAAGAGTTGTTGTAAAACTCAAAACCAGGAGATTTTTATATTATTACTACCAAACACCCAATGAGGTTATTCACAGTTAGTTCGGTGAGTACATGGCAGGTGGCGTTCTTTGCGGAGTTGCACGTTTTTCACGTTGAAAGTTTCCATCAAAAGTTCCCCCCCCCTTAATTCTGCATCTAACAAATCTTATTTTAATTGTGAATCATTTGGAACTTAACTAAATAATGATTTTCTATAAATTCTTTTATTAATTAGATGGGTTCTTTTAATTAGTTATAATTTAATATGACATAATGCGCTTCTCGGCGCTCTGCTTTAGACTGCGCATAATTTCCAAAATATAGACCTACTTCATATATTTATTTGAACAAAATATTTTCGTTTTTTATTATCTAAAGGCACTTTTAGTGCTGTTCGTTGCCAATGCCATCTGCACAAGTTCAGTTGATCGGAAGAAACGCAGTGGTGGAGGCGGAGGAGGAAGTTATGGCTCTATGTCTGGAGGAGGTGGCGGTTATGGAGGAGGTGGCGGTGGTGGCAGCGGCGGCGGAGGAGGAGGCTATGGCGGTGGAATGAGCGGAGGCTACGGTGGCTCCAGCGGTGGTGGAAGTGGCTATGGTGGCGCCAGTGGCGGAGGAAGTGGCTATGGTGGCGCCAGTGGCGGAGGAAGCTACGGCGGCTCCAGCGGGGGCGGAGGAGGAGGCTACGGTGGCTCTAGTGGCGGAGGAGGAGCAGGCTATGGCGGAATGAGTGGAGGAGGAAGCTATGGTGGATCAAGTGGTGGAGGAGGAGGCTATGGTGGCTCCAGTGGTGGAGGAGGAGGCTATGGTGGCTCCAGTGGCGGAGGAGGAGGCTATGGTGGCTCCAGTGGCGGAGGAGGAGGCTATGGTGGCTCCAGTGGCGGAGGAGGAGGCTATGGTGGCTCCAGTGGTGGAGGAGGAGGATATGGTGGAATGAGTGGAGGAGCATCGTATGGGGGATCCAGTGGCGGCGGCGGAGGAGGATATGGTGGATCGAGCGGTGGCGGAGGAGGATATGGTGGATCGAGCGGTGGCGGAGGAGGATATGGGGGATCGAGCGGCGGTGGTGGAGGTTACGGAGGATCAAGTGGAGGCGGCGGCTATGGTGGTGCCACTAGTGGCAGCAGCTATGGAGGAATGAGTGGTGGTGGAAGCTATGGTGGATCAAGTGGCGGCGCTGGTGGTTACGGTGGATCGAGTGGTGGTGGAGGAGGTTATGGTGGATCAAGTGGCGGCAGTGGAGGTTATGGTGGATCAAGCAGCGGCGGTGGAGGTTATGGTGGATCAAGCGGCGGAGGTGGAAGTTATGGTGGATCAAGCGGCGGAGGTGGAAGTTATGGTGGATCAAGCGGCGGCGGTGGTGGTTATGGTGGATCCAGTGGCAGCAGTGGAGGCTATGGTGGATCAAGTGGCGGCGGTGGAGGCTATGGTGGATCAAGCGGCGGCGGTGGTGGTTATGGTGGATCTAGCGGCGGCAGTGGAGGCTATGGTGGAATGAGTGGCGGCGGCAGCTATGGTGGTGCATCTATGGGCAGCAGCTATGGAGGAATGAGTGGTGGTGGAAGCTATGGTGGATCAAGTGGCGGAGGAGGAGGAGGCTATGGTGGATCAAGTGGTGGAGGAGGAGGCTATGGTGGATCCAGTGGTGGAGGAGGAGGCTACGGTGGATCCAGTGGTGGAGGAGGAGGCTACGGTGGATCCAGTGGTGGAGGAGGAGGCTATGGTGGAATGAGTGGAGGAGCATCGTATGGTGGATCAAGTGGCGGTGGAGGCTATGGTGGATCCAGTGGTGGAGGAGGAGGCTACGGTGGAATGAGTGGAGGAGCATCGTATGGTGGATCAAGTGGCGGTGGAGGCTATGGTGGATCAAGTGGTGGCGGAGGAGGCTATGGTGGATCAAGTGGTGGCGGAGGAGGCTATGGTGGATCAAGTGGTGGAGGAGGAGGAGGCTATGGTGGTATGAGTGGTGGTGGCGGTGGAGGATATGGCGGTGGTTCCAGCGGCGGTTATGGCGGTATGAGTTCAGGAGGTAGTAGTTACGGAGGCGGATCCAGTGGTAAATCTAGCAAAAAGGCTCGAGGTGGTTATGGAAAGTAAATTGTTGTAAATTTTCTCAATCAGCGTAAATTTCCGCCTTATTTCATCATACTGTAGCTGTGTTAATGTTAATTGTGAAATCAAATTTTGCATTTTGTTCTTTGAAGAGCTGTTTAATTTATTGAAAAGCTACGATTGTATATGTTTTTGTACATAATTACACGGGGGAAATATAATTCTAATTTTAGTAGCAGTTTGTATAATAATGATAAGAAAATAACTTAAAAGTTTGATCTCTTTTGACATTATTTCTCTTTTGAATTTCCTCATCAGGGTGGCCGTTTTCACAAACGTATTCTTTATTTTTTTACCAATTTATACGCCTTGGGTGTCAGTTAAATACGCTTTTCATTGGGTGACGACAATACATGTTTTTTTTTTGCAATTGTTATAGATTACATTATTTAATTTAATTGTACATCCCAAATATGGAATTTCTTGAAATCTTATTAGATACGACTTGAAAGAAATAAAATTCATTTTCATAAAAATAATTACTTGTTTATTTCTGTTTTAATGTTTCTCTAGGATTCAATTAACGTGGTTTTAGAGTTTTAAAGGCGCTTGTTGAATTCTGAATATTCTGTTTTTCAGATGAAAAATGAATAGACACTTGAATGTGTTTTAAATACTTAAAGGATAATTCAATCGCTTAAAAGGATATTTTTATGTTGTTATTTTTCAAGCAGACGAATTTTTTCTAAATTTTGTCTATAAAAAGTTTATTTTGCTTCAGAGAAAACAGAATAATCAAAGTTCGAAAATGAACTGCTCATAAACCATCTTAAAGGTAAGTAATTTTTACTTATTGCATTCAAAAGTCTAATTATTAGTTGGTGTGCGCCTGGTGGGAGGCAATCACTGCAAGCAAGATTTGTTATTCAAGGGAGATGACAAACTGGATTCAAAACTGGACAATGGACATTGGTGGCTATTTTTATAGTCTAGAGATATGAGATTCTAGAATTATTATCAGGTGATTCTATGATGGATTAAGTGCTAGATTTCATGATGGATTGGCATCAGAGTCTTATTTCCATGGTTATTGAGCATTTCACATGTTACAGTATATAAGTTGTAGGGTTCTATGTTCCTTTCTTTTTTGATAGCCGTAGAAGGGAGAAAAAAAAAAGTAATATCAATTGAGTGGAACTGATGGACGATATTTTGTCTTCTTAAAGTCAAAGGGCAACTATAGTCTGTATAATATATATAGCCTCCTCACGTTTCCAACAAAAAGGCATCAATTTTGACTTGACTGGCAAAGAGTTTGTCCAAGTGTAATATTGTTCCCCATCACACTGGCTATGTGTGTGTGTGTGTGTGTTGGTCATTCATCTATATTTTCTACCAACTAAATATTTCTGATGATGACCAGTGAGTGACCAATCAGCACCGATTTCGATTTCATAGTATTCGGTCAGAAATATCAAACGAATCTATATTCATTGATGGTTTTTTTCTTCTTCTTCTTCTTCTCATTCTTAGCTTAGTTTCAACCTTCCTTCAGTTGAAAGCTATAATAATGGTAGAGTTCTTAAATTGATTCAATTGGCTTATTTTGGGTCATATATTGACTGCCACTAATGTCGTTTACACCATGGGGGGTCTTTTTTCAGGCTTAATAATAGGAATTCCCTTATATTTCAGTATAAACCTACATTTGTGATCTCAACAGAATGGCAGTATTTCTGGCATTTCCTGAAAAAAAACATAATGTGTTTCTTAAGAAAACTTGCGTATTCTAGATTTTCTAAGTTGCCTAACTATTAATAAATATAAAAAAAATGTTTAATGTTTTGCGAACGTGAAATATTACTACGATAATAACTAGTCAATTTTATGATTTTATATTTTTAGGGTTGATTGTTAAAGTGCTCTGCCCTGGTCCTGCTCTAACCATTTTTTTATATTTTCAAACAGTTATAAAAAAAATTATTTAAAAAAACATCAATATGAAAATATTTTCACGTGATTCAGTAATTCTTCTAGTTTCTAAAACACTTTCATTTTCTAACTTTCAGTTGTTTTATGCAATATACCCTGCAAGAAACATGTTTCCACCCCTCCCCCCTCTTCTTTGGTGCTCATAGGCTCTCATGTATTCAACTCTGACTGAATAAACGAACCGGGGGGGGGGGGATCATTTTCCCAGAATGCATCGCTTTTCCTTAACTTATTTATAAAGAGAACACTATATACCTAAATTGTGTCAATGGTGGAGGCCTCTGTTGGCCGCTACGAAACGGACACTTTTTTTCAATGGAAACTTTTATTAATTCGAAACTTGTTGCAAAAAAAAAAAGAGAGAGAAAAAGACTCACAAGTCACAGTTGTTGTTTTTTCTACGGTTTGCGTTTGGGTTGATTGCATCTTTTGTTTTATTTCTAGTCTGGAAAAATAAATTCTCACACATTTGTCATTGTTTTAATGTCAATTGAGGACATTGTGTTCATAAAATCAGTTCCTAATTCAGGTGATTATTATTTAGAAGAAGAAGAAAAAAAAAAACTCTACATACCGGTATTAATTAATAAGGTAATTTCAATCTTTTTTTTTAAATAACATTTTATACTTTTAATGTTGTAGACTACTTTTTGTTGCATTTAAAATTAATTAATTTCAAATTCTTATATAAATTTCTAACTTTCATCCAATTATAGAAGATGTTGCTTGCTCACTTTATGGGCCCCCAAAATGATGTTTCTAGTTTTTGTTTTAGGTTACTTCCGCCTGAAATTATATTGGTTTCATTTTCAAAATCAGCATGTTCATATTTTGTGGAGACTAAAATTATCTGATATTCTATTTATATACATGTATATATACAATTCTACATTATATTGAGGGACTAAACTAGCTATTTTTTCCCCTGCTGTGTTTAAGCGGAAGTTACTTTTAATTGTTTTTCTCTCTCTCTCAGATTTTAATTTATATAATGCTGAATAATATAATGGCGGACTAATTAATGATTGTTCTTTGCTTTTGATAATCATTCTTTTATTTGCTGGTGTACTGAATTTTTTTTCCTTGTAAAACCTAAACATAGTTTTACAATTGGAATGCAATTTGATGTTTAGTTTTGTAAGAAAAAAGTATTTAGTGAACTTTTTAATGTTTAATGTGGATCTTTGGATAATTTTTGTCAATGTGTGGATATATTATTATTATTATTATTATTATTATTGTAGTGAACTTTTTAGATGGTTTATGAACAGATGATTCTTGAACTTTTTGATTATTCTATCTTTCAGAAGAGCAAAGTTAAGAGAAACTAGAAGGTATTTTTTAAAAAACTAGAAAAGTAGCTCAATGGGGTATTTTTCAAAAAAAAAATAAGAAAAGTCATTTGCTCAAAGTTAGGTCGTTTTCAGACTTATCTAAAAAGCGTATTTTGAAAGATATCAAGATTGATATTGAGTTACCCTTCTAGTTTCTAAAACACGTTCAAGTTTCTCTTTATTTTGCACCTGAAATCCAGAATAAAGATAGTTCGAAAGGCGCCTTTTAAACTTTATAACAACTTTAAGGTTTTTTTTTTACAAATGTGGTTTTCAAGGGCCAATTAGACTGATTTTCAAAAGAGTTTTGAGGTCTTTTAGTATACTGTATATATAGAAGAAAAAAACACACATTATTAAATGGATGCTGAAGAATACAGACGTAGAGGTAAGGTCCTTTTTAATTTGAAAATGTTGACCAATATCATACATTTTAAAATATATGTGTATATCTATGTTTAGGTAAGGAAATGGTGGATTATATAGCCGATTATTTGCAAAATATTCGTCAAAGAAGAGTATTTCCCGATGTGAAACCGGGTTACATGCGGCATTTACTAAAAGAGACTGCTCCGTTAAATGGAGAGGATTGGAACACTATTTTTGCTGATGTTGAAAGTGTTATCATGCCCGGGGTACTTCTTTTATTTATAGGTCATAATAGGTTGATAGGTCATTTGATTTTTTTTTTAAATTAGGTGACCCATTGGCAAAGTCCTTATATGCATGCTTATTTTCCGGCTCTTAATTCTTTTCCTTCATTATTGGGCGATATGTTGGCCGATGCAATCAACTGTTTGGGATTCACTTGGGTGAGATTTTTTTTTTTTTTTGGTTTTTGATTTATTTATTATGCATATTTTCTTTAAACAAATATTAATGGGCTTCAAATTAATTAAAGGCTTCCAGTCCAGCGTGTACTGAATTAGAATCGATTGTGATGGACTGGTTAGGAAAAATGATCGGTTTACCCGAAGATTTTCTTCACACTCGTCCAAATAGCAAAGGAGGCGGAGTCATTCAAGTAAGTGTTTGCACTGATTGCCTATCTACAGGAGAGGTTTCTCTAGATATTTTATTCTTCCATTCCTTGAACGTGCTGCAATTTAAATTTTAGTAAATTCAAATGTCTAATTAGTCGAATTAGTCAACGCAAATAACTCCTCATCCGCTAATAATAGAACATTTCTTTTAATACCCCCTAACATATAAAATATACTTAAAACTAAAAGGTAGTTTCTAGTTTAGTCGACAAAAACTTCAGTCAACGAAAAAAATTAGTCGACTAAAAATTTAGTTGACTAAACATCGAAAAAAATTGGAAAGTTTGTTAGAAGCTAGAATAGTATTCAGATTTTATAAAAGTTATTTATATCAGTAAATCTTTCAAAATCAACGTTTTTAGTTTGTAAAAGTTCTTTTTTTTTGCATAATGGACATAAACACAAGTATTATTAAAATGTTTTTCAAAAAAATATATAAAAGTTTTTTAGAGACTAGAATGTGCTGAAAACAATTTTAAGTAACATTAAACATTAAATTTGCAGCATTTAGAAAGTACCGTAAAATTTTACTTTTAAAAATATCATCATAAAAATACCCTTTACACCGAAATGTAGATTATAACTAATTAATGGATGTCATTTTTAAATTTTAAACCTTTGAATTAATGAGTTTAGACTATTTTAATTGTTAGAAATTTCGTTTTCGTTTTTTTTTTTTCAAAAACAAAATTGAAAATGATTTAAAAGAATTCTGAAACAATACCATTGCACCTTCGTTTATTGTTTTACGATGAGAATAAAATTGATTTGGTGAGAAACGACCAAACACTAATTTAATTAACGGGACATTTTTTTGATTGGTTGTAATTTGTTTACATCGCCATCTAGTAACAACTTTTCCATTAACTATAGAAACTTAAGTAGACACAATGAAAGTGTAATTTACGAGAAATATTATGAAATTGTTTGAAGTTGAGATTTTGTTTCTAAAATTTTGTTAGACAACTGCGAGTGAAGCGACTTTTGTGTCACTTTTGGCGGGTCGGACTGAAGCCATCCGTCGTTATCACACACATTATCCTGATTTAGATCCGGCTGAAATTAACAGTCGTCTCGTAGCCTATTGTTCTGACCAGGTACATTCTTATAGAGCCCATTATACAGTTTATTGGAAACGATTGTGTATTAAAGTTGTTATTGGTTTTAGGCCCATTCCTCGGTGGAAAAAGCCGGTCTGATGGGTCTCGTGAAAATGCGTTATATTGAAAGTGACTCCAAAATGACATTACGTGGGGACAAATTGGTTGAAGCCATTCGGAAGGATCGAGATAAAGGATTGATTCCATTTTTTGTAAGTTATGTAAACAATTTTAAAAAAATACTTTTAAATGTTTAGTAATTTCTTTAAAAAAAAATTTTAAAAAATATTTTCTGTGATGTTGTGTATATTTCAGTTATGTGCAACACTCGGAACTACTGGAGCTTGTTCTTTTGACAATTTAAAGGAATTGGGTCCCATCTGTATGATTGTGTTTTATCACAATGTGTCCCGGAATCAAACGCCCCAATCCTTTACCAATGTATATTTAGGTGGCATAGTCAATATATTGTTTAAAATTAAATGTCTCAAAAAACTAGAAAAGCTACGCATTTTAAACTGAAGGTGATTATTAACAGCAGATAAAAATGTAATTATTAGGACTCGGATTTTTATGCAATATCAAGCAAGTGTTTCTCTATCTGTGGCCCTAGAGCCAATGTGATGTAACAATCTCGTTTTGATCAACCAACAATTATAGTATTTTTTCAATAAAAACATTGGTTAGAGGCTATAACTTGTAAGTCAACAACTGATAGTAACCAAGACATCTTAACCTCTAACGAGCCTTTTTTATATTAGAAAAAGCATAATTGCAATTGCTCTACTGATGATGATGATTACTTCACAATTGTCACTTGGGCCACAAATTGAGAAACATTTAAGTGATAGTGCTTAAAAATTGAACACGAAATAAATTAAATTATTAGAGAATTAAAAATGTTAATGAATTTTTAAAAAACAATTTTATTTTGACATGTTGCTAACATTTCACTCAAGTTTTAAATGTATAACTTGTAGCGTTTCTGAGCTACTTGATTTTAAACAATTTAAGAGCCTAGATATATCGTTTATTTCAAAATTTCTCCGAATGTAGGCGCTGCGATCGTTGTTGATTGAAAAACGGTTTTTTAACGTTTTTTCTCCCGGTTCGAAGTCACATAATAATTAATAGAAAAATAATTTCGCGTGCTAATCTTATAAAAAGAAAACATGGTGAAGCCAATAGATTAATGTACGTGCTAATTTTTGTGTGATTGTTCTAAGTCGTTTTAATGGGAGTTCTTCAAATGTTTGGGTGACGGTTTTTTGGTCCTATGGGAATTAACATGGAGTTAAAAAAAACGTAAGATTTTAAATGTTATTTAAAAATAGAAAGCCCTTTTAAAATTTAGAAAAAGGAATAATCCTGAAGGCAATAAACACGTGTAAGTACGTGCTAATTTTTCTGATTGCTCTAAATCATTTTTAATAAGAGTTCTCTTAACTTTTGTTGGACGGTGTTTTAGTCCTATGGGACTTAACATGGAGTTAAAAAACGTACGATTTTAAACGTTATTAAAAAATAGAAGAACCTTTTCAAAATTTATAAAAAGGAAACATCGTGAAGCCAATACATGAATGTATGTGCTAATTATTTTGTTATTGTTCTAAATCGTTTTTAACGAGAGTTTTTCAAATGTTTGTGGGACGGTTTTTGATCCAATGGGATTTAACATGGGGTTAAAAAAACGAACGACTTTGAACCTTGTTTAAAAATAGAAGGACCTTTTGAAAAATTATATAAATCGCGCACGTGAAGAACAATACTTTTTATTGCATTTTGCGCTTTACTGTATTTGAATTGAGCGATTGTGAGGCGATTTCTTGCAGTTTTAGTAACACCCTATAAGAACACTCATTTGTCTCGTTGTCGTCTGCTCAAAACAACAAGATGGACGTGGATCTCGGCTCTTAACTGAACATTCTGCATTATTATTTATACGTTTGGGTCGTTGGTTCTTAGACATATCATATAATATAATTGAAAATTATAAATTAGTTAATATTTGGTTAGGTAAACAGGAAGACATCTGGATGCATGTGGATGCGGCTTATGCTGGGACCGCTTTCATTTGTCCCGAATTTCGATCTTGGCTCGGAGGAATCGAGTTTGCAAATTCACTTGCTTTTAACCCTTCGAAATGGATGATGGTTCATTTTGATTGTACTGCTATGTGGTAAGCTTATTTCAAATATGATATTTCTGCTCATTTGTTTCTAGAGTGGTAAGAGAGGACGGGATTTTATGCATGAAAATCAAATTGTTTTATAGGATTCTTAGTTTTCTGACATTGCATTTAATTTAGATGCACCAGAACATATTGCAATTTGTTATTGGCTTTGTATTTGGGGGTTTTGACAATGTATTTCACATGCAGCAATTACACTTTTGTCCTTCTGCCACAGACCTTCTTGGCTGCTTTCAGAATTATTTTTCAAATTCAAAATATATCAATGGACCGACCATGTTGCATTTTTTTTTCTTTCTCCTGTCACATATTTTACTAGCGTATTTATAGAAATATCAACTAGATGTTATTTTAAAGTATTCTTATAGAATTGAGGTTTATAATTTATTCAACCTCAAAAATAAAAGAAAGACATTCTGGAAAAAAATGGACAAGATGTTTATTGAAAGAAAAAAAACGTTGACAGTTTATTGATGTAGTGTGTTTATTTTTATGTTTATTTTCTGACTTGATAACAAATTTGATTTATATAACAAGTGACTGACTTTCTTATGTTTTAACATTCGGTTTTTTTTTTTTAAAAAAAAGTGGAAAAACTCTTTTTTTGACAATAGATAAAAAAAATTCTCGACATATTGTCTTATTTAACATTTGGAGGAGTTTCTCAGTTTCTATTGGGTTTGTTTTGGTATCTATTTTAGCCAATTTATTACTTTCTTATGTGGAGAATTTCGATTTTTCTCACTTTTTTGAGACAGAGAGGGGAAGAAAGAGAGAGAAAGAGAGAGAGAGAGAGAGAATCGAAAATAAAGAAAATGATTGTTGTTTTGCTTAGTCTTAGGTCATAGGTCACAGCTAATGCTACCATTGGGACACATCTGTCTCCATCAGTGAACGTCGTTACTAGTGAGACATTGGGACCAGATCTATTCGTATAGATCTACTTTTCTCTATATACGATGATGTACTATTGGGGGTTGGAAGGGAGGGGATGTATAACAAAGAGTTTGCTTTTTATTTGGAGTATTTTCTTTTAAGTTCAATTAATAATAATGTGCCACAGCAACAAAAATAGACGACTATTAGTGTTACACATATATATCCAAATAAATGTTATTTTTCTTGTGTACAAATGCACTCTGGGTTAGAAACTTGGATTTATAACAAACTATAATATAAGCTCTAACATTTATTAAGTTCAGTAAATAAGATGTTGCAACATGGTATATGGTCACTTTGAATACAAACTATTTACACCCAAAGGAATTACTCACTTTTTTGTCCACCAAAAATACTTGATAGCAAAAAATGCTGAAAATGTACCTTTTTTAAAGCTTCGCTTAAAATAAAGCTAAGCTTATAAGTTAAAATACATCGCAAAGTAAAACTCTTAATCAGAGTTTCATGATAATCTTCTTAATTGTGAGCTAAACTAATGTACTTTTGATATGAAGTTTTATGTTAATGTTAATGAGTTTAGCACTTGTTTGACTAGCTCACATTGAGCAATGATTAAGAAGATGAAAATTAAGCTTTGTTGTTTTTAATGTTTTTTTACCATTTGAAGATGTCACACTTATGTAATTAGAAAGTAATTTAAATGTTTTGGAAAAAAGGAGTAATTGAAATTAATGTCCTCTTTTAATTTCCTCTGCCACAGGCCCTATGGGATGCTTGCAGGCTAATTATTCAAATCAAATTCAAATTCAAATTTCTTTTTAAAGTAATCATAATAATAATTAATTCTTCTTTACTGCCTGTATTTAATAATTGTAATTAATTACTCTGAAAAGTAAATTATCCCAACACATGGATTGAAGAGGATCAATAAATATTTGGATTCAGTTATAATAATGAACAAAATGGTTAATATTTTATTTTCGAACAGGGTGAAAAATAGTGAATCTTTGCATCGAACATTTAATGTAGACCCCTTATATTTGCAACACGAGAATTCTGGTAAGTACATAATCAATAATTAAACATGGTCAAATAAGTCTCTCTCTTTCTGTGTAGAAATAACTTTTGTGGATATTTTTTTCTTGTTAAAAGGTCTTGCTATTGACTATATGGTAAGTTTTATTAGGATTTTCTTTCTCTGTCTGTTGAGAGAAAAAAAAAGTTTTCTTAGTAAATCGATCTGATTCATAAATATTAAATGAATTTCATTGATTCATCAATAAATAATATTATTAGAGAACAGGTTGTAGAATTGGGATTTTATTATAAAGAAATGATGTATGAAGAGGTCAGATATTAAACAAAATAAAATGGCCAAACATTAATTTTATTGCAAAATGTTTTCATTTTTATTGACATAACAATAAATTATTTCTTTTGTTTTAAATATTTTGTGTTTTTTTAGCATTGGCAAATTGCATTGAGTAAACGGTTTCGATCACTCAAACTCTGGTTTGTCATTCGTTCGTTTGGCATCAAAGGATTACAGGAACATGTTCGCAAGGTATGTAAGAAGGTTATGTTTCCTTCCAATGTTTTCAGTCATTTCTTTTATCAAGTTTGCACAACCGTGACCATAGGTGACAATAGAAATGCATTAAGAAATCAAAGATCTATCTGCGCTTTGTTGGAACTGTCAAAATATAAAAATCAATTGAGACAAGTAGAGACCTGTTGAAAGACAGTGGGCCGGGCTTGGGCTGGAAATTTCTTGTAAAAAAAGCCCAAGGATTTTATGGGGTTAGAGGCCGAAAGTAGAGAAAAATGTTGGTCCCATCCTGTCCCATCAATCACATTAGTCCCACTGATAATGGTTTAGTCCAGGTTAGTGGTATCAGTTTTTTTCGTCGATAGATCATTGTGGTTTCTATTGTGGGCCTCATAAGCCCGTTGGGATCGAATAGGTGGCTTCTATGTATACTGGGCTTTATCGCCTTTATAAGTGCTGTGGGCTTTGTGGGCCTTATTGACTTGGTGGGCTCAGCTAACTATAAAGTTTTGTGGGCTGGACTGAACTTCAATTTTTTTTATAAATTGAGGTCTGTTGTTAGAAAGTGGCTTGCCTGCGCTTGAATGGCAATGACACATTATTATTGAAGGGTGTATAAGGTTATGTTAATGGCACTGGTCAGTGGTCATGCAAGTGTCAAATTTTTGTAGTTATTTATAAAGATTGTCTTATTTTTTGTAATTTTATTTCAGGGAGTGAAATTAGCTACGAAATTCGAGGCTTTGGTTCGTGCCGATGACCGATTCGAAGTTCCAGTTGACCGTCACTTAGGAATGGTTGTATTTCGACTTAAGGTTCATTATTTCATGCGATCGTTTTTATTCTATATAAGATTCATTCCAGTCACCTCATTTGTTTTATTAAAAAGGGTGAAAACCAATTGACTGAAAAACTGCTGAAGAAATTGAACTCGAGTGGGAAATTACATTGTGTGCCCGCATCTTTAAAGGGCATTTATGTCATCCGTTTCACAGTAACTTCACCACAGACCACAGACGAAGACATCGAGCGCGATTGGGAAATCATACGAAAGACTTGCGACGAAATCCTTCAACCTGAACGGGCTAGAGTCAACGTGAGCGAAATAAAGAAAATGCAGCCAGAATTCGGAACGAGCCTTCTGTTGGCCAACAGTCCCATGTCACCAAAGATCGTTAATGGAAGTTATGTGGCCATTTTTGACAACCACGACATCATGTCCGAATTTGCAAGAAAGTTTCGTAATTTGGCATTGGACATGAAGGATAGTCCGGCCATTAGACGTCGTATTCGTGGAATGTTGATGACCGGAAAGCAATACAGCCTCGATTCCCGTATGGATCTCGTGCAGAGCATCGTTAACACGAGTTCCGCTTTACCGAGTACGCAAGAAGACGAATCCGAACTTGCCACTGGTGGTGACCGTCAACAAGAAGGGATTTCGCCAGGACAGCAAGAAGTGGTCATCGACAAGGGCAGTCAGACATCGCCGGAGTCGACCGTACCTCGAGTGAGGTCTCGTTCGGTCGACGATGGCGATATCTCCCCCATGCAAGGAACCACTTATCGAGTGACGAAACCCAGCGAAGACACCATCGAAGAGAACGGTACCAGTTGTGACGATGACGACGAAGAATACGATGATGAAGTTCTCGTAAGTCTCGATGCTGAGACATCAGCAACAAATAAATGTAAGAAATGTGGCCACATCGTCGTAGCTCACTCTTAAATATTTGCATATATTATATATTAATTAATATTAATCACGAAGTGCAGAGAAATTTGTGATTTCATTTTTTTTTTTTGTTTTCAAGGTAGAAAAAATTAATAATTATTTGAAAAATTATTTATTGTTGTTTATTTTCAGTTGCAAAATTTTAAACACGTAATAAGCTCATTTACAAAAATTGGAAAGTAAGTAGAATGTAAACTCGTCAAAATGCATATGTGATTCATAAATAATAATAATAATAATAATATTAATAATTACAATAATTAGTGTGCACCTTTATATAACAATGTAATAGAAATGTGTACTGTACAGGGTGCTTCAAATACAAGATGTCATTAATTGTATTAATAACATGAGGAAATCTCGTATTTTTATGCAATATCAAACAAGTGTTTCACAATTTGTGACCTAAGTGCCAATTGTTGAGTAATCTAATCATCATAATTGTTAGAGCAACTGCAATTATGTTTTTTTTAATCAAGAAAAGTTGGTTAGAGGCTAATTGTCTGATTACTATCGGTTTTGAACTAGAAAGTTCTAGCCTCTCACTAATGTTTTTGAATGAAAAAAAATTCATAATTGTTGGTTAATACTTTGGGCCACAGATTGAGAAACATTTTCTTGATATTGCATAAAAATCCGAGCCCTAATAATGAGTGAATAAATAGCTAAATTGATCGTAACTATTACAGTGATTATTGTAAACGTGTAATCAATCATATAAAAAGTGTCTTTGTGACTTTAACTGTTGAGTGACCCGAATTGAAACACAATTTTAAGTAAATCGATCTTCTTAAATGTGTTAAGTTTGTACTTGTTTGAGGACTTTTACCTCACCTTGTACTTGCATATACAATGCTTGCTTGAATTTTATGTAATGTTATTATGTACATTATTATTCGTGTAAAATTAACGATGTAGACATGCAAATTAGAAATTAAATATCATTGTTTAAACGTAAAAAAAAGGTTAATGAAAGAATAGCATGTCTTGCCGTCATTTGAATTTATTATTTGGTTCAACATTTTATAAAATGATATTTAGAAAGTTAAAATTTAAACAATTCCTTTTGATTAAATTCAAGAAGAAAGGAACATGTCACATTGAAATTCGATTTGAATCTTCTTTTAAAACCTAGTTTTATTGAATAACCATTAACGCGGGGTTTGCCTATTGATATTGAAACCCTTTGTTCAGAGTTCAAGTAGGTTGATATTCTAGAATTTGGGACTTTGGGGCCTGAGCCTACTGGTTACATTTTATCAGATGGTTTAAAATTAAAAATAACAGAGGTTTTATCTTGTAATTTTTTTTATGAAGAATCGATTGGCCATTTCTTCCCTCTCGTTAATTTACCGGTTACCATTGCTAATTGCAATTTTGATTCCAAAATAATGAAATGTAAACATCCTAAGGAAACGTAAAAATATCATTTGATCAAATATTAATAAAGTCTTAGTAAATAGTTTGTTAGTGATCATTAATAAGCTTTATTTAGACTATTCACATTTAATTAAAGCGTGCTAATAATTAGTATAAATGATTATTATTTCTTAAAATTAAATATTCGAATGAGAAGAAGAAGAAAAAAATCATTGACACTATTTGTTAGCACGCTTTATTTAATGTTTAATTAAATTCTATAAAATGTATATTTTATAAAATATTTAAATGAATATGTTTTTTACTGCTATATTTCATGGACAATAATTGGAAGTGAAAAAATTTCTCAAAAAACTTGGTCATTCTGCGTTTCAGAAGTAACATTAAGAAGTCGAATCTGATAAGTGTTTTAAAAACTAGAAGTAGTAAACCTGTAGTAGCTGAATCACTTCAGGCCATATTTTCATGCGAAATATTTTTCAAAATAAACTTTTTATGTTAGTTTGAAAATATACAACAGACATAAAAAGTTTTTATTTTAAAAAAAAATATTTGGACGTGAAATTCCATCCACGTGAACCATTTACCCTTCTAGTTTCTAAAACACTTCCATGTTGTTTATCGTAGGATAGAGAAAAATTATAAACTATTATAAATATTATTATTAATTATAAATATTGTAATTATAAAATACTTTTATTTTTTATTATTTTCAAGAAATATACTGTACATAGAGGTAGCTCAATTAAAAGCTAGCTCTGTTTCGGAGCATTCTTTGCTATAACTGAGTGTAACCAATAGATGGCATCACCTCTACTTAGAACTAAGTCTTTAGACAGCCATGATAATATAATTGATCGTAAAAAAAAATTCAAGATTTTCTTCATTAAAACAAATATCAAGAAATGAAGTTAAAGGAATAAATAGAACTCGAAGAGAGTCTTTACAAATTAACATAATTAAATTAACTCACAAAATGGAGTTGAGACACCTGTATTGTTATTTCTTCCCCTGCAGAGAATTACGCTATATAGCAATTGGTTTTACGACTGCCGCCGTTAGGAGCGCCACCATTTACGATGGGAGTGTCAATTATTTTGTTCGTATTTGACTTATGATGTTACCATGTTACATGTGACCGGTTTTTGATGTTTTTATTGTTGTTTCTTTAGTTTTTACTTTTTAGATTAGTTTCTTTAACTTCAAAACGAGCATGGTAAATATTATTTATCGTTATTTTATTAGTATTTTGCGTTTAAACTAAAGTTTTACTTGTTTATTTGTTAGTATTCACTGATATTCAAACAAGAACAAGGTAATAAGACGTATTGAGAGATTAGAGTCACGTTTTCCATTTCCGACGGTTCTTTTCGTTTGTTTTATTGTAGCTCACGACGATGGAATATGGAGCTGTGCTTGGGTTAAAAACAAAAACACGAACGTCGAAAACATTGTAACCGGTTCTGTCGACGATCTCGTCAAATGTTGGAAATGGTTATCTCATATCAAAAGAAACACAAAAATGCGGAAACTAATTTGTTTTCTGTTGTTTTATTCGTTACAGGTCTGAAGAGAAGCTCGAATTGCGCCACAGTCTCGAAGGACACGCGTTAGGAGTCGTTTCGGTCGATGTTAACGCCGAAGGAACAAGTATATTTGTCGTAACAACGCCAAAAACGATTATCGCTTTCGATTTTTTAAATTTAATGCTCAATTCCTGTTTACAGTTGCTGCGTCCAGTTCTTTAGACAGTCATATTCGACTTTGGGATTTAGACAGTGGAGATCAGATTAAGAATATCGATGCCGGACCGGTTGACGCTTGGACAGTCACTTTTTCACCAGATTCGAAATTTGTAGCATCTGGAAGTCATTCGGGAAAGATAAACCTTTACGGTGTCGAAAGCGGAAAACTAGAATCGTCTTTCGACACGAGAGGAAAATTCACGCTCAGCATCGCTTACGTAAATCTCGTCTTTAAGAGTTTTTTTTTTGTTTGGTTGTTTAAGAATCTACGTTTTTGTCGTTTTTATAAAAGAGTCCAGATGGAAAATACATTGCTAGTGGAGCAAATGATGGGATCATTAACATTTTTGATATATCCACGGGTAAACTCGTTCATACGCTCGAAGGACACGCGATGTCGATTCGATCGCTCACGTTTTCGCCGGATTCGGAGTTACTCGTCACTGCCTCGGATGATGGACACATGAAAGTGTATCACGTGTAAGATATTTGACGACCCATTATTGTTACATTTTACTCTTCATTTGATTGCTTTTTAACTATTAAAGACAAAACGCAACACTTGTTGGAACACTTTCCGGACATGGATCTTGGGTTTTACATGTTGCTTTCTCTCCGGATAACACTCATTTTGTGTCTAGGTTTGTATTGAATTGTTTAAGATGTTTTATGTGCAGCTTTTTATAGACAAAAATTTAAAAATGTCATTTGTTTAAAGCTGGGACATTTTCAAACTGACCTAAAAAGTTTATTTTGAAATATATCGACATGAAAATCCCATTAAGTGATTCAGCTACCCTTTAGTTTCTAAAAGCACTTTCAAGTTTCTTCTGAAAGAAGGAATAACCAGTGTTTGAGCGGCGTTTAAATTTTAAATCTACTTTAACGTGTAACTTTTTGTTTCGTAATGAGTTTGTTTTCAATGTTTTTTTTTTTAAGTTCTTCAGACAAAACTGTCAAAATTTGGGAATCTGCGTCTAGAAAATGCATTCACACGTTTGTTGAACACACGGATCAGGTTCGAATGAGAACTTTAAAGCATTTCGAGTGAGTTTTAGATCGATTGCTTTCTCTTTTTAAAAGGTGTGGTGTGCGAAGTTTAATTCCAACGGTTCGAGGTTAATGTCGGTGGCAGACGACAGAACGATTCAAATTTACGAATGTCCCGTCTGAAGTCTCGTCATCTTTTAATCATGGATTTCAATTGTATAGAGCAAAATAAACCACAAAAAAAGTTATTGTAATGTTTTATTTATTGTTTATGTAAATACAGAGTATGGAAATGATTATGTTTTAGGTTTGATTTGTTGTTTTCACGAATTAAGAAACATTCTTATTTTTTAAACAATTTTGTTTTCTCTTACGAGAGGAAATTTCGGTGTGATTGGTAATATGAATTGTATAAGTCGCAGATATCGAAAGTGTTTTGATGATTCTTCGCGTTCTAGGCTCGTTACGACTTGTTCATCGAGATGCTCCAGTTTGGAAAAATACGAAATAACATAATACCTGAAACGAAAACAAAGAAAGTTTTCTGAATGAAAGAAAATGTGGTTTTAAGGTATGAACGCCCAACAACCTCTTGATTATTGTTTGTTTCAGGAGCAAAATTAAGAAAATCTTTGAAATTGTTTTAGAAACTAGAAAGGGTGGCTCAATCCATTAAGGGTGTTTTAATGTTGATATCTTTGAAAATAAGATCTTTATGTCAGTTTCAAAATGACTGAACTTTAAGCAGTAGATATATTTTTTTAAACTTTTATCCATAAAAAGTTTTATTTTGAAAGATATCAACATGAAAATACTATTAAATGATTGATTGAGCTACCTGTTCTAGTTTCTAACATACTTTAAATCTCTCCTTACTGAAACAGCAGAATAATTAATCAAGAGTTCAAAAATCAGCTGTTCATAAAACACAATTACTGCCATAAAAAAGTTGTTATTATATTAATTTAATTAATTACAGCTTTTTTCCGGTTTACAATCAGTTTCACATCAGTTTCAATTTTCTGGTACTATGTACTTTATTCAGTTCATGTCTTTTCGAAACTTAATACTTGGACAGTAATACTCGAGGTGATTATTTCTTTACGTTTATACCTGTACATGGAATATTGTGCGTAAGATCCCGATCCAAACGAACTCGGTGTTGCCGGATTCTTCATGAGACTCAAGTAGCGAAGGTTAGGTGCACTACGCGCGAGTCTCGGAACGAACGAACCCAGATCCAATATTTTATTGCTGTTTATCCATAGTGTGGTCAAGTGAGGCAATCCTGGAAATCGACTTTCAGATGTTATTTCATTATGATCCAAGATAAGAGTTGTCAATTTGGTGAAGTGAATCAGAAACTGTGGCTGTCTAAAAGTAACAAAACGAAAAACACAAACTGTAATTCAATATAAACAAAATTGTTGTTTGGAAGGCTGGTTTTAAACTGTAAATGCCCCTCGAACTCTGTTTATTCTACGTTTCAAGAAACAAATTTAAGAGAAACGAGTATTTTAATTTTTGTCTATAGTAAGTGTACTATGAAAGATATCAACATTAAAAAGAATACTATTTATAGATTTGGCTACCGTTCTAGTATCTAAAACACTTTCAGTTTCTCCTTAAGTGTTGCTTTTTTTTTGAAATTCGAAAATCAACTGTTCAGTCTGTTCATTAAATATCTTAATTATAACGTGATAAAATGTCACACCCTGTGGAAGATAATTTTTTATAGAAGTTGGAATAAGTTTTTTTTTTTTTGAAAATTTAACTAGTAAATTGTACGGTTAGATACAGGGTAACTAACCTGATGTTATTGTTACTGAGGTCCAACACTTCAGTTTTGCTGGCATATTTTTCAATAATACCTTGAGGAATATCAGTAAGTCCCTCGTAAGGTAGAACGAGTCGTTTTTCATCCACTTCTGACTGCTCGTTCTTATCCAAGATACCATTTTCTAAAATACACTGTTTGAGTGAAGTCATTCTAGTCACTAAAACCAAAGAGCCACTTATGTTTGGATTTGATTTCTACGTAGGTTTAGAAAAATGAATTTTGACCTCCTATCCCAATTTAGCTCAGAAAATTCTCTTTTCTTTCTCTCTCTTTGTGACATGCAATGTGCATGTTGTTTTATCATTCGCGTGGGGAAAGTTTTATCTAATCTAATGTAGTGACTAAAAATTAGCTGTTTCTGTTTGTCGTCTGTACATAAGAGAAAATGAAGGAGAAACATTTGAATGAAAAAAAGGAACTCGGTTTTTATATTTTGTGGTATTTGAAATCGACAATGAAATGAAATCTTGTTTTCTTTCTTTACGTCTGAGGGTTTTTTTTTTCTTCTGCATATTAATTAATTCAAATGAATGCAATTTAATATTTAAGCTAAATTAACAATATCATTTATAAACGCTAATATCTATAAATTAAAGTCCACTTTTATTTTTATTTCAATCAAATTTCACAACATTTTTATTTCGAAATAATATACAAAGGGTTTATGTTATTTAACAAAAATTAAATTAAGTTTCTATTTATCATGATAAGGAACGTTGTTATATTTCTGTGTATCTTCGGTTATTCTTGCTTCTGCAAATACAACAGAAGAAAAAAAAAATTATCAAATTAATTTGCATATTTTCTATTATAATTTTTTCATCATTTTTTTTAACCGTAATTTCCCTCAGGAGTTAATTTGGCTTGAACCACAGTCGTTCTAATAAGATGTTCCACATCAGATCCTAATTTCAGTAACTACACAAAATGAAATTTAATATAATTAATTGTTCCAGGTTTTAATTATCAATCAATAGAGGGGGGGGGGGGTCAAAGGTTATAAATGTAAACAAACCTCTTTGATTTTGTCGCTGTTTGATTCGTTTTTGTTTTTCTCAAACTCTTCGTTGATTCGTTTACGAGCCTCTGCATAAATTAAATTCATTTCATTATTATAATCACATTCTTACGATAGTCCGCTTCAACCAATCATGACGCAGTACTCGAGCGCGTGCAGCTGACCTTCACGACCTACGTCTCATTGAAACCCCGCCCCCTTTTATTAAAAAATATTAATTTCATTTAACCTTTGAGTGCAATTTCGTCCTCTTTGAAGGTGCGTCTCGTCGTTCGATGCAACTTACGGAAACAAGCAAGTACCTTCGCAAAAGAAACCGTTTCGTATTCTAAAAGACAATTTGAAATAGAAACTTGTAATAAACTTCTTACCTCTTTTCTTAATATTGACGACATTTTTTCTGCTTTATTTAATTTTCGTCTGATTCTACGAATCCTGATGTTCACAGTACAATTATTGAATTATTGTGACGTCACTAAGCAGTCTTAGTAAATAAAATTTAAATTCCGTTAAGATTTTATCAACTTCTAAAGCAGCGTGACGTCATGCGTGTATGCATAAAGTTAATGTGAACATAAGTTACGGATCGTCACCCGATTGACAATTCGATAAGCAACAGAATGTGGGTTTAATTTCAATATGTGATGCAGTCGGGTTTACCAATATGGCGCGTTTATACTTTGTTTATATAAAATTACGACGCCATATTAGTTTGCCCAATCATCGGTATAACTCACCATGCCTCAAAACGTTGGACATGAGATCGGATTGTGCCTAACGTAGACTACAACGTGAGCGCTTGATATGTTACGATAGTCTTATAAAACGCTGTGATATTCACTTTAGTAATTTTCAATTTTTTCCCCGTCTGATAGGTTTCTTTGTTTGGGTATGTATATTTCATTTGTTTATAATTGCGTGAAATTCAGATAGAATGATACAAAAACGTAGTTTTGAGACAAAAAACTTAGCTTACATTGAGTCGTTGCTTTTATTTGTATTGCAACCTATTAAAAAAGCGAAATTTGTTAAGATTCATTGATGAAATTGATTACGCAGAGCGAATGTGGCTCTACCATTCATCTTTCTAGTTATTTGCAATACGCTAATCGCGTAGCTAAATATGATTGGGCCACAATTGTCCTACCTACGTTCTTTTCATGAATTAGTATTTCAATTTTGTTTTCATCGTTTGTTTCAAATAGGGATATTGTCTGTTACGTCATGGCTTTACCGTCTAATTATCGAATGCCTGCAACTCAAGTCTCGAATGCAGGCTCAGGACCAACTGGAGGACGGAAATTCCACTCTTTCAAAGGTCGGAAATTCAAATCATCTTTTTTTGTGTTTATTATTATTTTCTGTGTTAAAGTGGAATTTTCTGGGGTTTTCCTTACAATTTTTTTTTTTGCTTGTTTAAATTTTTTTCTGCATGCAATTTTTGTTTTTCCTTTTTTTTTTCTTTTTTGCTTGGCTCTTATGACGTTTTTTAGAACATTCGATGAATCAAGGAACGCCGTTAAATGTCGGCATTTTACGTGGTAAGGAAGATGAACTGTTCATAAAAAATCGGAAATATTTCGGCAATTTTTCACAAAATTTCTTTCGATTAGGAGCTGATTAGCCTCTATGTATCAGCTCGTACAGCTCCTTCGCCATGTTAATGCGCCTTGAGCGCATCATATATAACTTTACACCCTCCACTTGGAGACTAGCGGTTCCTAATCGAAAGTTTACCCACTTTTTGGTACGATTCTATTCGCCATCTCGTTTAAAATGGATGTGTTTCTCTTTTTGTTTGTCTTTTTCGTACAGATCGACTGCGAGCTCAGATCACAAGTGGAAATACTCCATCTTCCTCTCAGGTTTTGTCGTATTTTTTATGTTCTGATTTAGTTTTAGGATCCTGTCCGATTTCGTCTTTTCATTTCAGGGATCTGGTGGAAGTCCTTTCGTCTCGTCTTCTCATGGACATCCGGGTTTCAATCCTGTTCGAATGGGAAATAAATCTGCTGTGGTTAGTTTCGTCTACATTTTCTCATCTGTATTTTTTATTTTCGTGTGTCGTTTTTATCCCATTTTTTATTATGTTTTTAATAACTTGTCATAAAACACTTTTGTCGAAATTGTTTTACCGCTTTTGCATGAATGAATGTATGTGTGTGTTCCTCTCGTACGTACGATCATTCGGTTCTGGAACATGTAGCCCTTTGGAATATTTACTACCACACAGTCGGAGACGAGAGTACCGAAGCCGCCGAAACCTCCGGACAAGCCGTTGATGCCGTATATGAGATACAGTCGAAAGGTGAGCGTTTACTGGTTCTTCTTTATCTCTTCTTCGCTCTTCCTATCACTTCTCTAGCGAAATCGGTCGCTGGGTTTTTATTTCTACAGCATGATTTAACGCCTCTCCTGCATTTGGGAGGATGAGTCGTTTCCTTTGTTTTCTTTTGAATAACCTTCTTAAGGTTTGGGATCAGGTTAAAGCACAGAATCCGGATCACAAACTGTGGGAGATCGGTAAAGTGATCGGACAGATGTGGCGAGAATTGTCCGACGAAGAGAAACAAGAATACATAGATGAATATGAAACAGAGAAGGTTTTTCGTTCCTTCTCCCTTATTCGATTTAGTGCTCTCACAGACGAGCGACTTTTAGTGGTCGTGAAGATAGACCTGTAAAAAGTGATCAGCATGTCGCCGAAAACCAACCACTCGATTCGAACGTCAGTGGTTGAGAAAGTTGCTCTATTGTAGTTGAGCTGCCATTCGGTCACAAAAATGGACTCTTGACAGGGAAAATCTTGTTGTTGTTATTATTCTGTCATAGAGACACGACAGGTGGTGGTTGACAAGACATAGTGGTCCGTTTGAAAACAAGAAGCGATGTCAGTGGCCCGGATCCACCACCGTTCGGCAACTGCAGTCTTATTAGTGGTCCAGAAGCCGTTCATTTGTACGGGTCCAGATAGTTTCTTAGCAATACGTTGTCAACCACAGCACAGCCACCGGTCGTCATCCTTAACCACTTTTTTTTTTGCAGTCGTCAACCGTGTCACTAAGATTTGTTCGTCTGTGAATGCCAAAAGTTTGTCATTGTTGCTTACGTATTTATTTTATTCGACGATTAGTTGGAATACGACAAAGCAATGAAAGCGTATCAAAGTTCTCCAGCATATCAGGCTTGGATTGCTGCTAAAGGCAGAGGTACGAAGGTTTACGTTGTCGGTTTTGTGTTTTAGAAAGAGAAGAAAAAAGAGAAATCGTTACGAAAGTTAGGAAAGTGAAGTTAGTTCTAGTTGGCGCCTTTTTAGTTTTTGCACTTTTTTTTGTGTTATTATTGTTTGGTTTGTTGTTTTTTTTTTTTGGCATTTCATTTATTTTGTTTTGCAAATTTCGTTATTTTTTTCTTATTTTGTTTTCGGTCGTTTAATTTTAAGACTTATTTTGCTGCAAAAATTTGTCGTTTTTAAAACGAAGAAAAAAGAATTAGGTAGTTTATTGTAGGGAGTTTGTTTGAAAAATGTGTATTTTTGACCGTCCGCTTTTCGCAGTTTGTTGAGAGAGAGTTTCCCATTTTCAGCTCAACAGGCGGCCGAGGAAAGAGAAGTTTTGGAAAGAGCTCCAACAGTAATTGCTTCTTCCAACCGTTATTTGAATGTTTCTTATGGAGTATTATTTTCTTTTATTTTCTTATTTCGATTAATTTCGTTTTTCTCTCCTCTTCCCCTTTTTTTTATTTTGCATCGTAATTTATTTTTGCATTTCTCTGATTAATTTATTATTATTGATTTCGATTTTGCTTTTGGGCTTTTTTTTCTCCCCGTTTTTTCTTATCTTGTTTTTTATTATTAATTTTAATTTTGTTATATTTTGTTGAGCTTATAAATAATTCGTAGTCCCAAATATTCTTCTTCAGCAAAAATCCGACGGTCGTATTGCAATTCAGGCGGCCGACGATGAAGATGGCAAGATCATTTTTTCTTTTGTTTTTGTATCTTTTAAAATCCATTCGTGGTCTTTCGCTTTCTCTCTCGCTCTCTGTCGTTAGTCTTCTCTTCTTAGTTTTCTTTCTATGTGGCTTAGATTCCGACGATGGTTTCTCCGTGAAACACATTGCGGCTGCGCGTTATCTTCGTAACCATCGTCTCATCAACGAGATCTTTAGCGATACCGTCGTTCCTGATGTGCGTTCGGTAATCACGACTGCACGTATGTCCGTGTTGAGACGTCAGGTTCAGTCTCTCACCATGCATCAGGTTTGTCTTTCGATAACTTTTTGAAAACGGACCATTAGGTTTAAATTGCTTTCTTGTTAAACGCAGAAAAAACTCGAAGCAGAATTACAGCAGGTGGAGGATAAGTTTTCTGCTAAGAAGAGAAAGTTTATTGAATCTAGCGATACATTTCAGGAAGAGTTGAAGAAGGTCATATAAAAATCTGAACTTTTCTCCAAGTTTTAAATATAAAAAGACGTTGAAATATAATTCTAAAGCCGTGAAAGACTGAGAAAACTTCAATTCTGAGGTATATCTTATCTTTACACTTCGTAATTGGAATTTTGTTTCCGACTGACTGACTTATTCTTTTTGAATTATTGTTTAGAATTATAATTCAATGTTATTTTTTTTTTAAACAATGTTCATGTTTTTTAAGCAATTGAGCTTTTACTTATTCTACAGCATTGCGTTAAGGCCGTTGATTCTGACATGTATCAGAAAATGGTAGATAGGGCGTTTGAATCACTGCAAAGGGAAAGGGCACAAGTTCAGGCTGCCGAAGAAGCTCGTCAGCTGTTACAGAAACAACAAGATGCCGAGAAAGCTGCTGTTGCAGATACGAAGCCTCCTAATGTCGAAACTGCCGAGAGCATCAGTTCGGCAGAGAAACCTGCTGCTGAGACTGAGTTGGAAGAGGCGGAAGTGAAAGAAACAACAGAAGTCTGTTATTCGAACAAAAAATATGAAACGTTTTGCTTTTATTGTTTTATTTGTTTATTTAGTCAAATGAGTCGAAAAATGAAACAATGTCAACTGATGAGGACAAACCGAAAGAAACTGAAAAACAGGAAGAAACACCTATGGAAACGGAAACAAATGAGGCAGTCAAAGAACCTGATACAATTGCAGAGCCAGCAAAATTCAATGATGGTGGTAAGGTCGTGACTTCGACCCTTCGAACTGGTTATTTTGTCATTCGAGAGCAAAATGAAGAAAAACAGTTGTTTTAGAAACTAGAAAGGTAGCCTAAATCCCTTAATAGATTATTTTTTTGTTTATATCTTTTAAATTAAGCTTTTTGTGTCACTATTTAATGAGCTAACTTCATACTAATGATATCATTTAATTTTTTTCTGTAAAAAATTTATTTTGAAAGATACAGACATGAAAATACTATTAAGTGATTCAGCTATTCTGAACTAGTTTTAATTTCTCCTTAGTGTTGCTCTTTTGAAACTCCAGAATAACAATAATTCGAAAACTAGACGTTCATAAAACGTCTTAACTCACTTGACATTGATCTCGTTATATTTTATTTCGATATTGAAGTTGACGAGCCCGTTAAAGAAACTTCGGCCGAGGAGGAAGTGGTTGCTACTTGCAACGATCCAAAGGCATCTGTGCCAATGGATGTCGAAGGAGACGATCAGAAAAGTAAAGATGATGTTCCGCAACCGGACGATTCAAAACCGGAAGTAAACGAAAGCAAACCTCCTTCTGTTCCCGAGAAAGATAATAACTCTTCCGATGGATGACGTCACGTTCCTTCTCATTTTAACTACGACAACTACCGTAACTGAAAGTAATAGTAATTTTAAAGGTATAAAATAACTCAGTCTACAGTTGATCTATGTATTTGTATTTCAATCAGGTTTCTTTTAATTTTTTTATTTAGTTTGATTTTTTTTGTTTTTCCATTAAATTTTCTTTAACTTAATCGTAGTTTTTAACATTGGTAATAATCATGGTTCATTGTGCTGCTGCTGTATCTTTTTTTTTTTACGATGAGACGTTAAACTTCAGTGGTTTCCAAACTTTTTTCGTTCACGGCACAGTATTTTTTGCCTGGAGTGTGCCGCAGTTGGCACACTAGAGGGGGTGCAACAGTGTGAAACCCTTTGGGAATCACTGGTTTAGTGTTGCGTACCTGTAATAGAAAATTTTCGTTTATTGTAATTTTTCAAATAAAATCGAAAATTTTATTTGAAAATATTAAATTATATTAACGCATGTTATAAGATCCAAAAAGTGTTGCGGCACACCCTTTGAGAACCACTGTATTTGACGGTTTAAGCATTTGTTTGGACGATTGCCAAAATGGCAAATATGCTTTTTTCTCGTTTCTTCTGCTTTTTTTGTGGTTTTTAAATTGAATTTCTTTCTTGTTTGAATTTTTCGAAGATTCAACGAAAAAAAAAAAATTTCTTGTCACTCAATTTTTTTTGCGCTAAAAACACAAAAAAATGATTATTTAAACTCTAAAGCCCTATTTACACCCAAAGAAAGTACACTATGTATCTCCTAAAGCAAAAAAAAAAACTTTTTAAAATGCCATAGACCATCATGTAAATTCTAACTTTTGCTCGCTTGTTTCGTGTTTGCGCCTAAAAAAGAGTTTTTGAATAAATTGCAATTATTAATGTGATATTAATCTAGCAAGAATCATAGTGGTTACTTTTTCCAAGTTATTTTTCAAGATTTACGGCAATATTCGGCTCGAATCTAGCTGAGAGTAAAAAAAAATAGCCAGTGTGATCGCTGCTTCTTACAAGAAAATGTGTTGCATGACCTCGCATCTCTTTTTATAGGTTCAACCATAATGTAATTTTGCCTGTTTAGTTATTGAAACTCTTTTTTAATGTGAGATGTAATCAGTTTATGATATTCGTAAATGGGTTTTGTAAGTTCGAATCCTTGACATGGATTTCTTTTTTATTTTAAATTTTTACAATTTCATTAACGGATTTGAACATTCAAGAAAGATTTCTCTTAAAATTTTTGATGAAAACTTTAAACTTAGAATATTTTATGTTAACTTCCGGTATTTGATAAAAAAAATAAATAATGACTATCCTTGTAGAGAAGAAACATGAATAGAGATTAAAAAAAAAAGAAAGGAACTTTGAACTGCGTTTTTTATTCACAAAAAAAAGATGTCTGCAAATATCATCATCTAAAACTGTCAAAAATAAACACTAATTTTTATATTTATATCCGTTGCACAAAAAATGGTTCACTGCATTCCCATAAGTACTGATCACTGTTTTGCTTACTTTACCAAATGGCAGTTTGTTTTTTGCTTAAATTTTAAGTAGAATAACTTTCTGTCTCTCAATCTTCACTTTTAAGAAATAAAAATCAAAAAATTGTAGTTGCTATCGCTATTGAATTGCTCATATTTGCTTTGTAATACTTTTTAATATGTTTTGCATGTAATTATAGCAGGTTTAGCATATAAAAGCCCGTCAAACTAGTTACTCTTGTCTTTTAGCGATATTAAGAGAAACTTGAAAGGGTTTTAGAAACTAGAAGGGTTTTTAGAAACTAGAAGGGTAGATCAATCACTTAGAGTATTTTCATGTTACTATCATACAAAATAAACTTTTTACGTCAGTTCGAAAATTAGTAAATTTCCCAACTTTAAAGCATATGATATTTTTTTTTAATTTTTGTCATCTTAGTGAATAGTTAATTAATTTGTAATTTAACCTAAGAAGTTGCATTAGTCTTTGTTGTCCCAGTATAAAAACAAAAGTCGATTTTGTTGTTAGTTTGGGCTTCAATCAATCAATTAGTGAAACCGCTATCATGACTGTGAATTGGTTACTTAATGAGTATTACATAAATAGTGTGATTTAAGAATGTTTTTTATTAGTATTGGTTGTTGATTGAGTGGATGACAATATTGTGCCTTTGATACTGGCAAGGATGATGTTTGTGTGTATCATATGCTTGACTTGGTGTCAATAGCCTTCAACTAAGAAGGAGTAAAAAGTAACGGGCCACCCTTCCCGATCCCCCCCCCCCCTTCACCATTTTCTACCACCCCACTCACTGCCAACTGTCCTGGGCCTATCGAGTTACCATCAACTAAATCTTCCAAAAGAGTCACATAAATATATATAACAAGGCATTGAGGAATCTTTCGAGAGACTTAGAACATCCCGGAACGAAGTGATACAACAGATTTGTGTTGGTCCTCTCTGCCTCTTTACTTTTTCGAATAATTCACTTGTTTTTTCACCGAGCTTTTCGATTCTTTCTCGATACCTGCATCTTTCACAAAGTGGGAAATAATTTCATTTTCCATGGAACACAATTTATAATATTTAATTTTTAAATAATTAAAAAGTTCCAAACCTAGTCCAGGTTTGGAGCCATGGAGAGGAATCGGAAAAGACAATCGTTTTGGACATTAGTGTTACTTGTAACCATCATAACCTCAAATTTTTGGACGTTTATCGAAGCTCAGGTAGAAGAAGAAGAGGAGGAATATGATTACGAAGATGAAATCAGAACTATCCTAGAAGAGAATGGAGAAAATGTGGAATTACCACCATTACCACCTGCGCCTGTACTTCCTACAAGACCTCCAGGTAAGTTAGTTATTATTATTATTTAAAATTTCTATTTCTTTTATTTGCAAAGATCATATTGTTTGTAATGTTTTTAATTTTCATTTGTATTTAATATATTTTTTAAAACTTTTAATCTGGTTTGAGGACACTGCACTGAATGAATGTGTGGACTCTGCTTTAAGCATACAAGACTTAATTTAGATAATAATTTTTACGACAGTAATAATTTTTTTTATAATTAATTAAAAAACTAACAGGATGTCATTTCAAAAATCTTTTAATGTCTTTTCATATTTTTTTTCTAATTAATGATAATCTTTTAATCTTCTCCATATATTTAATAATAATTGTGTATGGATCCATCTAGATGCTAATAAATTAATTTAATGATAATTATTTTACTTTTAAAAAATTCAAAAACTCATCCTTACTACATTTATGAAAATTTTCAAAGTTCGTATTTGTTTTTACAAGTTAAATAACCTCACGTCTGAAAGAAGAAGAAAATGATCGAAAAAAGCTGAAAAATTGTGTTTTTTTGTAGCATCTTCTTCCTAGACTCTCTAAATTTAGAAAAATAATCTCATAAGTTGATTCTCTGGAGGTCGACATTTGACAGTAATGATAAAAAAATAGTAGCAACTGTTGAAAGTTCAACACTAAAAAAACTTCCCATATAAAGATTTATATGTATTCTAAAACAAATGGCCATCAACACATTTGAAACTATTGAGGTTTTTTTTCACACATGCCTTCATTTTGTTTCTGTTTCAGTAAGAACAAATTGTGAATTCGAAGGACAAATTTATGCGAATGGAGATGTTTGGAAAGCAGATCCTTGTACATCTTGCCGTTGTAATAGTGGCGATGTTGTATGTGAAGTGGAAGAATGTCCTGATATAGATTGTAGAACGCAGAAATACATTCCTCTGGGTCAGTGTTGTGCAGTTTGTGCCGAGGTAGATTTCGGAGAACCTGAAAGTGCTGTACTGCCTGTAAAAAATTACAATATTTAAAAAGCTTTTCAATTATTATGGTGAAAATAAACGAATTGACTATATGAAGATAATTTCTTATTTTAATCATAGGAGATACCTGGAGGATCAACAGATGAGAATGTCCTTCCTCCAGATACTCCATCTGTATATCCAGGACCAAGAGTATAATAATTACGTAGAATGTATGCACAGGGCTATAACATAGTGTTTTTTTCACTGGTCCTCCATTACTAGGACCTTTTTTTTTTTGAAGGTATAGTGCCGCTTCTAGGCGTTCTGGCGGCCATTACAAAGCTTTTACTAAAGCTCCCTCCTAATTTTGGGAAAGGTGCTACCCTCACTACAAAATACAATAGAGTTTACAAAAAAAATCTGTTATATTTTTATTTACCTACTTTTTTCCATTTTACATAATTGGTGAAATTTTAATTTCCTGTTTTATTTTCTAAACCATAATTGCATTTTTGACACATTTTGGTGCCTCTCAGGGCTTGGTGCTTCGTACAATTGCACGCCTGTAGGGCCGCCTGGCTGACTCTTAAAAATGGGCCCAAATGAAAAAAACATACAATAATGTTTTCCTTAAACATTTCATAGTTTACAAATTATTGTAAAATGTATTGTAACATTTAAGATTAATTTTCTAATTAATTTTTGTATCACATCATTTTCTAACTAATTAAGTTACAAATTTCAAATTGAAATTACAGAGCATCATAAACAATTGAAATTTTTAATTGTGATGTTATGACTGTCAAAAGGGGAGAAAAGGACGCAGTGAAGGGACCCTGAATACTCTTGTTATGGCTCTGTTTATGCAGATAAACCCACGTTTAAAACTAATGTCCAATGGTTTTTAAATGTTAAGGGAACTCCAGGAGAACAAGGTTTTCCGGGCCGACCGGGAGATTCAGTATGTTAATAATTATTAATGATAATTCGGGATTCAAAATTCGAACGTTTTACTTAATAATTTTCAAGGGCACACCAGGTGAACCGGGATCCCATGGTACTCCTGGTCTTCCAGGTCCTCCAGGACCACCAGGCGATGTAATGCAAATTAAATGATTGAATGTGGACAACTGTTTATTTCATTGTTTTTTTAATTACAATAATTTCTTTACTAATCCTATAATAGTCCTCAATGTTCCTTCATCAGCTTGCAATTTCGCAAGCATCTGATAAAGGACCTACCGGACCAGATCCATTTCAGTATTTACAAGCTCAAGTGGTATGAGTGCATATTTTTTTTGTTATTCACCAGTCAAATCTAATAGGTGTAATTGTTTTATAGGGACCAGTAGGCCCTCGAGGACCGCCAGGGCCTCCTGGACCATCAGTGGGTTTTTTCTTTCTTATGAAATGAATTTATTAATGCAGTTCATTAAATTGCTGTTGTTGCTGTCATAGGGGCCACAAGGTTTTCAAGGTATTCGTGGTGACTCAGGAGAGGCTGGTCCCGCTGTGAGTTTAAGATTTTTAAGTCGAAATTTAGAATTTTATACAGTGAAAGCCGTTTAAGACGAAATTTTAGGACTGGAATATTTTTTCGTGTTAAACTAATTTTTGTTGAAAGAATATTAATGCTGTTGTTCTAAAGAACAGAACTAAAAATATATTTCGTGTTATTTGATTTTTGGTGTTATAGTCTACCTCTGTATATAAAAAATATGCCTGAAATTTATTTTTACCAAAAAAAAATTCAGGGTTCACCTGGACCTGCAGGACCTAGAGGTTTGCCAGGTCTGCCAGGCAAAGATGTAAGTGTTAATAGAAAAAAATACACAAACATATAGAATCTTGAAAATTATGTTTGTGATTTTTAGGGAGAATCTGGAGATGATGGTCAACCGGGAGCTGCTGGAGCACCAGGGCCAGTGGTCAGCATTTTTTTCTTAAAAAAAATGACTCAACCAACAACATGATAATTGAAAAATTGATATTTTCTAGGGTTCTCGAGGACTTCCAGGAATGCCTGGTTTGCCAGGAGCGAAAGGACACAGGGTTATTCTGTCGAATTAGCTTTTTTTTTTTAAAAAAACTACGTTTCGTTTTATTTTAAACTACTATTAATAGGGGTTTTCCGGTCTTGATGGGTCGAAAGGAGAACAAGGTTCTGCTGGTGAAAAGGTTCATTGATATTAGATACATTCATGCATCTGTTTTTACAGTTAAAAAGTTTTAAAATATTTGTTTCTGCCTTAATTTGTAGGGTATGACTGGTACACCAGGTCCAATTGGTGCTGTTGGACCATTGGTAATAATTAATTAGTTTTTGTTTAATATAATTTTCGATTATTTTAATAAATTTTTAATATTTTAGGGTCCATCTGGTCCAAGAGGAGAACGAGGAAGAGAAGGACCACCTGGGCCACCTGTATGTTTTTATATAATGTATGTTTCGTTTTTAAGAAATGAGATGTTTCATTGGTTCTTTGTAATGTAATTTTTTAGGGTCTTCGAGGAATCGATGGCATTGCTGGACCTCCAGGAGCTCCAGTATGACTGATTAATTATATTATTAATCGTATCAGTGAAATCATTCTAATATAAAAACTAAATTCTGATACCGTGTACCAGGGACCCATTGGTCGACCGGGTTCGCCTGGATTTCCAGGTTCTCCTGGTGCTAAAGGAGACCAAGGAGGACAAGGACCAAAAGGTAGCCAAGGTCTCCAAGGACCAAGAGGTGAAGGTGGACGTCCAGGGCAACCTGGTGAAGCAGGTGCTCAAGGTACACCGGGAAAAGACGGAATTCCAGGAGAAAAAGGATCTCATGTATTGATTGCATTCGGATAAAAGATTTTATTTTATTGTTTTATTACAACTATTTGATTTCTAGGGTGATCAAGGAGTTTCAGGGCCTCCAGGGTTTCCTGGACCAAGAGGGCCACCTGGACTTTCTGGTAGTCCAGGGCTTCCAGGGTCTAAAGGAGCGCCTGTATGTTATAACATATATGTCATATGATTGTCGTATGATGTCATATGATATGTCAAATGATTAGAAGTTGAGATAATTTACATAATAAGAGCAACGCATCATTTTAGGGCAATCCTGGAGAACCGGGTTTCAAAGGAGAAACTGGAATGAAAGGTGAAACTGGGATACAGGGACCAAGAGGTTTGCCAGGACCGGCAGGGTCTGCTGGAAAACGGGGCAAGACAGGTGCTTCGGGACCACCTGGTCCTGCTGGACCTTCCGGAGAAAGAGGAGCCATGGGACAAAGAGGTTTACCTGGGCCAGATGGGCCATCGGGAATGAAAGGTCTACCTGGAGATCGAGGACCACCTGGTGGAGCTGGTGAACGAGGAAAGTCAGGAGACCCTGGAAGACCTGGACCTCCTGGACTACAAGTCAGATAATCATGATGTGATTTTTTTTAGAGATATTGAAATGTAATTTGGAACGATAGGGTCTTCGTGGTTTGCCTGGTCGCACGGGTCCTCCGGGAAGGGATGGAAAGTTAGGCCCTCGTGGTCCTCCTGGTGCTGATGGAAAGTCTGGTGAGCAAGGCCCTCCAGGTATTCAAGGATTACCTGGATTAGTTGGAAAACCAGGCGACAAAGGAATCACTGTGAGGCGAAACATCATAAAGTCTAAATTTGAAATTGTTTCAGAATTTACACAATTTAAATATAAATGTATTATTTTCAGGGAGAGCCCGGTAAAGATGGTGAACCAGGATCTTCTGGTCCAGTTGGCCCTCGTGGTGATCCAGGAAAAGATGGTGTTAGCGGACCTTCTGGTCCACCAGGCCCTCCCGGAGATAGCGGAGAAAGAGGACAACCAGGTCAATCTGGTGCAAGAGGATTTCAGGTAGAAGAAGTTAAACTAGTATTTAACCTTTTCTTTTCTTAAAAAAGTTTCATTCGTGTTTTGAAATAGGGATTACCGGGCACACCTGGGAACCCAGGAACACCTGGTAAAGATGGGGAGCCTGGTGTATCAGGTCCTCCAGGTCTTCCAGGGGGATCTGGCCCTAGAGGAGAACGAGGCTTTCCAGGAGAACGTGGTCAAGCAGGTGCACCTGGATTACAAGGTGTACGAGGTGAAGCAGGGTCTCCTGGTTCCGACGGTGGTCCTGTAAGCAGAATTTGGTTTTGTATAGATCTGACTTAAAATTACTACATTGTTATTAATAGATTGGTCGTCTTTAGGGTCCAGCTGGTGAGAAAGGAATGAAGGGTCACTCTGGTCCATCAGGATTGGTTGTATGTACTCTACAAATAATTCATTCTTAATTCGGTACCAATGTAATCATTTCAAGCTTCACTCAATCATAGGGATTGCCTGGTGGTCGGGGTTTAGATGGGCCATCTGGTCCTAAAGGTGAACGGGGCGATGTTGGACATCACGGGCCTGAAGGTCCTCCTGGTCCACCTGGAGAACGTGGTCCTCAAGGTCCACTTGGTCCTGTTGGACCTCCTGGCGAACCTGCAGACAAGGTACCATAGATATTCCTGATCCATTTGAAATAATACATGTTTGTAAAAGTATGTGGCGTATTCTCAAGGGTGATACTGGTCCTCCTGGTCCACCAGGAGAACCTGGTGCATCCGGATCTCCAGGAGAAAGGGGGCAGCCTGGTCCAGCAGGAACGCAGGGGTTTCCAGGACCTATGGTAAACAGATTTTAGTTACCAATCATGCTAAAAATTGATATATTACTGAAATAATTCATTTTCAGGGTCCAGCTGGGTTAACTGGCATAAAAGGCGAACGAGGTTTCCATGGACAAAAGGGAGAACAAGGAAATTCTGGTCCCGTTGGAAGTAGAGGAGAATCTGGACCAATTGTATTTAAAATGCTCAACTTGTCATTTTTCTATGTATTTATTTTTTATATAAATAAATAAAAAAAATATTAGGGACCTCTAGGTCTTCAAGGAGCCAAAGGAGCTCGTGGTGAAGCTGGTCAAAGGGTACGTTTGCTACTAACTGATTCTTTCACAATATTTGTCGCAAATTTTGATATTAAATGTTTCTGTTTTTTACAGGGTGAAGCTGGTCTTTCGGGTCAACCTGGTCGACCTGGAGATCCAGGAAGAGAGGTTAGTTTATGAAAAATAGCAACAAAAAAATAAATCTTAGACTATAGTAAGAATTAATATAACGTATTATTTCATAGGGATCACCTGGAGCCGTTGGACCTTCTGGTCCTCAAGGATTGCCAGGCATTAAGGTTACTTTTAAATACGAATTTGTAGGGTTTTTAACTTCTTAATGAGGTGCTGGATATTAATAGGGAGCTGGAGGTGAACCAGGACGCCATGGACCTGCTGGTCCACCTGGTAATCCTGGAGCAACTGGACTTGAAGGAAGTAAAGGAGAATCTGGAAATCAAGGACCTGCTGTAAGTAATTAAGGAACCATCATCATCATCAATGACGATCTTTTGTGCACAGTTATAGTTTATTTATATTTCTCGTTTATTCAGGGTCCCATTGGGCCAGCTGGTCCTAGTGGACCAAGCGGCGAACGAGGCCTTCCTGGTCTACCTGGTATTCCTGGTCCACTTGGTCCTCGTGGTTTGCGAGGATCTCCAGTCTGTTTATATTTTATTTTTCTACCTGATTAGAGAGTTAATTGTTTTAAAATGAAAATCCCGATTGTGTTTTAAGGGTGAACCTGGTTCTCAAGGCAAAAAGGGTAACGATGGTTCTTCTGGTCCTCAGGGACCACTTGGTCCCAGTGGTCCTACTGGAGCACCTGGAGATCCAGGAACTGAAGTAAGTTTCCAGTTGTTTAATGTTTGGATGATTTGTATAATTATGTATTTATTTAGGGACCTCCCGGTAAAGAAGGTCCACCCGGAATTGCTGGTCGTACTGGTGACAAAGGTCCTCCTGGTCCACATGGTCCTTCTGGAAATAATGGTCCTCCTGGACTTCCGGGACCTCCTGGTTCAAGTGGTCCTACTGGCCAAACTGGTGAAAGAGGCGAACGTGGTGAAACTGGTCCTCAAGGTGTTCCTGGACCTCAAGGACAACGAGGTCCAACTGGACCTGCAGGTCTTGCTGGTATTAAGGGAGACAGAGGGTCCCTTGGTGAAAAGGGTTCTAAAGGACACAGAGGATTGATTGGTTTGCAAGGGCTCCCGGGTTCACCGGTAACGTTCGTTAAAAACAGAGAGAGAGAGAGAGAAACGCACGGAATTCAGTGGTTATAATGCGAATGATTTGTTGGTTATTAGGGTCAGTCAGGTGAAAAGGGAATGACAGGTCCTCCTGGCCCCAGAGGAGAAACTGTACGTGTTATGCATATACAATAAGTCGATAAATAGTGATGTCAGTCATCGGACACTTTTTATGTGTCTTATACAGGGCTCACTTGGTCCTAGAGGTCTCAGAGGTTTAGATGGTGCGCAAGGTCCTCAGGGTGTTCATGGACCTCCAGGTGTTAGAGGTCCTTCTGGTGATTCAGGAAAAGATGGTACACCTGGTGCTCCAGGTGCTCCTGGACCACCAGGACCGCCCGGTGACACAATCGGTTATGATGCTGCTGCTCTTGCAGCCATTCTTGGTCAAGGCCAGGGACAATCGAAAGTGAGACCCAAACAAAATCATTTTTTTATGATTCTTAATGTAAGGTTTGCTTTAAACGAATCACTCGGTAGGGGCCCGATCCATTGAGTGGTGACGAACCGGCACGTATTTTTGGACCGGACATAACACCTGAAGAACAACAGCGTTTAATAGTTAATGCTTATGAGCAGTTGGTCGATCGGTTAGCCAAACTGAAAAAACCAAATGGAGATAAAACATCTCCTGCAAGGACTTGTAGGGATTTGGCTGTAGCTTATCCAGAGTATAAAAGTGGTAAAATATTCAATTTTGCAAATCTATGTACCATAATTAACTGTATGTGCGATCTTTTTAGGAGATTATTGGGTGGATCCGAACCAAGGTGACACCAAAGATGCCATTTTAGTCCACTGTGACATGCAAGAAAGGTCCACTTGCATTTATCCAAAGCCGAGCGAGGTTTATTCATACGAACATCTCTCAAACGCGTGCCGTTCTTATGTCATGCAGATCATTATTATATAATCCAATATTAATGTTTCCGTTTGGCAGATATCAAAGAAGAAATGGTATTCTGGTCCTCCGAAACACGTCTGGTTCGGAGGAGAAATGGAAGGAGCTTTCACAGTATATTTCAACATTTTTTAATTTAGTTTTCTTATAACTAATTTCACCCGTTATTTTGATGGTTTTCTAGTTTCATTATAAATCGGACAGCACTCAGCTTGCTTTCTTACAGATATCGAGTACTCAAGCAAAACAGAACGTAACTTATGAATGTAAAAATTCGATTGCTTTCTATGATGTCAGTGATGGAAGTCATAGTAAAGCGTTGAAACTCATGTCTTGGAATGATAAACAATTGAAACACGATGGCAATCACATGTTTATGTATAAAGTTCCAGTCGACGAATGCCAGGTATTATCAACTAAAGGCCGAATGTTTGCATATAATGCACTATTTTCTTGTAGATTTTGCATAAAAGTTAGTTCACTTTTGCTTTTTTTTCTGGCATTTTTTTTTAAATCAGTACAAGAAGCGCAAGTGGCAACGGACCGTGTTCGAGTACACGACTGACGTTCCGAATCGTCTTCCGCTTCGAGATATTGCACCTTATGATATCGGAGGTTCAGATCAAGAGTTTGGGCTACAGATAGGACCTGTTTGCTTTTCATAAATACACTGGTAACACATTTAATACTATTTTCGTTTTGAAATTGGAACAAGAACGAAATCAAAAGTTTAGTTTTTGATAATTTTCATAAGTCTGCTACTTTTTTTTGTTTGTTTTGTGTGTTTTAAATGCTTTGATTCTTTTTGTTGACTCATGCAATTTTCACAACTGTATTCATTTATTTCTATAGTCACTGCCATTTTTGTGCTTTCATAATCTTTTTTTTTTATACATATACGTATATAAATTTTAATAAAATTACGAAAATAAACAAAAAAACAACAATTTGTTTCCTTGTATCTCTTATGGACGTGTCTCAGAAAATTTTTGAGTTAATTATTAATTTTCCAATTATATAATTAATGAATATGTAACAACAGACAAGAGTCTCAGTGTTGCAAAACAGTTGACTTGTTGCAACACTTTCTTCAATCTTGTCATGATTTTATTTTGGAAATGTTGAAGTTTTGCAACATTTTTATGAAATTGAGATTAGGTCCAGTCAAAAAATAATGGACTTGAGACAAGGGGAGTTTTATTGACGTCATTTGGTGTCTGAGCTTTGTGGTTGGTTGGAAATTTATTTTAAAAGTATTAAAATTTATATTTCCGTGGACAGTCCTCTTCATTATTGCACTTGCCAGTGGAAAACAAGCAAGGTCATTTAGGGGTTCAAACAGGTTTTTCTTACTTGGGTCTTTTCTGAGTTTTTTCTCTAAACTCTCTTTTCTTGTGATGGTGATGGCTTCCTCTGCAAATTTAGGTAAGACAACGGTTTCATTTTACATTTAAAATTTTTTAATTAAGGAAAAATTGCATTTGAATTCAAAATTCTACTCGCAATCAGTGACCAAAAATATCAATTTCTCAATTATTTTCATCTTAAAAAAGAATTTGGTGCAACGTGAAATGTTTTTCATAACTAACTTGCAAGTGTGACCTTAATGAGAGGCTCTGTTCTGAATTTGGGGCCACATTTTAATGTATTTTAAATTTTAGTGGAATTGATGCAGTTTAAAGTAACTGCATTTAATTATAGCAAATTAAGTATCGTGCTTTTAATTATTTTTAAGTCAAAGGTTGGACTTCTACATATCAATGTCAAATATTTCTTAATAATAATATAAGAAAACAATAATTTAAACCAAAATCATTAAAAAAATACAACGCTAACAGCTAATTACATTAGGTTTGAGAGCAAAATAAAAACTACAGCTATTATTAGCTCGGTTAATTTCAAAATTGTTTACTCGTCTTAGATTTATAAACATAACCATCATAAAAAAAATCAATTAATTAAATTTACTACGCAGATAAAACAGTTTTGAGTCAATAGTGTAATCTGAGTAATGTTCAAGG
This sequence comes from Brachycybe producta, assembly GCA_036925085.1. Lineage (NCBI taxonomy): Eukaryota > Metazoa > Arthropoda > Diplopoda > Playtdesmida > Andrognathidae > Brachycybe > Brachycybe producta. The sequence goes on along the minus strand of JAUPFP010000027.1, from coordinate 2,413,258 downwards.
GTATTTAGAAGTGAAACCCTTGTTTTTTTATACGTATTAAAAGTTCACATCAGGTCATCTTAACCTCTTCCTCTAAAATGTTCATGTAAAGTTTTATTTTATTATGTTGCAATATAATGTATTTTAGCGCCCATTTCTATTTCGGAACACATTCTTATGTAATTAATGGATTGCAATTAATGAATTTCAACATATACATATAGCCCTACTTAGTGTATCCAATAAAAATGGATTGGTGGAATTTGGACAGAAGTTACATAATTTGGGACTAAAGTTAGTTGCTTCAGGTGGTACTTCAAAAACATTGAAGGAGGCTGGTCTACCAGTAAGGTAAATTAATTATTATAAACTATCGTCTTGATAAGCCAAATTGAGTGATTCATAAAACATTTTCCTACAGGGATGTTTCTGAACTTACTGGAGCTCCAGAAATGTTGGGTGGCAGAGTTAAGACTCTTCACCCTGCAGTACATGCCGGTATCATATTTATCTTAGATTTTAAAAAAAATGCATCTAAAAAGAAATGCAATATTATATTTTGCGTTTAGGTATTTTGGCTCGTTTTATCGACCAAGACAAAGTGGATATGCAGAAACAGAACTTCGAATATATCCGTGTCGTCGCTTGCAATCTGTATCCCTTTGTTGAGACCGTTTCTGCTGCTGGTGTCACTGTGCCTGATGCCGTCGAAAACATTGACATTGGCAAGTGAAATGTTAAAATTCCAATAATTTTTTTTATCATTAATGCAGTTTTAAAATGTAAACACGACTTGAACTTCTGGTTATTATTATTGAAAATAAGCTGTTGGTAAAATATCTTAATGCTCTTAATGTGATTTCTTATTGTTTTATTCAGGTGGTGTGACACTTTTAAGAGCAGCTGCTAAAAACCACGACAGAGTTACAGTTGTTTGCGATCCAAGTGATTACAACAAGTAAACACAAATGAAAATATTTAATTTTCAATTTAGAACAAAATTATCATTAAATTGCCATTTCATTAAAGAGTGATTGATGAGATGACGTCCTCTACCAATAAGGACACTTCTACGGAGACGAGAAAAACTTTGGCACTTAAAGTAAACAAGCCATATTACTTATAAAAAATCACTGATTAAAAAATGATCCACTCTTATATTTGATAGGCATTCACTCATACGGCCGAATACGACCATGCTATTTCGGATTACTTTCGTAAGCAGTATGGTCAGGGTGCCTCTCAATTGTCTTTACGTTACGGCATGAATCCTCACCAGAAACCGGCCCAGTTATACACGACCGAAGCAACTCTTCCACTCACAGGTCACCTATATTAAAAACAAGGAATGTGAAAACAACTAACTTTATAAATAACACAAGATAATAATTTATATTTAGTTCTGAATGGATCACCCGGTTTTATTAACCTGTGTGATGCATTGAATGCCTGGCAGTTGGTTCGAGAACTGAAATTTGCTCTCAATCTTCCGGCCGCAACATCGTTCAAGCACGTTAGCCCGGCCGGAGCTGCAGTCGGAGTTAAACTGTCTCACGAAGAAGCCAAATTGTGTCAAGTCGATGATATCTACGACAGATTAACTCTGCTCGCAACAGCTTATGCCAGAGCCAGAGGTAGCGACACGTATTTTAGTTATTAAATTATGTTGTGAATAATAATAGATTTTTGGAACAGGAGCCGATCGTATGTCTTCTTTTGGAGATTTTGTTGCCATCTCTGATATTTGTGACACTGTTACGGCACAGATCATTTCGAGAGAGGTTTTAGTAAAAGAATTCCATTAAGTTGCAATGCAGATCAATTAATATTATTTATACCTTGGTTAGGTTTCTGATGGCATTGTTGCTCCTGGTTACAGTCCGGAAGCGCTTGAGATCTTGAAAAAGAAGAAAGGAGGCGCTTACTGCATTTTGAAAGTGCGCCGGTTGAAGTGACTCGATCTTCTTCTTTTATCTTAACTGGCTTAAATTTCTTTTCTTAGATGGACTCCTCTTACGAGCCACCGGTTTTGGAACGCAGAACTCTGTTTGGTTTGACACTGGAACAGGCTCGTAACAATATAATGATCGAGAAGTCTCTCTTTTCCAATGTTGTCTCCAAAAATAAAAACGTTGGTCCTTTCGATATCTTTAAAACTCATTCGTTTCCTCATTAGTTATGGTTTAATTAATAGTTGCCGGAAGATGCGATCCGCGATTTAATCGTAGCTACCATTGCCTTAAAGTATACTCAGTCCAATTCGGTTTGTTACGTCAAAGAGGGGCAGGTTATCGGTATCGGAGCTGGACAACAGTCTAGGATTCATTGCACCAGATTGGCTGGTGATAAAGCCAATAACTGGTAAAAACCTCGTATGCTTTTTCGAGTTCTCGATTAAGTTGGTTCGAAACTCTTTATTTTCTTTCAAGTGCAAAATAAAGAGGAACTTGAAAGTGTTTTAGAAATTAGAAAAGCATAGCTCAGTCACTTAAGAGTATTTTCATATTGATTGGTATCTTTCAAAATAACCTTTTTGTTTTAGCTTGAAAGTGACACAACTTTAAGAAGGCAATGGGTTTTTAATTTTTGTCTGTAAAAAGTTTATTTTGAAAGATATCAAGGATTCAAGATTGAAGTTTGTCTTAATTTTGCTCATAAGTAAAATGGAATTATCAAATTTCGAAAATCAGCTGTTCATAAACCATCTTAATTGTTGTTTTTCAGGTGGTTGAGACATCATCCTAAAGTTTTAGGCATGAAATTCAAGAAGGGAGTTAAGAGAGCCGAAATCTCAAATGCAATTGACGTTTATGTGCTCGGAACGGTTGGACAGGTACTTCAATTTTTAAAAGATATTAAAATTGACCGAGGTTGTGTTTAAAAAAAACATTATATTCGATAAAGGACATGCCTCAAGCAACTTGGGAAGGTTTGCTTGAAAATCCACCAGCACAATTAACTGAACAAGAGAGAGTAGATTTTATTAAGACGTTATCGGGTGTGGCTCTAAGTTCGGATGCGTTTTTCCCATTTCGAGATAATGTGGACAGAGCTCATCAGGTTAAAATAAATTTTTCAGTGAAAGTGTTTTTGAAAAATAACATTGTAAATAATTTAAAATTTTTAATAATTTTCTTTTTAAAGAGTGGAGTTGAATACATTGCAAGTCCATCAGGATCAAACAATGATCAAGCTGTAATTGATGCAGTTAATGATCACAATCTTACGTTGGTTTTTACTAATTTGCGTCTTTTCCATCACTAAATGTTTTTTTAATACAAACTTCAAAAAATTTAAATAACATTGCAATAAAAAATCTTAATAAACAACATTGAATTATTATTTATTGACATACAAAACAGAAATCAAATGGGGAATATAGAAAATTGATTTGTCTTCTAAGCAAAATAACAATAATTAATAAACAAATGTAAATTAATACTTTTTGATTAGGCAAAAAAAAGGTGTAACCCAAAAATTTGGAACGTTAGATTTGACAACATTAGAAATAGGAAATGTTTTATTTTGTTAAGATATGTCTTTGGTTTTGCTGTTTATTCTAGTAATAAATTTGCATTAATTACATGTGAATTTTTTACAGTAACAAATTATATAAAATCTTAGTAAAACATACAAAGTACAAATGTCATATTGTACATTCTATGTAGAAATATTTTAAATCTTAAATTTAGTATACTATTAAGTACAGTAAGTTCCTTCTGTTTTCAGAAGATTGATGATTTTTCTTTCCCTTTTTTGATATAAATACAAATAAATGTCTGCATTGTTGACATTTTTTGTGCAAAAATTGAATATTATATAATATATATGTGAAAACAATTTCAAATTAATTTTGATTGATTCAATTACAATTGAAATTACATGTGTAATAATTTTAATATAAACTCAATTAACTTTATAATGAAATATGGCAGCGATTTCTAAAACAGAAATATTTTGATAATTGTGAAGGCTAGGATTTCTATGCAATATCAACTATTTGGCGCCCAGGTTCCAATTGTGAAGTAACAATCATCCCGTTTAGATCAACCAACAATTATGGTTATTTCAATCAAAAACACTGGTTAGAGGCTACACAAGATAGTACCACAGATAGTAACCAGTCATCTAGCCTCTAACGAGCCTTTTTGATTAAAAATCATAATGGCAGTTGTTCTAATGATGATGGGAAGTTACTTCACAATTGGCACTTGGGCCATAAATTGAGAAACATTTGCTTGATATTGCATTTAAAATCGGAGCCCCTAAGAATCATAATTGCAGTTTCTTTTTAATTCTTATTAGGGTTTTTGGCACAAACATTTATAAATTTAACATTTTAAAAAGTCCTCAAATGTCTTGCTAAAAGTGGTCAACAAGAACAGAGACACTGTTAGAGTTGATACAACTGTGACCTGCCGCATTAACTTCTGCTAAAGTCATATTCTTCCATTGAGTTGGCTGACCTTTTTTTATCATAACGAAGAAAGGCAAATGTTCAAAAATTAAAAAATTCTAAATAGATGTAAATGTGTTTCTCATACCTCCTGGTGTATCACTCGCTTTTAGAGCAAAAGACCAACTTTCTGGATTCACTGATGCACAGTGAGGCAGTCGGAGCTCAACGGGTACATTGAACTTTAATCCATGAGGACCACACATGACCAAAGGACTCAACAGGGTTTCACCTGATTGCAAATATCATAAAAGTCGATCAAAACAATCATTCATATATGGATACAAAAGAACTTTGTTCTACCTTTCTCCTTGTCAAGAGGAGGCAACATGCTGGTGTCTTGACACACTTTGAAGTAAATAAGCTGTTGAGTTCCATCCGGAATGGCTCCAGCTGGAACAACAATACTAACTCCAGTCTCTTTAGATTCTAGAATGCCACCTGTATGATCAAAAGTGCCTTCGGCTGTTCCCACCACCACATGATTCTCGTCGAGAACATCGCTCGACGCCAGGTCAAAGCCATTCGTGTTTGACTTATCATTTTCAGATGTCGTTTGCCTAGATTGGGACAGGAAACGAGGAGAAGACAAAAAAGAAGAAAGAGTAGGTTATGGTTAAAAGATTCCCAGGCAGCCGAAAGAGAGAATACAAGAAGTGGTTTGTTACAGGCTTTTTGGTTGATTTTCTTAATTTTTAAAGTTTAAGGTAAGGTAGAGTTAAACCTTGTGTCAATGGCCCGGAAAAACTAGAAAATAGATTATTTGATTGAAGAGTGAAAAAAATTAAATAGAGCTTAATTAATAGCTTAAAGATCTGGGATGTTATTACAGAAAAAAAAATAAGTCTGTTGTATGATCTTAAATTGTCATATCTAGCTTATCCCCCTGCAACAGTCACAAAATCAAATTACAAAATATTATGACAAATAATGTCATATGATTGGCATTAACTAGCGTACAACATAATATAAAAGTCATAAAATAATAGAGCACTAGCAGTGAAATCATAGGGTATGACTGTCATAAATTTATGACTTTTTTCTGTAATGAGGCCCAAGAAAGAAGTGTTTTAAGATGTTTTATGAACAGTTGATTTTTTGAACTCATGTTTATTCTGCAGTTTCAGAAGACCAACACTAGAGAGAGTTTGAAAGTGTATTAGACTGTTAGAAACTAGAATGGCAGCTGAAATATAGAAAAACCTGATTTCAAGGGGACGTTTTACACTTTAAAACCAGCTTAACTAATTTCTGCAGAAAATGTTGGATACTTTGAAAAACATTTAATTATAAGTAACTGAACTTTTATTTATACATTTTAAA